>OY740781.1:93817656-94417656 GCA_963514005.1 Raja brachyura
CCTATAGGCTTTTATCTGGCCCCACCTCTGGGAGCAGACTACTTAAAAAAAATACTTTTGCCTCAATGATTATTTATAACTTATCCAATTAATAAATATATTAAGGGTACAGAAGGCACTGTGTATGTGCAAAGAACGGACATCCTCCTCAAAAAAATCGTTATTGATTGATCTGACTCTCTTTGCATCGTCATGAGTTAAGTTTAAATGGAAGCATTTGACATACTTGACATTGTTCTTTCTTGCAAATATCGTAAGCAAATCCCATGGTTTGCATATTACCCCTCCAGTTCAAAATATGCCTGAGAACAAAGCAGACATTTTATTCCTCAGCTTCTAAACAGAATAAGACATCATAATTGCCATATTCAATTTGAAGAGTTGGAGTAGAAATTAGGCTTCATGTTTACCATATTCCAGCCAAAGAAACATATCAACCCTAATTTCAAAGCCCAATGCCTAACAACACTAAGGATGCTCAATGAGGATCTGAAAGGTACTGATCCCAAAAATTGACGGCTGCTGAAGACAACAACAAATTCTTTGCTTCTCTGTCTGTGAGTTTCACTTGCAGGTACTGGCCTGTGATTAGTCTGCCTAATCCACTCAGGATGAGTCAACTCATGTAAGAAAAATATTTACAAACCCTACCTGTGAAAATCACAGCAACAATATGATCCCCCTTCCAAATTCTGCTCCTACCTCCCTCACCCTGTTTTCGCAGTGCATTAAACCCCTGTTATTATGAACCATAATGGGGGGGGGGGGGGGGGGGGGGGGATGGTGTCTGTTATTTGCCGGTTGTCTGCTATAACTGAGTGCAACGTGGCATTTAATGTGTAGAGGCAAACAATAGAATTTAGGCTGAGCAACCACTGCACTGACAAAGGGGGATTTTTTTCATCTGAAACATTAAGCCAAAGCCTTACCTGCCCTGAACTAGAATGCTCCAAAGTCTCACCACAGTACAGACAGTGGCAGTTGTGGTGGTGGCTGCGGCAGACGTGGTTGAGGAAGCAGTGTGGGCTGGGGCCAGTGTCGGCAAGCATGGCTGAGGCTACAACTGGTGCCAGTGTTGGCAGGCGTGGGCGAGGATGTGGCCGGGAGTGACGTCAGCAGCAGGTCCATATGCTATAACCAAAATCTGTTATAAAGAGGTCCGTAAGAATGAAGGTTTACTGTATACTAATAAAGTTTGCATGGAAAGGAGGGACTTCCCAGGCACTTCTTCAGGTAGTAAAGAGTTTGACAACTTTGAAGGACCCCACCAAACTATAATCATGCTTATTTTATACCATCTGTAATACTTGTTGACTTTGTCATAATTATTCCTTATTTATTTTACTCAGTTTACTTCAATTACACCTGATCATTTCTAATCTGGAGTGTGGGGGTGCCTAACAGCAGCGGCTCGACTGCAGTCCGTCGGTCTTTTTTAATTTTTATCCCATTAAATGTATGTTTTTGATTCTAGTTTATTTTATTATTTTTTAGCTGTGTATATGTGGGGGGTGGGGAACCGTTTAATCTCTTCCCTGTACAGGGACCCGACTTTTCCCTGTCGGGTCTCTGGTGTCGTTGGGCCTAACATCGTGGAGCCAGCGGTGGCCTCCAACCAGAACCAACCTGAGGGCTCCAGCCAAGGAGCCTGCAGACTCGCCATCGCGGAGCTGGCCGACTTCGGAGCGGGGAGAGCTGTGATGCCGTGCAGCTGCGACCCGACTTCGGAGCTTCAGAGGCTCCGGCCGCAGGCCCGGTGGACAGCAACATCGGGAGCTCGCAGGTCCCAGATGGGAGACCGCTTTTCGGAGCTCCCGCAACTGCAACTTCTCCCGCCAGAATCGCGGGGTTTAAAGGATTCGTAGCGGGGCCTAACATCGCCTGGAGTGGCTTAAACGGCTGTGGGAGAAGACCTTAAGCAGTCTTACTATCGCCCACCGGGGGCTTTAACAATGTGAACCCCAGTCGCCTGGACGCTGCAGTTGGACTGCTGGACCACGGGAGAAGAACAAAGGGAAGAGATAAGACTTTTGCCTTCCATCCCAGTGAGGATGTGTTGGAGATTCATTGTGATGGATGTTTGTGTAAATTGTGTTAAGTGTGGGTCTTGGGTCTTTTTGTAATGTCATGAATGTAGGAATGAAATTTTGTTCAAACCTTGTCTGTTTGAATGACAATAAAAGGCATTCTATTCTATTCTATTCTATTCTATTGTATAGTACCACTCTCTGCAATACATTGACATTCCTTTCCATACCACCCATTTCCACTATCCACCCTATCTACTCCTACATACCTAGTATCTAAAAGTACATGTATGAAGACAGGAAACATGGCTGACTGGGCAGGATGCTACAATTGATGAAGGCCCTAAAAATATTTAGCTGCAGTGATGAAGATTGGTGCTCCAAACCAGTATGCCTCTTGTCAACTTATAGAGTACATTTACTGTCCTGAAATGTGTTGGTTACAAATCCAATGTGTCCTTCTACCACCCTTTCAGTTATTAACAAATTGATGCAAGGGTCAATGACAATCAAATAACATTGATTAGCTGGAACCATTCAGATCTGGACTTTACAGTAACATTGATCCAAACATGGGACAAACAATGGGCAAGTAATATTTGCATCACCAAAATACAAGGCAATAACAAGGGAGAATATAACCACTGACCCTTGACATTCAATTACATTACTGTCACTCAGGCATGGTGGCATGGTGGCACGGTGGTAGAGTTGCTCCTGTACAGCACCTGAGACCCGAGTTCGATCCTGACTATGGGTGTTTGTCTGTATGGAGTTTATATGTTCTCCCCGTGATCTGCTTGGGTTTTCTCTGAGATCTGCTTTGGTTTGCTCCCACACTCCAAAGATGTACAGGTTTGTAGTTTAATTGGCTTTGTTATGAATGTAAAATCATCCCCAGTGTGTGTAGGGGAGTGTTAATGTGTGAGGATTGCTGGTCGGGGCAGACTCAGTGGGCCGAAGGGCCTGTTTCCACGCTGTATCTCTAAACAAACATAAACCAGTCTTGCATCATCAATATTCTAGGGGTCACCATTGACCAGGAACTCAGCTTGATCAGCCCTATAAATACTGTGGTTGCAAGAGCAAGCCAGAGGCTGGGTAACCTGTGCCAAGTGTTTCGCTGCACCAAAACCTTTCCATCATCTACAAGTCGTAAGTCAGGAATATAATTGAATATTTCCCACTTGTCTGGATATGTGCAGTGTCAAACAATCTAAACCAGCTCAACACCATCCAAAACAATACTATTTGTTTGAATGGCAACTTGTCAACCACCCTAAACATTCATTTTCTCTTCTAACTGTGCACAGTGGCTGCAAAATGAACCATCTACAACATGTGTTGCAGTCACTCACCCAGGCTAATTTGACAGCTTCTCCCAATCTGTGACTTCTGCCACCAAGAACTCCACCGCCTGAAGATTATTCTCCATGCTACAAATCATATATCACCATTAGGAAATATATCACTGCTCTTTCTTAGTCACTGAGCACAAGTCCAAGAAATCCTTGCATGCGAACACTGTGCGGGTTCATTTACCCAGAAAGGACTGCAGCACTTCAAGAAGGCGGCTCACCAGCATGTGCCCATGAGCAGTTGGGGATGAACATTGAATGTTAACAAGGCCATAGACATCCATATGAGAAATATAACATCTATATATTGTTAAATAACAAATATAAAAATATAACTTAATTAGTAAGGGTGTTGGGGTTATGGGGTTAAGGCATGGGTATAGGTTTGAGAGGGAAAGATAGATCAGCCATGATTGAATGGCAGAGTAGACTTGATGGGCCAAATGGCCTAATTGTGCTCCTATAACATGAACATTTAAGTAGTTAATTAATAATGGAGCTTATAAGGTTTATTGAGAACCAGATAGACATTTGTTGAAATATTAACTCAGTTGAGGGAAGTAAAGAAGAAATGGAATTTGAGCATATTGAATGTATGTGTAAATTGAGTGTAAGTATCTGGCTGAATAGATTCTGTAGGAGTCATTTGAAATCTACTTCAGTTAAATGATTATCTATTCTTTGGTATGTTTTGTTATCTTAGTCATTTCAAAGTCATTCCCAACAAAGCAGGCATATGTCAGCCTTGGCATTGAGTTTATGAAAAACATTCTTACATTTTTCCATTTGCTGCTTTCCCTATGAACTTCATTGACCGGTAATCCTGAGATAGTAAATTACCTACCAGTCAATTTCCATGCAGAAACCAGCCTAGGTCAGAATTGGTTGGGACAAATGAATCACGAGGACTGCCAACATAACTGGCATGCTTATCTGTGATATTTGTGACATCTTACAAGACCAGCTCATTCATCAAGTGGTAACTGTCCTCTTAATATAGTCATGAGCAGACTTAACAGGTGCATGGAATGGTAGGTGACCACGGGCAATTTCCAATACATTTATCAACCCAGCATTGATAAAGAGCACTTGTTTTATTCTCTGTGCTTTAGGGAATTTGTGAAATGGGTTTCAAATGGTATCAGTTAGAGACAAGTTGCAAGCATGTGGATAAATGCTGCTTGATGCCATTAGTTACATGAAAGTGATCTAAAAGTGTTGATGGTATAAAAGCTGAATGCAGGCATCACCTTTATCTCATTTACCCTCCCTTTTGGGAACTTTAAATATAATGATGTCGCATTTCTTCCAGCTGGAATTGGATGGAATTCATCCTGTGCAATAACCAAGGCACAGTCCATCTTTAAACTTACCTTTTTCGCTTGGAGAATCTACATTTTCAGGAATTGTATTTTTTCAATGCAGCATACATTTGGTGGGTCTCATCAGCACACTGTACCTTCACAAAATATTCATTATCTATCGCTTCAAGCTACCTTTATTGCTACGCACCTATCATGTCTCACATAAGCTATGATAACAACATGCAATAACAATTATTCAGAGACTAACTTTAACAAACACTTTATTATGTGTAATTCCTGTATTAAGGTACTGCAAATTTTACTTTCCTCTAAATAGTTGGAGATCCAATACAAACTAGCTTTTTATTAACAATGCGTTCTTTCTACTCACTGCACTTTCACAAAATTAGCTGTTGGTATGACACCATTATATATTTGTATATATATATATAAGAAGATAGACACAAAGTGCTGGAGTAACTCAGCGGATCAATAGACAATAGACAATAGACAATAGCTGCAAGTGTAGGCCATTCGGCCAGCACCGCCATTTAATGTGATCATGACTGACATTCCCCAAACAGTACCCCGTTCCTGTCTTCTCCCCATATCCCCTGACTCTGCTATCTTTAAGAGCCCTATCTAGCTCTCTCTTGAAAGTATCCAGAGAACCAGCCTCCATCGTCCTCTGAGGCAGAGGATGCTCCAGGCTCACAACTCTCTGTGAGAAAAAGTGTTTCCTCTTCTACGTTCTAAATGGCTTACCCATTATTCGAAACTGTGGCCCCTGGTTCTGGACTCGCCCAACATCGGGAACATGTTTCCTGCCTCTAGCATGTCCAAACCCTTAATAATCTTTGACAGTCCCGCCATCCCGGGAATTAACCTTGTAAACCTACGCTCACTCCTTCAACAGCAAGAATGTCCTTCCTCAAATTAGGGGACCAAAACTGCACACAATATCCCAGGTGTGATCTCAATAGGCACCTCTACAACTGCAGAAGGAGCTCTTTGCTCCTGTACTCAACTCCTTTTGTTATAAAGGCCAACATGCCATTCACTTTCTTCACTGCCTGCTGTACCTGCATGCTTACTTTCATTGACTGATGAACAAGGTCCCCCAGATCCTGTTGTACTTCCCCTTTTCCCAACTTGATACCATTTAGATAGTATCTGCCTTCCTGTTTTTGCTACCAAAGTGGATAACCTCACATTGATCTGCATTAAACGTCATCTGCCATGTATCTGCCCACTCACCTAACCTGTCCAAGTCACACTGTATTCTCAAAGCATCCTCCTCACAGTTCACACTGCCACCCAGCTTTGTGTCATCTGCAAATTTACTAATGTTACTTTGAATCTCTTCATCTAAATCATTGATATATATTGTAAATTGCTCTGTTCCCAGCACCGAGCCTTGCGGTACCCCACTAGTTACTGCCTGCCGTTCTGAAAGGGACCCGTTAATCCCTACTATTTGTTTCCTGTTTGACAACCACTTCTCTATCCATGTCAGCACTCTACTTCCAATACCATATGCCCTATATTTGCTCCTATGTGGGACCTTATCATATGCTTTCTGAAAGTTCAGGTACACTACATCCGCTGGCTCTCCCTTGTCCATTTTCCTAGTTACATCCTCAAAACATTCCAGATGATTAGTCAAGCATGATTTCCCCTTCGTAAATCCATGCTGACTTGGACCGATCCTGATACTGCTATCCAAATGTGCCACTATTTCATCTTTTATAATTGACACCAGCTTCTTCCCCACCACTGATAACAGGGTAACTGGTTTATAATTCCCTGTTTTCTCTCTCCCGCCTTTCTTAAAATGTGGGATAACATTAGCTACCCTCTAATTTATCCTGAATCTATACAACATTGGCAAATTATCACCAATGCATCCATGATTTCTAGATCCACTTTCTTAAGTAACCTGTGATGCAGACTATCAGGTGCTGGGGATTTATCAGCCTTTAGTCCAATCAGTCTACCCAACACCATTTCCTGCCTAATGTGGATTTCTTTCAGTTCCTCCACCACCCCAGATCCTCTGGCCAGTACTATATCTGGAAGATTTTTTGTCCTCCTTAGTGAAGACGGATCCAAAGTACCTGTTCAACTCATCTGCCATTTCTTTGGTCCCCATAATAAATTCACCTTTTTCAGTCTTCAAGGGACCAACTTTTTTTTAAACTATTTTTTTATCCTCTTCACATACCTAAATAAGCTTTTACTATCCTCCTTTATATTCTTAGCTAGCTTACTTTCGTACCTCTTCTTTTCTCCCCATATTGCTTTTTAAGTTATCTTCTGTTTCTCTTTAAACATTACTCAATCCTCTTGCTTCCCGCTCATTTTTGCTACGTTGCACTTCTTCTCTTTTATTAGTTATACTGTCCCTGAAGTCCCTTGACAGCCACAGTCACCCCTTCCTCTCCTTGAATCTTTCTTGCTCTTTGGAATGAACTGATCCTGCACCTTCTGTATTATTCCCAGAAATACCTGCCATTATTTAACTGCCGGTTTATATCGATGATGACACAAAGTGCCAGAGTAACCTAGTGGAATACGTAGCATCTCTGGAGAAAATTGATGGATGATATTTCGGGTCAGAATCCATCTTTGACTGGCGAAATGTCACCCATCCTTTATCTTCAGAGATGCTGTCTGACCAGCTGAGTTACTCTATGACTTTGTGTTTATTTTCAATATATACCAGCACCTGTAGTTCCTTCCTACACCCCAGCGGTATGAACATTGACGTCCAGTTTCATGTAGTCCTTGTTTTCTCCCTCCTTCTCCTCCCCTTCCCAGCTCTCCCACAGCCTATTGCCTCCGCCTCTTCCTTTCTTTTCCCTGCCCCCCCCAACATCAGTCTGAAGAAGGGTCTCGACCCAAAACATTGCCTATTCCTTTGCTCCATAGATGCTGTCTCACCCGCTGAATTTCTCCAGCTTTTTTGTTTACCTTCAATTTCTCCAGCATCTGCAGTTTATTCTTAAACACTATTATTATATATATATATATATATGTGGGGGAGGGGGGTAGGGTAAGGGGGAAACAGTCTCTTAGTCACTTCCTGGCGGGCATGTCACTATTTCTCCAAGTCGCGTCCTCGCCCCCCCCCCCCCCCGCCCCCCCACCCCCGTCCTCACGGCCTACCAGCTGGATCGGAGTGACCTTTCCTCCCAGAGACCCGTGGAGACCCGTTTGGAGCTCCGGAGCATTGGGCCTACAGTATTGACATCATGGAACTGTGTTTCGAGGAGCTCCCAACGTGGGCGGCGCTGACCAACATTGTGGAGTCCTGGGGCCCTTTGCCGAGGGCAGCCAGTGTTGAGTCTCCTCCCGGCATGGCCTAAGGGACGTCGGAGCTGCAGACTCCGGTGGCAAGCGGCCGTTTTGGAAGTCCAAGTCGCTGAGGTTGGCCTCCAGTCCCAACATCGGGCCTGAGCGGCAGGTTGTTCATAGCGGCGACTGCGGAGGGCTCCAGAGGTCCCAACCATGGGTGAACATCGAGGAAGAGACTGACTTTGGTGCCTTCCCTCACAGTGGGAAACCTTTGATTCTGCTGTGTTGGAATGTTTTGTTTAAATGTATCGTGTGTTGTGTTCTTTATTTTAGTGTATGGTTGTATGGTGATCAGATTTCACTGAACCATCTGGCACATGTGCCAAATAAATGTATCTTGTATCTTGTATGTTTATATATATATATACACACAGTCTGGATTCAAAATGTATCATTTCTTTGATCTAAAAACGTATGAACATTCTACAGAACTCTGAAGTTCATGCATCCTCACCAGTTCACAGAGGATATGGCTCAAAATTAGGAAATATACACAAATATTAAGAGGCTTGATAACGTAAATGCTGGCAGTATGTTTCTTCTGACTGATGATTCTCAATCTAACAATCACATACCTCAGACAAAGAAATTAACTATCTACTATAGGACTGAAATTGAGGATTGTGAATTGTTGGAATTCTCAACACCAGACATTTGTCTGCTTATTTGTTGAGCTAGTCAAAGATCAATACTGTCTCGTTTAATTGGAGATAGGAATAGCATTGCTTACATTCAATAAGAGAAGACAAATTAATCTCAAACACCACTAAGTTCTTCACACCATTCAGCATTCTGAATATGGCATTTGAGGCAGATGTTGAACATACTGTTACCATGCTCATTCTTCGTATGAAAAATGGATATTGGATAGATCTATTTTGACCTGGTTAATCTCTTGAATTGAGAGATATTCAACACACCACTGTCTCTAAATGATACGTTGCCTTGAAAATGCCAAATGGAGACTTAACACTGATTAAGGATCTTGATGCAATATTCTCTGTTTGGTTATTCTGAAACTTCAGTGGCACAACCTTCCGAAAGACAGAAAACATATTGTTGCTTTGTTCTTTTGGACAGGGGATATTAACCATCTTGCTCCTATGGAATTGCTTTTCCTCTTTTTATCCAAATGCAACAATGGATTCTGCATGTATGCCAACCCTTATAAACAGTAGCCTAACTTAAAGAGGCAAAACACAACAAGATGTTTAAGAACATCTAATTTTTAGTCTGCAACATGATGAATTTGAACACGTGACTGAAAGAACCAGTTCTGATGAGACTTTAGGCTTACATCATCAGACAGTCATTGACACAGTATCAATTTTATGGCGACACAAAAGACTGCAGATGGTGGAATATTGACCAAAACACCAAGTGCTAGTGTAACTTAGCTGGTCAGGCATACTGAAGAAGGGTTCCAATGTCCCCTGTCCATTCCCTCCCCAGATGCTGCCTGGCCCACTGAGTTCCCCCAGCACTCTATGTTGTTATCCATTTTATGGTTTATAGCTCCATGCCCATCAATAGGGTGAACCCTAGATAGACACAAAAAGCTGGAGTAACTCAGAAGGCCAGGCAGCATCTCTGGAGAATAGGAATAGATGATGTTTCGGGTCGAGACCCTTCTTCAGATTGAGAGTCAGTGGAAACGGAAATGAGAGAAGGCCGGTGATATAGAGACAGAACAAATGAATGAAAAATATTCAAAAAGTAACAATGATCTCTTGACAGTCTGCTCAGTTCAGGTGTGGTCAATAAATAATGTCTTTGACTATTATATGTATATGACTGAACAAATACAATGAAGTTACTTATCAACTTCCTCTCTCATTGCAATTGAGAATAACTATCAAACATTTTAAATTTCAGTATTTCTACCTGGAGGACTGCTTCATTTGATTTAAGACGGCATGGGAATACGACATTGTAGAGCAACTGACACATACTCAAAGTAAAGATCCAACAGATTTATTGGCATATTATAAAGTTACACAGCATGTTGGCATCGCTGTGTCTGCATCACGACTGGCAGCTTGTGTCATGAGCCATTAGTATGAATGGTGCCAGTATTATAAAAACCAGGAATGGATTAAAAATAATAGTGGTGTGTAACATTTGTGTGTTAGTATTGATTAACTTATCAGTAGAGCAGATCTACATCTTTCCTCCTAAGAAAATAACATAAATATGAATATATATGTAAGTACAACTAATCAAGTTTAACTGGCGTGTGTAAAGAAAAAGACAGGTACTTCAACACTGGAGCAGGTTAAACATTGTCCCTGTACCTAAGGGTAGGTTTACAAATACGACTGCAAGCATATGGTAATAGATCGCAGCTCCATCCTTAACTGGCGAAAACTGAGAGACTGGGGGCTCTTGGAACACTGGAGATCCATGAGACGGTTGAGGTGGAGCTGGAGACTGGGAAACCGAACGTGGTGATGAGAAGGCAGGATACTTGATGGGCGCAGACTCCGTGGACAGACGTTGGGCTGGGGAAGAAAGTGTATCAGTCATTCGGTAGTTCGTTCACTGGTAAAGGTTGCTGACAGTTTCGCCGGTAGTTCACTCCATTCAAATCGACCATGTATGGATGTGGTTCCAGTGCAGGGCTGTGGATTAACCAAGGTGACCGTGGGCTTTGTCAGTATGAAGCTGTACAACTTGACCACTCACCAGAGGCTTGAGTGGCCTGCTTGTTTTGTCGTAAGATTGTTTCTGGATCTCGCGCTTGTGCTGAAGCTGTGCTTGAATTACCGATGGCTTGCAAACTTGTGGTTGCAGTAGTTGCTTGGGTATGGGCAGCGTGGTACCGGCCTGCCTTGACATGAGATGTTGGGCAGGAGACCCTAGCACTGGGTCACAGGCAATGTTTCTTAAGTTGAGCAAGTCCAGGTAAACATCGGATTTTGCCAAAATGTGACCTTTCCATCACCTGTTTGGCACTCCAGACCGCCCGCTCGGCCAACCCGTTCAATTGAGGGAACTCGGAACAGCGGTAATGTGACGAACGTCCCATCGTTGGGCAAAATTCTTGGAACACTGGCTAGTGAACTGGCTTCCATTGTCAGACAGGAGTTTCGAGGGCTCCCCGTGAACCAAAAGTGGTGTGCTAGCTTTTGAACCACTACCGCTGAAGTGGGGCTGGGAAACATGTCAATCTCAAACTAGCCCGAGTATGAGTCAACAAGAACCAGGTATTGCTTACCACGCCATTCAAAAATGTCTGTTGCCAATGTGGACCAAAGCAAAGCAGGAACTGGGTGGGAAGGAAGCGGCTGCTTGGGTTGATGGGGCACCAGGCTGTTGCAGATCGCGCAAGATTCCACCTTCTCCTGTTTGTACTCGGTCATACAGGGCCAGAAAAACAAGCTCTTAGCTTGAAGAATGGTTGCCTCGATACCGGGATGTCCCCCGTGGACAGGGTCAAAGTATTTGTCCTGTAAGGCATTTGGAATGACCGCCCTGTGTCACTTGACAATCACACCGTCCTGGAGCACAAGCTCATCGCGGACCAGGAAGTACTGGCGAATAGCAACTGGTACCCCGTGTTGCTTATCCGGCCAGCCATGCCGGATGATTGAGGACAGGGACTATAGGGTGTTATCCACTGCTGGCTGCGCAGCCAAGTCATCCAGGCATTCATTGGGAAAGTAGGACACCATCATCAATGCAGATGTCATTGTCTGACAGTTGTTGCTCGCAGGTCTTGCGCGGGGCTCTGGAAAGAGTGTTGGGTAGGGGCATGTCTTTGCCTGGTTTGTAAACAAGTTTATTATCGTACCTTTGAAGCTGCATCATCATCCGCTGCAGTTGGGCATGAGCGGCATGGATTGGCTTGTTCAAGATGCTGATTCGGGGTTGGTGGTCTGTTTCAACAGTCCCAGTCTTTCCAAAAATAAAGTCTTTGAATTTCTCACAGGCGAAAACCACTGCCTGTAGTTCCTTCTTGATTTGAGCAGAGCATTGCTCAGTCTCATACAATGTGCGAGAGGCATATGCCACTGGTCTGCTGTCACCCTCACTGGTGCTCTGAAGACAGGCAGCACCCAATCCATACTGGGAGACATCCCAGGTTAGTGTTACATGCAGCTTTATGACAAAGTAAACCAGAGTCGGGGCACAGGACAGCTGCTGTTTTACGGTGTCAAATGCCCTCTGGTGTTGTGTATACCAGGACCAGGTTACTTCCTTGTATGTTAGCTGCCACAGTGGGGCTGACAGTTCGCTAAAGTTTAGAATGATCTTGCCCAGGTAGTTCACCATGCCTAAGAAACTCTGTAGACTGGTTACGTCTGTGGCAACCGGCATTTCATTGATGGCAATGGTCTGGGAAGGATCTAATTTGAGTCCATCGCTAGTAAACCGTGTCCCACAAACTTCACTTCCTTGACACAAAATCCGCACTTTAGGGCGTTGAACTTGAGATTAATGTCATTGGCACGATCCAGTACTTTCGTTAAATTGGCGTCGTGCTCTGACATATCACAGCCAGCAATGAGGATATCATCAAAAATAATGGCACAAGGGTAACCTGCAAACAGCTGTTCCATCGTGTGCTGGAAAATTTCACTAGCGGAGTTGATGCCGAAGGGCATTCGCAGAAACATGTAGTGGCCAAAATGTCTAACTTGATTTGACAGAATGAGATTTTGGCATCTAAAATGGAGAACATAGTCACTCTGCCCAAGTGTGCTGCTACCTCTTCTACTGTGTGCACCAGATAATGCGGACACTTGACTGCAATATTCAAATCTCTGGGGTTAATACAGATTTGTATTTTGTCTTTGTTTTTCTTGGTAGCCACTACCATGGCTGAGACCCAGTCTGATGGGTCGGTAACTGCAGCGATTACACCCATGGATTCCATTCTTTGAAGTTTGTTCTGTATGTGGTCGGGCGTGGCATGCGGAATTCTAAGAGGGGCTCGAACAACGGGCAATACGTTGGGGTCAGTAACAATAGAATACTTGTGGGGTAGTTTGCCAAGTTTGTTGTCATAGAGTTCCTTGTACTGAGAGAGAAACTCTTTGGTAGTATCTTGGGCAGGTGAAGGTTGGTGCACCTCTTCGCCATAGCTTACCAATCCCAAGTCCTGGCAGGCATCGATGCCAAGTAAAGTTGTCACTTTTCCTGGGACAATGAAAAAGTTCAGCTTCTGCACACATATCACTAGGTGGCACTGCAGGTCAACCCTTCCAACTGGGTGAACCTCTCCCCCTCCGAAGGGAATTAACAAAGCTTTAGTGTTTACATTAGCTTATGCATCCCTGACCCTGGAGAACTCAGATAACATAGAAAACATAGAAAACATAGAAAGATAGGTGCAGGAGTAGGCCATTCGGCCCTTTGAGGCTGCACCGCCATTCAATATGATCATGGCGGATCAACCAACTCAGTATCCCGTACCTGCCTTCTCTCCATATCCCGTGATCCCTTTAGCCACAAGAGCCACATCCAACTCCCTCTTGAATATAGCCAATGAAGTGGCCTCAACGACCTTCTGTGGCAGAGAATTCTGGAGACTCACCACTCTCTGTGCAAAGAATGTTTTCCTCATCTCGGTCCTAAAGGAATTCCCCCTTATCCTTAGACTGTGACCCCTTGTTCTGGACTCCCCCAATAAGGATATGACATTACAACAAGCTCTAGTGTTGATTTTTGCCACAGCAGTAGTGTTGTTGTTCCAAACAGTGACCTCGGGATCGTGAAGTTTACATGAAGTTTCAGACAGAGAATGTATGTTTAGACTGGAAATGTCAGGTTCAGAAGGATTCCCAAAGGGAGAAGGTACTGCTTGTTCTTGAATGGTAATGCTGTGGGAACCATCTTGCTGGAGCAGGTGCACCAACTGCTTAGGTTCTGCACGATCATTGCGGGCATGACAGCACTGAATAAAGTGATATCTTTGTTTACAGTAGTGGCAAAGTTTCCTGTAGGCAGGGCACTGCTCGCGGACAGCGGAGTGTGAATCCCACAATTATTACATTTATTGAGAAACCTGCCAGGCTGTTGCACTTCTGGTGGCAGGAGTTGAGCACGGTAGAATGTGTTGGCAGCATTCACACGGTACAAGGAATGCGGACCCAGCCCTGCGAGACAGGTATGAGAGTCAGTAACTTCAGCAATGCAGCAAACATTCTCTGACCAATGAGAGTTAGATCAGCATCCCATAGTAGTTTACTTCTCACTTTATAGTTCAGGATACCACTCACCAATCTGTTACGGACAAGCTCGTCGTACAGATCCCCGAAATGGCACCGACTGGCAATGTGCTTTATGGTACTTATGTAAGCCTGGGTTGCAAGGGAGCTGGTTCCTTTGTAAAAAAATATGTTGTGCTCCATCAGCATATTAGTACGAAGTTCGCACAGTTGTCTGAACTTGTTCATTAAATTACCGGATCATCCATAGACTCTGCAGGGGTGATCTCCACATTGTTGTCATCCAGTACATCCAGGACACAGTTGAACCGTTCAGCTCGTTGAATAGCTTCTGAGCTCACAATGTTGAGAAATACAGCAGCTATATGATCGGGAGGCACTCCACGATGGTCAACCTGAATGCAGACGTTAAAATCTCTTTCAAAGATTCGCCAATGCTCACTAAGGTGGACATCGAAAACCAGGGGGTTGGGCTTCTTAAACATATGAGCCATAATAAAAGTGGGAGAAAAAATATTGGGGGAGTAAAACAAAAGAGAACCCGAAACTAGGTGTAGATTGGGCCCAGAAACTCTGACACCATGTAGAGCAACTGACAAGTACTCAAAGTAAAGATCCAACAGGTTTATTGGCATATTATAAAGTTACACAGCATGTTGGCATCACTGCGTCTGCATCACGACTGGCAACTTGTGCCAGGAGCCATTAGTATGAATGGTGCTGGTACTATAAAAACCCGGACTGGATTATAGATAATAGTGGTGTGTAGCATTTGTGTGTTAGTATTGGTTCACATATAAGTAGAGCAGATTTACAAACATTGTAACAGAAAATTATGTTAAAATGTGGTTCAAAAACATTTTACTTCGGAGTCACATGAATGACTGTGTGAAGAAACCCGCCAGCCCGCATGCACGTCAATACGTCTAACACATGGTGCACAACTGGCTGGGAGATGCATCGCTCCTCCAGAAGTAAGTTTAAAAACCATACAGGTATAGTTTAAACTTATTCTGAGGTTGTTTTGCTCGTGAAAAATCTTGTTACAGCGTTCAAGTTCAAACTAACCATGGAGAAATCCAGGGCGAAGTCCAGACGGGCTGCGAGGAAATCGGCTACGGAGGACCGCGGGAGTGCGCGTAGCCGGCGGCTGTCGATTTTGCCATCTGAGTCGTTGATGGTGCGGTCAGTGACTTCAGACTTGGTGCCTGTCCAAAGCACCTTGGCAACCCCGAAAGGGGGGAAAGCCAAGAAGAAGTCTGATAGGCCTGTTTACTCAGACGAGTCGGGACAGGAGGATTCGCTTCCTAAATGGACAGCGTCTTCGGGCGTTTATCCCGGATGGAGCACATGGAAAGGATGCTCCATCATGATATGCTCCGTGAAACTGAGTTATATCAGTGCAGGTCTCCTCGGGGGCCCACGACAGCGCCTGGTCCAGGGCTGCATAATGTCTCCCACTCTGAGGAGGGGAGGGTACGGGGTCAGTTCTGGACTGACTCCAAATTTGGAGGTATGTCCGGGAAGCATACCAGAATGCACGACATACATGAGGCACACGAATTACCTGCCATGGCATCAAAATTTGTGATAGCCTCGCAAACAGGGGAGCCACTGCAAGAGGAACTAGCTGCAACCTCACATTGCACCAGCTGCAGGAACAGGTGATGGTGGAAACAACTGCAAGGTACCATACACCTGGAAATTGTGCTTCACTGAACGTACCGGCTGTAAACAGTTCAATCTGGGGCTATATTGGCGGGGGCATCAAAGCCCAGGAGATGAAGCTCCAAAGAATCCTGAATTTGCTGGCTTCAGGCATTACGGCATTCGCCAGGTCTGTGGATGGGGGACCCTTGTCTGACGAACAGCAGGATGCCCTGGCGTTGATGTGCAACACACATTTCGAAATAACCTGTTTTCGGAAGAATGCCATCCAACCTGCCTTGAGCCCCAAATTTGCAGGATTGTGCAGGGCCCGCAATGTTCAGCCGTCGAATCTTCTGTTCGGAAAAGATCTATCGAAACAAGTTAAGGACCTGGATGAAGAAGCAAAAGCTGTCGGGCTGATCAATGCTCCAATGATTAGCAAAGCTTCACCATTTTGACGGCAGCACCCCTATGCTTCCATCAGCAGTAAGCGGTTCGCTGAAACTGGTGGCAGCTCAAAAGCCGAATTATCTGGGCAGAGGTCTTTTATAGGTCAAGGCCCAGGCCGGCCCGTGTGGAAGATGCGCAATCTGTGCACTCCAGCAACCCTACTGCCCAAACCTCGGGGGCGGAAATAGAACCTGAATCAGAGGCCTTTGGTCCCACCATAAAACCATCAGTAACCATGGAGGTAAGTGGGTCTGGTTCTTTCCAGAACATGGGGTGTGTGGACCGGTTACAAGTTGGTGGTAGATTACACTTGTTTTTGAATGAATGGCGTTGGATAACAATATATTTATATTGCACAGTATACAAGTGTTCCAAATAAAATTCCTTCCCAATTCATTGCCACCCACACAGCATTCACCAAGCCGGACATTTGTTCATTCCCAACAGGAAGGTTTGGATATACATGCTGAAATTCAAAAAATATACACAAAAGGGGTAATCGAGAAGTCGAGTCATGAACATCACCAATTCATTGCTAGTATATTTACCAGACAAAAGAAAGATGGAGGGTGCCAAATTTAAGTTTTAACTCAACTTAACTCTTATGTGCAGTATAGACATTTTAAAATGGAAGACTTCGTTACTGCCAAACAACTGATTTCCAAAGGATGTTTTATGGCATGCATCGATATCAAAGATGCATACCATTCGGTACCCATTCACAGGGATCACCGGTGATATTTGAAGTTTAGCTGGATGTGGCAAATGGGGCAGTTTAAAGCATTGCCAAATGGGTTGTTCAGCCCCCAGATTATGTACCAAATTATTGAAACCGATGCTTGGGCTACTTACAGCTCAAAATCACATTGTTATGGCATACTTGGATAATATCCTAATCATGGTGAAAACACTGAAATTAGCTAAATTAGCTGTTTCAGCCACAAAACTCACATTTAAGAAATTGGGTTTCTCATCCATCCAGTTAAATTCAAGTTGATACCAACTAGAGTTATTGATTATTTGGGATTTACCATTAACTCTATTAATATGTCTGTGACTCTTCCCTGGGGCAAGAAATTAGAATTAATAGAAGCCTGTAACAACCTTGTTGTTATGGAGCAACCATTCGACAAGTAGCCAGTGTAATTGGCAAATTAGTGGCTGTTTTTCCAGCTGCACAAGTTGTGCCTTTGCATTATGCCAGATGTCAGATGTGGGAGGTCAGGGAAGCTGATAGCCCTCCAGACATCCACATCTGCGCCAGGTGTGCCGAGATGGGGCTCCTAAAGGACTGTGTTAGGAACCTGGAGCAACAGATCGAGTACCTCCGTCTGGTCAGGGAGAATGAGGAGGTCATAGACAGGAGTTATAGGGAGGTGGTCACTCCCAGACCACGGGAGGCAGACAAGTGGGTCACTGTTAGGAAGGGCAAGGGGCAGAGGCAGGGACTAGAGAGTATCTCGGTGGCTGTACATCTGGAAAATAGGTACTCATGTTTCAGTTCGATTGGAGCGGACAGCCTACCTGGGGGCAGCAACAGCAGCTGGGCCTCCGGCACAGAGAATGGCCCTAATGCTCAGAAGGGTAGCAAAAAGAGGAGGGCAATTGTAATAGGGGACTCCATAGTTAGGGGGTCAGATTGGCGATTCTGTGGACGCAGTCGGGAGACCCGGATGGTAGTTTGCCCCCCTGGTGCCAGGGTTTTGGATGTGTCAGAACGTGTCGAAAAGATTCTGAAAAGGGAGGGAGAGGAGCCTGATATTGTGGTACACATTGGTACCAATGACATAGGCAGAAAAAGAGAAGAGGTCCTGAAAGGAGAATTTAGGGAGTTGGGGGGAAAATTAAGGAGAAGGACCAAAAGAGTAACAATTTCAGGATTACTGCCTGTGCCACGTGACAGTGAGAGTAGAAATGGAATGAGGTGGAGGATAAATGCGTGGCTGAGGGGCTGGTTAAGTGGGCACGGATTCAAGTTTCTTGATCACTGGGACCTCTTTTGGGGAAGGCATGATCTGTATCAAAAGGACGGGTTGCAGTTGAACCCGAGGGGAACCAATATCCTGGCGGGGAGATTTGCAAAGGAGACTTTAAACTAGAAAGGCTGGGGGGAAGGACTCGGGTAGAGGGGGCTAGGGGACAGGGTGAGGGGCAAGAGGCAGAGAAGGGAAGCACTCGGACCCAAAATGTAGACGAGAAAGAGGAAAAAGATAATAAGCAGAGAATAAGGTATGGTGGGTTTCTAAACTGTGTATATTTTAATGCTAGGAGCATTGTAAGAAAGGTGGATGAACTTAGAGCCTGGATTGACACCTGGAAATATGATGTTGTGGCAATCAGTGAAACATGGTTACGGGAGGGTTGTGATTGGAAACTAAATATTCCAGGATTTCATTGCTTCAAGTGTAATAGAATTGGAGGGACCTGAGGTGGAGGGGTTGCATTGCTTGTCAAAGAAGATATTACAGCAGTGCTTTGGCAGGATAGATTAGAGGGCTCGTCTAGGGAGGCTATTTGGGTGGAACTGAGAACTGGGAACGGTGTAGCAACACTTTTAGCGGTGTATTATAGACCGCCAAATGGGGAGCGAGATTTGGAAGAGCTAATATGTAAGGAGATAGCAGATATTAGTAGTAAGCACAAGGTAGTGATTGTGGGAGATTTCAATTTTCCAAAAATAGACTGGGAAACACATTCTATTAATGAGCTGGATGGTTTGGAGTTTGTTAAATGTGTGCAGGATAGTTTTTTGCAGCAATACATAGAGGTATCGACCAGAGAAGGGGCAGTGCTGGACCTCCTGTTAGGAAATGAGGCAGGTCAGGTGACGGAGGTATGTGTTGGTGAGCACTTTGGGACCAGTGATCACAATACCATTAATTTCAATATAATTATGGAGAGAGTCAGAACTGGACCTAGGATTGAGATTTTTGATTGGAGAAAGGCTAACTTTGAGGGAATGCGTAATGACTTAAAAGGAGTGAATTGGGACATTTTGTTTTATGGGAAGGCTGTAGAAGAGAAATGGAGGACATTTAAAGGGGAAATTGTAAGTGTACAGAATCTTTATGTCCCTGTTCGGTTGAAAGGAAATAGTAAAAATCAGAAAAAATCAAAAACCATGGTTTTCAAGGGAAACTGGACAATTGGTTCGAAAAAAGAGAGATATCTACAATAATTGTAGGTGGCATGGAGTAAATGAGGTGCTAGATGAGTATAAAGAATGTAAAAATAATCTTAAGAAAAAAATAAGAAAAGCTAAAAGAAGATATGTTGCTTTGGCAAGAAAGGTGAAAGTAAATCCAACGGGTTTCTACAGCTATATTAATAGCAAAAAGATAACGAGGGATAAAATTGGACCATTAGAGAGCCAGAATGGACAGCTATCTGCAGAACCAAAAGAGATGGGGGAGATATTGAACAATTTCTTTTCTTCAGTATTCACCAAGGAGAAGGATATTGAACTCTGTGAGGTAAGGGGGGAAAAAGTTGAGTAGCTATGGAAACTATGAGATTCAAAGAGGAGGATGTACTGACACTTTTGAAAAATATAAAAGTGGATATGTCTCCAGGTTCTGACAGGATATTCCCTACGACATTGAGGGAAGTTAGTGTAGAAATAGCAGGGGCTATGACAGAAATATTTCAAATGTCATTAGAAATGCGAATAGTGCCGGAGGATTGGCGTACAGCGCATGTTGTTCCATTGTTTAAAAAGGGTTCAAAGAATAAACCTAGCAATTATAGACCTGTTAGTTTGACGTCAGTGGTGGGCAAATTAATGGAAAGGATACTTAGAGATAATATATATAAGCATCTGGATAAACAGGGTCTGATCAAGAACAATCAAGATGGATTTGTGCCTGGAAGGTCATGTTCGACAAACCTTTTTGAATTTTTGAAGAGGTTACTAGGGAAATTGATGAGGGTAAAGCAGTGGATGTTGTCTATATAGATTTCAGTAAGGCCTTTGACAAGGTTCCCCATGGAAGGTTGGTTAAGAAGGTTCAATCTTTGGGTGTTAATGGCGGAGTAGCAAGATGGATTCAAAAGTGGCTGAATGGGAGATGCCAGAGAGTAATGGTGGATGGCTGTTTGTCAGGTTGGAAGCCGGTGACCAGTGGGGTGCCTCAGGGATCTGTATTGGGTCCACTGTTGTTTGTCAATTTTGGTCGCCTAATTATAGGAAGGATGTCAACAAAATAGAGAAAGTACAGAGGAGATTTACTAGAATGTTGCCTGGGTTCCAGCAACTAAGTTACAGAGAAAGGTTGAACAAGTTAGGTCTTTATTCTTTGGAGCGCAGAAGGTTAAGGGGGGACTTGATTGAGGTCTTTAAAATGATGAAAAGGATAGACAGAGTTGACGTGGATAAGCTTTTCCCATTGAGGGTAGGGAAGATTCAAATAAGAGGGCATGACATGAGAATTACGGGACAGAAGTTTAGGGGTAACATGAGGGGGAACTTCTTTACTCAGAGAGTGGTGGCTGTGTGGAATGATCTTCCTACAGAAGTGGTGGAGGCAGGATCGATAGTAACATTTAAAAGTAAAGTGGATAGGTATATGGATGGGAAGGAAATGGAGGGGTATGGTCTGAGTGCAGGTAGATGGAACTAGGGGAAAATAAATGTTTGGCACGGACTGGAAGGGCCGAGAAGGCCTGTTTCCGTACTGTAATTGTTATATGTTATATGTTATATCAAAGTTTACAACATGCAAAGGGCAAGCACTCGAATACCATTTAGGTCAATTTAAAAAACATATGCGGTTACCAGCTGAAGCTATATCAGAGTTACTATGGTGGACGACCAATATTCGGCGTTGCTCCAGTAACATTTTGGTCAGGAAACCTTCAATTATATTACAACCTGAAGCTAGTGCTCAAGGATGGGGAGCTACTTGTGGTTGTAGATGGGATTCCTAGTTCCGGTTGTAGGTGGGATGTGCATGAGTCATCAATTCTTCAGTTACATGGTATTAATTACCTAGAGATGCTCAGTGCATTCTATGGGTTGAAAGCTTATTGTGGGAATATGCATCACTTGCATGTTCAAATACAGATTGATAACACTGCAGCGTTGGCATATATTAATCTCTTGAGTGGAATCAAGTCAGTATCCCGTGATAATTTAGCTAACCTCTATTGGCACTGGTGTATCGAAAGAAACATTTGGATTTCAGCTACCTATTTGTCAGGTAGGTTTAATATGGTGGCGGACGCCAGGTCACATAACTTTAATTACTACACAGAATGGATGTTGGATCATAAAGTATTTAACGACATTGTTGCTCAGTATGGAACACCAGATATTGATTTGTTTGCATCTAGGCTCAATCACCAGTTACCAAAGTATGTTGCATGGGAGCCAGACTCTGGGGCAGTAGTGATAGATGCATTCTCGCTACACTAGGGAGGTATGTTTTTTAAGCATTCCCTCCATTTTGCCTCATCATTCGGTGCTTGCAAAAAATCCAGCAAGATTCCGCTTCTGGCATTTTGGTAGTGCCTGACTGGCCTACGCAGCCATGGTACCCGCTGATATTGGCAATGGTAAAGAACCTTATATGGTTGTTTCTAAATGCAAGAATTTGCTGGTTCATCCCATAACCCGGGAAGGCCACCCGCTGCATGATCGAATCAATTTATTGATTTGCAGACTTTAAGATGACCTTTCCTGCGGCTCGGATTGTCAAAGCGAACTGTGGATGTGATCACTGCGGCTTGGAGGGATAGCACCAAGAAGCAGCACATCAAGAGATGGGAGGTGTTCTGGTCGCAGTCCAACATAACGTATGACATGGCACGTATAACTGATCTTGGAATTTCTCTCAAAACTGTTCTTTGACAAGAGATTGAGTTATAGTGCCATTAAGTGTACCATGACTGCTTTGTCGTCACACTTGTTGCTGGGATCGGGACACCACTCTGTCGGGTCTCACCCACTGATATCCAGATTCATGAAGGGTATCTATAACACAAATCCCCCCAGTCCCAGTACACGGAGATATGGGATGTTAACATTGTGCTAACGCTGCTTTGCCGGTGGGCTCCAGCTACATCCTTGTCTTTGGTCAAGCTTACATAAAGTGGTTATGCTCATGGCGCTGGTTTCGGCACAACGGGTCCAGTCGTTGCATAAGCTATGGCTGGACAGAATGGTTACATCTTCCAATAAAATAACATTTTATGTTCATGAGCTAGTCAAGACCAGGGGTATCAGATCTAAAACTGGAATTTATGGCATACCCTATGGTCCTTCGATTGTGTGTGGCCACACATTTGCAACAATATTTTAAGGCCACAAAGTACTGAACTGGCAATGTTTGTTAGTTATAAAAAAAACACACAAGAGGGTATCAGTGCAGACCATCTCCAGGTGGTTAAGACGTGTATTGGCTTGTGCAGGAGTGGACACTGATGTTTGTAAATCTCATTCCACCAGGGCTGAAACAACATCAGCAGCGAGGGTTATGGAGGTTCCGCTGGACCACATCCTAGCGACTGGTCAAACAAATGAACATTCCAACAATTTTCTAATAAACCCATTGCCAGGCAGGGTTTTTTTACCAACTCAATTTTAGGTTCTGTTCTATAGTTTACTCCTGGATATGAGGGGTCACTATTATTTTTAATATATCATTTGTTTATTAAAACACCAGCATGTTTTAAATCTATGTAAAATCTGAATGTATTATTAGTTTTTAATCATCTCTGGTCAACTGATGCAGTGTGTGGCATGAACTTGTGTATGCAGCATGAAATCACAGAGCTTTGAAATCTTCATGAAGACACTCACGTGACTCCGAAGTAAAATAGGACGATTAAACGAGAACTTACCAGTTTGAAGTTTGATCTTTATTTTATGAGGAGTTACGATGAGGAATTACGTGTCCTCCGTTCCCAACCCTCTTCTCATAAAGGTCATGTGGTAGTTCTAGTTTCTCGAATCTTCCTATAATCAGTTCAACAACTGTTATCCGTGATTTCACACCGCTGCATTGAAGGTTGATGTGCATGCAGGCTGGCGGGCTTCTTCACGTAATTTCTCATTGTAACTCCTCATAAAATAAAGATCAAACTTCAAACTGGTAAGTTCTCATTGAATCTTACTGGTAGTTTGCATAGGAAGGAACAGCAGATGCTGGTTTACACTGAAGATAGACTCAAGATGCTGGAGTAACTCAATGGGTCAGGTAGCATCTCTGGAGAAAAGGAATAGGTAACATTTTGGGTCAGTCTGAAGAAGGATCTCGACCCAAAAAATTACCAATTCCTTTTCTCCAGAGATGCTCCCTAACCTACTGAGTTTCTCCAGCTTTTTATGTCTATCATCGGTTCAAATAGTTTGTTGTTTTACGTCTCTTGAAAACATTGACCTGCATTGAAGCAAACATTTACGCCTGCGGCCCTGTCCTGCTAAATTGCCGCTGCACCCATTTGGACATGAATAATAAGCATCAGCCAGGTTTTGTACTGTGGGAGCCACCTGGTGTTTGTGCAAGGATCATTGGACTTTGATACGTTCAGCCCACTAACATACTGCATTTAATCCTCAAACCACCGGGAGAGCTGCAATACTTCAAATGTGGTCACTTCCACTTTGACTACATGTGTTCCTATATTAACATTTACTTTGGGGGCAGGGCCCTAGTATGATTGCATTGCAGAGGATACAAGTCAAGGAACACAGTTCATGTAGATCTGTTTTTTTAATTAAATACTAAAAGCCTATGCAATGTGTAACTTGAAACTTTTTAAATGGAATCTGTGACTAAAATGTGAAGCTCTAAGAAAATATCTTGAGCTAATTAACCTCAAATGTCAGATGTCATACATCCAGGCATTTCTCATATATCAATTCTGCCTTTAGTTTCTTAATTAACTATTCAGAAATATAAAGTAGCATGTCATTTAGGATGGGAAAGCATTTTGTCAGCCTCATAATTTATATTGAATGGTTAGGAATTTCAGACAAAAATATATAATTAGTCAACACAAATTCATAACTCTTTTTTGGGAGATTTTTGAAAGTGGATGGCTTACATGACAATTTTATTTCACAGTTAACAAAATTAATTAATGACCTTCAAAGAACATCTCTTGTAAAATAAAAATATTGTAATCTATCTTGGTAAAGATAGATTAAAAAAATGTCCCCCTACTATATTACACATATCAAATTCCAATGTTGTTTTGATCCTTTATCTCTGTAGGCACTCAATTTCAACTTGTTTGAGAAACCTCCTGTATATTTTTGTTCCTGATTTTTTTTTGTTGGAGATACAAAGAACTGTTATTTTAAATCTTAAAAGTTACATCATTTATTTACCATGGTTGTAAATGTATTTACAAATGTGATTGAGGAACAGCAAATAGAGAGTAATGAGCTTGACCTTTCTCATTGCTTCTTCAGGTTCTTCACTGTACACATCTGTTTGCTGCATTACCAATATCTTGTCCGTTTATAGTATTCCGATGAATTTTAAATGTGTGGAAAGTTTAAGCTGTGGTGCAGTCTGTGTGGACTTCTGTCCATTCTCTCTGTGATCATGTAATTTTCCTCCATGCGGTCTTGTTTTTAACCCCATCCCAAAGACGATTGGCTTTACAAGTCAATTGGCCGATATACATTGCATTAATAGGTGCTTGATGATCTTTTCAGTTTAGTTTAGTGTGATACAGTGCAGAAACAGGCCCTTTAGCCCACCAAGTCTGTGCTGACCAGTGATCCCCGTGCATTGCTCTATTCTACGCACTGGGGACAATTTACCAATTTTACCAAAGCCTATTAACCTACAAACCTGTATGTGTTTGGAGTGTGGGTGGAAACTGGAGCACCCGGAGAAAACCCACATGGTGATGGGGAGAATGTATAAACTCCATACAGGCGACACCCATAGTCACGATCAAACCTTGCTTGCTGGCACTACAAGACATCAAATCTATCACTGCGCTACCGTGCATGGACTGGTGCATGCTCAGCATGAACTTGGTAGGCTGATGGGCCAGTGTCTGTGCTGTATCTTCATTTGTATCTCTATGACGCCATGACTGGAGTAATTTTCTATTGCTTTAAGCCATGTCAACATGATTTATACTCAGGTCAGCTGCACTTGAACATGATGTTCTGTTATTTTAATGCAGGACTTAGATCATTTAGTTTTAACAGCTGAGCTGCCCCAGAAACAATAGAAAAATGCCAATTGAATATGTAATGTATCTGTCCAATATTTACAACAATGGCTGCATTCTGCAATAACATTAATGGTGAGGCTAACAACACCCCAGGATACAGCAGCATAAAAGAGACAGCAACTTCTACAAAGGTGCAATAAGAATGTGCAGAATTGGAATTTGCTGTTTAAAGATACCTAGCTCCTCCATGGTGCAATTCTCTCCAAGGTTTTCCATTGAAACAAGTAGAATGGTTTGACCCTACAATATGTCCATTAGCTCTGGACTAGAAATAGTTATAAAAGTTATTTGGGTCTGAGTGCATCAGGAGAGTGACCAGTGGGAAGGGAGGGTGTAAGGTTATTACTGACAGTAAGGATATTGAGCAAACACAAAGTGCTGAAGTAACTCGGCAGGCCAGGCAGCATGTGTTGAAGGAACAGGTTAGATAGGTGACATTTCTGATTAGGACCTTTCTTCAGACTGATTGTGGTAGCGGGGAGAACGTTGCACAAGAGAGGTGGAGGTAGGATAAAGCCTAGCAAATTATAGGTAGATTCAGGTGACGGGGGGTGGGGGATTTGAACGGCAGGTGAGTAGAATAATTGACAAATGCTGGAGGGGAAAACGAGACAAAAGGATGTCAGATCAGGAAAGAAGAGTGGAAATGGACTGGGAAAACATCACCATTCATACTTCACAAACTGTTGAAGAAATTGTCTCAGGAGAATTTGATCTTTGACATGATGACTTAGCTCTAATAATAGGTATGTTACAAAACTTACCTTTAGCGGCGCTGCACTTCTGCCGCTCCCCGTGTGCGCGACTTTAGCGCCTGTCAGAGGGGGGCAGGCTTAAAGTGCCGATTTTCACCAGACCAGGATAATCGATGAATGTCGGGCGATTTAATTGCGGAAGAAAAATCGCTCCGACATTTCATCCATTAAGGTATTTTTAAATTACTCTAAGTTATTTGTTAACTAGAGTAATTTAAAAATCACCTTCAAAAGCCGTGACCGCAGACCACCGGAAGCATTTTGCGTAGGGGAGAAATAAAGGTAAATACTTTATTTTTTTATTAAAAGTTGGTTTTTTGGGAGGCATAAATACTATTTTAATGTTGCGAAATGGGGTCCCCAAAAAATGTATGAACCCCCAGTATTTTTCCCCCCGACTTCACCGCTAACCGCAACGTTCCAATCCACCGCATTCCACTAAAACCCACTCGCTAGTTGACTTAAATGGCCATTTATTTACAGGCATAAAACACTAAATTCCTTCCATTTGGCCCAGAAATTCATGAAAATGAGATTTAAAAATTATGTTATATTGTGGATTATTGTGTGAATGTTATTTGGATACTTAGGCAATTAAAAAAAAGTTTATCTTTTCTTAAGAAATTGATAGATGTTTAGATCTACTCATTGAATTTTGTAATTAGCTACAATTAGATAACTAACTAATTATATACTTTAATTTCAGGTAATCCAAGTAAGATTGTTTAATATTTGTTTCAGAATGCTTCAATCTATAATGACTGAAAATTTCATTGAGTTCTCTTAATTTTTAATAAAGTTATGGGCTTTTAAATTTTCCAGATCACAGCTTTTGAGTTAAGTCAATTGAAAGGCAATGGGAAGCAAGATACTCATTTCCGAGCATGAAAATGGCCATAACTTTCTTAATACTGAAGATATGAAAGTAAATTAGGTGTCAAATTAAACTTCTTGTTATGCTTTATCTGATGGGATAAATTGCAGACTTGATTTTTAAAATCTCAAAATTTTGTAACATTGCTAATGAATCAATCACAGAATCATGGCGAAAAAACACACACTCATCTCTGCCTTTACATTCAGAAGAACTGTCCATAAACCAATTTATTTGTATTGCTCTATATCGACTTGCTATATGTCTTTAATTTCACTGAATAATCACCCTGGCACAACACAAATTAAACTAACGGAATATGTTCTCTGTCCAGAACATATTATAATTATGATTACTAGCTTAAATTTTTTTTTAATGTACAGGAAAATTTGTTTGAAGTCCACATTCCCTAAACCAAGAAGTCATTCAGAGCCCAGAGGGGCCCTGTACTATTTTTATAACCCAATGGTGAATATTGACAGCAGATGAGAGATTTTATTTAAAATCACAAAGATTACATTTCAAGTTTTTGAGCCATTATACAATTGGATAAAACATTGTTGCAACTGTGTTGGTGAATTTGAAACAAAAACAGTGCAGTATATTAATTCACATTGCAACTAACCAGAAGACACTGACATTTCATAGTTACTCTGAATCCCAGAACTAAACTAACCACATAAGCCTGTCATACACCATGACTTTACTTAACATGATACCTCGTTCCATCTGCCAAGAAAATGAGAGCAGTAAGGGCAAGGTCAGAGTTCTGCCCAGCTTCCCAGTATCTGAGTTCTAATGTTAAGGCCTCATTTACTGTGGAGGCGCTAAAAACCAAGTCACTGAAGTGATACGTGGGCCAGACTGTTAAAGGGCATCAAGCTTTCTTTCCCTGAGGAGCTTAAATGATTCAGTTGGACTTCTATCATGATCCAATCTGTTTTCTTGGTGCCAGTCGAGACATCGCCTGTCACCTGGATTCAATTTCACAGTTTGTTCGTAATGAAATTTGAAGCCACAAGCTGAAGACAGGTAGTCCACTTTGCCCGCACAAATGTCAAATGTATTGCCACGTTTGTAAATTCCAGCTGTGCGGTCCTGGTGATGACGGCTGCATGGAGCTCATATAACCTCTCTGCTTGAAATCTCTTAATTTACAATGGGGGCAAAAAGGATAAGAATAGGTTCCACTTGAAATACTGTATCCCAGTTGGAGGTCCACTAGGCAGCCCCCTTCATTAATTGTGGGCTAGTACCATGCAATAAATGTTATAGAGTTACCCTTTTGATTTGCTTTCCTTCACTATTAAGATGGATCTAATCATAAAATCAAAGCTTTCAGTTTCCCCCTCCCCCCAAATTGGGTGCAAATCTTCACAAAAACTGCGTCATTCGTTTACTTCTTTCCTTTAACATGGGACACACTATCTTAGCGGATGGCATTTTCAGACATTAACCATAGATTTTGCAGTCAACTACGTTATTGATCCAACAATCTTCCTAGGTGAATATTACTCTCAGAGTTATCACATGATCCAGTAAATCAGTTGCATAATACAGAAATATAATAAATGTTTCCTCAGGTTATCAAATGCCCGACAGAGTAGGGAACAGTGAATCGAGTGTTATGCGTTAAACAATAGCCCTCTCTCAATCACAACCATTGCAGTAGAAACCAGATAAAAAGTTAGGTGTGCCTTCAATTGACTGACCATTAATTGATGTTTCTAGAGTAGGATAAAATGTAAACCTTTTCGAAAAATGAGAGAAGGTTGAGGATGGAATTATAATGGGAATACTTCATAGTGTACATCACCAACTGCAGTGAAGTGTGACTATAAGTAGTCTCAGATTATGTACCCGATTGTCTTTGGAAACAGGGTAAAATAGCTGATTGTCACTAGTCAGAAGATTTTGTTGCCAAAATTACCATCGAGGAATCTTATAATGTTTTGCTTACAATGGAACATCCTCCTTACTAAATTCTATGGTCCTATTCCATGAGTTAATGAGACTGAAGAAGGGTCTCAAACAAAATGTTGCCTCTTCATTCCCTCCGCAAATGCTGCCTGACCCACTGAGATAATCCAGCACTGATTTTTGCTGAAGATTCAGCATATGCAGTTTCTTGTATTTCCATGTAGATATTTTAAATGTCAAATTTCTAAAATTACTCAAAGATAGAGCGTAGAGAAGTAATTCAGACTATGTGCAAAGTCTGAAATTGAGAACCTGCTGTTCTCTCCCAATTTTATTTCCATTGAGATTATGAAAAATGTCATTAAAAGCCTCTTTTATCCCACATTTCCTCCCGATCATGCAGCATCATTTCCAAACTCCTGTATTGTGCTAGATCTTGAATTTCCTTTTTAGGATCAGCCACAAACTAATGCCTGATTGAATTTTGACACACTGATGGTGACATCATTCTCGACAACAGTGGCTGAGAATCAAAATCAGACTAACTAATGTGACCAGTAAGAGTAAATTTACCGAACCTCATCCATTAATGAAAATTGCTTTCACCGTGTTCCTATTACCCTAGAAATTTGAGTCATGTCTCAAAAACACACTTCTACATACATTTCTGCTGCAAGATTTGCTGTGCTGGAATGGAAAACAGGGTAGACCAAAAATAGAAGAGAACAGTGCAAAACCAGGCACTTGGGGAAGATTTTCTTAGCAAGATACCCATATTCTAAGGATACTTTATTCACCATATTCAGCAACTTCAAAACCCCACACATCCATCTTTCCCAAATCAGCATCAAACTCAAGAGACCAACATCTTCTATGACAAATCTGGAAATTTTGTACTGGGAGACATGGAGCAAACACCAACAAGAGATAAAGATGATTATCAAAGAAAGTTATTGTCAAAGCTATGTGATCCTAGCATCCAAATGATGAGAGCAAAGCTATATCAAGCATAGAGGAATGATGGCCAATCAAGCAAATAAGCAGAGGAAAACAGCCACATTAACACCTCACCATTACCAATAGAGTAGAACAACACAAGAGCAAGGTACAACTATTTTCAATCACTAACAACTGGATGATCTCACTCAATTTCACCTTGAAGTGCTATTCCATGTAGATGGCACTTCTGAGCCAACTTAGTTCACCTGACAAGGCATTAAGAAACATTAATTGTTATCAATGTTAACAATATCCTACTGCGATGATCTGTACAACAAAAACGTAATTTGCCAAGATTTGCCACCCGGGTGCTGTGAGGTAATGCATCCAACAATGTGAAAAATATATTGTTTTGTGCAATCTGCACAAATGCTATATCCAATCTAGCCAATAATGCCTTATCAGTTTCCTCCCAATCAGCAAAAAAGAAACTGCAGAAAATTGTAGAAAATGTTATAGAATCGCACAGTACAGAAACAGCCGTCAATGTGCCTATAAAGTGCAAGCAAGTGGACTTTTATTGTTCTTGTTCATGTCATAAGTGAAAGAATTAGGCCATTCACCCCATCAAGTCTAATCTGCCATTCAATCATGGCTGATCTATCTCTCGCTCCTAACCCCATTCTCCTGCCTTCTCACCATAAACACTGACTCCCAATGCGTTTGACAAATAAACATTAGGAAGGAACTGCAGATGCTGGTTTAAACCAAAGATAGACACAAAAAGCTGGATTAACTCAGCGGGACAGGCAGCATCTCTGGAGAGAAGGCCTGGGTGGCGTTTCGGGTCGAGATCCTTCTTCAGGATGACTCCTGAAAAAGGGTCTCAACCCGAAACATTATCCATTCCTTCTCTCAAGCGATGTTGCCTGTCTCCTAACAAATAAATATTCTTGAATTCTGGAATAATGACAAACCAAAAGCCCCACCAATTTCCAACGGCAACAATAACATCACCACTGTGGTATCAGACTGCTTCAAGAGTGACATAAAAATCATGGGCTCTTTAGGGTGGTGGTTCAGAAATTCAGTCTCACTTACATCAAGTAGAATTTGAGTTTTAGGAGAACAAAGCACATCCAGTGCCCCATTCTACACCAGTGCTGACAACCAAGAGTGATTTTTAGTGTTTAGTCAACATATGCAGATATAAAGTTTAATATAATGCTCAAAATGATTTGTCATTTAGTTGGCTGATTTTTGGTTATTTAATTTCTTATTCTTGTGCTTCAAAATAATATGTGAAAGTGCCAATGAGCCACAAGATATTAGTGAGCTTAAGCTACTTCAAAGAACTTACAGGATAAAACAAATCCATTGCATGATTCAAGAAATCGGCTTAGTAAGTAATGATTTCACTACAAGCAAATTTTTACTAGCATTCATTGACATCATTATTCTTGCTAGCCTCTGTTGTCTGCCCATGTTAATAGGACCATGATATTAACTAGTCAATCTGTAGACCATCTTCTGGATAAATTGTGAGGTGTTGCCGTACAACAGATGTTTGATTTGCTTCGATGCAGATTTTATCTAATACACTCAGGATAGACAAAAAAATAAACTCTTGCTTTGTAGCATGCGCAGCATTGCAGTAGTAAGGGTGAGTGTCAAATTTTTAGCAGACAGTGGATGCTTTGAGTGTAGCTAGGCTTTTAATCAAATGGTGAGCAGCTCACATCAGGATTCAGCAGACAAATTTGCTTCATATATTGATAGCTATGAATGAAGCAGGTGCTCCAAGGTGCAGGATCTGTGAAAATACAAGAGAGAGAGGGAGAAAAGAGAGAAAGTAAGAACAGGTTAAGAAGCTCAAGTACTCATTCATACATCATCTAAAACTGGCACTCTGACACTCTCCAGAAACTAGGAAAAGCCAAAGATAAAATAGAAGATGTTAAACGTGTTATACTACTGGTTGATATATCCACTATTGTGTCAGACCACTATGGGAAAAGAGTCGTTGGTGGCAGTTTAATTTGTGAATCAATTTAAAGGACTTGTTTCATAGAATCCATTCAACATGTTATGGCAATAGTGGATGACCAACATGATAAAAGCAATTCCCATTTTGTGCATTAGATTTCCACTAGGCTGGACTAGCTGCCTTTGGGACTGCATTAAATGTTACAAGTTTCAGTACATTTTTTATTAAGACCAGTGACGTAAGTTATGTAAGTCTACAAACAAAACAAATATTTGTCTTTTTCTTCGACGGAATAGTTTGATAAGATGGAAAAATACAGCTGAGAAAGAGAAAATCTGAACAAGAATTCAATTGTGTATTGCAAACTCTTCTGCAGAATGAGAAAGACACAGCAAATAATGGTGCATTATGACATGTTAAACCATTTGTATTTGTTTTAACTTACAATATTCTTACAAGCTGTATTCTTACAATATTCTTACAATACTACTAGCACTTTTGTTTAAAGTGGTTATCTTTGTAATTAATCCAATGTCAGCTGCATTTATAAGGCTGGATATCTTAAATACATAATTAGAATGGAAAAATAAACAATTGCATCCCACTACATCACCTATTTGTCTGAGTGCATGGTTGATTCTATCATTATAAATGTGAGATATAAAAAATCACAAACGCTGTTTGAGACAAAGTCAGCAAAGAAGCTTTTATTAAGATAATATTCTGCAGAATAGGTGCCTCTGCTTTGCTGTCCCCTAGAGGCACAGCGAGGGTCGAGATGTATTCTATCTTTATACATTTCATTACATTATAGCCACACCCTCTTTTCTCACCATTTTGCCTCTTTTTAATTATAACATAAAGCCCACATTCTCACGAGAAAGTCCAGGAACGCCTCGGAACATCTCCTGACGTCAAAGGCTTATACTGAAGTTTCTATCTGTTTGCTACTTTTTATCTCAAAGTTCTCTCTGTTGTATCTGTCGTTACTTTCCATCCCACTAACAGTCTGGCTTTGTTGAAACCTTATTTCTTTCTAAGCCATATTTTTCTATTCCTAGTTTAAATCAACCATGTCTGTTAACCCCTTTCCTCACATGATTATATAAATGATTATTTATCAGACACTGGAACTAAAGTCTAATAATAATAATAATAATTTTGTGAGTATCATTCATGTATAATGTTTCTATTATCCCCAAAGTAGAAACATTATGCCTTAATATCAAACCAAAAGTGTGATTGTGATTTTGTTTTTTAATTAATACTCTCTTGGCCTTATTAAACCCCTGTCTCACTTAGGAGACCTAAACAGCAACCTCTGCTGACACTTGCCCGCCACCCAAAAAATAGTCCAGGTCGAGGTGACCTGCAACCTCCTACCACCTCCTACGGATATGTTGAAAACCTTCCTCGACTATGAAGAAAATCGGCTTCGACTAGACCTGTGACTAAACAATTATCTATTTTTAAAACGGCAACCTATTTTTAGTCGAGGCTGGTTTTAAACGTGATGAAAAAATAGCAGCAATCTAGATGAAGCCTCGACCACGCGGAAACCACTTTCGACCATTAGGGAGAATGATGAAAACCTCCGGTGACCTCATGGGAAACCTTGGGTGGCGGGCAAGGTCACCAGAGGTTGCCGTTTAGGTCTCCTAAGTGGGACAGAGGCTTTATGCACCACAAGAAGGCATCATGGTGGTGCAGCAGTAAAGTGGCTGCCTTAAGGCCTGTCCCACTTGGACGACCTAATCCACGAGTTTAGAAGACCCTAGACGAGTTGAAAAAAACTCGCCAAAGTAAAATACCTCCTATGACCTCCTACGACTATGTCTATGACCTCCTATGACCCCCCTCGACCTCAGTCTTCCACACCTAAAACCAACTATGACCAACTATGAGTGGAAAATGATCACATGATAGAATGATGTCATGTTTGCATTTTTTTTCTTGGGCCAGTTACCGCCCTACGGCCACCTACGACTATCTATGACTACCTACAACTACCATCACGACCTACTACAACCTACCTCTGACATATCTATGAGTAAAAAGTATCCATTTTTTCCATGCCAACCTTTTTTTTACTCGTGGACATTTTTTATCAGGCTGGAAAACACGCTGCAACCTACTTGAGGCCACGAGTGCGCGGAGACCACTCACAAGCTTGAGGAAGAGTTACAAAGTCCTACGACGTCTGACGACCTCGTGGCGATCATGCTGCAAGTATGAGTCAAGAGCGAACTCGGCAGAGATCGCCAATTAGGTCGTGAAAGTGGGACAGGGGCTTTACAGGGCCAGAGACCTGGGTTCGATCATTTATCATGTATGTATGTCAGCAACACTCAAACGTCAAAAAGATGAATTTAAAAAATGTGCAGTCTAATATATTGGCATATTCTCAGACTTACAAAGTTCACATTTTCTCACTTTATAGTCCATTTACCATCTTTGTTCCTGCTCTTCTCCGTCTGTTCCCCTTTCCTGTGTCCCATTCTCATTATTGTTCACTTCACCACTTGCTTAAGGCCAAAGAGAGTTGCTGACTAACCCAGTTTTTGCCCATTTAGTTTTGCTCCATTGCCAGAGTGAGGCCACATGCAAACTGGAGGAACAGCACTTCATATTCCATTTGGGTAACTTACAACCCAGCAGTATGAATAATGAATTCTTCCATTTTATGTAATATCCATCCCACCTCCTCTCTCTTTCCTCTGCCCCCACCGCTGCCCAATGCGTTTCTCTCACAATCCCAGCCCTTTATCGCTCTCCCCTACAATATGTCCTCTTCCACTTATATCCCTCCATCTGGCTTTAGATTTCACTCCTCTTCTCTCCTTACCTGACACCCTTTTGCCTCCTTTCCATCTCTAGTCATTGTCACTTATATTACCCATCTGGCAATTAACCCCCCTCACCTGTGTCCACCCATAATGTGCCAGGCTTTATACAGCCCCTATCCCCTCCCCAACCTCTTTTCCAACTTTCTCATTTCCACCCCACCAGATTCAGTCTGAAGAAAGGTCCCAACCTGAAAGGTTGCTTATCTATTCACCCCATAGATGCAGCCCGATCTGCTGAGTTGCTCCAGCACTGTGTTTTGCTCAAGATTCCAGCATCTCCATTGCTCTGTGTCTCCATATTAGCCATTCTTAATTGAATGTCTTGCAACCCTATTCAGAGGTAATTTAAGAATCATCTATAATGGCAGGTCACATATTGTCCAGCCTATGTAATAGAGGCAGATTTATTGAAGGTAGGGTTTTTATGACAATCTAGTAGTTTCATGGCCATCTATACTGATAGTACATATTTCCTTGCCTTAATGTTCCTGATGTATTAACTACATTACCATTCAAATTCTTATCATTGAATCTTGTCTTCTGAACATCATTGAGTCACTTAACCACAATGCTCCAAATTTGATGAACAGAATTCACATTAACAAAATCTTTTGACTCTTCCCATTCATAGTAAGATATGTCCTAGTGCTATATTGTCATGTCCTTCATAATGGATGCCAGTGTTTTCCCAACATATTGAAGTCAGGCCAATTTGCCAGGCATGCCCATTCCTTTCAGTCATCCTGCAGTCATGTTATATTTTTTTACTTCACATCATAAGACCACAAGAAATAGGAGCGGAATAGGAGCAGAATCTCCCAATTAAGTTTGCTCCACCATTTAATCGTGGATTTAATAGAGACAAAATAGCTATTTTCCCCTCATTGATCATAATTCCTGTTACAAGATGTTGTGGGACCCCAGTAAATGTTTCAAATAGGCTAGTAGCTGGAAAGGACATCCTGTGGAATTTGCTGATACCAACATAAGATTTTGTGGGAATTACATTAAAAGTTATGTGTGATGCAGAAGTACCAGTATAACTTCCGGGTGTCCAACTAGGGGCCAAAAACATGACTGAGGGCAAATATCAAGGGAAAGTACACGTGAACAATTTGTTTAGACTACTGATAAACACAAACTTTTACCATCAGCAGTACGTCTTTGCCAATGGTTGCACATCAAATAATCCTATGCTGGACAGTTTATGGTCTTGTAGCAGGCAAATTGGATTAAAATTGTATCTTCAAAATGGAAGTTAATATCAATGAAATAGTTGTGAATATAATTTTAAATTATTAAGTAAGCAGAGCTCATGAAAAAACTGTTCTACATTCTGAGTGATCACTAGGGTGAGTTCTGTTTAAAATCATTGAGAGTTAAAGAGTGAGGTGTTTATAAAGTTAAGGAATAATGTATCAGAAAACTGCAGACAGAATTGACCACCTGGACAGAGGAGATGCATATGCCATAGGTAGAGTTCTTGGTTAAAGTTGTGTAATATAGAACTGATATATCACAATAATAATAGGTTATATTTTACAATATATCTTCAGTAATATCAAGCAACAACTTGGTAGTAATAGGCCCCTCTCAGTCAAGATTGACCATGGATAATGCATCCTGGTCGGATGCATGCCTGGGCGATGTCATATGAAGGACAGGCTGTTGCCTATGCAGCACGTCCCCCCTCTCCACGTCGCTGATCGATCCAAGGAATAGCAGGGCCGTTACAGTTTGGCACCAGGGCCGTCGCAGGAGCTGCCAGAGCGAGGTAGTAGACAATGACAAGCTGCCGTAGGGGCTCCGGATTTTCTTGAGGTTTACTCGTGGAGCCTTTTCCATGACAGAATATGGCCACAAGGCATTGGAGGTTTAAAATCAGAGTTTTCCCTCTCCTAGATGGACTGCCTTCCCAGGCTGACGAGCTCCATCTGCCCGAGATCCGTGGGGGCGGGAGCGTCTACCTTCCCGTGCAAGTCTATAGCACCAGCCCACTGCCCAAGCAACAACGTATGTTATGTAAATTGTAATGTCTGTATTTACATTGTTTTTTTTTGTTCTATTTGGGTTATCTGTAATTAAGTTTTTAAAAGTGTTCTGGGACGTGTTATTTCTTAAGCTTTGCCGAGTTTTCCCCATCTGGACAATCTTAAAACAGGTGACTACTTACCTACTTACTACTTACTTACAGAGAGACTACTTACAATTTATTATCTTGTTATCCACTTGCAATGTTCCAGAGTCCAGGGAATTTGATAGATTATCATTAACACAACCACTAATCACCTCTTTCAAAACTCTTGGGTGTAGATCATGCAGTCGTGGGGTTTGCTGATATGTCGTGAGTGTGACTTCAACAACATCTTGGGTAGATTTATTACTTTAAGTTCTTTCCTTCTACTATACTCCTGGTTGCCCACTACTTTTGCTATGTTTATGAATTCCTCCATTGATATACTTATTGGGTATTTTGCTGTGAAGGTAATTACATTATATTTGTTTAACATTATTATTTGTACTTCTGGGAGGCACAGTGGCGTAGCTGGTAGAGATGTTGCCTTACAGCACCAGAGTCCCGGGTTCGATCCTGACTTGAGTGCTGCCTGTGTGGATTTCTTCCGGATGCTCCAGTTTCTTTCCACATCCCAAAGTCATGCAAGTTTGTTGGTTAATTAGCCTCTGCAAATTGTACCTAGTGTTTGGAGGCAAACGTGGAAAAACATGGAAATGATGTGAATGTGTGATCAATAATCAGTGTGGACTCAGTGGGCCATTTAGTCTGTTTCCATGCTGTACCTTTCAATCAATTAATCAGTCAATTTCTGTTTCTGCCCCATCGGGTCCTTACTTGATTTTGTTACTCTTTTTTCTATCATACTTCTTGAAGATTAATGGGCCTGGCCCACTTAGGCAATATTTTAGGCGACTGCAGGAGACTATGCAGTCGCCACATGGTCACCACATGTTCGCCAGTGGCTGCCGGGGAGTCGCCTTCATGGTCGGGAGGAGTTCCCACATTCTGGGAACTAGTCGCGGCCTCATTACAGTCGGCACCAATTTTTCAACATGTTGAAAAATTACCAGCGACTAGAATGAAGCCGCCATGGAGAGTAGCGAGAATTCTCGTGCCGTAGGTGGGTTGCCAGGAGGTCCTAGTGGGTTGCCAGGAGGTCGGAGGTTCTTGGAGGTACTCATGGGTTGTAGCCGGTGCTGATCGGTGAATTTCATTAGCTCATTGGGAAAATAAAGGTAAGCAGTAGTTTTCAGAACCAAGGAAAACCGACCAGTAATGTTAAATGTCCGCCGAGCTTCACAGCCGTGTATCTCTGGCTTATTAAAAATTGTCTCCACTGCTTTGACCCCCTTCTCACCCCCCTCCCCCCCTCTTTTAAAGGACTTACTGTACACTGAGCTAGATATCGTAATTACAGCGCCAATCTTCCTGTTCATCATGGTGTGTGTCTGTACCACCTTGGCTTTGCACCGTGTGAATTTTTTGACAGCGCTCTCCCCGCTTGCCCTGTCCATCGCCTGCAACGGGCTGGTGAGGGAAGCGATGTGTTTGTGTGTGTGTTCCACTCTGACAGTCGCTGTTCCAGTTGCCGGTTTTTCAGGCGACTGCCAGCAACGTGATGGTCGCTGGCAGTCCGCTGAAAAATTGCATGAGTGGAACAGGCCCATTAGAAATTAGCTTAGAGGTTAGAGGTCTTAGGAATAACTGAATAGTGATGGAAAGAATTTTCCGATGGGTGCAAAAGAACTATACAAGTAATGTAGCTGTGTATTTATGAAGGAGTTTCCAACAGTCAATTGATTCAGGTATTTTATAATCAATCCTGTTAAGTAGACATATCATGAAATCACCATCGTGATCTAATGTAAATAATTGGGCCATGATTACTAAACTTGATGTGGATTCAAAAGATCCCATGCTCCAATTCCTAGCAGACTGGATTTCACCAAGAGATGCTGCAGCACAACTTTAATTTTATCAACGTCTTTCTATCAAAAAATCATAATGTTAAAGATATTGCATTTTAGTAGTGATCCACAGATCACCCCTGAAACATTGACCCTCCTCATAAAAATGGTTTTAGTTACTATGTGGTGATTTGTAAATGCAAACTGCAACATTATCTTGAAAAAATGCCAAATATAAATCATTGTTACATAGACTTAATATACACCTGAAATACGTAGAAGGTTTACAATGTATTGCAATTATCAACGCTGAAAATGGAGTTGAGCTGCATTTCATTCAAAATCTAACAGAAAGTTGGAACGGAGACAAGGGGCTGAATGACCTGTTGTTGTTCCTGCAATAGGTTATAAAGAAAACATTTTATCCAATTTGGCAGACCATGAATAACTTTGGTGTTTAATACAGTTTGTCTCTTCGAATGGTATGTCAATATAGATGCAACTTCAAAATGTAAATTGGATAAAAATCAACAGAGGTTCTCAATCTAGCACTGCTGTAGTGTCAGTATGCTCAATATTTAGTTTTCCGACTTGTAGTGTTACTTTATAGCAGTATATTTTTTCTACCTTGGGTGTTTGTAATTGCTTCTGTCATAGAGAGTCATAGAGTCTTACAACCTAGAAACAGGCCTTTTGGCCCAACTTGCCCACATCGACCAACGTGTCCCACCTACACTCGTTCCACCTACTGCATTTGGCCCATATCCCTCTAACCCTGCCCTATCCAAGTACCTGTTTAACTACCTTCTCTGGCAGCTTGTTCCACATATGCACCACCTCTTGCAGTCCCTCAGATTCCTATTAAATCTTTCCCCTTCAATTTAAATCTATGTCCACTGGTTCTCGATTCCCCATCCCTGGGCAAGGGAATCTGTGGCAAGGTATGTTAGTCCTTGATGATGTCAAATAATGATTGAGTTCCTTTCCTTGTCTTACGATTGATGTGATTTTACAGTATGTGTTCTAAAAACAATTATTTCAATTGGTTTGAAACAATGAAATTATTATTTGAAAACATTTGCTGCTGAAAACACATAGCGATGGAAATTTGGGAATGCACAGCTTGGACTTGTTGGAGTCAGAATTGGAAATGTGCCACAAGTACCAGGCCGGCCCAGGGTAGTAAGACCTAACAGTGTCCAATATTAAAAGTTCAACCCTATTTCCATTGTCAGAAGGCACAAACAGTCTTCTTGCAAAGAGTCATTACCTAAGGATGAAGATCACAGCATCTTCAAAGTAAGTAATTGTAAGCTCACATGCAGACAGAACAAGAGCAGTGAAAAAATGAGCTTTTATTGCGATGGTTTTTAAAGGTTCTTAAAAGCTGATGTCTGGTTGATGCAGATCTGGTGAGCGACAGGTGTGGCAAAGAAAACATGATTTCATCTGGAGTAAAGAACAGTTTTCTCAGCAGGCCCAGTGATCCATAAATATTACCCTGGAAAACAATGGTGCCAGTGAGCGGGCTGGGGTCGAACCTCCCAGCCCCTTGGAGACACACACTGGGTGTTCCAAGATAGGCTGTGAGAGTGCATACAAACATAGAAACATAGAAATTAGATGCAGGAGCAGGCCATTTGGCCCCTCAAGCCTGCACCGCCATTCAATATGATCATGGCTGATCATTCAACTCAGTATCCTGTACCTGCCTTCTCTTCATACCCCCTGATCCCTTTAGCCACAAGGGCCACATCTAACTTCCTCTTCAATATAGCCAATGAACTGGCCTCAACTACCTTCTGTGGCAGAGAATTCCAGAGACACACCACTCTCTGTGTGAAAAATGTTTTCCTCATCTCGGTCCTAAAGGAAATCCACCTTATCCTTAACTGTGACCCCTTGTTCTGGACCTCCCGAACATCGGGAACAATCTTCCTGCATCTAGCCTGTCCAACCCCTTAAGAATTTTGTAAGTTTCTATAAGATCCCCCCTCAATCCTCTAAATTCTAGCGAGTACAAGCCGAGTCTATCCAGTCTTTCCTCATATGAAAGTCCTGACATCCCAGGATGCTGGGAATGGATGGGGATGGAGCACAGGTAGCTGAGCGGTGGCCATGTGAGGTGAGGAATAGCATGTTCATGAGTCAATGTGTCCAGTTCAATGTGTTGCTGGAGTTGACTGCTGGAAGCCTTGCAGCAGACAGGGGCTTGATTAGATTGGATGCAGGCGAAGTGGCTGAGCATGCGTGGATCAGACACAGCCTGCAGCGACACAGAGCGGTAGAGGACATTGACAAATAGCCTGGCCAGACCAACCCCTGTAACTCCAACCCAGAGCTGCCATCTGGACAATGGACCTTTATGGCCAAGTTAAAACCCTAGCATTTTTAACAACATTGAACTTGAATGGTGGAAACATGCTGACTCTTGTAAGCTGCCTCAGAGTAATCTACTATCTTACACTCTTATGTATCATTGTGCCTAATGTACAGTAAAGTTGTCACTGAACTGTATGCAAAAAAAAGGGGACATGTGCCAATAAAATCACCATTAAAACATTGAATAGTTGTTCCTTGCATGAATGCAAAGCCACTTTATGGGGTCATATATCAAATAACTAGAAAAATATATATTTTGTTTTGGTTCCAATTGTTAGTGTTATTCCTTTTTGGAACCTAAGCATGGTGCCAATCCTGAATATTTTTGAGAAGGTGATAGTGAGCCAGCATCTTGAACTACTGCGGTCTGTTTGGTGACGGCACTCCCCAGTGTGGTTGGGGTGGTAGTTCCACAATCTTGATTCATAGAGGATGTTCTCGTGTTCATTGAATGATCACCACATGGTAAATAAAGTGAGAGATTTTAATGTTATAGAATAGAAACCTTCAGATTTCAAGAACTCAGTGATGGTATCAAACTCTTCAAAATTATCATATATAGTATAAAGCTGGCCCTATTTTGTCACAGTTATGTTTTTTCTGTTTCAATCTCAAAAATACATTCTTTATTGTGACACTGTCATTTTTTATTTTCGAAGCAAGTTTTCCTGTGGTCCTTCTGAGCACGGTTGTAAATTTGTTTCAGTTTATAGACAGTGATTCCCTGTGGTGGTTAAAAATCACTTCAAATAAGCCTGGACATTTGTGGTTTCATTTTTTAACACATTTCTGTATCCAGAGAATGAGTCTTCTGTGGAGGATATTTTTCCCCTCCTTTCCACCATTGAATTATCAATTTGACTAATGAGAGAAGAAGGAAGTGGGAATGAATTGATACAGTAGCTCTTCAAAGCTGTCAGCAAAGCTGTCATGGTCCAGCTTGCCTTGGTCTGTTCTATGATTCTATGATTTGGGATGGCTCTGTGGCATAGATCGTCGAGCCACTTCCTCCCAGTGCCAGAAACCCAACTTCAATTCTGACCTTTGGTGCTATCTCCATGAAGTTTGTATACGCAGACAGGCAGGCTGGGAAGTTTAATAACCTGACGAGGCTGTAAATTGCCCCTTGGGTGTATGCAAATTCCAGAATATGAGAGGACATGAAGAGAATGTGGGGTTAATATGATGTCAATATAAAATAGAAAGATTAAATGAAAACTTACCGTTTGAAGTTTGATCTTTATTTTATAGATCTTGATTCATAGAGGATGAAATAAGTCCCTCACTTCAACTCATAAGTTGAAGTGAGGGACTATGTGAAGAGCCCACCAGCCCACATGCACGTCAATCTTCAGAGCAACTGTATGAAACCACAGACCACTTATAACCATATAACATATAACAATTACAGGACGGAAACAGGCCTTCTCGGCCCTTCGAGTCCGTGCCGACCATTTATTTCCCCCTAGTCCCATCTACCTGCACTCAGACCATACCCCTCCATTCCCTTCCCGTCCATATACCTATCCACTTTACTTTTAAATGTTAAAATCGATCCTGCCTCCAACACTTCCGCAGGAAGATCATTCCACACAGCCACCACTCTCTGAATAAAGAAGTTCCCCCTCATGTTACCCCTAAACTTCTGTCCCGTAATTCTTATGTCATGCCCTCTTGTTTGAATCTTTCCAACCCTCAATGGGAAAAGCTTATCCACGTCAACTCTGTCTATCCCTTTCATAATTTTAAAGACCTCAATCAAGTCCCCCCTTAACCTTCTATGCTCCAAAGAATAAAGACCTAACTTGTTCAACCTTTCTCTGTAACTTAGTTGCTGGAACCCAGGCAACATTCTTGTAAAGCTCCTCTGTACTCTCTCTATTTTGTTGACATCCTTCCTATAATTAGGCGACCAAAATTGTACACCATACTCCAGAATTGGTCTTACCAATGCCTTGTACAATTTTAACATTACTTCCCTACTCCTATATTCAATGCTCTGATTTATAAAGGCCAGCACACTAAAAGCTTTCTTTACCACCCTATCTACATGCGATTCCGCCTTCAGGGAACTATGCACAGTTATTCCTAGATCCCTCTGTTCCACAGCATTCCTCAATTTCATTTCGGAGTCACGTGAGTGACTTCGTGAAGAGCCCGCCGGCGCGCATGCTCGACATATCGTCGTAACGCGTTGCTGCGACGGCTGGCGGTGGAGCGCGCTCCTCGCCAGCCCTTCATAAGGGGCCACGGAGGTGAGTATTCCACCTTTAGTTGGTGGTCCTTGTTGTCTGATTATGTCTTGCAGCAAGGACATGGATGGGAGTTCGAAGGGCCGGAGGACGTCAGGACGAGTTCGCCGGTCAACAGTTCCGGGGCCTTTACCATCGTCAGTACCTGCAGTGCAGGCCGGGACTCAGGCGGAGATGTGGGTAAGCCCTGTGTTCACAGGTCCAGATCCGCCAGCACACCACAGCTCGGAGGAGTTCGGTGAGGAGGAGTGTGGTGTGCCGCCAGAGCAGGGGGACCCTGCCATGGCAGTCAGGTTGTCAGCGGGCTCGCTGGCGACCTCGAGCAGGGCGCGTGCCGTTGCACGGCCTGTTCCACTCAGCCCTCCGAGAAGGGGGAGGGGAGGAGCCCAGAAGCCTAACCCTGTTAGGGCCAAGGCATTGCCTGTCGCGGAGGAGCGGTCAGGTTCCAGGGCGAGACCCGGGGCGGCTGTGAGGTCCAGCCGGCACACCCCGACTCTCGACGCCGGGACGGGTCGGTTGAGTCGGGTCTCGTCGCGGTCGCCGAGCCCCCCATGGATGGGTGGGCGGCACCATGCGTCGGCAACGTCCACGATGTGGGCAGCCGGCAAGACTGCGCGGGCCCCAGGCAGCCATGCTTCGGCTGGTGCCGACACCTCGCCGCATGTGCCCTTAGTGGCAGCGGCTTCAGCTCTCGCTAAACGGAGGCGATTGAACACGCCCGCGCAGGAATCGCGCAGTTTCGCCTCGGCGGCTGTTAGCGACAACTACCGGCACCGGCAGGGCCTCGACGAGGTGCGGGCCGATGACAGGAGCCCGGTTTTCTTTTCAGAGCCGGAGGACTCCGACCACCTGAGTGTTCAGGGTGAAGGGCGTATTGACCGTATGGAGCGGCTGCTGGAGCTCCTGCTTCAACGTCAACAACAGCAGGGCAGCAACAGGCACAGGGCGTCTTCACCAACATCTACTATCAGCCTGGAGCAGCACGAGGAGGAGGTTCTGGTGGATCCCGTACCACCTCCGGTGGAGGTGCCAGCAGAGGAACTTTTGGATGTGGCGACCAAATTCGCGGCCCCACATACGGCTGGTCTTCCTCTCAATTCAAAGCTGGCAGCCACAGTGGACTTTCTTAATAATCAGGTGCTGCAGGAAGAAGTCCTCATCCAGGCTATGAGCCGTCACAAGGCTCCATCAAACTGCAACTCCCTCAACGTGCCTGTGGTCAATACGCCAATATGGGGCAACATCAGTGCGGCTATCCGTCAACAAGAGCTACAATTGCAGCAGATCCTGAAACTCCTCACGGCCGGTATTACCGCCTTTGCGCGGTCGGTGGACGAGGACGAGCTGAATTTGGACCAGGAAGATGCTCTGGCCTTATTGTGCGCGACCCAGCACGAAATCAACGGGTTTCGCAAAAACAGCATCCGCCCAGCACTCAACCCGAAGTTTGCAGGATTGTGCAAACCACCGCCGCCGCCGCCGCCCCGTCAGCTCTTTGGTGAGGACCTCTCGAAGAGAGTCAAAGAGCTTGACGAACAAGCCAAAACGGTGGGGATCATGCGCTCTAAGAGTGCCCCCACACCGTCCGGCTCAAAAGCTCCATACATTCGCTCACGAGGGTCGGCCAGTGCCTCGACGATGACTCACCCTCTAGCTCCACAATGACAACAACACCAGAACCAGCACCAAGGGTCTTTTTTAGGACAGGGTCGGCAGAGACCTTTTTGGAAATCGAAGACGCCGCGCCCTCAAGCCAACCCAGCACCTCCACGGCCACCCACACGTGTCAAGGACCGCCGGTAACCACGGAGGTGAGGGGGTCTGGTTCTCTCTTTTCTCTCTGTTTAACTTCCCATGTTGGTGGTCGTTTACGGTTGTTTTTGGATGCATGGGGTAATTTTACTGGTGATGAGTATGTGTTGCGGAATATTCAGGGGCATAAAATTGAGTTTATTAATGGCGACATTCCTCCATCCCAGCACATGCCTGGTCGTACGTTCAAATTGTCTGCTGCAGAACAGGCAGCAGGTTACAAGGAAATTTTAAGTTTGGAACAGAAGGGTGTGATTGAGAAAACAGTGCATGAGCCAATTGAATTTGTTTCGAACATATTTACTAGACCTAAGAAGGATGGAGGCTGTCGTGTCATTATTGATCTAACCCGTTTGAATACGTTTGTAACATATACTCATTTTAAAATGGATACGTTTGAAACAGCCAAATCATTGATTTCTCATGGCTGCTTTATGGCATGCATTGATTTGAGGGATGCATATTATTCAGTATCCATCCAGAAAGATGATAGAAGGTTTTTGAAATTTATCTGGATGGGGCAACTTTGGCAGTATAAGGCTTTGCCTAATGGGCTTACTACAGCCCCTAGATTGTTCACTAAATTGGTGAAGCCAATCATGGCTTATTTGAGACAACGACATCATATAGTTATGGCCTATTTAGATGATGTCTTTATTGTGGGCCACACCCTGCAATTGGCTGAACAGGGTGTTGCAGCTGCTGTCAATATATTTCAACAATTAGGATTCATTGTCCATCCAGAGAAATCAAAGTTCTGCCCTGCCCAGGTAATTAATTACCTAGGGTTCACGGTGAACTCAATGAGCATGAGGATAACTATACCAATTAACAAAATTGAGGAAGTCACTAAGGTGTGCAGAGATTTAATTGGCACCAATATACCATCGATTCAGCATACAGCCACAGTAATTGGCAAGTTAGTGGCTTTGTTTCCGGCAGCACGATATGGACCTTTGCATTATCAGAATTTGCAAAGAGCTAAAATTACTGCGTTAAAATGGAACGCTGGTCATTACGATCGATCTATGCAGCTGCCGTCCGAAGCGATAACTGAGTTGCAATGGTGGGTGTGTCACATTAGCAACTCATTTAAGCCTGTCAGGGAGGCTAATCCGGTGGTATATTTACAGACTGATGCAAGCTCCAATGGCTGGGGAGCTACTGATAATTGCTCTAGTTGTGGGGGTAGATGGGACACCCTTGAGGCATCGATGTTGTTGACTCAAGGGATTAACTATTTGGAGTTGCTGGCAGCATTCCACGGACTTCGTGCATATTGTTCCAAGCTTGTTGGAGCACACGTCCGTCTCCAAATAGACAACACCACAGCTGTGGCATATTTAAACCATATGGGTGGTACCAGGTCAGTTTCGTGTGACAAATTGGCTAACTCAATTTGGCTCTGGTGTATTCAAAGAGACATTTGGATTTCAGCTACCTATTTGCCAGGTGAGCTTAATACTGTGGCGGACACCAGGTCACGCAAATTTAATGACAACATTGAATGGATGTTGCATCCTGAGATTTTTTCTAAAGTCACAGCCAAATTTGGTAAACCGGACATTGACCTTTTTGCGTCACGGTTGAACCATCAGGTACCAGCCTACGTTTCATGGGAGCCAGATCCTGGGGCAATAGCGCTAGATGCATTCTCGCTGGACTGGGGGAATTGGGTTTTCTATGCCTTCCCTCCGTTTTGCCTCATCAGTCGGGTATTGCGAAAGATTCAGGCAGATGCTGCCAAGGGCATCCTTATTATACCCGACTGGCCCACACAGCCTTGGTATCCGGTGGTCTTTGACATGCTCAACGAACCTTGGGTCCTTTTGAAGGGTTGCCCACAATTGGTTACTCACCCTGTGTCAGGGGAGCCACATCCCTGCCATGGCTATTTAAATTTGTTGGCTTGCAGGTTCTGAACAGGCCGTTAGTCCAATACGGCCTCTCGGCTCGGACCATGGATACCATCGGGGCGTCGTGTCGAGAGTCCACAAGGCGAAGATACCGCTCGCATATTAAGAAGTGGGAAGCCTACTGCAGCCGCTCTCGCATCACGTACGATGACGTGACAATAACCGACGTCCTGGAATTCCTCGCGGGGTTGCACCATGATGAACACTTAAGTTACAGTGCCATCAACAGCGCCAGAAGTGCGCTATCATTCTACCTCAAGATTGGGGTAGGATCCAACAGGCTAGTGTCCAGACTCATGCGGGGTATATTCAATATGAATCCGCCTACACCACGCTATAATATCACCTGGGATGTCAGGGACGTATTAACCCTGCTCAGGACGTGGTCTCCCATGGAAGGGCTCCAACTGGACCAACTCACCATGAAGCTGGTGATGTTACTAGCGCTGACTTCAGCTCAGAGGGTACAGACACTACACAAACTGCGTGTCGACAGAATGACATCTACCCCTACAGAAGTAGTCTTTTTCGTTGACGAGCTACTAAAGCAGCATAGACCTGGGTGCACAGGGCTGCAGCTGAAGTTCCCGGCATACCCCGCAGATGCTAGGCTATGTTTAGCCTCACATATCCGCCACTATGTCAAGGTGACGGCACGCATCAGAGGAATGGAGAGATACCTGCTTGTCACTCATAAGAGACCTCATCATCGAGTGACAGTCCAGACGATATCCAGGTGGCTTCGAGTCGTCTTGGGTAAGTCAGGTATCGACACTAATGTGTTCAAGTCTCATTCCACCAGGGCTGCATCGACGTCAGCGGCGAGGGTCATGGAGGTGCCCATGGACCAAATTCTCGCCACAGCAGGATGGGCGAATGAAGCTGTGTTCCAGCGTTTTTATAACAAGCCTGTTGCTGCTCCTCTACAGTTCGCAGAAGCCGTGCTGAATGCAGGTCAAGAACGTGGAGATGTCCCCGCATGAGGGGTTTTTGATTTGTTATTAATAAATATGCTTTTGTTTTGCAGTATGAGCTATTGAGCCAGTTTGTTCCTCCCATCCATCCCTGGTAGTGGTGTGTCAGCATGGACGTGGTCCAGGGCGTGTAATCACAGAAGCTTTGAAGTCTTCACGAAGTCACTCACGTGACTCCGAAATGAAATAGTAAGATTGAACGAGAACTTACCAGTTCGAAGGTTGATCTTTATTTCATGAGGAGTCGAAGTGAGGGATTTCGTGCCCTCCTCGCCCAACCCTCAATCACCTTCATCTGGTAATCTTAGTCAATTCAATCATACTATGCGAAGTCATTTCTATTGTTGGTTCTGTGATTCCACGCCGCTACTTTGAAGTATGTCGAGCATGCGCGCCGGCGGGCTCTTCACGAAATCCCTCACTTCGACTCCTCATGAAATAAAGATCAACCTTCGAACTGGTAAGTTCTCGTTCAATCTTACTATTCCCTACCATTTACCATGTACATCCTATTTTGATTTGTCCTGCCAAGATGTAGCACCTCACACTTATCAGCATTAAACTCCATCTGCTATCTTTCAGCCCACTCTTCCAAATGGCCCAAATCTCTCTGTAGACCTTGAAAATCTACTTCACTTGCACAAACTTTAACTATAGAAAGATTAATAACCATTGACTTACCAAATGATCTTTATGAGATTCAGGGATGGGAGTGGAGGGCACGTAGTCCCTCACTTCTTCTCATCAAAAATAAAGGTCAAACTTCAAAGTCGTAAGGTGGGCTCTTCACCTAGTCACTCACGTGACTATAAAATGGGTGGTTGATAGTTGATACACATTTAGTGTGCGGAAAGACATTTTTCCCACCTATATCTCTCAATGACTATTGCCTCAAGGGCTGTGGAAGGAACAGTGTTGTTGGAACTAAAGGTCACAATGATTTTCTGATGTTCCTTTGACTGATTTGTGTTTTTAACATTGAATCCAATTCTTGCATTTCGATAAATAAAAATGTTGACCCTCTTCAGCTATCTTCTTTTGACCTTCTATGACTTATTTTGATTATTTACAGCTACTTTCTGTGTGGTTGTCAGTTTTCATTATTCTTGGTTTGCTTGTACTTTTTTGAACAATTTAGCTTGACCATAAAGTCACTTTCAACTGTTTTTTTAGCCACTCTGTTCATGACATATTCCCATTGTTTTCATCTAGAGTATATATTTCTTCCTACACTAGTATTTCAGTTTTATCTTTTATTTTTTGCCTCCCAATTGATTTTTTTCTCAACTCCATTTCAAGCTTTGAGCTTCACATATTCATGGACAAAGGTACCCAAAAAAATTAAAGCTGATTTTCCTCCACATGCTGATTTTTCTAGTGAAACAGAGTTTAAGCAAAAGTGTAATTTATCATAATGCTTCTCTTCACTGGTCTGCAAGCAAGAAACACTGGGATTTATTTTTTTCTCAGTGAGACGGGAATGTTGATATTGCAACAACCTTCAAATTTATTTAATTGTTTTTCTATTTATTCCTTTGTTTGGTTTCTGGGCATTATTGGCATTTATTGTCCATCTCTAATTCACCTTGTGAAGCCTGATGGTGAGCCACCAACTTGAAACATTGAAGCTCTTCTGGTGAAAGTTATCCTACAGTGCTGTTAGCGAGGAAATACGACATGTAGATGCAGTGGCAATGTATTTCTAAGTCTGGGTGGTGTACCAAATGGAAGTGAACCTGCAGGTGGTAAGGTTGCCAGGCACCCTATCGCCTTATCATACATATTGTGGTTTTGGGATGTTCAGTTGGAGTTCATAAGGTCATAAGGAACAGGAGTAGAATCAGGCCATTTGACCCATCAAGTCTATGGTGCCATTCAATCTTGGCCAATCTAGCTCTCCCTCCTAATTCCATTCTGCTGCCTTCTCCCCAAAGCCTCTGACACCTGTACTAATCAAGAAACTATGTATCTCTGCCTTAAAAATATCCACTGACTTGGCCTCTACAGTCTTCCGTGGCAAAGAATTCCACAGATTCACCACCTTCTGACAAAATAAATTTCACTTCATCTCCTTCGTAAAATAACGTCCTTGAATTTTGAGGCTAGACCTCTAGTTTTAGACTCTCCCACTAATGGAAACATCCTCTCCACATCCACTCCATCCAAGCCTTTCACAATTCTGTATGTTTCATGAGGTCCCCCCTCATTCTTCTAAACACCAGCCAGTACAGGCCCAGTGCTGACAAATGCTCAGCATAGGTAAACCAATTTATTCCTGGGATCATAGGAAGTTGCCAAGGTGAGCTGTGCGTTCTTCAGAAGGTACGTTTTGGAGCCACTGTGCATGCGTGGAGGAGGAAACAAACATTTGGTGTGATTTATGATATGCCAATCCTCCCTGATTTATGATGTGCCAGTCCATTGCGCTGTTTTGGCCTGGATGATGTCAAGCATTTTGAGAGTTGTTGGAGCCATGCTCATCCTGACAAATGGAAGGTATTTCATCATGTTCCTGATTTGTACCATGTAGACGGTGGAAAGGCATTGAGGTGTCAAGAGGTGAATTACTCACCATAACACGCTCAACCCTTTGTTGTCATTACAGTGAGTGGACATAGACTAAAATTAAAGCTGAGTTTTAATTATTATCGGATTTAAATAATAGTGCCATAAATTGCTGGCAGGCACATTAATCATTTTAATGAAATTTGTTGTAACAGTGAGGATGTGTTAGTGAATAATATATTTTTGGACAGGTGAAGAATTGTTCGAGCCCATCCTTTACCAGGTGGTTTTCATTTTTTGTGAAAATTACTCCAGCTAAATTCACGTCAGCTACCTGTACTTCAATCAGGTACTAATTGCTGGTAGACACAAAATGCTGGAATAACTCAGTGGGACAGGCAGCATCTCTGGAGAGAGGAATGGGTGACATATTGGGTCGAGACCCTTCTTCAGACTTCAGTCTGAAGAAGGGTCTCCACCTGAAAACATTTCTTTAAAACACCTCCTTGACTATTTTCTCACTGTATGTGTTAATGAAAGAACTTGGAAAACCGTGTCTGCTTCAGGAGTCTGGTTTTGGACAAATGAAGAACATGACCTGTCCAATGTAGCTGCCCAATGTGGCTATAACTGGGAGTTTAACAGTGAGGATATTGGCCAAGAAGACGACCCTGATGTTGATTCATTGTGACTTCCGGAGATTTTGGAATATTTATGGCACTTGCATGTATTTGCTCTTGTTAGTTAATGGAACAGGACAAATTGTTGCTCAAGCTCAAATTATTCCATGGGAATCTTTGGTGCATTCTGTCTCATGTGCAAGCCTGACAATTCATACAGGAGAGGAGAGAGTACGCAGCCTTGCGGTGCTCCTATGCTGAGGGTTTGCATGGCCAAGATGTGCTTTCCCAGCCCCTGCGCAGTTGCGGGCTATGGGAGAGTGGTGGAATATTGTGTTGGGGGAACAGGTTGCATTGGTGGAACTGGTGAGTGGTACAATATTGCGTTGAGGAACAGGTTGCGTTGGGGGACCAGGCGTCCCATGGAAGCTATGGGTGAGTGGTTGAACATTGCGTTGGGAGAATGGCTTGCATTGGGGGACCAGGCCTCCCGTGTTGGGAGAAGGGTGAGTGGTGGAATATTGAGTTGGGGAACGGGTTGCGTTGGGGGACCAGGCCTCCTGTGGGGACTATGGGTGCGTGGTGGATTATTGCGTTGGGGGAACGGGTTGAGTTGGGAGACCAGGTCCCCCATGTGACAGGGACCCTTTAGTCTAGTCATTTCTAAAAATGTAAGCACTAGTAATGTTCAACCAATTGGCCTCTGGTTGCAAAAATATCTAAACACCTGCATTGAACAATATTTTCCAGTCACCTGGTACCATCTTCATATTGCAGGACAGTTATAAGATTGTGGCAAACACTTCCATTTTCTTCACCCCTTGGCAACCTAGAATGCAAGTCATCTAGATCAGTGTCTTAACCACTCTGAACATAGCCAGCCTTTCCAGAACACTTTGCCTGTCAATTTTCACCCCATCCAGATTTCTACCATCTTCCACCATTATTTGTTAAGCATCTCCTCCCTTACTCAACAGCAATACAAGTAATCATTAAATAGGCCAGTGTTGTTCTCTGCCACTGGCAAACATCCACTATTTTATCTTTAGTGTATCGCAGCACTCCTCTTACTATCTGCTTGCTATTTACATGCTGATGAAAACCTTTTGGTTTCCATACAAAATTAACAGCCATCATATATTTATATTCCCTCTTATGTCATTTTCCTCTTCACCTGCAATCAATTATTACCTTTAGCCAGGTTGGCTCTGAAAGAATTTACCTGGCATACATCACTTTAATTATATTCTCCATCTCTCCCTTTCCCTTTTCCATCCCAAGAAATATATATTTGTGAGAAGAGAACTGCTAACTTATTATTATTTACTATCTCTCAAAATAGTGCAAAATAAAAGATGCCTGGTCTGATATCACAGCAGGATGTACAATAGAAGAACTGCCCTCCAATTTGTTATGTCATAGCTCACCAAATGAACTAGGCATGGATAATGATCCTTAGTTTCATTTATTTCTGTGTGAGCAATTTACGAAACAAAACAGTGAAAAAAAATCCTTATTTTCCTTTATCATGCAGCATCAAATCGATCAATGAGAATTTAAGAAGGAGCACTGAGAAAACAAGTGCCATAGAGGTTCCCAAATATAACACTGAGATATTTATTAGCAAATTTTTCAAGAAACAAAATGATGCTTAGTTCCACACAGGCTATACATGGAAACATAGAAAAATAGGTGCAGGTGTAGGCCTTTCGGCCCTTTGAGTCAGCACCATCATTCCATATGATCATGGCTGATTATCATATATCAGTACCCCATTCCTGCCTATTCCCATATCCATTGATTCCATTATCCCTAAGAGCTAAATCTAACTGCCTCTTGAAAACATCCAGTGAATCGGCCTCCACTGCCTTCTGTGGCAGATAATTCCACAGAATTATGGGTGAAAACGTTTTTCCTCATCTCAGTCCTTAATGGCTTACCCCTTATTCTTAAACTGTGACCACAGGTTCTACCCTACTGTGTTAATAAAAATCAGAACATGATTGCGCTTAGTTCAAATAAGTCTTGAGGGAACAGAGAATCAATTGAGACAGAAATTAAATACATCTCATCATTGATATAAAAACACTCAAATAACATGATAGAATTAATGTACTAATCCCATCCATAAATCTGACTTTTGAAAAAAATATTTTGCAGTCATAGTGAACATGCAATGATTTAAGAGACATAAGGGACCACGGATGCTGGTATCTTGGGCAAAAAACTAAGTGCTGGAGAAATTCTTCTGGTCAGGTAGCATCTGTGGAAGGGATGGGCAGACCTTGAAAAACTTCTACTCCTCTCTCTGATGGGAGTTACGTGAGACCTACCTCACTCCTCCCCCTCTGTGATTCCTGCTGCTCTCCTGCTGTTTGACCACATTCTGACCCAGACTCGAGCCCTTCTCACCTGTATCCACCTATCACTTGCCAGGCTTTGCATCCCCACCCCCCCCCCCCACCCCCACACACACAACCTTTCTTTCCCAGCATGCCCCCATTCAACTTAATTCAGTCTGGCGAAGGATCATGATGCAAAATATTATCTGTCCATTCCCTCCCAAATGCTGCCTGACACACTGTGTTCCTCCAGCACTTTGTTTTATGCAACAATGTAAATTTTGTAAGATGTATAGAAGGGAGTGTCAAAGTTACATGATGCAAAATATATTCCAGAAGTTAATTCTGGAAACTGTGGGGGGCAATTAATTATTCACTTTAATTAGCAATGTTACATAAATTTGAGATTTTAAAAATCAAGTCTGCAATTTATCCCATCAGATAAAGCATAAAAAGAAGTTTAATTTGACACCTGATTCACTTTCATATCTTCAGTATTAAGAAAGTTATGGCCATTTTCATACTCGGAAAATAGCATCTTGTTCCCCATTGCCTTTCAATTAACTTAACTTAAAAGCTGCGATCTGGATCAGTTAAAAGCCCATAACTTTCTTAAAAATTAATAGAACTCAATGAAATTTTCAGTTATTATAGATTGAAGCATTCTGAAATAAATATGAAACAATCTTACTTGGATGACCTGAAATTAAAGCATATAATTAGTTAGTTATCTAATTGTAGCTAATTACAAAATTCAATGAGTAGATCTAAACATCTATCCATTTCTTAAGAAAAGATAAACTTTTTTTAAATTGCCTATGTGTCCAAATAACATTCACACAATAATCCACAATATAACATAATTTTTAAATCTCATTTTCATGAATTTCTGGGCCAAATGGAAGGAATTTAGTGTTTAATGCCTGTAAATTAATGGCCATTTAAATCAACTAGCGAGTGGGTTTTAGTAGAATGTGGTGGATTAGAACGTTGCGGTTAGCGGTGAAGTCGGGAGGAAAAATACTGTTTGTTCACACATTTTTTTGAACCCCATTTCGCAACATGAAAATATTATTAAAGCCTCACGAAAAACCAACTTTTAATATAAAAATAAACTATTTACCTTTTTTTCTCCCCTACGCAAAATGCTTCCGGTTGTCGGTTCTCACGGCTTTTGAAGGTGATTTTTAAATTACTCTAGTTAACAAATAATTTAGAGTAATTTAAAAATACCTTCATTCATGAAATGTCGGAGCGATTTTTCTTCCGCAACGAAATTGCCCGACATTCATCGATTTTTCCTGCCTGTGGAAAAACATCACTTTCAGCCCGCCCCCCCTCTGAAAGGCGCCAAAGTCGCGCACACGGGGAGTGGCAGAACTGCAGCGCTGCTCAAGGTAAGTTTTGTAAAATACCTACCTTAATTCAATAGCATCGAGTGTGGAAAAAAAAGCAAGGGTTATTCGATTGAATGTTTAGGATTTAGTTTGCATTATGATATCATATGATATTTAAGGTTAAGGGGGGACTTGATTGAGGTCTTTAAAATGATGAAAGGGATAGACAGAGTTGACGTGGATAAGCTTTTCCCATTGAGGGTAGGGAAGATTCAAACAAGAGGGCATGACATGAGAATTAAGGGACAGAAGTTTAGGGGTAACATGAGGGGGAACTTCTTTACTCAGAGAGTGGTGGCTGTGTGGAATGATCTTCCAGCAGAAGTGGTGGAGGCAGGATCGATTTTAACATTTAAAAGTAAAGTGGACGGGAAGGGAATGGAGGGGTATGGTCTGAGTGCAGGTAGATGGGACTAGGGGAAAATGAATGGTCGGCACGGGCTCGAACGGCCGAGAAGGCCTGTTTCCGTGCTGTAATTGTTATATGTTATATGGTTCTTATATGATTGAACTATTTATCTCAGGAAGGAAATTAATCTGCCAGCAGTCATTAAAATGCAAAGTACATGAAACATGAAATGGGGGGGGGGGGGGGGAGGGGAGTCAGTCTAAGTCTCAGTCTACCCCATGACAGAAATTGTACAGTTTGATAGCCACAGGTAAGAAGGATCTCCTGTGCGTTCTGTCCTGCATCTTGGTGGAACCTTTCTGTTGCTGACGGCAGTCCTCAGGTTGACCAGTGTGTCATAGAAACATAGAAAATAGGTGCAGGAGTAGGCCATTCAGCCCTTCGAGCCTGCACCGCCATTCAATGTGATCATGGCTGATCATCCAACTCAGTATCCCGTACCTGCCTTCTCTCCATACCCCCTGATCCCTTTAGCCACAAGTGCCACATCTAACGCCCTCTTAAATATAGCCAAAGAACTGGCCTCAACTACCTTCTGTGGCAGAGAATTCCAGAGACTCACCACTCTCTGTATAAAGAATGTTTTCCTCATTTCGGTCCTAAAGGAATTCCCCCTTATCCTTAGACTGTGACCCCTTGTTCTGGACTCCCCCAACATCGGGAACAATCTTCCAGCATCTAGCTTGTCCAACCCCTTAAGAATTTTGTAAGTTTCTATAAGATCCCCCCTCAATCTTCTAAATTCCAGCGAGTACAAGCCGAGTCTATCCAATCTTTCATGGAGTCATGGAGGGGGTGAGCTGTATTCTCCAGGGTGCTCCACAGTTTGAGGAGCATCCTCCCCTCCAAGACCACCCATGAATCCAACTCCACCCCCAGGACGGAGCCAGCCTTCCTGATGAGTTTGTTAATTCTATTGTCCGCGCCCTTCGGATGACAGTTAAAAAGATGGCACTGGCTACCACTGATTGGTAAAACATCTGCAGCATTTTACTGCAAATGTTGAAGGAGCGGAGCCTTCTCAAGAAGTACAGCCGTCTCTGTCCCTTCTTGTAGACGGCCTCAGCATTCCTGGACCAGTCCAGTTTACTGTTCAGGTACACTCCAAGGTATTTGTACACCCTGGTAAACTACACATCCACACCATTGAAGGAGACAGGGGACAGGGGTGTTCCTCTCCTCCTAAAATCCACCTCCTTAGTCTTGTCGGTATTGAGTTGCAGGTGATTCAGCCCACACCACTCAACAAAGTAATTGACTACACCTCTGAATTCAGCTTCCCTCCCCTCACAGATGCAGCCCACAATTGCAGATTACCTACTTCAGTTGTCTCCACCTGGAATTCTCCATAACTCTTCTTGTCGGGAATTTTGAGAACTATTAGGAAGATGAGTAGGTTATAGTATGGTTAACCTTAGAGCTCACATACTGGGGAGGCATATGGGAAAAATGGCTAAGTATGTAGTCAGCATAGTAAACCTGAAACATTCTGCTGAAAAGCAGGCTTTCTTATCTATTGGGGGAAAAATAGTCTTCTAGGTTCTTATCTGTTGCATTCTTGCGATAACAGTTGTTCTTTGTCACTGTATTTCGCAGGCAAGTCTCCCGAAGTATAATGAACAACCTCTTTAACGAGGTGACGAGTAGAATCTTGACATTTATGCTATCTGTATTAGATTTATGGGAGGAGAATTTGAAAACAACAGGAAACATAAGATTAAAGTTAACTCTGGGGAAAGACAAAGATGAAAGGTTACAGAGACATTGATTGACGATGGTTTATTTCAGCTCCACAGGTAACCATTGTGTCATGAGGGTATAAAAAATGTACAGTTACCTTGACTTGTTGAAATAGTTTGAGCTTGCTCATACTGCTTCCTGATGTACATAGATAAGGCCTTTTAATAAACTAACTTGTTCCACAGGATCACAACTGATTTATGAGCTGTTTTATTTTGTGACTGTGCCTATCTGAGTAAAGTCAGATATGAGGTACGGGGAAAGTACAAAATTCCCTCCTACAACTCAGAATCAATTTTGTTTGAGGTAGAGCAGATTCCATCACAACAATTACATTGCTCTTGTCTCCACTAATCTCTTCTTCAGTTGACCACTACAGTCAAACCAATGAGAGATTTTAGCACAGCAGTAGTCTGTGACAGAGCATTCAGAGATGCATAAACTGGAGTAACTACTTTACTGTGAGAGACAGCATTATTAATGATCTGAGATGTGCTTTGCATTCTGAAGCTGGATATGAAAGTTGGTGAAAGTCAATGTTGCACAATCAGTATCTGTTTTAACCCATTTTAATGGGTTTTAAGAGATTACATGGATCTAAAATGCTTGAAGGTGCAAAGACAAAACATTTTCTGAGGTAGATGATTTTTTTAAACTATAGTCTGAAGTTTGCTGCATGCATTGAGCCTTCCTGTTCCATGCTCCAAAAGTTCTCTTGGAGATCCTGAGACCATGGTCAGTAAAACAAATATTGTTCCTTTCTTCTGGTTGCTGCAACTAAACTCATCTGAACCTGACTACCCAAACCTACCACCAATCCCTACCAGATGGTTAATTATTTCCCCAGGAATCCAAATGTTCCAAATAAAAGGCTTAGAAGTTGGGAGTTCTGCGCTGATCTCAATAAAATATTTGAAAGAACCAATGTTTTTCTCAATGTCAACACTTTTTAAAGATGTTAAATTCTTTAAGACTTGTATCAGTTTCTGCTGGTAGTGTTAAGTCCAAAAGTCCATTTATATGCTGGGCAAGACACAATGAACAACAAATATTTGTAACAAGAAGCTGTAATGGGGTAGAAATGCCTGAAAGCAGCACGCTTCCAGCAATCATAGCATCAATTGCAGTTCAGTTCAGAATTAACGTAACTGATGACAAATCTCAATCAAAAATAACTTCTTCCCATTTAGTGTTCATAATTTTTGTCTTGTAAAATAAGACAATCCAAACACCAATTAGTTCAGTAAAAATAAGTGTCTTTATAACCTATACCATCCATCTGAAATAATCCTAAATTATGAGCTGCAAAATAAAGGGTAAATTTGCACTAACTCTAGGACCGGATCAGAAACATTCTTTAAGTTGCTGAACTCTAATCACGTTGCAATGCTTTCCCACACTCTATCCTAAAGATGGCTCAAGCTAAACAATATTTTTACATTAATTTTGACAAGCCTGCCTTGGGTTGAGCATCTACATTCAGGATAAGTGAACCGCTGTTCCCTTGGTTACTGTCAGAGTCAGACTTGTTGGCTATTGGTAGAGTTTCAGTTTCCTAGCTACAAAAAGCAGTTTCCAGCAGACAAAGTATTGTAATCACACTCACTTCAAGAACTTCAAAATATTGAAAAAAATTGTGAAGCACAAAAGTATGTGAACAACACCAGATTTATATTAGGACATTTCTTTTCTTTAAAAAATATGAATCAAATCAAGTGATCAACACAAAATATGAAAAGTTAAGATAGACACAAAAAGTTGTAGTAACTGTACGAGATAGGCAGCATATCTGGAGAGAAGCAATGGGTTACGTTTTTTGCTGAGATCCTTTTTCAGTCTCGACCCGAAACGTTACCCATTCTTTCTTTCCAGAAATGCTGCCTGTCCCGCTGAGTTACTCCAACTTTTTGTGTCTATCTTCGGTTTAAACCAGCATCTGCAGTTCCTTCCTACATATTAAAACTTAACGCTACTCCCACCCCATGAAAAATAAATACATGTCTAGCTTACAATCAAATCTACCTCCCAGTAATTTGCTTCATTAGTCTTTTGTCATGTTCTAATCTTTTAATGCTGGAGCAAATTGAGTATGGAATTGCAGACTCGCAATAATCACTAAGTACTGCATTACATTCAGTGGTAACATAGTGAAAGATTAAGTTAACATTATCACTTGTAGGATGGTTCCAAGAACATCACTTCATTTTCAATTCTGTTAATGAATTATTACCAAACAAAATGCAATGCGCTGTGCGTGTAATTGATGTAAACAGTATCGAAAAATTGTAGCGCTTCATCACTAAGAAAGCAATGTAATTTCAACATGCAAATTAACAGAAACTTTTATCATTGAGAGTACAAAGTTAGAAAAGAACAAATGAGGTGAGCTTCTGACCTATTCGGATAGCCATGTTATTGATGTGAATGGCTAAATAAATATGCTCAGTTTATGACTATTTACGACAAAACAAAATGCAATGAACATTTTAAAAAATACTGCAAATGCTGGAAATCGAAAATAACCAGATGTCAGTTTGAACTTCCTGAAAGTGAATCTATGGAATGCAACTGGCATGGATGGAGTGCCCAGCCAGTTACTCAAAACTTGTGTGGACCAGGTGGCTGGAGCATTCACAGATATATTTAACCCTGTCCTACTCCATTGTGAGATTCCCACTTGGTTTAAAAATACCACATTAGTGTGTCTTAATAACTGTCATCCATGGTGAACATGAACTGTGGCCTTCCAGCCAGCCTTGGACCATTGCAGTTTGCACTTCTACAGGTGCGCCCTAGAAAGCATTTTATCGGAAGTGTAAACAAGAAATATACACACCATGTAATCCAGGAACATCTTTAATCAGTATGCAGACTTTAGCAGTACAGTGGATGATTAGTTGTCAGAGCATCCTGACTGCTGTACGAACTGAGCAGTGCAGGAAGTAAGTGTCAGTATAAATGATACAGTAAGGCGGGGTTAGTGATGCTAACTTATATATTATTGGTTGTCATACATAAAACAATCTACAGGAAGGAATCACAATTTGGTTCAGCAACAGCTTCATCAAAGACTTCAAGAAATTGCAGAATTGTGGATGCAGCCCAGACCACCAACAAACCAGCCTCCCTTCCATTGACTTCACCTTGCTTTAGCAAGGCCACCAGTATAATCAAGGACCTGTCTCACCCCGGCCACTCCATCTTCTCCCCTCATCTATCAGGCAGGAGGTAAAAAAGTGTGAGAACGCATGCATCTAAACTCAAGTAAAGTTTATTCCCCACTGTTATCAGCTAACTGAACCATCCTAACGCCAACTAGAGAGCGGTCCTGATCTGACATCTACCTCATTGGAGACCATTGGACTATTTTACTTCAGAGTCACGTGAGTGACTACGTGAAGAACCCCGTACAGCCATTTGTGCGTCTTTGCGTCAGACGCTTTCGTGCAGACGATTGTGGAGCAGCGCAGCTCCTCCAACGGTAAGTCTAAAAAACTTGCAAGTAAGTGCTATTTTTCTTACCTGGTCTAGGTCTCCTGCAGGAACCTCCAGGGTTTTTGCAGTGGATGTTTGCGATAGCCGACGAGGGAACCAGCCTAGGGCTTTGGGGGAAAACCCTGATCCGACCTCGGAAGCGGAGAGCTGGGAAAGTCGGGTTCGCGATCGGAGTCGCTGATAACGCGGTCAGCGACCCCACACGTTGGGTTCCCGGGGAGGGGAAACCTGAGAATAGTGCGGTTTTAGACCGCAGTAGTCCCCAGGGGATGGGGCTTAACGGACCTGAACGGTCAGCCTGGGTTCCCGGTGCAGGGGAAACTCAAGTATATGCGGTTCTAGATCGCAGTAGTCGCCAGGACATGGGGTTAAAACTAACCTAAACGGTTAGGCTGGGTTCCCGATGCAGGGGAAACACAAGTATATGTGGTTTCCAGCCCACAATAGTCCCCAGGTAATGGGGTTAAAACAAACCTAAATGGTTAGGCTGGGTTCCCGGTGCAGGGGAAACCCAGGTATATGTGGTTCCCAGACCACAGTAGTCCCCAGATAATGGGGTTAATTCACATAAATGATTATCCTGCGTGCCAGGAGAGTACCGCGGGTATATATTTATATATATATATATATATATATATTATATTTATATGGATTCCTGGGGAGGGGAAATTCACCTATGGGGTTCCCAAACTACAATAATCCCCAGGATATGGGGACAACTGATAAAAATAGTCAGTACAATTGGGAAAGTTGGGAGATTTCACCTCTGGGAATTAATTTAGAGAGCAGCACCTTTGGGTAGGGCTGCTTCATGGGAATGCCAAGTTATGGCAGTGCCAGCCTATAGGAAAGGCTGTGCCAGCAGTACCTTTGTTTAGGACTGCTCATGGGGATGCCAAGCTATGGCAGGCTAGCCTGCTGGAGAGGCTGTGCCAGCAGCACCTTTGCTCAGGGCTGCTCATGGGGATACCAAACTATGGCAAGCTAGCCTATTGCAGAGGCGGTGCCAGCAGTACCTTTGCTCAGGACTGCTCTAAGGGAATGCCAGGTTATGGTAGGCTAGCCTATGGGAGAGGTTATGCCAGCAGCACCTTTGCTCAGGGCTGCTTGATGAGAATGCCAAATCTATGGCAAATACTGGCCTATGGGAAAGTCCGTGCCAGCAGCACCTTTGTTCAGGGCTGCTTCATGCGCACCAGCGGTACCTTGTTAGGGCTGCTTTATGGGAATAGCATTTTAGTAGGGTATTCCCATTTACAGTGATCATGGGGGATGAGGAGGCATTGTTAGGATAAGGCAATATAACAGAATGATGACAAAAAAGTATTAAAAGAAAACTATACACGGTTTTAAAAAGCGCTGGTTATATTTGTGCTAAAATCCACTGTTTAGTCTCAAACTATATTTGAGAAATTGGGCTCCTCTATCCAGTTAGATTAAGTTCCTATCAAATAGATTTGTAGGATGTTGGGATTTACTTTTAGGTACTCAATTGGCCATGATGCCGGCCTGGGCAACAGAGTGCAGTCAATAAGACTTTGGTAACAGTTGTTGGTATAAAACAGTTCGAGTCGTTGGACTAATTGTTAATTGTATAGATGCAATTCAGGTGTAAGTAAAGCAACAGTTATTTTGTTAAATGGTTAATTATTAAGTGCCATCTATGTCATTGTTAACACCAGCTGAAATTAATAAAGTCACAATGATGGACAAACAGTGTTCATTACTGCTCCAGTAGTTGTTAGGTAAATCTTTCATTCTATTGCAAATTGGTGCTAATGGCCCTAAATGGAAAATCGGGCCACAGTTGCTGTTTAAGGTAGTTACCAAGTAGCTCAAATATCATCTCAAGTTTGGAGATGGAACAGATTTGCATGACTTGCCAAAACATTTCTGTTATTAGTATCAACTATCTGTAGACTCTACGGGCATTGTATGTGTTATAGAGTGGTTGGACAAATAAGCATATTGTCATGCTCATGTTCACGTTGATGCATTGTGATGATGGCATATGTTAGTCACGAGGGTGCAATCGGTTAAAGAACCAATGGAATGGTTACATAATTTTGTTGCCACAGGAGAATCATCAAGTGTGGGTAATGGCAACACAGAGTTGGTGTTGAATCACACTGTATTATGAAATTCTGGTTAAATGGAACACCTAATATAAATATGTATGTTGGTTTCATGTTTATTTCACTGGTTGCAAAATATTTGGCATAGCAGTGGCAAAAGATACATTCTTGCCAAAAGGAGCAGGAGGGTCTTTTATGGCTACCTCCATTTTGTCTCATCAATCGAGGCTTCAAATCAAGTCATTAAGAGGCTTTAAGTTCCTATTGTGTGATTATGCAAATTGATTCCCGATTTGTTGCGAATAATTATATAACCTTATTGGTTATTTTAAACTTGAATTTGCTTGTTCAGCCTGAGGCTTCGGAAATCGGATGTTGCATGATAAACTCAAATTTATGTTCTGCAGGTTTAACAAACTGCCCTAAGATTTGGGATGTTACATCTATCCTTCTATGTGTTCAAAGTATTTGCATAACACCAAACGGCTGAATTTTCTTTTCCAGGAGATGAAAGAGTTTGTTATGCTTATATTCCATGGAAAATGGTATTGATTGCTAATGTTTTGAGTTCATGCTAAATTAATGTCTGTTAATTATGGAGTTATACGGCCATTAATTGGCTCAATGAGCTTCCTCATTGAATTGGCTGTAGCAAACAAGACTCGCTCTGTCGGGTCCGCACCAGTTATCAAGGGGTAGGATATCTTCAACATAGGTCCCATGACCAGTATAATGCCATATGCGATGTTGATATTTGTGAACACTATTTCACCAGGAGGCAGCAACTATATCCTTAAATTTGGCTGGAGTTTGTTAGGTAGTTATCCTTCTGGCACTGGTTTAGTGCAGCAGGTTCAGTCGCTAAATAATTGTGATGGTACAGGATGATAATGTCTGTAAATTATAATATATAATATTATGTTATAAATACTTTAGCAGACCAGAAGGGGGTCAGGTCTCAAAATAATCCCAGGCATACCAGGGGACCTTTGATAAGGTAAGCACACATGTATACAACAATATGTCAAGGTCATCAAGAACCTTGGCGTTCTGGACTAGCAATGTTGTTAGTCACAAAGAATTTGGGAGAATGCATTGTTCATGGCATTCCAGATGAGGAAAACTGAGTTGTGTTATGTACTAATGGATTCTGTTTCCAGATCTCATTCCACCAGGGCGGCTACAACATCAGCAGCAAGGATATTTATGTTCCGCTGGGTCGCATTGTTGCGGCTGGAGCATGGTCCTTCGAATGAATCTCCAAACATCTGTAATGACCCATTGGTGAACCAGGAGTATTTGTTAACTCTATTTATGTTCTGGTTATATGTTCCATCTGGGTGAGAGATGGAAATATTATTGTTTCATTTGAACAGCATCAGCATGTTTTACATCTATGTTATGACTATGCATTATGAATGTTTCCCTTAATTTGTCAATGAAGCAGCTGTGGTTGTGTATACTCGTTTCACACAGCATGAAATCACAGAGCTTTGAAGTCTTCACGTAGTCACTCGCGTGACTCCGAAGTAAAATAGTAAGATTAAACGAGAACTTACCAGTTTGAAGTTTGATCTTTATTTTATGAGGAGTCGAGTTGAGGGACTACGTGCCCTCAGCTCCCAGCCCTCATACATTTCATCTGGTAGTTCCAGTCTTTGTTATCATACCATTATACTTCAGTTACCAGACTGATTCCTGGGATGTCAGGACTGTCTTATGAACAAAGACTGCATAGACTCGGATTATAGTCTCTAGATATTTAGGAGATTGAGAGGGGATCTTATAGAAACTTACAAAATTCTTAAGGGGTTGGACAGGCTAGATGCAGGAAGATTGTTCCCGATGTTGGAGAGGTCCAGGACAAGGGGTCACAGCTTAAGGATAAGGGGGAAATCCTTTGGGACTGAGATGAGAAGGACTTTTTTCACACAGAGTGGTGGGTCTCTGGAACTCTCTGCCACAGAGGGTAGTTGAGGCCAGTTCATTGGCTATATTTAAGAGGGAGTTAGATGTGGCCCTTGTGGCTAAGGGGATCAGAGGGTATGGAGAGAAGGCAGGTACAGGATACTGAGTTGGATGATCAGCCATGATCATATTGAATGGCGGTGCAGGCTGAATATTTTCCAATCACTGGAAAAATCTGTCCTCTGGTTCTTGAACAACCGGCAATGTGGAGCTGTTTCTCGGTACTTCTCCAGTTTAGGCCCATCGTGATTTTGTGCAATTGTATTAACTCTCTGCTCAAAGCTCTCTGATCCAAGGTGAATACCCTCTAGTTTTTTTCTTGTACTTGTTTTCCTGCATCCTGGAATCATTCCAGTAAGACTTTCTTAACTCTGCCTTTGTTTCTTTACGTAAAATCAGATGCAATATTCTAGTTGTGGACTAATCAGATGATTAAATGATCATATGCACTTCCTTAATCTGGTCTAAAACTTTTAATTACGTGTGCACATGTACACCAAAGTATTTTCACCCCTTTTTGAAATGTACCATTTCAACAAAGTTATCTCCCTGTTCTTCTATCCAAGATACTTTATACAGTTCCATGTTGGATTTCCTCTGCTCTGTTCCTTCCCATTCTACCAGCCTATTCAATTCCTATTGATATCTACTAATAGATATCTGAATTTTCTGAATGCTTATCACACAGCCAAGATTTGTCAGCCATAAAATAAAACAATTCTTCACAGCAGCACTGACTGTATCATTAATGTACAAAGGGTAACTGCCCTAGAAACAACATTGTCTCCACTCAAGGGCCTGTTTGCTGGCCATCCTTCCCCCCCCCCCCCCCCCCCCCCATCCATCCCCCACACATAAAAAGAATAGACCTCCAAATATGTCATCCAACATGAGAAATGAAATAGCAATCAGGTGGGTGAACTTGGTTATGTAACCGTCCTGCCATTCTCTGGATTTTCCCAGATTCCTGCTCATACTTGGGATGGTAATAGTGGAACCCCTGTGGATTTTCATCATTTAATTTAAAACTAATCAAATACATTTGGATTGCTTTGAAACAAGCTGTGACACAGCTTGAATGCTTGCCTTGTGAACTAAAATTTTGCTTTTGAAGCATACATCTTTTAAAGCTAAAATATATATTTACCAATAAGGCATGAAAGCTTTACAAATGAATATTATTCCTTTCTATTAGGTATATTAATTTTGGTTTAATAACTTCAGGTTATCATTCCAACGGCAAATGTATTTCTCTACCACACAATAGTATTGCAGATTTGCCTAGACATCATCATTACTGGATAACTTAAAAATCAAGAAATTGGCAATTTTGATAAGCTTTCTGGGAATACTTTTCTTACTTTGACCGCTCTGTTAATTTGTTACTAATTTCTATGGGTTAATCTGACAGCGCCGAAGCTTGCAAGCAGTTAAAATCAGTTGAACTGGCTCTTTTACATCCAACAGAAATATGCATCAGGAAGATGCAGAGGAAATGCTGTTTTATTATCATCAATAGAGTCATAGTGTGGGACCCAGCCCTTTGGCCCAACTTGTCCATGCTGACCAAAATTCTGACCAATCTTATAGTAAAATGTTAATTCCAGATCATCCCCGGCTTTATGTTGAATTCTCAACATTACACATCACATTGCTATGTGATTATTTTATTTATCTTAGTAAGCTAACAACTGATTTTCCTGAGAAAGGACATTGTAATGAAATAGTTAACTTGAACAAACTAATGGAGAAGCAGCTGTCTGTGCTTCACTCTGCTAATGGAATCATGCAAGGGGCAATTTTACAACTTTGTACTGGCAGCGGAATATTATTATTTAAACAGTCAGAAAATCATGACTAAATTCCCAATGAGATCTATCAGCAAGTGAGAATCCCCACCAGCATTGGATAGTCATGAAATTATCCCTGTAAGTTTGTTTTTATTTGATAGCCTTCTTTCTGCAAATGCCTTCAATTGATTCTTCAAAAAAACAAGCTGGATGTACATCACAGATACTAATTTTTTGTTCGAAGACTAATAAAAGGCGCTTGTTCAAAATAAGCGGAACTAAAAAGCCACAGGATTGATCAAATGAAATTTTATCAAGGGATTGTATTAAAGTCTATCCAAAAAGAGCTATGAAATTAAAGCAAAAATAAACATTTATTGAAAGTGTACAATTAGCAAAAAAAAAACAGATGGTTTCATTCTGATCATTTCTGTTTACAGCCAAACTTATTGACATTTACTGAAATGTTTATTTTTCTTGTTCAAGTTAATCATAAAAAATGCCCATTTGAAACAAATGCTTGGTGGTGGCGATGTTGGAATATTTCCCATTGCCAAGCAACCAGGATTGTCCAAGAATAGATATATTTTGACAATGTGGCAAACAGTGCATCAACTTTTACTTCCATCTCATGTATAAAGCTTGCTCCTTACATTGCCACTAACCCCCACAGTCAGTCAAAAGAATTGAAGCCTAGAGAATTCTGTTATACGTACAAACAAGGGGCATCTGAATGTAATGTAGGGGTGTAATAAAAGCCAGCACAATTCAACCATTAGAAAATATATCTCATAATTTATTGAGCAACCTGAAACAACTTTCTGATGTAAAAGGTGCCTTTGAATAAGTTAATTTAAAAAAAAAATCTTCTGTGGGGTCAGTTGGAGCAGTAGACCAAGCTGAAGGGTCCATAAGAAAATTGTTGCTCCCCCTACATTTTCCCCACCATTTCCCCTTTTCCACAACATTCCCAAAACCCACACATTTGCAAGATGCCACAGCACTATACAAGCTTTCACTGCTCTGTCCTTAATGGGAAGCAGATGTACTCATATAATTTAAATTTATTTTGTTACTGCCCCAAGTTAAAGATCAATCTGGGATAAAAATGAAACTACTCATGATCCATTACACCATGATTTGTGATCAATTTACATAAAGGGCTTGAAGATTTGTACAATTTGAAGGCTGTACAAAACTTAAGTACAAATTTGGTAAGTTTATGATTTTCTAATAACTATTTTTCACTCATTTTATTTGAAATTTGAAAAGTCTTTATTTGACCAATAATATAACTATCAGCCTATTGTTGGGTAGGGAAGGTGAGATCCCAAGAGGGAAACAATGTGAACTGTGGAACTAATAAAAAAAAAAAAAAAAGACTGGGGTGGAGGGAAGGGGAAGGGGGGGGGGGGGGGGGGAAGAAAGAGGAAAGTAAGTAGAAGTTACTTCAAATTAGAGGCCCCATAGCAGAAGCGTCCATGTCGCAGGGCTGGAAACTGGAAGTATCCTGAGCTAATTCTGCTACCACCATCATCTATTGCGACAAGTGATGGTTTCCACTGATTGTCGCTGGAAGCATGCATCCTTTTAGGACGGACGGTGGCAGCGAGACCAACATTTGTAACAAGATGGACACAAAAAGAAGACTTAAAATTAGAGAATCATACATTCATGATGCTGGGTTGTATCTACCCAGGCGATGTCTGAGGTGCCTTTCCTCCAATTTGTGTGTGACCTCACTTCTTGCAATGAAGGAGGCCCAGAACTGAAAGGTCAGCATGGGAATGGGAAGGGTAGTTGAAACATTTGGCAACCGGGATATTCAGTAAGCCTCAGCAGACCGAGTGTAAGTGTTCAGTAAAGTGGTTACTGAGTATGTTTGGTCATACCGATATACAGGGCACACCCCTGCCTGCTGTCATTTTTTGCTGGCCTTGAATGGTCCTGGTCTTTTCTCACCTCCAGCTCTTCACCTCCACCCCACCCCCCTCCCCCAACACCCTACCTTTAGTCTGAAGAAGGGTTCCGACCTGAAATGTCATCCATCCTTTTTCTCCACAGATGCTGCCTGACCCGTTGAGTTGTGTCTATCTTTGGTATAAACCAGTATGCAGCTCTTTGTTTCTGTAAAACTATCAGGTCAGTCAAGATATCAGTATTTCAAAAATGATCTCATCCAGGTAAGTAGCCGGGATGGCTGAAGAAATTCCATCTAGTTCCAAGACCACGATGAATTTTTCTTCAGAACAAAGCAGATTAGACATGTTTTACAGACATACTGATATCTTGCAGAAGGAGAATTGAATATTCAGTGTCTATCATTTTGTGCAGAAATAAAGACGGTCCAATGACACTTGTCAGTGGTGAGGAGACTTTTCAAAGTCCATATTTCATGCTTGCATTTATTGTAGAGTTTCTTCCCCATAGTCCTAAATCTGTAAAATGGTTATAAAACATTATAAAAGTGCCTATTCATTCATTTTACAGAAACTGCATGTGAAATAGAGCAAATTAGCATGTAATGTCATTGAACTGCTGCTTAAACTTGCTAATCTATTGAATAAGCTGAGGACATTTCAAGACGGAGCAGTTGTCAGTCACATGGAAAGATTCTGGATTGTTTGCTTGCATTGCAAGTTTTATGAAGTTGTATTGTCAAATGCAGAAGTATATAAAATAAGTCTTGATTATGTGCAGAAATAGGCCCTGTGTTACCAATAAGGCTCAGAGGCAAGCATTGGGATATAGTACAGCACAAAAAAACATTGCACACACTGACAATCTTATCTACATTGTTAGATAAGATTCACAGCAGGTGACGGTTAATCAGCAGGTGAAGGTTAGATCTTTTCTGACACCAGTGGAAGGAATTGATTTAACAGCTGGACTGGCAGAACTGCTTGTGAAAGAGCCTGGTTACTATTATTGGAGGATTGAGACTTGCTTTTGTTGATGCTGAGATGGTTAGATTTAGCTCTTTGGGCTAAGGGAATCAAGGGATATGGGGAAAAAGCCAGCAAGAGGTACTGATTTTGGTTGATCAGCCATGACCATATTGAATGGCGGTGCTGGCTCGAAGGCCCGGATGGACTACTCTTACACCTATTTTCTATGTTTCTAAGTGAATGTGACAAATAAAGATAATAATTAAACTGTGAAAATAGTAAGATTAAATGAGAAATTACCAGTTTGAAGTTTGATCTTTATTTTATGAGCTGTTGCGATGAGGGACTGCATGAAGAACCCCGTCCAGCCGCACATGCGTCAATCTTCAAAGCAGCAGTGTGAAATCACAGGTAATAGTGACAGAAGTATAGTAGTAAGATAACAGAAGACTAGAACTACCAGATGATATTTATGAGGGTTGGGAGCGGATGGCACGTAGTCCCTCATCGTAACGCCTCATAAAATAAAGATCGAACTTCAAACTGGTAAGTTCTCATTTAATCTTACTATTTTACTTCGGAGTCACGTAAGTGACTACGTGAAGATTTCAAAGCTCTGTGATTTCATGCCGCAGATTCAAATCCGGCCTCTCACTGCATTGATTGACTCAACATAATTAAATAATCAATAATACATCAAGCATAACATTGTTTAAATGAATTAACATTTTATTACAAAGAAAACGATAGCAACCCCTCTATCTCAGGGGGAAACTATATAACCAAACTTAAAACAGACTCAGCAAATACCCCCAGCCTTGCAATTGGCTTATGGTAAAATCTCTGGAAAGTCAGCTCACTGGACCATCCTGCGGCCATGAGGATATGGTCTATAGGCACGTCCATCGCCTTAGCCGCAAAAGTTGATGCCGCCCTGGTGGAATGAGATTTAAATTTATCAGTATCAATCCCAGAACTTCCCGGAACCTGCTTTAGCCACTTTGAAATTGTTTGCACCGACACCTTACTGTGTGTTTTTTTTTGTGACTAATAAATAATGCTGACTCTGTTCCTCAGAGGGCTCTGGTAGCTTCAATGTAATAGGACAAATATGACACTGCACACAGATGAGAATATTTGGAGTATGCTGAAAAAACAATCTTACATCCTGTCATCCCTATTCTACTCTGTTTGAGCAGATCATAAACATAAAAAGTGATAGCATTTGCCGATACCTCCATTCTGTCTAGCCATAGCTTCTGCAATGTTTGCTGATGGCGTTGGGCTGATACCAACACCATAAGCATGACCACCTTCATGGTTAGTTTGGCTAGAGATAGGACTGTGACAGGAGTCCACTGGCGAAGGAGCTTAAAGGAGCACTTTGCTTACATTCCAGATACCCGAATGCCTGGGTCTAGGAGGATTAGAATTTAAAAACTCCCTTCATAAATCTAGAGACTAACGGATGTGTCCCTATTGAGTGTAATTCTGACACCATGGGCAAATAAGAAGACAGAGCACTTCTGGCTGTATTGATCGCACTATAGCTTAATTTTTGATCGAAATGGAGAGTGGACAAGAACTCCAGCACATCTAGGATGCCTGCAGTTTGATATGAGATATTCTGCTGTATGCAGAATACCTCCCACTTTCTTATTGAGGTGATGTACTGCTTCTGGGTACTAACCCTGCAGGCCAACATAAGAACATCCATGGTGCGATCAGGCAGTCCTCTCCCCAGGTATGGCCTTCTTAGGATCTGCAAATTAACAGATGAATACAATCATGTAAAGGATGTTGATTGCCAGTTACCAGGTTCACCAGTAGGTTTTTATGTTTGGGACCAATCATATGAGGCTGAGTAGCCATTTGCTATACGAGAGGGAACCATGGCTGAGTAGGCCAATCTGGCACTATCAATACTCCTGATGCAGAGTCCTGCTTGATTTTTTGCAGGCATCGACTGATGAGACAGAATGGGGGAAATGCATATAAAAAATATTCCACCCCAATGCAGTGAGAATGCACTGACCGCTGCTGTGCCAGGGTCTGGTTCCCATGAAACATATTTGGGCAACTGATGGTCCAGCCTAAATGCAAACAAGTCAATATCTGGCATTCCATATTGAGCAAACATCTGATTAAATATGTCCTGATTTAACATCCATTCTATGTTATCCTTGAATTGGCATGATCTTGTGTCTGCCACTGTGTTGAATCTACCTGGTAAATAGATTGCTGAAAGCCAGATGTTTTTTGTCAATGCACCAGCCCAGATATGATTAGCCAATCTGTCACAAGATTCCGACTTGACTCCACGCATGTGATTGATATATGCCACTGCGATAGTGTTGTCAATTTGAACCTGCACATGCAAGTGACTCTTGGCAGAGCAATAAGCTTTAAGCCCATAAAAGGTTCCCAAAAGCTCTAAGCAGCTGGGAAAGCAGCCACCAATTTTCCAATTAAACTGGCCACCTGTCTAATTGAAGGTCGTTGCTCATTTTAACTGGTGATAATTTGGATGTATCTGGATGAACGATGAACCCAATTGCTCAAAAGTGAGTTGAACAACTGAAACGGATGATTTAGCTGCATTCTGAGTCTTCCCAATAATTAAGATATCATCCAAATAGGCCATTACAACATGCCCCTGAGCTCGGAGTAGCCCTAGAACAGGTTTCAACAATCTGGTAAACAATCTAGGGGCTGAGGTTAATCCATTAGGGAATGCTTTGAATTGCCATAACTGACTCATCCAGGTAAACCTCAAATACCTCCTATCATCACAATGAACAGAAACTGAGTAATATGCATTTTTCAGATCTATGCTGGCCATATAACACCCTTTGGAAACCAGCTGTTTAGCAGTAGAAAAGGTTTCCATTTTCAAATGCAAAAGAGTTCAAATTCGTTAGGTCCAGAATGATTCTACATCCCCCAGTCTTTATAGACCTAGGAAAAATATTTGACACAAACTGATGGAATTGACGAACTGACTTCTCAATAACCCCTTTTTTTGTGTAATATCTTAAGTTCTGCCTTTATCTGCATATTCTCTTCTTGTGAAAATATGTGTTCAACGTGGAACATGCTGAATGGGTGGACACAGAGTAGGGCAAAATTCAATTTTAACCCCCTCTATACTGCCCAGTACAAATGAATCTAATGTTATCTCCTGCCATTGTTTGAGAAACAAGTGTAATCTGCCCCCAACTTGAACATCTTTCTCACTTAATTTGTATTCCTTAGGAGCTAAATCTCTCTCCTGCACGTGTCCTGACAGCGCTTGTTGCCCCCGGCCCCTCGTAGGGAAATTCGTCCTTCCCCATGGGCCTGTGGCAGGCTGCCAGCTGCGTGTGTTTGAGACTGAATGGCTCGTCCCTTCACCAGCGCCTGTCATAGTACCCCGTCGATAGGGGAAAACCCTCTTGCCTATTTTGCTGCTTGTTTTAATGAGGCCTATGGTTTTTGCCTCCTCGTGAAGTTCCTTGACTCGCTTTGCGAGGACCTCCCCAAACAACAGGTTATGCGGTTGTGCACTGATTGGTTTGCTTAGTGCTGCAAATTTTGATGAATGGCTGCGCATACAGCATTCCTTCGTAAACTATTCATTTTGAAATATGCACTGCACAGGAGCCCCAGTGCATCCTGATGGGCTTCTGCCATGTGCCCCTTGTCTACTATTCTTGCAAATGCAGTGAGTCCTGCTGAGAGCAACTTGAGCACTTTCTGGAATTTTAACACTGTAACCCCCAATTGTGTCCATATAAGATGGTTAACCATTGGTACCTTCAATAACCCACAGTTAACTGGGGCTTCATATTACTTAGCAGCCTCATCCATTGCCAGCTCTTGAAACTGATGGGAGAGCCAACTCTTCCCCTAATGGTTCTCCTGCTTCTCTGGGGATTGCAACATTTTCAGCTATGTTAGGTATTAACTTTTGTTGCTCTTCATCCTTTTGGCTCTGACCAGCCACTGACTCGGCATCAGTATACTCCTGAGCCGGTATACCCTCCTCCTCTATGAATGGGTAATCATGCAGCCCTATTCCAGGCACAGGCTCTCCAACACCCTGGCATGGACACCACTCTTCCTCCCGGAGTGCGTCCCTCTCGAGCATCCTTTGCAATAGGACCTTGATCTGGGAGAGCCATGAGCAAGCGGTCTCTCCTTGCAGAGGTGAAACCTCCAGGCCTGACTCTGGGTCAATGGGCCTAGTACACTTTGTTGTAGCCTTACGCCCTACGGCATGGCAATGCTGCTCACAGGCAGCGGATCTGGTGTCACTAGCCCCCCTGCTGGTGACGGATTTGGTGAACTAGGTGGGTACCCGCACTCTCGCGGTCCTCCAAACTTTTTACCCCGGATCGCCTCGCCGTCACCTTTTTTACATTCTGCATCTTGCCAATGGTGTAAATCCTACCGCAAACGCAGAAAGCGACCACAGGAGAAGTTTTAAAACTTACCTTGAGGTTTTAAACTTACCGCTTGGAGAAGCTCTGCTGCTCCAACTGGCTGACCTGCACCAATGCGTCTGACATAATGTCGCACGTGCAGCTGGACGGGGTTCTTCACATATTCATTCACGTGCCTCTGAAGTAAAATTAACCATTTGATCTGTTTGTAATTTCGGAAAAGGAAATAATGGTCTGAAACACATTGAACTTTTATCCAATGGTTCTGTGGAGAAACATCAGTAACCTGTTTGTGGATCAGTTTGCTTCTGCTTTGCCCTCTTGTATGCTGCAGAGCAGATTAGAATTTTGCTGAAGGTCAGATGCCATTGCATCGATTTCCCACTCCTCTGCTGAGCTTTGCATTAAGGTATGGGGTTGTATAGACACCTCCTGAGCTGAAGAATCCCACATCCAGGGATCTGCATGTGGGATCCATTCACATTCAGGGAAAACTGATGTAAGTAGCATCTGAGTCATTTATTTTAATGCGATCTCTGGCCTTGATTAAAAAAGGAAGTGCAGTAATATATGTGTCATTGTATTACAGGGGCAGGGTCTGTGTCACCACCTGAGACTCAGTCACCATTCCAGACTTCATGACTTGCAGAATGGCAGTTTTCAGGACTATCCAAGATGGAAAAAACCAATGGAGGTTCACAAAGATCAAAAGATTTCAGACATTTTAATCTTATTTTAGAATCCTTTGAGCCACACTGCATTTTCCCAGCAATTAGAAACAGTATTCTCGACACTTACTAGTTCCGAATTTGGTTAATAACCTTTAAAAGGCCCACAGAAAGTTAGTGCAACCTCTGCAATAGAACAAAGTAAAATACACAAAGGTTCAAGACTACTGCAGCCCAATCGTATTTATTATAAGTACAACTTTAAAATAAAGGAATATGCATTATGTCTACTTTCAATCTGTAAAGAATGATCATTAGTTTTTATAGTTCAATCTGTGCAAAATATTCCATGGCCAAAAATCCTGATTGATATTTTTGCTCACTATAAATGATGCATCTGCTACTCAATAAATTGCATGTTCAGATTGCTGACTGTGCTGAACATACATATACATTTCACTATTGGTAACTTCTTAACAGCCAGACAATAGATCAAATTTCTTTCAATTACTAAAAGGAAAATCAAAAAATAGAAATGATAATCTACGAAGGAAAGTGTTTTTTAATTAGCTCATTTTTTATATCAACCGATGAACAAGTATGTTAGTTTACATAGTCAGAGTAAACTTTATAAATGCATTTTAATTTGTAAAGAACTAGCTAATATAAAATGTCTTCATTTTAAGTGCTCCTTGCACCCATTTTATCCAATTTAATGTATAACATTGATAGGTCACTTTTTCTTTGCTTGTGAACCATTTAATATGGGTAGCATCCTATTGCAATGACCAAGGGTCATTTTGATGTCCTATTACCCAAACAATTATTTATTCATAATGAGTGATAGATGAAACTTGAACTTTTTTTCAATAATATATATCTATTGAATATTTTGGTAAGATTGTTTCTTTACTTTTCTCAATGTATGCAAATAAAAAATATATGTATTTCAAGAGTGTCAGGGTGTCTGGGGATATCGGGAGAAGGCAGGAGAATGGGCTGAGGGTAAAAGATAGATTAGCCATGTGTAAATGGCAGTGTAGACTTGATGGGCCAAATGGCCTAATGCTGCTCCTGGAATTTATGAACATAAGACATTATATCAAAGTTAGACACAAAATGCTGGAGTAACTCAGCAGGACAGGCAGTGTCTCTGGAGAGAAGGAATGGGTGACATTTTGGGTTGAGAACTTCTTTAAACCAGCATCTGTTGTTCTTTCCTACTGCATTATATCAATGGAAGTTTACAAAGATTGAGAATGTATGAACTTTAAACCTTCATGTCTCTATTGTCATGTGTACCTAAATATTGAAAAACTGTGTCAAATCATATTGTACAATCAAACTATTACTCAAGTACCACCGGTAGTGCAGAAGAATACCAGTGTGCAAAATATAGTGTTACAGTATTATAGTGATACAGTTACAGTGAAAGTCCAAGGGCCACAATAAGGTAGGTCAAGAGATTTGGACTACATCCTTAGGTCTTTATATGCTGTTATCAATGTCGATAACAATTATATTCACCTGATTTCTGTGAACATTTATCCTTTGCCAAATTGATGGTATTCAGTTATCTACCCTCATCACATCACATGTTAAATACATATTCAAGCATACAATTGAAACTTACTGAATAGTGAAAGGCCTGGGTAGAGTGGAAGTGGAGAGCATGTTTCCACGAAATGGGACAGTCTGGGACCAGAAGGCACAGACTCAGAAAGAAAGGATGTACTTTTAGAAAGAAGATGAGGAGAAATTCTTTACTCAGCCATGATTGAATGATGGTGTAGACTTTGGGCTGAACGGCCTAAATCTGCTCCCATGGTTTATGAACATGATTTTGTTAGATCTTACAATATTCCAGGCTAATCTGCAGATGAAATTAATGATCTAGAATTTGCTCCATATAATTTAAACCTGAAATGAGCCCTTGAACATCTTCTTTTCTTTGGTCATTCACTTTCATTTGTTTTTGCACTCCTATAGAACAGTTATAAACTGCACTAACACTACAAATAGGAAATCTTTGTGGAGATCTTTACACAAAGGAAATAAGTCAGGATTATTAAATAGGTTATGGAGCAACAATGTGCATTTCCTTCACCTTTTATTCAAACAAGTTTGCTACATGTTTCTGCAGTGTTGCTATTCTGACAATATAGATACCACCTGAAACCAGGGATGAGCAGGGAATGGAACCAAGCCTGAGGATAATAGTTCACTAGCTCTCTTATTCTCAACTCAAGGTATTCCAAGGGTGGAATTGCCAAAGACTGGAAGATGATAGCTTTAAGATGATAGGGGCAAAGTTTAAAGGAGAAATGCAGAGGAAGTTTTGGTGGGTGCCAGAAATGCGCTGCCAGGGTTGGTGGTGAAAGTTGATGCGATAGTAGTTGCAGCGTATTTTTTAACGTTGAAAAATGTCCGCAAGTAATAAAAGGTCGCCATTTCTAGGTAGTAGTAGGTCAGCATGTTAGTCATAGATAATTGAGCGTAGTCGAAGGTAGTCAAAGGTAGTTGAAGGTAGTCGTAGATAGTCTTCATCATAGTCGAAGGGAGGTCGAAGGAGATTGAAGGAGCATTTTAAGATAGGCAAAAGAGTATTTTAGATAGGCAAAAGAGTATGGATCATATGCTGGCAGATGAGATTAGTATATTTTGACATCATGTTTGGCCCAGGCATTGCAGGCCGAAGGGCCTGATCTTGTACCGTACACTTTGATGTTCTCTGTTCTGTGTTCTTTCTTTAGGACACAAACATTATGTCAGGGCTTGGTGCCTCTATGACATTCAAAAAAGGGTGAAGGTTGACAGCATTGACATGGACAAAGGTTCTTCACCTCCTCTCCAAAGAAGTGGGCTATATTAGCCATTAAAGCAGAGCCAATTTAGATCCAGATGATGCACCATAAGAATGTGTACATGAGTGAAATAGGCTATTTTCATAGGGGTGGAGGTAAGACATGTGAGCTAATTTCATTCTGGTTTAATGTAAGTGTATTCTGTGGGTTCTTAACTTTCGACAAAGACCATTTAAAATGAACACTTATGTAAACAAGTTTCAAGGATCTCCAGCAGCGTGTATGAAGACTCTTCCCAAACTACTTTTGAACTTTCAATCCACATTGTTGCAGCTCAGGGAGCTGTATGGCACATGACACAACCCCAAGAGAATCAAGAGTGTTCAATTGTTAGCTACATTTGGAAAAGAACAATGTAATTCTTAAGGGGCTGTCCCACTTGGGCAACCTAATAAAAGAGCTTAGGGGAGTTTGAATAAATGTCATGTAGAAGACCTCCTTCGACTACGTAGAAGACCTCCTTCGACTATGTTGAAAACTATTTTTGACTATGTTGAAAACTATCTTCGACTAGCTCCGACTAACTTCGGAGAAAAATGGACAACGAATAGTGGAGAGTGAAGACTATCTCCTTCGACCTCCCTTCGACTATGATGAAGACTATCTACGACTACCTTCAACTACCTTTGACTACCTTCGACTACGCTCAATTATCTATGACTAACATGCTGACCTACTACTACCTAGAAATGGCGACCTTTTATTACTTGCGGACATTTTTCAACGTTAAAAAATACGCTGCAACCTAGCTGAGGCATCGAGTACACGGGGACTACTCTTGAGCATGAAGGAGAGTTACAAAGATCTCCTACGGCCTTGCGTCGACAATGCTGCGAGTCTGAGTCAAGGGCGAACTCGCAGATTAGGTTACCCAAGTGGGACAGCCCCCTTACTTGCTGCAGCTTATATCGGCACACATTAACGCAACAACAGGACCAATAAACATGTCGTTAACAATAATACAATAAATTATCAGCTATAATTTAGACCATAATAGTGCAAGCTAAAATAAAATCTTAAATAAAATTCCTGGTAGTTGTGTGCTGAGGTCGGGTCACGGTTAAGATTGTACAGCGTGGTTTGAGAGTCTGATATTTGATGGGAAGAAGGTGTTCAAACCAAAAGATAATGGTTCTTTAGATCCCGATGGTAGCAGCAAGATGAGAGCATGGCCAGGGTGGCGTGGGTCTTCAGTGATATTAGCTGCTTCATTGATGCTGCGCCTCACATAGATGCTTTTGATAGTGAAGAGGGCTGTTGTATGATGGATCAAGCAGGATCCACCACACCCTGCAGCCTCTTGGAATTGCTGTGGTAGGCTATGGATGTTTTCAAGAGGGAGTTCGATTTCGCTGTGAGGGCTAAGGGAATCAATCGATGTGGGGAAAAAGCTGGAACAGAGTACTAATTTTGGATGATCAGCCATGATCATATTGAATGGTTTGAAGGGCCGAATGGCCTATTCCTGCATTCCTGCATATTTTCTATGGTTCGATGCAACTAGTCAAGATACATTCCCACACACTGGGTAGTGCATATATGGAAAGCGCACCCAGAGGAAGTAGTTTTAGCAAATACAATGACATTTAAAAGACATTTGGTCAGTTGCATGAGTAGGAAAGGTTTAGAGGGATGAGGGAAAGGCACAAAAACGTGGGATTCATTTGGATGGGACATCTTGACTGCCAACCTGTTTGTGTTCGGTGTGACTCTATCCTTCTCACAGACCATCAACACATATGCATCTCAAGACTCTGTGCTTAGCTCCTGTTCTATTCTATTTACACCCATGACTGAGTGGTGAAACAAAGATCCAATGGCATCTATAAATTTGCTTTGATAACATTGCAGTTGGCAGAATCACACGTAAAAATGAGTCTGTGAAATGGAGAGAAATAGAACACATGACTGCGTGTGTCGCAATAACAACCTCTCGCTTAACGTCACCGAGTCCAAGGAAATAATCATTGATTGCAAAAAGGGAGGCCAAGTGCCAACTTTCATTGGTGGATCAATGGTGGAGGGAGTTAACAGGTTCATATTCCTATGTGCGTTGACATTCTGCATGACAAATCCTGGGCTTAGCAATAGATGTAATCATGAAGAAGGCATGTCAGTGAAGAAGTGTCTCGACCTGAAACGTCACCCATTGCTTCTCTCCAGAGATGCTGCCTGTCCCCCAGAGTGTCACCATTAATAGCATCTTTCCCTAATCACATTGCTTTGCTCATTTAATCGCTTGCCATCTTAGGTTTCCTAGCCTGTTGTCCAGTACCGTGGATTGCATATTACATGAGTACTAATGTTATGCAGGTCTTTGCAACAAATGAGCTCAACTTTAACATGCTTTTTGCATATGACATCTTTCTGAATTCAGGTCATTTGCATCCCTTCTCATGATGAAATGATCTGTGGCTGTCTCAATAGTCTTGATTATTGATCTTTAATTTTGTTTTCATGTCACTGTTGGTGGATTAAAGGCCATTTGTAATGCGATCAACATATTGCACATCGTTTTCAATATTTTGTAAACCTTTTTTGTGGTTTTCTGCTCTAATTGTTTGCCTTCTCTTGGGACAATGACTGCCACTGCATTCACTTGTTATTACATAAAGAAGCTATGTTCCATTGATTTCTATAATTAAAACATCTCGATGCTCTGAATTGAAACACTCATTCCAAACGATTTCCATTGCTACGCTGAATGTTCCACTGCACCCACCTTTTGTGTCACTCACCCTTTTTAAATATTATTTTACTTTTAGACACACAGCGGGAAATAGGCCCTTCGGCCCACTGAGTCCATGCAATCCACCGATCGGCCCCATACACTAGAACTATCCTACGCACTAAGGACAATTCACTAATTTTTTTTTTACCACAGCCAATTAACCTACAAAAACTGTATGTCTTGAGAGTCACCCCTCACATGGTTGGATTCCTAGTCGGAGCTCCCGATCTTGCTCCTGCTGCTGCAACTTACTCAACATGTTCAGTTTTCCAGCATCTGCAGTTCCTTCTTAAACATCAATGCAGATAAGTTTCAGTTTTAGTCTGGAAACTGTGCACAAGTATCTCTAGATATTTATTTTTGCAAATGCGTTTGGTGGACAGAATGAGGCACACTGGAGCTATTATCTATTCCACGATTTATAATTTTACGGCTTGTGTATAGCAGGAATTCCCCCCCAAAATTGGTATTTACATTAACAATAACTTCAGGATTTTTTCCTAGATTACAGCCTGTTTGAAAAGTTCTCAAATAACTTCTCTAATCCTCCTTAGGATAGGAATTCTGCCAATTCCATCAAATGTTTGATTGATTTTTGTTTACTTGAATTATGCATTCTTGCTGAAGGCATCTGCTATAGACTTTAAACTATTTCCATTTGTTCACTGGATAAAGGGAAGGGCTCTTGTCTTTTTTTTCATAATTATCAATATGGTCTGGGCTGGACCACTATTTTCCACTGTCTTGCACTTCGATAGTTACAAGAATTGTCTATTTCCTTGCATCAAATTTTTGTAGTAGCTATCTTTTTTCCACCAAATTAAGTCGATCTCACACATTCACCTGCAGGAGCAGCAATATAGAAGGTATTGGTACATTTTGTAGAATGCTTGCGTTTGGTACTTTTTCACACAGTTGTGAATCTGTGGAATTCTCTGCCTCAGAGGGCGGTGGAGGCCGGTTCTCTGGATACTTTCAAGAGGAGCTAGATAGGGCTCTTAAAGATGCGGAGTTGGGGGATATGGGGAGAAGGCAGGAACGGGGTACTGATTGGGGATGATCAGCCATGATCACATTGAATGCCGATGCTGGCTCGAAGGGCTGATTGACTACTCCTGCACCTATTGTCTATTGGTTGTTGTGCCAATCAAAAAAAGAAAAATAGATTTGCCATACCACCAATACTCTGAAAACCTCAACAGATGCACAGTATTATACAACAGTAACAATATATATTACATACTATAACCTGACTGGTCATATTATGGCCTTGTATGGCAATTCCAATGCACAGGAATGCAAGAGGCTACACAGAATAGTGGACTCAGTCCGTAAAGTTGCTTTTTCTTCAAGCAGCAAATCAATTAAAACTTGCAGAAGTAAATCTCCTCAATTATAATCTTTAATTTTCCAGCTAAGAGGTTGATTGGCAGTCATTAACAAACACTATGTTGTTAAGAGGATGCTTGCATTGATAATTGCAAGGCTTAACTTCCCGTGGTGAATTTAATGGGTAGTTAATGTGTAAATGTAATAACGTTATAAAAATCACAGTCAGTTAAAACATAAGATGCACTTTTTGCACTTTTTGCAAAGTTGATGGGAAATCACCATAAATTGGCACGGACACGACAATTTGCACTTCATAGTCGATCTTTTCACCGTTAAAATACACTGGTAATTTCTGCCAATGGTTAGCACACCATCATTTGCAGCCTACGGAAGTCTTACACCTAAAATTTGCACCTCGCACACATTCACATTTGCTTAATTATAACAATTGCATTACTCAAACATATCACAGAATTCATATTGACACCTTATCCCCTTTTACACAGCGAAAACAGTGCATTAAAAAAAAAATAGCAAAAGGGAACTGGAGAAGTGGAAAAATCATGATTGAAAGTGTATGAAGAAGAGTCCCAACTCAAAATGTCACCTGTGCATACCCTCCTCAGAAGCTGCCAAACCTGTTGGGTTCCATCAGGCTTTTGGTTCCTGCGCACAATTCCAATATCTTTAGTTTATTTTGTCTTCGAGCAGAAATGTCTTCATGGATAGATTAATTCAGTGACTTTGGATACCTGTGAGGTTAAAAAATGTCTTCCTGAGTACCTTTATCGCTGCAGTTCCAAAAATACTGGAGTTTGTTCCTGAAGGTGAAGAAGAGGAAGAAAATAGTGCAAAAATAATGCTAATAGAACCTAGCATTCAGCATATTTTATAGGCTACCAAGTAGAGGACACAAAATGCTGGAGTTTATCAGTGGGTCAGGCAGTATCTCTGGTGAACATGGATAGGTGACATTTTGGGTCAAGACCCTTTTTCAGCACACTGGTGTTGAGCTAATCTGCAGATGTGGAAGTGTGAAGTTGCGGCGCTGCTTGGCAGCTGCGGCTCGCCAGCAGTCCGTTTATTTTTTCTTTTCTTTTTGTTTTCTTGTATCTGTTTTAGTTAAATTTTAGTTTATTAGGCTGTGTATGTGGGAGGGGGTGGGAGGGTGGGAGAAGCAAGGTTTTAATCTCTTCCTTAAGGGGGATGCAACTTTTCTTGTCATGTCCCCGTCACCGTCTCCATCTGTGCTGAGGCCTAATGGCGGAGCTGGCGGCCTTGGAGCTGCAGTGTTCCAGCGGCATTCCAGCTGTGGCGTTCCAGCGGCGACTTGGCTTCAGAGCTGTGGTGGCATTCCAGCATACCAGCGTCGGCGAACCTGGCTTCAGAGCTGTGGCGGCTTTCTAGCATTCCAGCGGCGACCTGGCTTCAGAGCTGTTGGTGTGGTGTTCCAGCGTTCCGGCAGCGGACCCGGCTTCAGAGCTGTGGTGTTCCTGCATTCCAGCGGCGGAGCTGGCTTCAGAGCTGTGGCGGTGTTCCGGCGACGGTGGTGGCGGCAGCCCGGCTTCGGAGGCTTGGCCGCGGGCCTAGTGGATGACAACATCGGAGGCCTGGATTGCCTCAGCGCAGAGGGAGAACGAGGAGGGAAGAAGACAAAGACTTTAAGACGTTTGCCTTCCACCACAGTGAGGAGGTGCCTGGTGAACTCACTGTGGTGGATGTTAAATATGTGTTTATTGTATGTTTTGTTTTTTATTATATGTATGACTACAAGGCAATGAAATTTCGTTCAGACCAAAAGGTCTGAATGACAATAAAGGATACTTTGACTTTGACTTTGAAAAAAGGAAATCTCATATATTAGCTTACCAGAGGATGAAGTTATATATTGCTTCTTGTGTAATGGACACAGAGGAAGTATCCAATGGGTAGGCTGCAGACAACAATTATGAATGTAAGACCTAAATACTCAATCTGAAAAGCCACTCGATCCATGCACTAAGGGTCAAGGGGCATGAAGACGTTCATCATTCAAGTTGATACAATAGACTTTAGATTCAATTCATTCTAACATGGGAAAATAAAAATCTCCTTTAGTGCAGCTGAATCTGCTGTGATACAATGCCTCCTCACAGATGTCATAGCTTTGGTTCCAGCACAAACAAATTCCATCATACATCTTAGCCCCGATATGAAAGGTCAAATTATTGCATTGCCAGCTCAGGCTGAGATTGTTCTGGCTCTAGACATTAATGTCCAAATCTAATATAATGCACTCATACAAAACTGAAGAGCAATACCTATCAATTATTTAATTGGACGCAGAAAAAGCATTCTACCAAGTGGAATGGAATTACCTCGTCAGAGTATTGCATACATTTCAAATGGGAGAGAACTTTATTTCATGGGTAAAAGTATTATATGACAACCAACTGCTAGAATATTAATTAATAACATGCTGTCTCCGAAATAGTGACAGGGATGCTCACTATCACCCCTGCTGTTTGCTCTTGTAATAGAAACCTTAGCTGAAAGCATAAGAACACATAAAAATATCCATAGTTATAATACAAAATACTCAAATAATAAAATATCATTATACGCAGATAATGTACTATTGTATATTACAAAATCGCAAATCACTATACCAAATATATTAAATCTAATAGAGGAATTCGGATTCTTTTCAGGATATAGAATGAATTGGAATAAAAGTGAAATTATGACGATAATAAACCTCAATAATAAATAATAAATCTTAAACCTTTAAGACTCCACACACCTTTTAAAATTCCCTTTTAAAATTGCTACAGAAAAATTTAAATACTTGGGAATCGAAATTACCAGAAAATATAATTTTTTATTAAATGCAAATTATATGTCTGTACTTACTAAATTAAATGCCCTAATTAAATTTTGGAAAACACTTCCGATGTCTTTAATAGACAGAATAAGTGCTATAAATATGATCTTCTTACCACAAATTGTATATTTATTTCAATCAATACCAATATACTTAATTTTTTTTTCAAAAAATTGGATTCTGATATCACAAATTTTATATGGGACTGTAAATCCCATAGAATTCAAAGAAGACACTTGTGTAAACCTAAAGAATTTGGTGCATTAACACTCCCTAATTTTTTGTATTATTATTGGGCAGCAAATGTAAAAAATGTAATTCACCTGTTGGACAATTCTTCCCAACGGGTGGATTGGTAGTAATGGAGAGAGAGGATTGTTCCCGTTTTAATATAGGAGCGTTCCTTTTCTCACCAATAAAACTGAATAATACAATATTGTATCGGCACCAAACATGGTGAATAAAGGTGAGATGTCAGGCCGATTCAAATTATTGTTAATTCAGTGATGACACGTTAAGTTGGTGTGTTAACCATATTACAATGTTGCTGTAGCTGAGCAAGGTTGTACTCTCGGGCTCAGCTACCTGTTGACTCCCTAAGTTCTTGAGTTGAGAGACCTTAAGTACCAGGACACTCTCTCTAGCCCATGACATCACGTGCCCGCCCTCGTATCTCCTGATGAGGGTTCGAGCATAAATGGCCCGTGTTTAGGCTGATGCCACAGGACACCCCCCCCCCCACCACCCCCAGAACCTGAGGAAGAAATATCATAGTCGAGGGCGGCTCCTGCATGTGGGTCTGGGACATCCCGGGCGTGGGTCAGGATGGAGAGCTCATCGGGCGCAGTGACACTCTACGTGGGCGATCCTGGGGTGCCAAGGGGTGCAAGGACACCGATGCAGAAGCTGCCGGATGGAAGGGTCCAGGACATCCCTGGCATGGGTCGGGACGGAGCTCTCCACAGGCGCAGTGACGCTCTGCGTGGGAGATCCCGAGATACCGAGGGGTGTGAGGAGACCGATGCAGAAGCCGTCGGACGGAAGAGACACGGTCGCATCCCTCCACCAGCTAAGGGAGAGTGTCCTGTAAAATACGGCCCCCAGCAACGATGAGGGGAAAAACAACTAAATAAAATAAACAAACGATTTTCTGAACCGAGCGTGGAAAGGAGGGGGGGGGGGGGGGTGGCATTAGCACACACCTCCCCCCATCCCACCACCATATAAGGAGAATTCTGGATTTTCTTTGTAGTGGACACAAAATGAACAGTAAAACGACAAATTACAGTGCAATCAGTGTCTAAAGTTCAAATTGTCCAGTGTTCATAGTGCAGGATAGGAAAACTGTGTTGCAGTGACAGACGCCGGCCTGAATGAGGTGCTGTTGCCGGTAGCCAGGCTGCAGGAACTGCATCTGGCTGGAAGGTGGCGCTGTGGACGGCAGTGATGCTGCAATGACGGCATCTGGCCGAAAGGTGGCGTGTGGACAGTAAGTTCGAGCTTCTCTTCCGGCCGGACGCGGTGGCCATTTTTGTACTCGCGCGGCCAGTTGTTCAGGAGGCCATGGCAGCCATTTTGCCAGCCGGCTGAAGACCGGTGAGGAGCAGAAGGGTGTCTTCGGCGGCCGCCCCAGATAAGCCCACCCTATCGGGTCGCTAGGCCCTGGCCAGCGAGTGGCGGGGCCAGGCGCGGTGCAGGGCAGGGCATGGAACCGTGGCCGAGGTGAGGCCTGTTGCAGTGCCGGGTCTGGAGCGGTTTGGCCGGTGCAGTGCGGGTGAGGTGAGGCCAGTGCCGGGCCTGGAGCAGTGGGGCCCGGTGCAGTGCAGGGCCTGGAGCCATGTTCGCAGTGCAAGGCCAGATCCGGGTCCGTTTTCGGGAGCGAGAGAGTGGCAGGTACTCTCTCTCTGCTCCCAGGGTCGTCGGGCGTATGTCGGCCTTGCTGTGGGCAGGAGGCTGCTATGCTCGCAGCTCCTGAAGCAGCTGGTGGGGCAGCAGCGGCTGGTACAACCTCTCTGCTCCGGTGGTTGGCTCCGGGCAGGTCATGCGGGGTTGGAAGCGGGGCCTGCCCCGTTGTCAGGAGTGTGAGAGCAGCAGCAGCTGCGGCTTCTCAGCTCCGGTGAGCAGCAGCTGGTAGGGAAGAGGCGGCATGCCTCACTGCAGGTGCCTGGTTGGCGGCAGCGTACTTCTGCAAGGCTGGGCAGCCAGTTGCAGACATCAGGTCTCTCGAGGCTGCGTGCTTCAGGTGAGTCCAAATTTCAATTCAGACAGCGAGGGGTCACCACGGGATCAGCTTCCTGTTGACTCCCTAAGGTCTTGAGGTGAGAGACCTTAAGTACCAGACAATCCCTCTAGCCCATGACGTCACACCTTCGTATCTCCTGATGAGGGTTCGAGCATGGGGCCCGTGTTTAGGCTGACGCCCCAATATACAAGAAAAATCCAATTATTCATAGTACTATTAGAATTTGGAAACAAATAGAATTAACCCTTAAATTAAGAAACACATCGCTTCTCTCTTCTATAGTTTATAATCCGTCATTTAAACCATCCATTATTGATAAATCATTTACATATTGGGAAAGAATAGGAATTAAAACATTTGGAGACGTGTATGAAACTGATTTTTTTTTATCATTCCAACAACTACAACCGAAATACAATCTGAGAAGTAATCAATATTATTCGATAACTAAACTAAGCAAAATCTTTCCAAATGTTTCCCCCACTTGTGAGAAATGTTTATCTCAAGATGCAACTATAGCACATTCCTTTGTTTTTTGCATAAAAATCCAAAAATTTTGTAATTAAATCTTTGAAGTTTTTACAAAATTATTTAAAATAAAATTGAAAGCTAACACAGAATTGATTATTTTTGGAACAATGGAAGTCGGCTTTGAGCTGACTTCGTTCCGAAAGAGTTTCCTTAATTATGGCATAATAATGGCAAAAAAACTCATACTTAAATTTTGGAAAAATGCACCCACACCAACGGTAAAAATGTGGATTTCAAATATGTCTGAAATGTTACACCTCAAAGACATGAGATTCGTCCTAGAAGGCAAATAAAACCAATTCCTAAAGATTTGGTCTCCCTTTATTGACTCATTACAAGCATAGGGTGCAACATAACTTTGGAAATAAACGGTTTCAGGACCTGGTGAGGGGTGTGTAAAGATATGAAGTAGGTACATCCCTTTCATCCTACCTTATTTTCTTATATTTTCTTTTTTTAATTTTAATTTTAATTTTTGTATTCTTCCTCGCGTTCTACGTATTTACGGGCTCTTTCTTTTCACTTTCTAACATACTCACTATCTTATCTAACTTGCTCTATTTCTCTTTTTCTTCCTTCTGTTACTTTCCTATTATTGAAGTTTAATACAAGAAGTGGTACATGAAATGTATTATGTTATTTTTGGCTTATACTACTGTACTGTACATTACTTCTAACAAAAATAAATTTTAAAAAAAGAATGGCAGTGGTGGAAGGATATCAATTTTGTCATAGTTTCTCAGGATGTGCACTTGGACTCATGCTCAACGTTCTTGGATGGGTTAGGGAACAGTGTGGGTGGGAGGGGCTTTGATTGGAGAGAGCCAAATATGCACAAACAAAAACAATGGAAGTGAGGAAATAAACCAATGTATTATCATAATAAAACAGCAATGTGCCTATTCACATGAATGGGATCAATAGATAATGGCAGAAGACAAATGTTGCCATTTTGGCTATATTTATTTAATGTGCAGATTTTGTGTCAGCAATTGTTTTAGTAGAAATGTCTGACATCAATTCCAATGGCATTGAGTGTGTTTGCCCAATTTCAGTATTCTTATGTTCTTGGAGGCCAGTTGTGCATTATACACCATTGAACTCTGCTGAGCATGCCTAGGGTCTTACAGTCTCAGATACAAAGAGGAGATGTTTTAGTCACATAATTTGAGGAAGGACATTCTTGCTATTGTGGGAGTGCAGCGTAGGTTCACCAGGCTAATTCCCGGGATGGTGGGACTGACATATGATGAAAGAATGGAGCAACTGGGCTTGTATTCACTGAATTAGAAGGATGAGAGGGGATCATAGAAACATAAAGGTTCTTAAAGTATTGGACAGGCTAGATGCAGAAAAAATGTTTTCCGATGTTGGGTGAGTTCAGAACTAGGGCTCACAGTTTAAGAATAAAGGGTAGGCCATTTAGGACTGAGATGAGGACAAACTTTTTCCCCCGAAGAGTTGTGAACCTGTGGAATTCTCTGCACAGAAGGCAGTGTAGGCCGATTCACTGGATGTTTTCAAGAGAGAGTTAGATTTAGCTCTTAGGGTTAACGGATTCAAGAAATACGGAGAGAAAGCAGGAACAGGGTACTGATTTTGGATGATCAACCATGATCATATTGAATGGTGGTGCTGGCGCAAAGGACCGAATGGCACCGATTTTCTATGTTTCCATGACTTTGTAGAATATAAATAACATTCACAATGTTTGTGCATATTTCTCAACAACCCTTTTGAAAGCGTGGGAAATTATTTTAACATCCGCTAGAACAGCCACGTCGAACATTTATTGAAAATTTCACCAAGAATATAATGATATTGCAAAAATGGGCAAACTTACACCCGGAGCCATTGGAATTTATGTCAGAGATATCCACTAAAACAAAAGCTGAGGCAAAATCTGCACATTAAATAAATATAGACCAAATTGCAACATTCATCTACTTCTATTACCTATTGATCACATTAATGTGAATAGGCACATTACTGTAACATTATGATAATACATCGGTTTATTTCCTGTTGGGGCCTTAAGTAAGCATCATTTGCTTAGACATGAAGCTATAATGTTAAACTCAAGTCTGGAGCACGCAAAGAATAAAGCTGGTTCTGAGTAGCAGTAACAAAGAATTGAAGGGCACAGGATTTTGTTTTGAATTCAGAAATTAACTAATCCATTAAAAGGGGGGTTCGATTCTCCAGCATCTGCAGTTCCTTCTTTAACACTAATCCATTAAAAGGGTTGTCAATTTGCTGTCACCTGCCCAGCCTAATTGCCAAATATCAATTGAACCATATATTCCATCTTTATCAAGTGATAGATAACAGATTAGACAATCTTTTATCTTAAAGTATTGGACGTGAACTTTAATTTTGGCAAGGGTCTAAAATAGATAGCCCCAAACCTGCATTGTGCCTATAGTAGAGAAAAATTGAGTCCATTATTTAGTGAATGGCCAATCCACCATTTGGTCCACTATCAAAAGTCAATAAGGCAGGCCTTTCCTATTTAGCCTGGCGACAGTATATGAATAGTCATTGCTGAAGACCCGGGTTATTTGGCTATTAGACATAGGTAAATGCATGCCTGCATGAGATTATCTAAAGAATGTCCAAACCATTCATTTAATGAGCTTTCATATTATTAGGTTACCAATAACGTAACAAATAACGTAACAAATAACAAAACAATAACGTAACAAAATGTGGAAAAAGTGAAGGGGTCTGAAAACTTTCTGAATGCACTGTAACTAATGTGCATGGGTGATTGATGGCTGGTGTGGACTCAGTGGGTCGATGGGCCTGTTTCCATGCTGTATTTCAAAAACAAATGTCCCGTAATCGTCAGGTCCGTTTTCTAAGACTTCTGATGCATATGATGCTCAAGGTAAATTTAAATTGATTTAAAAGTAAATGCCTCATTGATGGTTCCTGAGGGGATTAAATGTTTCTGTAACACTCCATCATTCTGAAATGATCACATTGTATTCTTTAATGCATTTATTTTGTGAGTATTTACTAACAGTTAAACCTGGAAATGATAGCATCAAAACCATGATGAGACCGCACTACCTTTATTTAATCTTAAGTCTGCACGTCAACAAAGAGAATTCAAAAGATTAATAGCAAGGGTAAGTCAAAAGGCCCCTCAAACCTGCCCTGCCATACAATATGTTTATGCCTAATCACTGCTACTCCACTTCAGTGCTAATTCTCCTGACTCTCGTTTACTCGATCATTCAAAATGTTATCCATCCCCACCTTAAATATTTCTACTGATCTGGACTGTACTTCCCTCAAAGACAAACTAATCCAGGGATTGGCGATCGACAGAGAGAAAAAAATGCTATTTACTACAGTTTTTTTAGGTGGCCAGCCCGTTATCCTTGTTCCATTGTTTAAGATTCTTCCTGTAGTAAAAACATCTCAATTAACCTTTCAAGAATCCTGGGGATCTTATAGGTTTCAATAAAGTAAATTCTTCTAAATTCCAGCAGTGTTACCTCCCAAAAGTAATAAATTCCTCTCCAAATTTATTAATAATTAACAAAGATTATTATTGTTCAAAACAGTCACTAAATATAACATGACATGAACGGGCAATTTCCATTAAGCTGTTTGAAACAATTTCTATTGTTTAAAAAAAAATAGTTTTGTTAAATTTATTTCATAACATCTCTTTATACATGAAAGAGACAACCATTTCTCGCTGTCATTTCCAAATGTTGTTTCCAATTACAGGCAGATAACATTTTCCTATGAAGCTGTGTGACCTTCGGTCTTTCTGCCATGTTCATTTTTACGTGAAGGGGAAAAATAAACCCTTCGTGAAATTGCTGGTAATTTTTTATTATTTTCCCCAAACTAATTTAGCATTCATTTAGCATTTTCTCAAAGACACGACCCCCAAGGCTATAATTCCCATCTGAAGTCTGTCATATCCTGTCTTTACCAGGGAAGCAAATGAAAATAATTACAATATGCCCGAGGGACAACTACTCAAAGGAAGCGGGAGAATCACCAAAGCACATCTTTACAGACATTTTGAATATCATTTACAGATTCTTTGGATCTGTCCTCTTAGTATTAGTGGGATATAGGGCAGGACCACTTTCTTGTTTAATGAGACAACAACTGGAGAAGATTAATTTGTCATAAATCTGAGTTCCATATTGCAGATAACACATGACCTTTACAATTCATTCTCAGGCCAAAGTTACTTAAGCTTACAGATTTTAGTGGCTCATGGAAGCTGTTAAGCATGCAGTATTTATGGCAGAATTATAATATGGCAATTTAATCCCACCACTGAGACTCTACTATGATGTGAAAGTGCTCTGTACATTTGACAGTTGCTGTTTAATTAAAGTTGCAATGCACTATAAGTATCCCTTTTTTTGGTTAATGAAATCTTATTGAAGTGCCTATCTGTCACATTTTATAAATAGTCTTGGTGATTTTTTTTTTTAATCCAAGATTTAGAGGGCAGTTTGTCTTTATTATTCAATTGTTAATATGTTTTTCACTTTACAGCTACTGTTCCTTTAATTAAAAATAAACAAACCTAAAATCTGGTAAATCAAAATAGCACAGAGCTAGTGGTAGTTGCTGGATGATCTACATGAAATGTAAGGGACACACCATCAGGAAAATTAATCAAAATTCAGTTAAATGTGTAAAGATAACAGTTTACAAGTCTGCACTATCCATGTGTCGGCTACAAAGTGTTTCAATCGCACAAGGCAAAATCCTGTTGGAATTGATTCCAGCACCATGACATCTTGCCCTATCTAAAATGCAGAGTGTTAACTTCACGTCTCAAGCTTTATATAAAGCCCAAGTCTTCTTCCTTGTTAGGCAATTGTGGTAACCAGTGCACTGCAGAGCAAGACAAAGGTTCGGCAAGCACCACCAAGCTTCAATGGTGAAACAACTGATTCATTGAGCTTTCTGTAATAGCTTAAACTCATTCTCTGAATCTTCCAAAATTAAAATAAAGAATAATGTCAAACTTAACCTGGTAAAAGAAGGAAACATATACATTCTAATGATTGACTTTTTGGGGTTTTATGAGAGTCGTATGATTTTTTTTGAGAAAAAAAAGAAAACACAGTCACCCTATGTATTCTATGCAGATTAGTTTGTCAATGAGTACTATTTTTCACTTTGTCAACACCATTGGCACTCCAAACTTGTCGGGTTATAATTTTGCTTCATTCACTACAGCTGTACTATTTAGAGATGATTCGGTGACATTTCAGCTAAATACTCAATTGTTTACAATTTAAAATTGACAAGATATAAATATCTTTATATCAGTAACTTGTTGATTTCTCAGAACATCCAGAGAAATTATTAAATGCCATCAACGGGCTTCATTAAGGGTTCTTTCAATGAATTGTTGTGAGTAAATTTTCTTCTTCTGCAAGCAAACTTTCAGATGCACACATAATTCTCTCAGTGTTGATTGCAGCAGGAATCTCATCCAACTCAATTGCATCAGACACAACAGCAGACAATGTCTAACAAAGTGTCAAGACCCAAAATGTTACCTATTCCTTTTCTCTGGAGATGCTGCCTGACCTACTGAGCTACTCCAGCATTGTGTGTCTATCATCTGTGTAAACCAGCATCTGCAGTTTATTTCTGCACATCATTTAATGTGATTCTTCATATTATAAAGGGTTCTGCATTGAATCCTAAGGAGAGTCACAAAGTTCTGGAGTAACTCAGCGGGTCTAGGCCTATTTGGCCTATCAATACTCCACTATTCAATTATGGCTGATCTATCTTTCCCTCTCAACCCCATTCTTCTGCCTTTGCCCCATAAAACCCTGACACCTGCACAAAACAAGAATCTGTCAATCTCCACCTTTAAAATATCAATTGACATGGCCTCAACAGCTGTTTGTGGCAAATTCACCACCCTGACTAAATACATTCCTTCTCATCTCCTTTCTAAAGGTATGTCCTATTATTCTGAGGCTATGGACTCTGGTCCTAGACTCTCCCATGAAGAGTCAAATGACACACACACATTTGTTGAGGTTGAGAAGGAAACATTGGAGCCAACGGAAACACTGAAAAAATCACAGATTGTTATGGAATTAAATGACTGTCATGTGTGTAATATGAGCTGCAAGTTACTTGAGTGCTGTGGTAATAGATTTGTCTACCTTAAAGGGCCTGTCCCACTTGGGCGTAATTTGCACTTCATTTACGCGACATAATTTACGTATCATGACGCACAACGCATGTGTCGTGACACGCACATGATGCGCGCATGGCGTGCATTACGCATATGGCATGTGGCGAGGCGTGGTGGCGTAGGCAGTGACGCGTGGTCGCCCCAGGATTTTGGGATTCACAAAATCTGCGTGGCGCGCAAAAGACTGGCCCTTAAGGCTGCATTTGTAAGTTTCAATGGGAAGTGCCAAGAATGTTCATCATGACAGGGTGAGCCTATGAATCTTTTTCCAGCACTTCCCTCAGTAACAGGGAGACACACACTGAGAGATGATCTCATCGTCCCACTCCTTCCACTTTGTTTTCACCTTGTTTCTGAGAACCTTTCGGGCACAAAGAAGTAAATGGCATGTTTCTTTTCCACTCAGACTTTTCCATGAGGATTTGGTGGTATGTTCAATGGAGAAAGGGGCAGACCCATTTCATTTGCCTGCAAGCCTTATATTGCCTTTGCCTGCAAGGCCCACAGGAGCTGTTGGAAGAGAAGGAGGGGGAGGAGCAACACCCGACCGGTAAGGTTAGAAATCCAGCGTGGGGCTTGTTTTTTCAGAGGCCCACAGGAGCCGTTGGAACGAAGGAGGGGGAAGAGCAACACCCGACCAGTAAGGTTAAAAATCCAATGTGGGGCTTGTTTTTTCCAGAGGCCCATAGGAGCCGTTGGAAGAGAAGGAGGGGGAGGAGCAACACCCGACCGTTAAGGTTAAAAATCCAGTGTTGGGCTTGCTTTTTCAGAGGCCCACAGGAGCCGTTGGAAGAGAAGGAGGGGGAGGAGCAACACCCAACCGGTAAGGCTTAAAATTCAGCGCGGGGCTTACTGAAATCCATAACGTTCCATTCGGAGAAGTGTTTTTTTTTGAGGAAGCCGCTGATTGATGGGAAGTGGACTAGGGTAAGCAGCTGATTGGCAGTCAGATTCCAGCAGTTTGTAGTGTATTTTGTATTGTGTTGATATTGTATCCAGTATAAGGGGGGAGTATGAAGGCCAGGGCAGTGTATTGTTGTGGATGTCAGATGTGGGAGGTCAGGGAAGCTGATAGCCCTCCAGACGTCCACATCTGCGCCAGGTGTGTCGAGATGGGTCTCCTAAAGGACTGTGTTAGGAACCTGGAGCAACAGCTCGAGGACCTCCGTCTGGTCAGGGAGAATGAGGAGATCATAGAAAGGAGTTACAGGGAGGTGGTCACTCCCAGACCACAGGAGGCAGACAAGTGGGTCACTGTTAGGAAGGCAAGGGGCAGAGGCAGGGACTAGAGAGTACCCCGGTGGCTGCACACCTGGAAAATAGTTACTCATGTTTGAGTTCGATTGGAGCGGACAGCCTACCTGGGGGCAGCAACAGCGGCTGGGCCTCCGGCATAGAAAATGGCCCTGATGCTCAGAAGGTAGCAAAAAGAGGAGTTCAATTGTAAAAGGGGACTCCATAGTTAGGGGGTCAGATTGGCGATTCTGTGGACGCAGTCGGGAGACCCGGATGGTAGTTTGCCTCCCTGGTGCCAGGGTCTTGGATGTGTCGGAACGTGTCGAAAAGATTCTAAAAAGGGAGGGAGAGGAGCCTGATGTTGTGGCACACATTGGTACCAATGACATAGCAGAAAAAGAGAAGAGGTCCTGAAAGGAAAAATTAGGGAGTTGGGGGGAAAGTTGAGGAGAAGGACCAAAAGAGTAACAATTTCAGGATTACTGCCTGTGCCACGTGACAGTGAGAGTAGAAATGGAATGAGGTGGAGGATAAATGCGTGGCTGAGGGAATGGTTAAGTGGGCAGGGATTCAAGTTTCTTGATCACTGGGACCTCTTTTGGGGAAGGCATGATCTGTATAAAAAGGGCGGGTTGCACTTGAACCCGAGGGGACCCAATATCCTGGCGGGGAGATTTGCAAAGGAGACTTTAAACTAGAAAGGCTGGAGGGAGGCACTTGGGTAGAGGGGGCTAGGGGACAGGGTGAGGGGCAAGAGGCAGAGAAGGGAAGCACTCGGACCAAAAAAGTAGGCGAGAAAGAGGAAAAAGATAATAAACAGAGAATAAGGTATGGTGGGTTTCTAAAATGTGTATATTTTAATGCTAAGAGGATTGTAAGAAAGGTGGATGAACTTAGAGCCTGGATTCACACCTGGAAATATGATGTTGTGGCAATCAGTGAAACTTGGTTGCGGGAGGGTTGTGATTGGAAACTAAATATTCCAGGATTTCATTGCTTCAGGTGTGATAGAATTGGAGGGACCAAAGGTGGAGGGGTTGCATTGCTTGTCAGAGAAGATATTACAGCAGTGCTTTGGCAGGATAGATTAGAGGGCTCGTCTAGGGTGGCTATTTGGGTGGAACTGAGAAGTGGGAATGGTGTAGCAACACTTTTAGGGGTGTATTACAGACCGCCAAATGGGGAGCGAGATTTGGAAGAGCTAATATGTAAGGAGATAGCAGATATTAGTAGTACGCACAAGGTAGTGATTGTGGGAGATTTCAATTTTCCAAAAATTGACTGGGAAACATATTCTGTAAATGGGCTGGATGGTTTGGAGTTTGTTAAATGTGTGCAGGATAGTTTTTTGCAGCAATACATAGAGGTATCGACCAGAGAAGGGGCAGTGCTGGACCTCCTGTTAGGAAATGAGGCAGGTCAGGTGACGGAGGTATGCGTTGGTGAGCACTTTGGGACCAGTGATCACAATACCATTAGTTTCAATATAATTATGGAGAGAGTCAGAACTGGACCTAGGGTTGAGATTTTTGATTGGAGAAAGGCTAACTTTGAGGGAATGCGTAATGATTTAAAAGGAGTGAATTGGGATATTTTGTTTGATGGGAAGGATGTAGAAGAGAAATGGAGGACATTTAAAGGGAAAATTGTAAGTGTACAGAATCTTTATGTCCCTGTTCGGTTGAAAGGAAATAGTAAAAATCGGAAAGAGCCATGGTTTTCAAGGGACATTGGACACTTGGTTTGAAAAAAGAGAGATATCTACAATAATTATAAGGGGCATGGAGTAAATGAGGTGCTAGATGAGTATAAAGAATGTAAAAATAATCTTAAGAAAGAAATAAGAAAAGCTAAAAGAAGATATGAGGTTGCTTTGGCAAGAAAGGTGAAAGTAAATCCAAAGGGTTTCTACAGCTATATTAATAGCAAAAGGATAACAAGGGACAAAATTGGACCATTAGAGAGACCAAGTGGACAGCTATCTGCAGAGCCAAAAGAGATGGGGGAGATATTGAACAATTTATTTTCTTCGGTATTCACCAAGGAGAAGGATATTGAATTCTGTGAGGTAAGGGAAAAAAGTAGAGTAGCCATGGAAGCTATGAGATTCAAAGAGGAGGAAGTACTGACACTTTTGAAAAATATAAAAGTGGATAAGTCTCCAGGTCCTGACAGGATATTCCCTAGGACATTGAGGGAAGTTAATGTAGAAATAGCAGGGGCAATGACAGAAATATTTCAAATGTCGTTACAAACGGGAATAGTGCCGGAGGATTGGCGTACTGCACATGTTGTTCCATTGTTTAAAAAGGGTTCAAAGAATAAACCGAACAATTTTAGACCTGTTGGTTTGATGTCAGTGGTGGGCAAATTAATGGAAACGATACTTCGAGATACTGTATATAAGCATCTGGATAAACAGGGACTGATCAAGAACAGTCAACATGGATTTGTGCCTGGAAGGTCATGTTTGACAAAACTTCTTGAATTATTTGAAGAGGTTACTAGGGAAATTGATGAGGGTAAAGCAGTGAGTGTTGTCTATATGGATTTCAGTAAGGCCTTTGACAAGGTTCCCCATGGAAGGTTGGTTAAGAAGGTTCAATCTTTGGGTGTTAATTGCGGAGTAGCAAAATGGATTCAACAGTGGCTGAATGGGAGATGCCAGAGAGTAATGGTGGATGGCTGTTTGTCAGGTTGGAAGCCGGTGACCAGTGGGGTGCCTCAGGGATCTGTGTTGGATCCACTGTTGTTTGTCATTTACATCAATGATCTAGATGATGGGATGGAAAATTGGATAAGTAAGTATGCAGATGATACTAAGATAGGTGGTGCTGTGGATAATGAGGTAGATTTTCTTAGTCTACAGAGAGATTTGGGCCATTTGGAAGAGTGGGCTGAAAGATGGCAGATGGGGTTTAATGCTGATAAGTGTGAGGTGCTACATCTTGGCAGGACAAATCAAAATAGGACGCACATGGTAAATGGTAGGAAATTGAGGAATGCTGTGGAACAGAGGGATCTATGAATAACTGTGCATAGTTCCCTGAAAGTGGAATCACATGTAGATAGGGTGGTAAAGAAAGCTGGCCTTTATAAATCAGAGCATTGAAGATAGGAGTAGGGAAGTAATGTTAAAATTGTACAAGGCATTGGTGAGACCAATTCTGGAGTATGGTGTACAATTTTGGTCACCTAATTATAGGAAGGATGTCAACAAAATAGAGAATACAGAGGAGGTTTACTACAATGTTGCCTGGGTTCCAGCAACTAAGTTACAGAGAATGGTTGAACAAGTTGGGTCTTTATTCTTTGGAGTGCAGAAGGTTAAGGGTAACTTGATTGAGGTCTTTAAAATGATGAAAGGGATAGACAGAGTTTATGTGGATAAGCTTTTCCCACTGAGGGTAGGGAAGATTCAAACAAGAGGGCATGACATGACAATTAAGGGACAGAAGTTTAGGGGTAACATGAGGGGGAACTTCTTTAATCAGAGAGTGGTGGCTGTGTGGAATGATCTTCCAGCAGAAGTGGTCTAGGCAGGATCGATTGTAACATTTAAAAGTAAAGTGGATCGGTATATGGACAGGAAGGGAATGGAGGGGTATGGTCTGAGTGCAGGTAGATGGGACTAGGGGAAAATAAATAGTCGGCACGGACTGGAAGGGTGGAGAAGGCCTGTTTCCATGCTGTAATTGTTATATGGTTATATGGTTATATTTCTGTGGTTTGGTGGACTGGTTGGAATTGTGAATTTAATTAGTATATGAACAGGTTGATAGATACATGGTAATGCAGTATCAATAATCACCAACTTCACTTTATCAAGGATAAGGTACCCCTGCGTATTCGCAATGCAAAAAGCCGTTTTCACTAGGATTGCAATGGAATACTGCATTGTTCATCGCTCCTGACACCCATCCTAATCAATAATCTATCTATCTCTGCCTTAAAAATATCCATTGACTTGGCCTCCACAGATTTCTGTAGCAATGAATTCCACAGATTCACCACCCTCTGACAAAAATTGTTGCTACACTGTGTGGTCAGGAGTGTGTGGACCATGTAGCGTTGGTCTACAGCTTCCATCATTTGAGACCAAACAGGGGTAGCTTCACGGAAAGGTAGAAATCAACATGATCTAATAAAGGCCACTACAAACTGTGTTGGCAATTAGATGCGTTTCAGCAGATTTACTCATTGGAAAGCAATTTTGTTCAACTTAGTTGCATGCAAGTTAATTTTGCCAGACAAATTGCTGCATATAAGCCAAGCTCCACAAGTGTAGGATAATCCCTTTCTACTTGTTTTCCTGCTGTTTGTACCTGAACGCCATTCCAAATGCCATGACCAATCTTGGCAGTCACTGACACAGAGATCCAGCAGGAGCTTATACTCTGAACTGAGATGAGTTGTACAAATGTCAGCCTGGCTGGGTAGGCATTGACATTTCATTCCATTAGAAGATTGGAGGGTCATATCTAATATGGAACATGAGCATGTAATCCTGACTGGGGATGTGCTGCAATTTCACCAGGATAATCTTTAAGGGGAAATGGTAAACTGAGGGCAAGAAACCTGACAAGCCTGTGCACTTGATTTATTAAATCATTTTTAAAAATCTGCAAAACCACCAAGATTTAACTTGATATGTACATTTCCCCACTTCAATTGCATTAAATTGTAATATTGCATGCCCAGGATACCTGTTTTTAATGTTTGAGGAATATGGGTTTATTTAGACTTAAGACTTTAAGACTTTAGAGATACAGCACAGAAACATGATCTTCAGCCACTGAGTCTGTGCCAATTAGTGATCTCTCCCATACACTTACATTATTCTACACACTGGGGACAATTTTTTTTAAGCCAATTAACCTACAAGCATGTACATCTTTGGAGTGTGGGAGGAAACTGGAACACCCGGAGAAAAGCCACATGGTCACATGGAGAACATACAAACTCCATACAGACAGCACCCGTAATCAGGTTCGAATTCAGGTCTATGACGCTGTAAGGAAGCAACTCTACCGCTGAGCCATTGTGCCACCCTATGTTATAATGCTAGAAGCAAGGAACTGCAGTCGCTAGTTTACACAAAAGGACACAAAGTGCTGGAATATCTCAACAGATCAGTCAGCATCTCTGGAGAACATGGATAGGTGACATTTTGAGTCAGGATCCTTCTTCAGAATCTATTATGGTGCTACTGGGGCCAGCAGGATGAATCGCAAATGAAAGCAGAAACAATTAGAAACTGAGGTCAAGTAGCATATTGGAAAAGGAAAATGAAACTAATAATTAATGTTCCTGATTCTTACTTTTCATCGCAACTGATCATGAACTCCATGATTGACAGAATGATTTTCCACGTAATAGTCATTTGTTAAAGACGCAAAGGAAAGCAGAAAGGCAGAGTTTAAGGGAATTAAACAAACTCATAGACGGTAAGCAGAATATCTTGCGTTAAATTACCTTGCAGATAAATTGAACCGCAGGTGATGCGATTGGTCTGCTATTTTAACGGTTGTGCAAGAATAAGTTCTGTCTTCATTCATGGAGGATTTGTTGTTTCTGCTTTATGCACATTGCTATATGTTGCAGATCTATACATGGCTTAACAATAAGCATGGTTTTGGAACCACAGAGCAGCTAAAGGCTGTGGGTGAATTGGTTAAGCATAAAGGAAGATTTACTCTGAGATCGATGATAGATATTCCCAACTCCACTGCCATTTAAAAAAAATAGTCTATATTTCAAGTTGCCAGTCAAGCTCTTGTCAGGATAACTTCGGCAAAGATGGTTTCCTCCCACATTTGCTTCCTTGTAAAGTCTATCGTCATGGCAACGGAGAATAATGTTAAAAATTGCCGGCATATGAATCACTGGCCTCAAAGTGATACCAAAAATGATCTATGATTCATTCCTTAGTTTCATTATGGACCACTGTGGCATTTGGTTTGTTTGTTTACCCTTTTATTTAATTTTGCTATCCCTGATATTTCCATTTTGCTAGATAGAATATTAAAAGGACTGCATTTTCACAGAAAAGTGGTCTTGTTCTTCTTCTTAAGGATTGTCTTGAATGTTTTCTTGCACTTTGAAGAACATCATTTATTTGCCTGGGATTTATTTTATATCAATGCCATTAATATCTTGTTCAAATATTCCCAACAACATGAAAACCGAAGGATGGTGTCCATTATTGCCGATTGTTCACTATACCTCGATAAGGGATTTTCCTCCATTGACATCACTGCACAGGCGTTAGGTCAGAATCCTGGAGCCCCATCACTGAGAGCCCAGTGGGACCTCACTCACCACATGGAGCACAGTGGCCCAGGAAGGCTGCCCAGCATCACCTTGTCCAGCACAGCTGGGGAAAGGCAAGTTGGTGATTCCCACATTCAGAGATTGTGGGCAAAATAGGTCTGGGGCATTGGAGTGGCAGTGTGGAGGGGTGAGGAAACCGCTTGAAGTGATATTCCCGCAACCAACGATCTGCCCCAAGTTCAGGGTGAAAGGACATTGAATTTAAGCACAAACTCCATTTCCCCTTCTACCTTCCTACCTTGCTGAGTGTACAACATTTTTAAGAACTACAAATGTGCGCGGTGGCGGAAATTTTTCAACATGTTGAAAATCCAGCGGTGACCAGAAAAGGGTACGACTCTTTGGGCTCACGATCATACAGGCGTCACTCCGCGACACTATCGGCCACCTGCTGCAACTATGATGGGTGCCGGCAGTCCCAGAAAAAATTGCATGTGGGACAGGCCCTTAACTGCAAGTTAAAAATACCTAAGTCCTTAGTCAATTTCAATCCCTTGACAATTTCAATAGCCTCCACAGTGTAAGGGGAACTCTTTGTTCTTAAAGAGACAGTCCGCTATAAGCAAAATAATTTATAAAGCTGTCTGTAATAATGAGGGTTTACTACTACTCTATTGGTGCTTAATAACATTGAAGATATAAAGCATATGAATTTAAATGTATTTCCAGGAGCTGTAGAGGAGCTAGTAGTGTGCAATTGAAGGTTTTGATGGCACTTTAGATTATTGAAGGTTTTATACATAAACAGAAGTAATGTTCTTGTTGAATACGTTGACAAATAGATAGCCTAATCATTATGTTATAAAACCAGCAACCTAGAGACACAGATCATTAATTAATTGCACCAGCACAGCCAATATGGAAATTAAATACAGTTAAGCCCACCAGAGGACTGGGAGAAATTCAGAGTCCAGCAGAGGAGGATAAAGGGCTTAATTAGGAAAGGGAAAATAGATTATGAAAGAAAACTGGCAGGGAACATAAAAACTGACTGCAAACGTTTTTATAGATATGTGAAGAGAAAAGGATTAATTAAAACAAATGTAGGTCCCTTGCAGTCAGAAACAGGTAAATTGATCATGAGGAACAAAGAAATGGCAGACCAATTGAATAACTACTTTGGTTCTGTCTTCACTAAGGAAGACATAAATAAACTGCCGGAAATAGCAGGTGATCGCGGGTTAAATGAGATGGAGGAACTGAGTGAAATCCAGGTTAGCCGGGAAGTGGTGTTAGGTAAATTGAATCGATTAAAGGTCGATAAATCCCCAGGGCCATATAGGCTGCATCCCAGAGTAGTTAAGGAAGTAGCCCCAGAAATAGTGGATGCCTTAGTGATAATTTTTAAAAACTCTTTAGATTCTGGAGTAGTTCCTGAGGATTGGAGGGTAGCTAATGTAATCCCACTTTTTAAAAAGGGAGGGAGAGAGAAAAATGGGGAAGTACAGACCAGTTGGTCTAACATCGGTAGTGGGGAAACTGCTAGAGTCAGTTATTAAAGATGGGATAGCAGCACTTATGGAAAGTGGTGAAATCATTGGACAAATTCAGCATGGATTTACGAAAGGTAAATCATGTCTGACGAATCTTATAGAATTTTTCGAGTATGTAACTAGTAGAGTGGATAAGGGAGAACCAGTGGATGTGTTTTATCTGGAATTTCAGAAGGCTTTCAACAAGGTCCCACATAAGAGATTAGTATACAAACTTAAAGCATATGGTATTGAGGGTTCAGTATTAATGTGGATAGAGAACTGGCTGGCAGAGAGGAAGCAAAGAGTACGAGTGAACGGTTCGAGTACGAGTGAACGGGTCCTTTTCAGAATGGCAGGCAGTGAATAGTGGGGTACCGCAAGGCTCAGTGCTGGGACCCCAGCTATTTACCATATATATTAATGATTTGGATGAGGGAATTGAATGCAACATCTCCAAGTTTGCGGATGACACGAAGCTGGGGGGAAGTGTTAGCTGTGAGGAGGATGCTAGGAGGCTGCAAGATGACTTGGATAAGCTGGGTGAGTGGGCAAATGCATGGCAGATGCAGTATAATTTGGATAATGTGAGGTTATCCACTTTGGTGGCAAAATCAGGAAAGTAGACTATGATCTGAATGGTGGCCGATTAGGAAAAGAAGCTACAGAAACGGTAAAGATCATGATGAATGAATGGAAAATAAAGGCGGATGCTGAGTTTCAAAACCGGATGGCTGAGATAAACGACAAGATTGCTGGATGCGAAGATAGATCCTATCTCAATCTTACTTGACCAACACAATGATGCAATTAAAGAATTGACTAACTTTGCTGTAACAAGTGCTAAGGAAAGTGAGAAGCTACGCGACGAGAATAAACGTCTCTCAGAGCTACTACATAAAATAAATGAGAAATGTATTGATCTGGAGGGACGACAAAGACGTAAGAATTTGCGTATCGTAGGATTGACCGAGGGGCGGGAAGGAAATCAAGACCCGCGAAAATTTGCAGCAAAACTCCTAAAGGACATTCTGGATTTGGATCAAGAACCCCTGTTAGGCCGTGCTCACAGGGCTTTAAGACGTGTCCCTGGGAAAGGTGCACCGCCAAGACAAATGATTGTAAAGGTGGCCCACGATCATGTCTTTGAAGAAATGATGAAGATAATAATAAGAAAGAGGAATTTGAAATACGAAGGAGATAACATCAGTATCTTCAGAGATTACCCGGCGGAAGTGGCTAAGAGAAGATCTTTATTCACAGAAACAAGAGGTATTCTTCGGAATATAAAGGATATAAAGGATCTCAGATATGGTCTGATGTACCCAGCAACATTGAGAGTGACCTACGACAACAAGGAATACCGTTTTGTTAAGCATACCAAAGCACTGGAATTCGCTCGAGGCATACAGAAGAAGGCAGAAGAGGAAGCAGAAGAAGAAGCAAGCGAGAAAGGAGAAGAAGAATGAACTTTTATCACCGACCTGCGGTTATGAACTATTCATTAAGAAAGAGGGGCAATAATGGACATGTTGTTATAGTTTGGTATTAATTAGTAAAATTTCAATTGTCCCCCTAATATAGTATTACTTATTATAATATTAATTATAATAGAAATTAATAACTAGTAATTAGTAATCAGTAATATGAACAATAGAAATTATTACTAAGTACTTAAAGTTAGTACCCCACCCCAATATACACAGCATTATAGACAGGAGCTGGAACATTTAACATCTTTTTTTAAAAAAACGGAAGTCAGTAGATTAATAGCCACGCTAGTGTGGCTCTCACTAATGCACACTACACAATATATCAGTGTAGTTTCTTTTTTTTCTGGGCACCCTGTTAACACCCTTTTCTCTTTTTTTAATTACACTTTGTATTTTTTCTTATATATTAAATATTTGATTTTATGTTATATATTATATGAATGTAGTTATGAGCGATATTGTATAATTGTTTTAAGAAGATATGTATATGGATTACTGAGGATAGAAATTCTCACCGGGTTGGCGTTTGGGTATACCGCTGGGCTGGAGGGGTCGAGAAGGCTACTCCAAAAAAAACCACCCTAACAGTAAAATGCAAGACATGAATGTGAAGACTGGGGGGGGTGGAATTACCTTCTGTAGTTGGAATGTTAAGGGAATTAACGAACCAATTAAAAGGGGAAAGGTGCTAGCACAGTTGAACAGATTGAAATCAGACGTGATCTTCCTTCAAGAGACTCATCTTAAAAGAGATGCTCAACATAGATTAACAGCAAAATGGATTTCCAAGGTATATCACTCTTCATTTATACACAAATCTAGAGGAGTTGCAATAATTATCCGTAAAGGTATACCTTTTAAACAAAGTTCTATAATAGAGGACAAAGAGGGTAGATATGTAATAATTACAGGGGAATTATATTCACAGAAAATAATTTTGGTGAATATATATGCCCCTAATTTTGATAACCCACTATTTTTTAAGAAAATATTTAATAATATTCCTATTTCCACTCAATATAATTTAGTTATTGGGGGTGATTTTAATTGCACCTTAGATAGCTACCTAGACAGGTCTTCTACAAAAAAGGAAAGCTACCTCTAATTCAAGTAAACTTATAAATTCTTTTATTAATACATCGAATGTTAAGGATATTTGGAGACTAGATAATCCATCCGGATGAGAATACTAGTTTTTTTCACCCGTATATGGAACCTATTCTAGGATAGATTATTTTTTAATAGACTCAAAATTACTACCTTTTACGTATGACGCAAAATATCATAATATTATTATTTCAGATCATGCGCCACTAACATTCGAGATAAAACTAAAAGATATACTTAATAAAACGACTACTTGGAGATTTAATCCCCAGATATTAAAGGATAAGGACTGTTGTAAACATGTAATGGAACAGATTAAACTATTTTTTGAAACTAATGACAAACCTGAGATTTCACCATCGTTACTCTGGGACACATTTAAAGCATTTATGCGTGGTGCAATAATATCAGCACAGGCTTATTTTAATAAAGAAAATAGAAAGATGGAACAAAGGTTAGAAAATGAGATAAAACAACTAGATAGTGAAAACATAAAACGCCCTTCTAAAGAGCTAAGTAATAAAATTGCAATAGTAAAATATAGACTAAATAAAATATATTCTAACCAAGTCATTAAACTATTTCAACAAACCAAACAAGTGCACTTTGAGTTTGGAGACAAACCACAAAAACTGTTAGCACGACAACTTAGAAAATTAGAAGATGAAAAATTGATACATAGAATTAGATCTGCGGATGGAAATATATTGACGATACCAAAAGATATTAATGATAGATTTCTACAATATTATCAAAATCTTTATTCATCTAAATTAACAGGACAAACAGTTGGTATGGAAACATTCCTACAAGAGTGTCAAATTAACAGTCTAGATCAGGAAGGTAGACATTTGTTAAACGCTGAAATAACAGTAAAAGATATTGAAGAATCAATTAGTTCGTTAAAGAATGGAAAAGCAGCGGGCCCTGATGGCCTGAATGCAGAATTTTATGAAAAATTTCAAGACCTGATTTCCCCAAGATTATATACAGTATATAGATATGCATATGAACAAGGCAAATTACCAGAATCTTTAAACGAATCCACTATTACACTCATCCCTAAGGTAGATAAGGATTTCGAAGATCCATGATCATATAGAGCGATCGCACTTCTAAATACAGACCATTTATAAATTATTACATCATGATCAAACGGGTTTTATTCCAAAACGCTATTCATCCCATAATCTCAGACGCTTGTTTAATATTATATATTCAAAAAGAGTACGGGACAGGGAATTAGCAGTTGTATCGCTAGATGCAGAAAAGGCATTTGATCAGGTGGAATGGTTATATTTATTTAATATAATGGAAAAGTTTCAATTGGGGGATAGATTCTGTAAATGGATAAGAATTTTATATTTGAATCCAACGGCAAGAATCTTAACTAATCAAATATTATCAGCTAAATTTAAGCTCTCTAGGGGATGTAGACAGGGATGTCCGTTATCGCCTTTACTATTTGCTTTGATGATAGAGCCCTTGGCGGAAAGAATTAGATCTGAACCTGAAATCTATGGCTATAATACTGACACAACAACTAACAAAATATCTTTATATGCAGATGATGTTTTGATTTATATTACAAAACCGGAAATTAGTATACCTAAGCTGTTTAATGTTATAACCAAATTTGGCACATTTTCAGGATTTAGGATTAATTGGAACAAAAGTGATATTATGCCTATAACAGGAATTAATTTAAATATATTACAACAATATCCATTAAAAATAGTTACAGACAAATTTAAATATTTAGGAATTAATGTAACTAAATCTTATAATTCACTAATTAAATCTAATCACCCTCTGTTATTAGATAAACTTAAAAAATATATTTTGTATTGGAAAACACTTCCTATATCCATGATTGGAAGAATAAATGCTATAAAGATGGTGTTTTTACCACAATTATTATATTTGTTTTAGGCTATTCCTTTTTTTCTCCCAAAGACTTTTTTAAAAAAAAAGATAATATTATTTATAGTTTTATTTGGGATTATAAAAATCATAGAATAAGTAAAAAACATTTATGTAAATCTAAGATAAACGGAGGACTAGCACTTCCAAATTTTTTATATTATTTTTGGGCAGTCCAGATTAAGAATATGAATTTTTGGTGGGTAAATATGGATCATGAACCAATGTGGTTAAAGATGGAAAAGGAAGATTGTTTACCTTATAATGTAGGCTCGATTCTCTTTGCTCCAAAGGAAGTACAAAAAAAAATTTATAGGGACAACCCTATAATTTATAATAATAGACGTATTTGGAAACAAATAGTTAAGACTTTACAGCTAGATAATCTCTCACTCAGGCTACCAATAACAAATAACTCATTATTTAAACCCTCTATATTGGATGGAGGGTTTAGACATTGGGATGATTTAGGAATTAAAAGGATAGAGCACCTTTATAGAAAAGGAAAATTTCTTTTATTCCAAGAGTTACAAGATATCTACGGATTGTCTCCGCAACACTTGTTTAGGTACTTACAAATTAGAGATTATATAAAATCCAACACACAAGATTATAAAAATAAAGTACCAGGTTTATTAGATGATTTGTTTAATTTGCACCCAAATACAGAAAAATTAATAGCCTACATATATAACATAATTTTGGATAAGGAGAATCCAGCAACTGAAACATATCGTCAAGCATGGGAGAATGAAATTGGTTTATCCATAACAAAAGAAAATTGGGAAGAAAGTTTACAGCAAATACATCGGTGTTCGTTAAATGCCAGACATACATTGATACAATTCAAAGTATTATATAGATTACATTATTCAAAAACTAAATTAAATAGTATCTTTCCCAATCTCTCTTCAATTTGTGATAAATGTAAGAATTTAGAAGCAAATTTAACACATAGTTTTACTACATGTCCCAAATTGAATCACTACTGGACAGAAATTTTTAAGGTTATTTCTGAGGTTCTTAAAATTAGATTGGATCCAGACCCAAAGTTAATAATACTTGGAATTTTGGATTCAAATTCGGTACTTAAAGTAAATCAAAGAAATTTCTTTGATTACTGTTTGATAATAGGGAAAAAAATCATATTGAAATTTTGGAACATTAACCCCCACAATTACAATGTGGGCAGCAGAAATGTTGGAGACGTTACAATTAGAAAGAATCAGATTTGTCCTATTGGACAAATATAATACCTTCGAACAAATATGGTCTCCATATATACAGTATCTAGAGAAGTAGCTGTTCTTGACATCACAGCTTGACGGGTACCCTGCGGGACTTGATGAGAATAACATATTCTTATACTAGGATTAATAGGCATATCTTCATTGATATTATTATTTGTAATAGTTTTAGATACAATATATTTTGTTGATTTTCATTTATATATATATATATAATATCTTTTCATTTTTTGTTAACCTTTTTTCTTTTCTCTATTTTCTTTTTCTCTTTTATATAATCAAATTATTATTTAATCACCCTCTTATTGATTTAAAACTATATCCTTATCTTTATTTCCTAAAAAAATAGAAGATAATAACTTTCAACGGGTTATTTAAAAAAATATGGAATTAAGTTGATGTTTGTATAATGTTTACACTATTGTAAATTGATTACTTCTAATAAAAGAAATTAAACAAAAAAAAAGAAAAATCGGAGTGCTATCGCGTACCGTTTTTGTGCAAATAGAAAAAATGCGCAAACCTGATGAGCATATGGTCAGAGGTTTAGTTATGGAACGATAGATATATACCAAAATGGGTCAAATAAATTAATGTATGCAGCATCATGGGTCTGTAATTCCCGGGATGGTGGGACTGTCATATGTTGATAGAATGGAGCAGCTGGGCTTGTCTGCTCTGGAATTTGGAAGGATGAGCGGGGATCTTATTGAAACATACAAGATTAATAAGGGATTAGGCACGTTAGAGGCAAGATACATGTTCCCGAAGTTGGTGGAGTCCAGAACCAGGGGCCACAATTTAAGAATACGGGGTAGGCCATTTAGAACACAGATGAGGAAAAACTTTTTCACGCAGTTGTGAGTCTGTAGAATTCTCTGCCTCAGAAGGCGGTGGAGGTTGGTTCTCTGGATGTTTTCATGAGAGAGTTAGATAGAGCTCTTAAAGATAGCAGAGTCAGTGGATATGGAGAGAAGGTAGGAACGGGGTACTGAATGTGGATGACCAGCCATGATCACATTGAATGGAGGTGCTGGCTCGAAGGGCCCAATGGCCTGCTCCTGCACCTACTGTCTATTGTCTATTATCTAAATGCAGTATTCAAGAGATAACATATAAAACAATTTTTTTTTTAAGTTCATTAAATAATTAAAAAAAATACAATATTAGTGACAAAAACAAAACAAAAGTGCAAAATGCCTAGTGCAATCAAGACAATATGTAGTTAATATTTTAGTTGATACTTGTAGTGTTTAATAACCTGATGGTTATTGGCAAGAAGCTGCTCCTGAACCTGGAGGTCATGGTTTTCAAAATCCTATACCTTCTTCCCGATGGCAGGAGTGAAATGAAACCACAACCAGGATAGTGTGGGTCCTTCCACTCTGAGGCAATGCCCTCTGTAGATCTCTTTGACAGTACCCATGATGGACTGGGCAGTGTTCACCATTTTTTATAACCTCCTTTTTTCCTGGGTATTCGAGTTGCTGAACCAGCCTGTGATGCAATCAATCAATATGCTCTCTACTTCATACCTGTAGAAGTTCAAGAGAACATTCATCAACACACCAAATCCCTATCTTCTAAGGAAGTAGATGCATTGAAGGGCAATGACGGCTCAATGTGCTGAGACAGGACAGATCTTCAGAGATATGCAGGCTGAGGAACTTGAAGTTGTTCACTCTCTCCATCACTGAACCTGTCGATAAAGACAGGTTTATGGATCTGTTGATTTTGGAAGAGGAAGGCAGATGATCCACAAATCAGCTCCTTGGTAATGCTGACCTTGAGAATAATGTTGGTGTTCTGGCACCTGTAAATCAGATGATCGAAGTCTCTCTTTTACCCTAACTCTTCACTAACCATGTTAGGTCCAACAATGGTGGTAGTGTCGGCAAATTTGAAGATAAAGTTGGACCTGTGTAGTCATAGATACAGAGTGAGTGGAGGAGGAGGACTGAGCATGCAGACTTGAGGTGCCCTTGTGTTGATGGTTATCAAGGAGGAAATGTTGTTGCCAATCCCTGCAAAGTGTGTTGTGTTGATGAGGAGGTTGAGGGTCCAGTTGCAAAAAGAATCATGGAGATAAATTGGTCAGCACTTTTCAATTATCTGAGAAGGTGAGCAAAGATATGGCTGGGTAAGTGGTACAAGAATCACAAAGTAAGCATTTATTGACTATATATAATTGCTTTTGAATTGCAGAAGCAATTAATAGTCAACGACAGGGCCACATACAACCCAGGCCAATGTCCTCCACTATAGGAATGATATTAATTAACTAAATGGGTTTTACTGCTAACTATAATTTCATGCCATTAAAGAGACAGGTTATTTTGAAATATTCCAGATTTATATAATTGATTATGCTTCAATCCCCCATCTTGGCATTAAAAAAATTATGTATCTGGATCATTGCTTCAGAACTTTGCCCACTGTTTTAGATTATAAAACAGAGGGAAGTCTTTGAGTGACAAAAACCGCTTGAGAAAATGTTTGAGTATTGGGCTTTGTCGAGACGGTGGATCCTGCTTTCTGTGAGTGCTGGAAATATGATCTTCAGCAGTCTCTCATTGCTCATGGTTTCTATGATTTATTTGCATGATAGAAGACAGCAGGTGCTGGAATGTTGGACTGTACAACCCCCTGAATTCATGCAGAAAGAGAAGGTGATGCACCTGATATAGGGATACGGGGTTTTTGTGGTGAGGCTGCTTTCATTTACTCAATGTTATTACTTTCACAGATATGAGCATTTAGCACAGTGTCTATCATACTTTTGTTCATGCAGCTATTAAATTGCTCCAATCAGCCTTGATTGAATAAAGGAATAGACTTGATGGGCCAAATTACCTAATTCTGCTCCTACCAATTGAACTAATGAACTTATAATGTGAAGGCAAGAGATGTGAAACATTGAGAAAATGTTGAAAGAAATCTTTAAAGCATTTGTTATTTAGGGGGTACCACAAAATCACAGAACTAATAGAATAATTACAGTAGAAAAGGCAACCTTACCTAGAAAAGGCAACTCCATATTGATTTGATGGATTAAATGCCTTCCATGTTGTAATTATTTTATAATTCTTAGTAGAAACAACCCAGCTAGTGTCCCTCTTCTGCCCTCGTCCCTCAATTCTACAAATACTTTCCTTTCCACGAGCAGTAGCTTTACTCAACAGCCAAAAGTCTGTAGCCCCCTTTTGCTCTGGTATTTTATATAATTCCTCACATGTTTAAATTCTAATGATTTATTTTTAATTGTCTACTGTATATCGTGTTTTTACTTGCAAACAAAGCACCAAGGCAAATTCCTTGTATGTGTACATACTGTACTTGGCTAATACAATTTATTCAATTCAATTTATTCAATTACCCACTCCTTTGGAACACAGCATTGAATCTGCTTCCATTGCCACTGCAAACAATGTTTTCAAGATGAATGCATGTGATATACTGTATTCACAGTAAAGGTGCACTACAATGTTTTAGTACAGGTTGTGAAGTTTTATCATGTTGGAAAATCAGGTATTGGGTTTATCAGTAGTAGGGGCAGATAGCGTACTGTGCTAAATTTAGTTTATACTGTCTTGTTCGTGTTAAGAATATATATATTTTAAATAGTGAATTTATGTTGACTATATCGATATTCAATCTAGATAATATAGATAGGCATACGGAGAAATAATTACTTGTATATTTTGAGATTTGGTATTTAAATATATTAAATTATTAACTATGGTTCATTATGGTTCAATTGACTATGGTTCATTATTATCTTTAAAGGGAAATCAGTGCAGCATTATAATAATGTGTATAAATGCCATATTGTATGATTTGTGATGGAATGTTATATCTGCCACGAGATGGGGTCAATCATCAGAAATGAAGGGTGTGTGACAGGAAGCTCACTTCAAGATTCAAGATTCAAGAGAGTTTATTGTCATGTGTCTCAGATAAGACAATTAAATTCTTGCTTTGCTTTCAGCACAACAAAATATTGCAGGCATAAATAATACAGAACAGATCAGTGTGTCCATATACCATTGAATATATATATTACCACATAAGTAAACATATAAAATGCAGTGGGCTAATTAAAGTTCAGATTTTATTTGAGTTGAGTTTAATAGTCTGATGGCTCTGGGGAAGTAGCTATTCCTCAACCAGATTTCAGGCTCCTGTACCTTCTACCTGAAGGTAGTGGGGAGATGAGTGTGTAGCAAGGATGGTGTGGGTCCTTGATGATGCTGCCAGCCTTTTTGAGGCAGCGACTGTGGTAGATCCCCTCGATGGTAGGGAGCTCAGAGCCGATGATGGACTGGGCAGTGTTTACAACTTTTTGCAGTCTTTTCTGCTCCTGGGCGCACAAGTTGCTGAACCAAGCCACGATGCAACCAGTCAGTATGATCTCTGCTGTGCACCTGTAGAAGTTCAAGAGATTCATCCTCGACATACCGACTCTCCGTAATCTTCTCAGGAAGTAGAGGCACTGATGTGCTTTCTTTATGATTGCATCAGTGTTCTGGGACCAGATGAGATCTTCGGAAATATGCACACCCAGGAATTTGAAGCTCTTGACCCTTTCCACCATCTTCCCGTTGATATGAACAAGACTGTGGGTCCCCATCCTACCCCTATTCCGTTCCTTGATTTTGTAGGTGTTGAGAGCCAGGTTATTGTGCTGGCACCATTTGATCAGTCAGTCGATCTCACTTCTATTCTCTGACTCGTCTCCATCAGTGATACGTCCCACAGCAGTGGTATCATCAGCGAACTTAAATGATGGAGTTTGCCCTATGACCGGCTACGCAGTCATGAGTATAGAGTGAGTGCAGCAGGGGGCTGATCACACAGCCTTGAGGTGCTACCGTGCTGATTGGTATCGAGGCTGACCCATTTGCACCATTGTGAACAGACTGTGGTCTGTGGATGAGGAAGTCGACAATCCAATTACAGAGGGATGCGCAGAGACCCAGTTCTGAGAGCTGGGTAACCAGCTTGGAGGGGGTGATTGTATTAAATGCTGAGCTGTAGTCAAAGAATAACAGCCTGACATATGAGTTTTTGTTGTCCAAGTGGTCCAGAGCAGAGTTGACAGCCAGCGAGATCGCATCCACTGTTGATCTGTTGTGGCGGTAAGCGAACTACAGTGGGTCCACGTTTTTGTCGAGGTGATTTGCGCCATGATCCGCCTCCCAAAGCACTTTATTACCACAGACGTTAGTGCCACTGGTTAATAGTCATTGAGGCACGTCATCTTGCTCTTCTTGGCACTGGTATTATTGATGCCATTTTAAAGCAGGTGGGAACCTCAGACCTCAGAAGTGAGAGGTTGAAGATGTCCGTAAAAACTCCAGCCAGTTGGTCCGCACAGGTTTTCAGAACACGACCGGGTATACCATCAGGTCCAAGCATTTCCCGAGGGTTCACCCCTCTGAAGGATTTTCTGACGTCAGCCTCTGTGACTGCGACCAAAATACCATCACGGCGAATGGGGGCTCGGGAAGGCACACCAGTATTCTCCCCATCAAAGCGTGCATGGAACTCATTGAGCTCATCAGGGAGTTATGCTTCGCTGACATTTGAGCTGCCTCCTGATTTCGCCTTGTAGGAAGTGATGGCATTCAAGCCCCGCCACAGTTCTCGAACATCCGTCTTATCCAGAAGTCCCTTTTGGCCTTTTTCATGGCCTTATCAAGGTCGTATCTGGACTTCTTGTAGATCTCTGTATCTTCGGAGTCTGGTCTTCAGAAGAGTGTGGATCTCATAGTTCATCCAAGGCTTCTGCTGGGAAACACTCGGAAGGTTTTTGTTAGGATGCAGTCCTCCACACATTTCTTTATGAAGTCTGTAACGACTGTGGTGTATTCGTTCCAGTCCGTTGCCGAGTCCCTGAACATTGCTGAGTCTACAGACTCTAAACAGTCCTGAAGTTGCTCCTCAGAACCCCCCCCCCCCCGACCAACTCTGAACAGTCTTCACCTCCGGGGGTACGCTCTTCAATTGCTGCCTGTAGGCAGGAAGAGGCAGCACCGGAGTATGATCGGATTTTCCATGTGAGGGCGAGGGATAGAATGATAGGCATCCTTAATGGTGGCGTAGCAGTGGTCGAGGGTGTTTGGTCCTCTGGTGCTGCAGGAGACATGTCGGTGGAAGTTAGGAAGTTAGGTTAACTTAATTTAATAATTAACAATATAGCAGAATCTATAGACATTACAAATAGAAAGAAATTGGAAGATCAATGTCAACAAACATAAATAAAGCCAGATTGTATTAATTATGAATAAAACTTAATTTTTGCTCTCTAAATTTATTCAACAATGTTCATGGAGGCACTAATTTCTTAAATATTTGAAATCATGAACCTTCCCACTAAAATAATTTATTTCTTATTTTTATTTTGAAACTATGCTTCCAGTTCTTTCAATTTGCCTGCTAATTCAATATGTATCTTGTTCCAAGATGAAAAGATAGGCAGAGAGTGATCCTTGTTATTCAATAGAAGTAGCAATCTTTCAGATTTAATTGGTAATTTAGTTCTGGAGATGACTCATCTACAATTTGTGCAATTTAATTCCCCTGAGATGACCTAGCAGATTTAGTTGAGAGTTTAGAAATAAAGTGTGGAGACAGGCCTTTCGGCCCACTGAGTTTACGCCAACCATTAATCACCCATACACCAGATCTGTTATCCTACTTTCATATCTTATACACAAGCGGCAATTGACTGAAGCCAATTAACCTACATACCTGCATGTATTTGGAATGTGGGAGGAAACCAGAGCACCCAGAGAAAAACTTAAGCGGTCACTGGGAGAATGCACAAGCTCGCCAAAGACAACACCCATAATCAGGATCGAACCCAGGTCTCTGACACTGTGAGGCAGCAGCTCTGTTCTGCTGCTGTCTCATAGCTTTATTTACCCGGGTGCAATTCTGGCATCTAGATGCAACCTGTGTGGAGTTTGGATATTCTTCCTGTGACTCCTTAGAAGAATAGTCAAGGACACTGAGTGGCTTTTGTTTTAGTAGTTTCTGAATGATTGGGGAATATTTGTTTTTGAAAATCTCTTTCATTTTCTTTGTCCTGGAGCTTGCTCTGACCCCTTGCCCCATGAGGCCCCAGTACATTGCAGAAAGCCTTATTGCTGCAGCAGGTTTCTCACGATTGTGTTAAGCCAACTTGCGTCCATGCATTCCCACTCGGAAATCTGCACTAGATTTCAACATTTTGTTCCATGGTCAGCAATGAGCGTGGGCGTCTCAGTGCTGACTGCAAATGTAGTGCCATTAGTCATAGCCTGCAGCAAGCAAACCTTGCTGAGCTACCCTTTGATTAAGCCATTTGAACACTTTAGCCCTTTCCTTCTATTTTTTTTCAAGCTCTTCCATCCTATTGCAGTTCAATTGATTTTCTGATGATTCCTATTCAGGAGCTTTTAATTCTACAAAACTGATATTTAAAAATCTCATATTTCCAAATAACCTAACTTATGAATCTTCAATTCCATGAATAAAATAAATCTATGCAGCGACAAGTAATGCTGATTTTATTGTTGAACCAAATTAAAAAGGTAATATGATTTAATAATATGATAGCATTAATAGATGATTGGAGACCAAGGCTAAGGAGTCATTAGTCACATTGGTTTATGAAGTCAAGCAAATTGAGAAGGTTAAAAGATCGGATCACTTCTTAAAGCGGATTGTCTGTGCGTTGCATTTGCTTGTATGTGAGGCTTGCAATAAATGAGAAAATAACAAAGCAAATGTTTCAAAATTCCATAGGATGGAATCATATTAAAATTAAAATTAAAATAGTGAGTTACATACTACTGGTTATAGTTATGTGTGCAGGGAATTAGTTATACCTAATTTAAGCTATTAGTAATTACAAAATCTAGCATGCCCCAAGGCTGCACATATCATTGTTACTCTAAATCTATACCAGTAATCATGATCCGACCATTAAACAATTAATATGTACATTATTAAGCTATAGGTGACCCCAGGAGATAGATTAAAGCAGCAAGGTTGTTTATTACTGGAAGATTGTAATCAATTTTACCATTTCATGTTAAATCAAATTAATTCACACTCTTTAAGAATTGTGGGGGTTAGTTGAATGGCCCTGAAAAGGGACACAGACATGACACTGCTTGATTAACCTGCACTGCTCAATGTAATGGAGGCAACAGTCTAGTTTCATGTTTTTATTTTGGGCTCTGGATGTCATTGGTATTAGTTTATCCTTGTCATGTGTAACGAGACACAACAAATATAATAGTTTTGATACTCTCCACATAGACTATGCCAGGCCCGTGTACGGACGTGGCACGAATGACGAGAAGCCGAAGCATAGAAGTGGAAGCCAAATAACCAAATGGAAATTAGCCTGACATCGGTGGCGGAGACGATGCTGGAGTCAATTATAAAAGATGAGATAGCCGCACATTTGGATAGCAGTAACAGGATCAGTCCAAGTCAGCATGGATTTACAAAGGGGAAATCATGCTTGACTAATCTGAAATTTTTTGAAGAAGTAACTAGGAAAATGGACAAGGGAGAGCCAGTGGATGTGATGTACCTGGACTTTCTGAAAGCATTTGATAATGTTCCACATAGAAGATTAGTGGGCAAATTTAGGGCATATGGTATTGGGGGTAGAATGCTGACATAGATAGAGAAGTGGTTAACAGACACAAAACAAAGAGTAGGGATTAACGGGTCCCTTTCAGAATGGCAGGCAGTGACTGGTGGTGGGACCTCAGCTATTTACAATATACATCAATGATTTGGATGAAGGGATTCAAAGTAACGTTAGCAAATTTGAAGATGACACAAATCTGGGTGGCAGTGTGAACTGTGAGGAGGATGCTATGAGAATGCAGGTGACTTGGACAGGTTGGGGGAGTGGGCAGATGCATGGCAGATGAAGTTTAATCTGGATAAATGTGAGGTTATCCACTTTGGCAGCAAAAACAGGAAGGCAGATTACTATCTAAATGGCGTCAAGTTGGGAAAAGGAGAAGTACAACAGGCTCTGGGGGTCATTGTGCATCAGTCTATGAAAGTAAGCCTGCAGGTATAGCAGGCAGTGAAGAAAACAAATGGCATGTTGGCCATTATAACAAGAGGAATCGAATATAGGAGCAAAGAGGTCCTTCTGCAGTTGTACAGAACCCTAGTGAGACCACACCTGGAATATTCTGTGCAGTTTTGGTCCCCTAATTTGAGGAAGAACATTCTTGCTATTGAGGGAGTGTGGCATAGGTTTACAAGGCTAATTCCTGGGATGGCGGGGGCTGTCATATGCTTAGAGAATGGAATAGCTGGGCTTGTACACTCTGGAGGTTAGAAGGATGAGAGGGGATCTCATTGAAACATAAAAGATTGTTAAGGGCAGTATCTCTGGAGAGAAGGAATGGGTGACATTTCGGGTCGAGACCATTCTTCAGACCTGAAGACTGTGCCTGAAGGATCTCGACCCGAAACGTCACCCATTCCTTCTCTCTTGAGATGCTGCCTGTCCCACTGAGTCACTCCAGCATTTTGTGTCTATCTGTGGTGTGAAAGTTGTTACGTTTCATCGGCTTCATGTATTGCGCGCATGGAAGAGACGCTCTACATGCCGCTTGCAATGTATGCAGAGCGACTATGGATGTTGAGAAAACTGGCACTGACAGGGTCCATGTGAAAGGACAGCACCTACCAACAATGAAGGCACTATGAAACCAGCTGCCGCAAGCCCTTCCCACAGGCCGGGGGTTTCACTCAGCATTAAACATCAAAAAAGGGTTACATTGATTTAAAAACAAAAATATTACATGTAGAAATAGTTCTTACATTCGGGAACCTGGTTAATTAAGTGGTGGGATTATTATTTCCCTGTCCTACCTATGCCTTTGCTTTAGCCGGTGGTCATATCCATTCCATTCCTCCCTCGCAAAGATGTGAGATTTCATTAAGAGCACACTTGGATGAACACATGCTTTTCACTGTACCTCGGTACACATGACAATAAACTAAAACTGAAAGTGAATTAATGCATGCCTCTATATACCCAGGACTCTGGTGCTGTAAGGCAGCAACTTTACCGCTACGACTATGCCGTGCTAATCTTTGTCAAGTATGAACCTGTAGGTATACAATGTTAGGCTTTTGCTTAACTAGCCTGTGGAAAGCCCTCTTAAATTAGACACCAGTCCTTGGATGTTTGCGAGGAAGAATTTACAAGGTTGCTTAAATGGGGTCAGACCTAGCTGTGTCTGAATGTGGTGTCCAAATCGATACCAAAGGATCTGTTCTGTTATATTCCATTTCTCTTTAAACGTTGCTGAAAAGCAGTATATGGAGTAAAGCAATAATGCAGTAAGGCTTAATGCAGCACTGTGGCACAGCTGGTAGAGCTGCTGCTTCACAGGGCCAGAGGCCCAAGTTCAATACTGACCTCACCTGCTGTCTGTGTGGAGTTTGTACAACTCCCTGCAGCCTTGTGGGTTTCCTTTGGTTGCTTCAGTTTCCTCCCAAATCCCAAAGACGTGCGAGTTTATAGCGTAAATGGGCACTGTAAATTGCCCCTAATATGTAGGGAGTGGATGCAAGCGTGGGATAACAAAGAACTAGTGAGAACGGATGATTGATAGTCACCATGGTATGCGTGGACTCAGTGGGCCGAAGAGCCTATTTCCAATCAGTAACTCTAAACTTTAAATGCTAAAGCATTTAAGAATCAATAACACAGGCTTCCTCTCCTAAAGGTCATTATTGATGGGTTTTTTGCCAATCTATTGTCAAGGAATTAAAGAAGGAACAGCAGATGCTGGAGAATCGAGGGTTACACAAAAAGCTGGAGAAACTCAGCGGGTGCAGCAGCATCTAAGGAGCGAAGGAGATAGGCGACGTTTCGGGTCGAGACCCTTCTTCAGACTGGTCAGGGATCAGGGAAACAAGAGATATAAACAGTGATGTGGAGAGATAAGGAACAATGAGTGAAAGATATGCAAAAAAGTATTGGTGATAAAGGAAGCAGGCCATTGTAAGCTGTTTGTGGTGTGAAAATGAGAAGCTAGTGCGACTTTGGGGGGGGGGGGGGAGATGGAGAAGGAATGTCAGGGCCAGAGGGCTGAGGGAGAGGTGGGGGGGAGGCAGTCTGGGTTAACAGAATTGAGAAAATTCAATGTTTAAGCCCAGAGGATGCAGACTGCCCAAGCGGAATATGAGGTGCTGTTCCTCCAACTTGCGGTGTTGATCACTCTGGCCGTGGAGGAGGCCCAGGACCGAGAGGTCGGATACGGAGTGGGAGGGGGAGTTGAAGTGCTGAGCCACCGGGAGGTCGGGTTGGTTATTGCGGACCGAGCGGAGGTGTTCGGCGAAACGATCGCCCAGCCTACGCTTGGTCTCACCGATGTAGGTCAGCTGGCATCTGGAGCAACGGATGCAGTAGATGAGGTTGGAGGAGGTGCAGGTGAACCTCTGTCGGACTTGGAATGACTGCTTGGGTCCCTGAAAGGATTGGATGGGGGAGGTGAAGGGACAAGTGTGGCATCTCTTGCGGTTGCAAGGGAAAGTGCCCGGGGAAGGAGTGGAGCGGGAGGGAAGGGAAGAATTGACGAGGGAGTTGCGGAGGGAGCGGTCTTTGCGGAAGGCAGACAGGGGGGGAGATGGGAAGATGTGACGAGTGGAGGGGTCACGTTGGAGGTGACGAAACTGGCGGAGGACTATCTGTTGTATGCGCTGGCTGGTGGGGTGAAAGGTGAGGACCAGGGGGACTCGGCCCTTGTTGTGAGTGGGGGAATGGGGAGAGAGGGCAGTGTTGCGGGGTATGGAGGAGACCCTGGTGCGAGCCTCATCTATAGTGGGTGAGGGGAAACCCCGTTCTCTGAAGAACGAGGACATTTGCGATGACCTGATGTGGAACACGTCATCCTGGGAGCAGATGCGGCGTAGACGGAGGAATTGGGAATAGGGGATGGAGTCCTTACAGGAAGCAGGGTGGGAGGAAGAGTAGTCCAGGTAGCTGTGGGAGTCAATTGGTTTGTAGTGGATGTCAGTCAGGAGTGTATCGCCTGCAATAGAGATGGTGAGGTCAAGGAATGGTAGGGAAATGTCGGAAATGGTCCAAGTATATTTGAGTGCCGGATGGAAGTTGGTTGTGAAATGGATGAAGTCAGTCAGTTCTGCGTGGGTGCAGGAGGTGACACCAAAGCAGTCGTCAATGTAACGGAGGTAAAGGTCGGGGGTGGGGCCCTGGTACGCCGAGAACAAAGATTGTTCGACGTGCCCGACAAAGAGGCAGGCGTAGCTAGGGCCCATGCGTGTGCCCATAGCTACGCCTTCTGTTTGGAGGAAATGGGAGGAGTCAAAAGAGAAGTTGTTGGGGGTAAGGACCAACTCCGCTAGGCGGAGGAGGGTGTCAGTGGATGGGTATGGGTTGCTCCTCTGGTGGAGGAAGTACCGGAGGGCTTTGAGACCATCCTGGTGGGGGATGCAGGTGTATAGTGACTGGACGTCCATGGTGAAGATGAGAGGATGGGGGCCTGGACAACGGAATGTGCGGAGCCGACGGAGAGTATCTGAGGTGTCTTGAACATAGGTGGGGAGGGATTTAACAAAGGGGGATAGGATGGAGTCAAGGTATGTGGAAATGTGTTCGGTGGGGCATGAACAGGCAGAGACAATGGGTCTGCCGGGGCAGTCGGGTTTGTGGATTTTGGGGAGAAGGTAAAATCGGGCTGTACGGGGCTGGGGAACGATGAGGTTGGAGGCTCGGGGGGGTAGGGAGCCGGAGTTGATAAAGCCGGTTATGGTGCTCGAGATGGTGGCCTGGTGCTCGTCAGTGGGGTCATGGTCCAGGGGTACGTAGGAGGAGGTGTCCGAGAGTTGGCACGTGGCCTCTGCTTTGTAGAGATCGGCGCGCCAGACTACCACAGCACCTCCCTTGTCGGCGGGTTTGATAACCCAGTCTGGGTTGTTGCGGAGTGAGTCGATGGCAATACGTTCGGAGGGGGAGAGATTGGAGTGAGACAGGGGAGTGGAGAAGTCGAGGCGGTTGATGTCCCGACGGCAGTTCTGAATAAAGAGTTCTAAAGCTGGAGGGCCACGAGGGGGGGTCCACGAGGAGGGGGTACGTGGGAGACAGGAAAAGGGATCATCAGTGGGGGGCGAGGACTTGTTCCCGTGGAAAAACGCTGTGAGGCGGAGGCGACGGTAGAAGAGCTCCAAGTCGTGGTGGGCGCGAAACTCATTGAGGTGGGGACGGAGGGGGACAAAGGTAAGACCTCTGCTGAGGACCGACCTTTCGGTGTCGGAGAGGGGGAGGTCCGGGGGGATGGTGAACACGCGGCAGGGATGGGGGTTGTGGCTGGAGGAAGGCAGGTGAGTGGACTGAGGACGGAGCGTTGTGTGGTGGGGGGGTGGAGGGTGGTCAGGGGGTGGGGGGGTATGGGGGCTGTGGTGTGGGTGGGAAAGAGCGGGGGTTACATAGTAGGAGGGGGATGGGGAAGACCCAGTGGAATAGCCACTGAGGTCACCGGGGCTGGGGAGACGGGCACTAGGACCCAGTTCCGTTAACAACAGAGTGGTGGGAGGAGTGAGCAACGTGGAGGCTTCAGGCCCGCTGCACAGTCCAGTCTGTAGGTGAGGCGACGGCTGCGGGCTGCTGGAGGGCGGTGGAATGTCGTGGGTCGGCGGGCCCGAAGGTAGGAGTCGGTGTCGGCGGGTGATGCGTGGGTGGTCCCGGTGGGCGAGTGGTCGGTGTGGCGGCAAGGTTCAGCCCGCCCGGTGAGGCGGCGAGAAGAGTGGGGTGCGGTGCGGCGGCCATGTTCGGGGGGCCCCGGTCCGGCGGCGATGCAAGGTGAGGCGGGTGCGGCTGTGGTCTTCGGCGGGCCCAGTACAACGGCGATGCTGGATGGGCCCAGTGCGGCGATGAGGGTAGGTGGTCCCGGCGGACGGCGAGGTTTGGCAGTCGCGTTGTGCTGGTGATGGGCGGTGGAATCGGGGAGGGTGAGATAAACAGAGTTACCGGGCAGGCAGCGGGGATGGGCATCACCGGTAGGCAGGTGGAGGTCGGCGGCAGCATCGGCGTGGAGGTCGGCGAAGGCGGCGTCCTGGTGAGTCCTATTATCAAGGAATGATGGCTTTTTTTTCTCTAGTTTAGAGAAACAGAATGGAAACATGTCCTACGGCCCATCAAATTCATACCAACCTGCGATCCCTGCACACTCACGCAAAAGGTGATTAACTAATTTTAGCTTCTGCATCTGGGCCCCTGGCTGGTAAATTTAACCACTGTGCCACAACCATACCTGTATATAATGCAATACCCAGTGCCCTAATATCAATTCAGGTTAGGCCCTTTGTAATTTGTTATCCAACACCACATAAAGTCCAACCTGTTCTGTGGTGGGGAGGATAGACATCAACCAAACCAACATCTCTAACTGGGCTGGTCTGGATGAAATAGCCATGTGGGAATATGCCTTAGGTCTCAAAATGGGGTGGAAGATTGCAACCTTCACATGGTCCTGTTTTGACTAATGCAATAAACTTGACGTGCACAAACAGAAGATCAAATAGAACAAGTTGCCCTTCAACTTTAGGATGTGCACGCCACACGGCAGAAGAAGGTCTCAAAATTAGACCAGGTAAAATCCTGCTGAGGATCTGTGAGACAATGGCTATGAAGAAGGGTCTCGACCCGAAACGTCACCAATTCATTCTCTCTAGAGATGCTGCTTGTCCCGCTGAGTTACTCCAGCTTTTTGTGTCTATCTTAGGAAATTGATGATGGCACTCTAACCAAAAAATAAAGCAAAACAACTGAATCGAATGTAGGAGAGTTATCTCAACATCTAAAGTATCCAAACGTTCAGGTAACCTCAAGCCAGACTCAACAATACCTGTACACACTCATATGGCTTGAAGTTAGCCATCAATTATCAAAGTGAAGGTGTATCATATTTACTGGAGGTGATGAGTACATCTGGAATAGTGTTGTGGGAAAACACATGGCATGATGAACATGTAACATGGTGAACATGGAACAAATAAAATATATAGAAAACAAAGTGCTGCCTGGTCCAGCGTTCCATCCGTGGCGTCGGAGCCTCGCCAACGGCCAGCCTGACGACCAGGAGACCATTTGCCCATTCCTGGGCTGGAGTGGCTGTAACTTCAACACCTGCCGCCGCTGCCCCCGCCTCCCCCCGCCGCCGGGGCCCAAGCCATCTTCTGCCCTCACCAGCCCCACTGGGCCACGCCACCCCCATTGACCCCCGTTGGGCCTCGCCACCCCTGCTGGACCCCCGCTGGGCTACGACACCCCCGCTGGACTAAACCACCCCTGCTGGGCCTCGCCACCCCTGCTGGACCCCCGCTGGACCCCCGCTGGACCTCCGCTGGGCTACACCACCCCTGCTGGACCCCCGCTGGGCCACGCCACATTTGCAGGACCCCCGCTGGGCCTCGCCACTCCTGCTGGACCCCCGCTGACCCCCGCTGGGCCACTCCAACCCCGCTGGACCCCCGCTGGGCCACTCCACCCCCGCTGAACCATGCCACCCCCACTGGGCCACTCCACCCAAGCTGGACCCATGCCACCTTCGCTGGACCCATGCCACCTTCATCTTCGCCCTCCCCCGCCAGAAAGAGGAGGGAGAGGGAGAGATAGAGAGAGGAGAAGGGAAGGGGGAGAGAGATGGGGAAGGGAAGTGGGAAAGGGGGAATATCTTTAATGAGATTGTAAAATTGAGGTAGGTTTTGGAACTATTAGTGTTAAAGAAGGAACTGCAGATGCTGGAGAATCAAGGGTTACACAAAAAGCTGGAGAAACTCAGCGGGTGCAGCAGCATCTAAGGAGCGAAGGAGATAGGCGACGTTTCGGGTCGAGACCCTATCGAAACGTCACCTATCTCCTTCGCTTCTTAGGTGCTGCAGCACCCGCTGAGTTTCTCCAGTTTTTTGTGTAACCCCTTTAGAACTATTACTTTTTTCCTCATGAAAAATATCAAACAATTAGAACAGCTTTCTTTGCCTTGATAACAATATTGAAAAATATGAATTCCAATGTTTGTGACTCTTTTTGCAGCATATTTTTAATATAATCTGAATATTACAAAAATCTGCATGTTTTCAGGGTCATCATGGATCTGTCCACAGTAATGCAGGTCCATTGATGTTGCTGCTGACAAAGCTAGGCAGAAGATGGAGTTGGAAGATCCCCTTGGTGCAGTAAAAACCAAAGGTTAGATGGAAAACATTATCACTAATTTTCATTTTGAGGTAATTTCTAAGCCAATAGCCTAATTGTTAAAGGATTAATGGACACTCTATTACATAATACATGTTTATCATAACATTAAATAAATCCATAAATCCATAGCATTATCCTGTATTATTTCATTGCAGCAGATTGTCTGAAGCGTGCAGCGGCATCCTGCAATGGAAGATTCAAAAGAAAGAAAACATCACACACAATGGTCGCTGTGACCTCCAAACAAATCACATCGTATTTCTCAAAAGGTAAATGACATCACATTTGTATTTGTTTTAACGCGTTGATGCCATAGACATTTTTTTTGAGGTGCCAAAAAGTTCATCTTTCATCATATAACCATAAAACCATATAACAATTACAGCACGGAAACAGGCCTTCTCAGCCCTTCCAGTCCGTGCCGACCATTTATTTTCCCCTAGTCCCATCTACCTGCACTCAGACCATACCCCTCCATTCCCTTCCCATCCATATTCCTATCCACTTTACTTTTAAATGTTAAAATCGATCCTGCCTCCACCACTTCTGCAGGAAGATCATTCCACACAGCCACCACTCTCTGAGTAAAGAAGTTCCCCCTCATGTTACCCCTAAACTTCTGTCCTTTAATTCTCATGTCATGCCCTCTTGTTTTAATCTTTCCTACCCTCAATGGGAAAAGCTTATCCATGTCAACTCTGTCTTTCCTTTCATCATTTTAAAGACCTCAATCAAGTCCCCCCTTAACCTTCTGCACTCCAAAGAATAAAGACCCAACTTGTTCAACCTTTCTCTGTAATTTAGTTGCTGGAACCCAGGCAACATTCTAGTAAATCTCCTCTGTACTCTCTCTATTTTCCAATGTTCAATAGATTCAGGATCAGTTCCTGTGGATTGGAGGATAGCTAATGTTATCTCACTTTTCAAGAAAGGAGCGAGAGAGAAAACGGAGAAATACAGACTAATTAGCCTGACTTCGCTGGTGGGAAAGATGCTGGAGTCAATTATTAAAGAGGTAATAATGGAGCATTTGGATAGCAGTAAAAGGATTAGTCCAAGTCAACATGGATTTCTGAAAGAGAAATAATGCTTGACTAAACTTTTGGAATTTTTTGAGGATGTGACAAGTAAGATGGATGAAGGGGTGCCAGTGGATGCAGTGTATCTAGACTTTCAGAAAGCCTTTGATAAGGTCCTGCACGGGAGACTGGTGACTAAAATTAGAGCACATGGTATTGGGGGTAGGTTTTTACATGGATAGAAAATTGGTTGGCAGACCGGAAGCAAAGAGTAGGAGTGAACGGGTCCTTTTCAGAATGGCAGGCGGTGGCGAGTGGTCGCAAGGCTCAGTGTTGGGGCCGCAACTGTTTACCATATATATTAATGATTTGGAAGAGGGAATTAGGAGCAACACTAGCAAGTTTGGGGATGATATTTACATTTTTTTATACAAAGCTGGGTGGCAATGTGAACTGTGAAGAGGATGTTAGGAGGTTGCAGGGGGACCCGGACAGGTTGAGTGAGTGGGCAGATGTGGACTGTCATATGTGGAAAGATTGAAAAGACTAGGCTTGTATTCATTGGAGTTTAAAAGGATGAGGGGGGATCTTATAGAAACATATAAAATTATAAAAGGACTGGACAAACTAGATACAGGAAAAATGTTCACAATGTTGGGTGAGTCCAGAACTAGGGGCCACAGTCTTAGAATAAGGGGGAGGTCATTTAAGACTGAGGTGAGATAAAACTTATTTATCGAGAGAGTTGTGAGTTTATGTAATTCCCTGCCACAGAGGGCAGTGGAGGCCAAATCACTGGATGGATTTAAGAAAGAGTTGGATAGAGCTCTAGGGGCTAGTGGAGTCAATGGATGTGGGGAGAAGGCAGGCATGGGTTATTGATAGCGGACAATCAGCCATGATTACAATGACTGGCGGTGCTGGCTCGAAAGACCGAATGGCCTCCTCCTGCACCTATTTTCGATGTAAGTATCTATCTAGTAATTGAATTTTGTAATTAGCTACAATTAGGTAACTAACTAATTATATGCTTTAATTTCAGGTCTTCCAAGTAAGTTTGTTTCATATTCGTATCAGAATGCTTCAATTTATAATAACTGAAAATGTCATTCAATTCTCTTAATTTTTAAGAAAGTAATGGGCTTTTGACTGTTCTTGATCACAGCTTTTGTGTTGGCAATAGAAAAGCAATAGGAAACAAGATGCTAATATCTGAGTATGAAAATGGCCATATCTGTTTTAATTCTGAAGATATGAAAGTGAATTAGGTGTCAAATTAAACTTCTTTTTGTGCTTTATCTGATGGAATAAATTGCAGACTTGATTTTTCACTTTCAATTTTAATCTCAAAATTTTGTAACATTGCTATTTTATGATTCTTGAGTTCTTACCAGAATTGTGAAAACTCCACATATATGCAGCCTGTCAATAAAATATTTTTTGAATACATGTAATGTCTTGAGTCCTGTTAATGATAATATTGGCCAAATAAAATATGTCACAAAATGAAGAATCTCTGTATTTGCAAAGCATGTTTGTCCACTTTCTGTGAAAGGTTGCAAGCTGTGAGTCCCGCTCCAAGGAGTCTGGACCCTGGATGGAAGTTGAGGATAAGGTGAGGTCCAAATGTCTTTCCTTTTGCTTATATGTATGAGGATTTTGTAGAAGAGGTAAGAGGTGTTGCATATGCATGATTAGCATTGGTCAGATAGGGGGTGTTGTAAATTACTGTTTATTACATTGCAGAGTGTTTGTGTTGTTATCTTGTGAAGTGTGAAGCCTTGTTCAAATTGTTTATACTAGCTGGAGAAATGTTTCTATTCTTTTGTAACCTGTCTTCCTGCTAGAACTTTCTGTAGAAACAATGTAATGGGGAATATTGTGATTGGTTTCGGGGACTGCCAATAGCTATAATCTAATCAAGATTCAAGAGAGTTTATTGTCCTATGTCCCAGATAGGACAATGAAATTATTGCTCTAGGACTGCATGTCGACCATGCTGCGAGTTTGTGCGAGTGCAAACTCTTCCAAACTCGCAAATTAGGTCCCAGCCGTGGGACAGGCCCTTTAGTTGATCCAGTGCTGGACTCAGTGTTTCACTGAACTAGACTAAGAGGTAAGCTGTAGGAGCATAATTACATTATATGTGACTTGCAATCTGATGGAGTTTGTGTACAGTACTCTCTCACTCTGGATATGACCTGAGAGGAAAGACCATGACCGCTGACCTACTTATGAAAAGTCATGCGTATGGTTATAGAGATTATGCGCATAATAGTTTATTTATTTATTTTAGGACCAAAGGAGGTACCATTGCAAAAGTTTGTCTGTGATGAAGAAATTCTAAAGCAGACTCCTTCCTCCTCTCCAACTTGTCTGCCATCTCATCAAGGTAAGTCAAGTCAAGGTAAGTTGTCAAGTCAAGTCGTTAAGTCAAGGTAAGTCAAGTCTATTTGTCACATACACATACAAGATATGCAGTAAAATGAAAGTGGCAATGCCTGCGGATTGTACAAAACAACGGAACAGGTGCTGCTGAATGTATATTGCCGTTTACCACTACTTCTACTAATGCAAGGGCATTCGTTGGCCTTACCTTATATACCAACCCTGGTTCTGCAAATCCTGTCATGCCACCCCCCTTTTTGAAAAGCTTCGTACGGGCCTGAAGTGGCTGACAAATGTTTAGCCCCATGTACTCAGAGCTGTGGATGGCTCGATTGTAATCATGTCTAGCCTTTCCGCTGACTGGTTAACATGCAACAAAAGCTTTTCACTGTACCTCGGTGCATGTGGCAATAAACTAAACTCAAACTTCAAAATACTGTGCCGGAAGAAAAGTAACAATCTCACATGAATCGTGATGGTCAGTGAAAACATCATCCAATTCCATACCCAACCAATTCCTCCACTTAATAAGTTGATAAATTACAGGAGCAGAATTGTCTACTCCACCGAACAATCACGGCTGATCTATCTCTCCCTCTCAACCACATTCTTTTGCCTTCTCCCCACAACCCCGACATCCTTACTAAACTAGAATTTGACAATCTCTACCTTAAAAATATCCATTGATGGCCTCCACAGCCTCTGATTCACCACCCTCCGACTAAAGTAAGTCCTTTTTATCTCCTTTCTAAAAGTACATCCTTTTATACTGAGGCTATGGCCTCTGGTCCTAGATTCTCCCACTGATGGAAACATCCTCTCCATATCCACCCTATCCAGGCCTTTCACTATCTCAGGCAATGAGCAAATCACACTAAGCTCATCATTCAGCTACCAATACACTTGATCATTCACTACTTATACCCAACATTGATTAGCTGAGCGTACTTTATATCATTCCAATCACATCACATTTTTTTTCTTTATTCTTTAATATGCACAATCTGCCCACATGGACCAGGAATGAGGACAATTGATCAGACAAATGGTAGCTACATAGGGCGGCACGGTAGAGTTGCTGCCTTACAGCACTTGCAACACCAGAGACCCGGGTTCGATCCCGACTATGGGTCCTATCGTATGGAGTTTTACATTCTCACTGTGACCTCATACATTTTCTCCGAGATCTTCGGTTTCCTCCCACACTCCAAAGACATACAGGTTTGTAGGTTAATTGGCTTGGGTTTGTATACTTGGTATAAGTGTAAATTGTCCCTAATGTGTGTAGGCCTGTTAATATGTGGGGATCGGTAATCGGTGCAGACTCGGTGGGCTGTACCTCTAAACTAAACTGTTTCTGTTCTGCATCTCTAAACCAAACTAAATTAAACTGAATTTGATTTCATGCTTGTGAGGTAATAACTCCAATACTGGTATTTCAGTTATCAGTGAGACATAGAAAGGATCTGAAGGCAATGAAAGGCTATGGAGAAACCTACAGCCAGGGCAGATGGGAAGGATAAATAGGTGATTTATTTTGCAGACATAATCTTCTGAAATGTTTAGATGAGCACTTTGGTCAATAAAAAAAGAAGAAATGTGAGTGAATCAAATTGCTTAAAGCATTGAGAACTTTTCAGAAATGTTGTCATCAGTGTCAAGTGAGATGGATGATTTTGGCACCAGCTTGCCATAGGCCTATTAGCAGAGTTAGGTCTGGCACATTGGTCACACATGCAGTCATCCTTTTGCCAATGTGGTGTCTGGTGAACAACACATCAGATGTGTGAGTGTGTGCCACAGATGCTGCATTGGAACCCTTAGCGCTTGACAGCAACTAAAGGCTGCATTCACAATTGCTGAGCCCAGCTCTTGCATCCTTAACAAATTCTCAATTTTCTTTTCTGAAATATAAAAGAGAATGTTAACAAGCTGTCCCAATAAATCTCTACTGATTAATAGCACCTCTCCTTTTGAGTTTATAGAAAGTTATTGACCTGCTCTATGATTCTATTCCATCTACATTCATTGTTATTAATGTAAAGAATGAATGCAAAATGCTGGCTTATATAAAGCTTTCACTATTGAAAATTAATTTAATTAATAACAATAAATAATTGTGATTGATTGAGAACTAGAAAACAGTTTAGCAGTAATCCTGGTCACACATTTATAAACAGGAAGAAGACTAACTTGAAATAAAATAATTGAATAGTGTTTTTGCTTCTAATCAATATTTTTTGTAAGATTTGGTCTGTTTGATTCTTGCACAATGTTAAGTTTGCACAAAAAACCATCCTCGGATAAAGTAGAGCTTATTTGGTGAATACATGTTGCTGGCAGGAAAATCATTGTTGATCTGAAGATTTTGCAAGGTTGGGCATGTTCATTTGCCTCAACAGAGATGGCAACCCAAGAAAATTGACCAAAAATCTTTGCCTTTGCATACTTTTCCTCCTATAAGAACCAAAATTCACACAAGAACACCTGGAAATCCTGTGGCTTGGCTCTGCAAAATTAATTGGATTAAATTAAAATAAAGGCGGTTTTCTGTAACAATGCCAAATTCCTTCATGATGGGGTTAAGATGAGGGATTGGCACAGTGTGTGAGGCCAAATGAATGTGTTGTGGGGTCTGGTTTAGTTAGGGATACATCTTGGAAACAGGCCCTTCAGCCTGCTGAGTCCACACCGATTCCGCTCCGAGTCTGCGCTGAGCAGCAATTCCCCCATACGACAGTTCAATCCTACACATCATGAGAGGAATAGATCGGATGGATACACAGAGTCTTTTGCCCAGAGTAGGGGAATCGAGGACCAGAAGACAAAGGCTTAAGATGAAGACAAAAAGATTTAATAGGAATCCGAGGAATAACTTTTTCACACAAAGAGTGGTCGGTGGTTCAAACTGCCAGAGGAGGTAGTTGATGCTGGGACTATTCCAACTTTTAAGAAACAGTTAGGCAGGATCATGGATAGGACAGGTTTGTTGGGATATGTTCCAAACACAGGCAAATGGGACTAATGTTGTTGGAACAGTTTGGCTGCTGTATCACTCTATGACTCTATGACTATGACTACGGACAATTTACAGAAGCCAATTAACCTACTAACCTGCATGTCTTTGGAATGTGGGAGGAAGTCAGAGCACCCGGAGAAATCCCACGTGGTCACATGGAGAACGTACAAACTCGGTACAGACAGCACCCGTTGCCAGGATCGAATCTGGATCTCTGGCATTATATGGCTGACTCTCTGCCACTGTGCCGCTGTACTGCCACTAGGTAAGGACTAGAATGTAAAGATAAGAAAACTTATCAACCACCACTGTTGTGCAGTTTTGTCTTTACTGCTTTCTACTCTGCTAATCTGGTAATGGCTGTAGAGTTGAAAGACAATTGTGTAACATACACATTTTTGTAGGCTCAGTGCTGGTGCAAGAAGTGCCAAATGACTGCGGCAGCAACAGAAATGGTGAAGTTGTGAAAATTATTCCTCATCCTATTTTGACTCTAAAGACATCACCACCTGAGCATTATCATTTGGATGGAGAAGAGAATGGAAAATGTAGCAGAGGAAAACACATGCCTGCATTAAAACCCACTGATATTACTACCTATAAATGTACTCAATAGATACTGTTGGTCCTGGATAAGGCTTAAAAGACAAGCAAGCAAAAATAAAAATCTACTTGAAATAACTGCACTTTATAGTCTCTAATTTTCCCATGACACTAGCAATTAAACATAAGTTGGTCTTAAGTGTGAGATTTGGCACTGTTATTTCATTCACATCAGACAATTCATTTGAAAATATGTAACAAGAAAATCACCATGTCATTAATAGTGACAGTGCTTTGATGCCGTGCATCAAGAAAAATCAACAAACTAATTGGATATAGCAGAAAGGTTTAAAACATAGATGCTTTTAATTTTAACAGAAGTTCTCACTGCATGGTTTCTGATGCTATGTAAAGCATGAAAGTTTGAAAAGCTAAATTTGATGGGAATCTGAAATAAAGCAGAGATCGCTGGAATTACTCAGCATCTGTGGAAAGAAAAACAAATGTTAACATTTCAGGTTAGATATTATCTCTGTTTGCCTTTCCAGGCAAGCCACAGAATGTATGCAGAGTCGTAGTTATTAAGTCATATAGTGTGGAAGCAGGCCCTTCTGTCCAACCTACCCATGCCAACCAACATGCCCCTTCCACACGAGTCACACTCATCTGCACTCAGTCCATATCCCTCTAAACCTAAACGGTCCAAATATTTCTTAAATATTATAATAGCCCCAACTACCTTATCTGGCAGTTCATTCCATATACCCACAACCTTTTAGTGAAAAAGGTGGTGGGTATCGAAAAGGTGGTGAGTAGGAACCTCAGGTTCCTACTCAGGTTCCTACTCTGGGCAAAAGACGTTTCAGGTCGAGACCCTTCTTCAGACTGAGAGTCAGGGGAGAGGGAGACTTAGAGAAATGGAAGGGTAAGGTATGAAAACACAGATCAAGGAAATTGTAGAATGGTTCATTGTTAGCTGAGGGAAAGGTAAAAACATGGTATACAATCAGTAGAATTTAGTCAGGAGCACAGTGAAACTAGTCAAAGAACTAGGATGGCGGAGGGACAGATTAAAGGGTTAAAGTGATAAGATCACCCTTCATCCTACTCCACTCCAAGGGACAAAGCCGTAGCCGGCTCAATCTCTCCCTATAGCTCAGGCCCAACATCCTCGTAAATCTTCTCCGTATCCTTTCCCGTTGGCTCCCATGTTCACACAGGAGGGCTGGTCCCCCAATGCAATATTGCACCTCTCCACCAAATCCAATATTGGTGGCCATTGGGGGGGCTTTCTGGAGTGCTTGTATGAATGTTGTGGGCTGAAGGGACTGGTTTCCAGAGGGCTAGTATGGACATTGTGGGCCAAATGGATTAATGGGCTGGCAGCTCAGTAACTGAAGCCTGGTGTGCTGGCAGCTCACAACTATTCCTTGAAATTCCATTTCAAGAAGAGTGCAGGCCACCAAATTCAAATGCAGTTTCCGACCATTTCAAGCAGGGTGCAAGGCCATCAAATTCAAAAGCAGTTTCCTACCATTTCAAGCAGGGGGTAAGGCCACCAAATTCAAAAACAGTTTCCTACCATTTCAAGCAGGGTGCAAGGCCACCAAATTCAAAAGCAGTTTCCTACCATTTCAAGCAGGGTGCAAGACCACCAAGGTGACCTCTCACTCCCCCATCTTGCAGTGACTGAGCCTCTTGTCCTGCACAGTGGAGGGGGACTGAGTAAGATGGCCAAAGATCACTGCCGTAAGTGGTAGTGTTTTTTCTAAAATCAATATGTAGTGCAAACAGGAAGTGGTCAAGATGAGGCTTTTAATTATATAGATAGCAAAACCATCACTGTTGAATGCTGCAAAATGTTACCACCATTCAATGCTGCCACTTGGACTGATATTGCAATAAACAAATTATGACAAATTGACAGATTGTGGAGACAATAGACAATAGGTGCAAGAGTAGGCCATTTGGCCCTTCGAGCCAGCACCGCCATTCACTGTGATCATGACTGATCATTCACATTCAGTACCCCATTCCTGCCTTCTCACCATATCCCCTGACTCCGCTATCATTAAGAGCTCTATCTAACTCTCTCTTGAAAGCATGCAGAGAATGAGCCTCCGCTGCCTTCTGAAGCTGAGAATTCCACAGATTCACAAATCTCTGGGAGAAAATGTTTTTCCTCATCTCCGTTCTAAATGGCCTACCGCTTATTCTTAAGCTGTGGTCCCTGGTTCTGGATTCCCCCAACATTGGGAACATGTTTCCTGCCCCAGACCCACTATCCCGTTTGTTCAGCGCCAGCTGCAACCTCAGGTGCTGGAGCCTGCCTCCGTGCAGAGGCGCATTCAGGAGAAACATGACAGGCCGCGGCATTCCCACGATCGATCGTGCAGACCACTCGATCCTCTGTTGCCTGGACAGGTTGTTCGGTTGCAGACCACCAGTGGTTACTCCCGTCTGGCTACCGTAGTTGGGGTGGCTGATTCACCTCGTTCGTACCTGGTTGACTTTGAGGGAACTATCTACCGAAGAAGCCATCAACAGCGGTTAACGAACCAAACCAGGCGAACCTCCGGGCCCCTATGCCCCGCCACTCTCATACCAACAGCCAGCAGCCGTCCCAGCCAGTGTTCCCTGCATGCCTTGGTCCCCATCTCGCGTGCCCTGTTCCCCTCTGCGCGGGTCACCTGTTGCCGCTCGCGGTTCTGACTCTCCTGCTTCTCCCACCCCGCAGCCCTTCTCTGGTTCCCCAGCTGTTTTGCAGCCTCCTGTTCCTTCTGATATTTCGGGGGAAGGGGGAGAGACGCGTACGTGCTCGGGTCGGATTAGTAGGCCACCTGATCGTTATGGCGATTATGTTTAATTCTGTTGTCATGGCTTCCAATCTGTTTTGATTTTCTAAGGGGAAGGATGTAGATGGTTTATGCATGCAACCAATAATATAGCTACCTCAGTACCATTAACATAAATCATAACGCTTTCCCCTCCCTGGGTATAGTTCAGTAGAAGAATGTAACCAGTGCTTGCTGACGTGTGTTATACCCTGTGCTATCATTAAACGATGTTATACACTGAGAGTATATTATTTACAATTAATATATGGTAAACAGTTGCGGCCCCAACACCGAGATTGTGGCACCCCACTCGCCACAGCCTGCCATTCTGATAAGGACCCGTTCACTCCTGCTCTTTGCTTCCGGTCTGCCAACCTATTTTCTATCCATGTCAACACCCTACTGCCAATACCATGTGCTCTAATTTTAGTCACCCGTCTCCCATGCGGGACCTTATCAAAGGCGTTCTGAAAGTCTAAATACACTACATCCACTGGCACCCCTTCATCCATTTCACTTGTCATATCCTCAAAAAATTCCAGAAGATTAGGCAAGCATGATTTCCGTTTCATAAATCCATCTTGACTTGGACTAATCCTTTTACTGCTATCCAAATGCCCCATTATTATCTCTTTAATAATTGACTCCAGCATCTTTCTCACCACCGAAGTCAGGCTAACTGGTCTGTAATTCTCCGTTTTCTCTCTCGCTCCTTTCTTGAAAAGTGGGATAACATTTGAATTATTTTTCTGATGGAAGCAGAAAAATTGGAAGGAATGGCATTAAAGGTTTAATTATTTCTTTATGTTAAAAGAGATTTTTCAAGAATTAGTAAACTATTTTGCTGTACTTACATTTATTTTATTTGAAAAATAGTTTTCAAACCCAGTATGGTTTACGTGCAACATTTTAATTTTAATTTTTTGTTCATTTCAGTATTTTCTATGCCAGGATTTATTAGCATTTCACAAAATTGATGAATGTTGCTAATGAAAAGAAATATGTGATGCATTAATATTCATCCACAACTAAATTGACAGAGTAATATATTTTTATTTTATCTTAAAACGTAATACTATCTATTAAGTCACTATCATATCAGCACAGACCAGCTTGAAGATGAGTTGGGCAATGTCTGGGGCAAGGGTTACACAAAAAGCTGGAGAAACTCAGCGGGTGCAGCAGCATCTAAGGAGCGAAGGAGATAGGCGACGTTTCGGGTCAAGACCCTTCTTCAGACTGGTCAGGGATCAGGGAAACGAGAGATATAAACAGTGATGTGGAGAGATAAGGAACAATGAGTGAAAGATATGCAAAAAAGTATTGGTGATAAAGGAAGCAGGCCATTGTAAGCTGTTTGTGGTGTGAAAATGAGAAGCTAGTGCGACTGGGGGGGGGGGGGGAGATGGAGAAGGAATGTCAGGGCCAGAGGGCTGAGGGAGAGGTGGGGGGGGGGGGGGGAGGCAGTCTGGGTTAACAGAATTGAGAAAATTCAATGTTTAAGCCCAGAGGATGCAGACACCCCAAGCGGAATATGAGGTGCTGTTCCTCCAACTTGCGGTGTTGATCACTCTGGCCGTGGAGGAGGCCCAGGACCGAGAGGTCGGATACGGAGTGGGAGGAGGAGTTGAAGTGCTGAGCCACCGGGAGGTCGGTTTGGTTATTGCGGACCGAGCGGAGGTGTTCGGCGAAACGATCGCCCAGCCTCCGCTTGGTCTCACCGATGTAGATCAGCTGGCATCTGGAGCAACGGATGCAGTAGATGAGGTTGGAGGAGGTGCAGGTGAACCTCTGTCGGACTTGGAATGACTGCTTGGGTCCCTGAAAGGAGTGGATGGGGGAGGTGAAGGGACAAGTGTAGCAAGTGTCTGGGGCAAGTTCTTTTACACAGAAAGTTGTGAGTGTCTGAAACATGCTGCCACCGGTGGCGGTCGCAGATACAATAGGGACACACATGACAGTTTTAGATAAGCACGTGAATTATGCATTGAGTGGACTGATATGGATCACATGCAAGATTAGTTTAATTTGGCATCTCGTTCAGCATGAACATTGGAGGCCGAAGATAGACACAAAAAGCCAGAGTAACTCAGCAGGACAGGCAGCATCTCTATAGAAAAGGAAAGGGTGATGTTTGGGGTTGAGGCCCTTCTTCAGACTGAGAGTCAGGGGAAAAGGAAACGAGAGACATAGACGGTGATACAGAGAGAAGTAGAACAAATGAATGAAAGATATGCAAAAAAAAGTAACAACGATAAATGAAACGGCCCATTGTTAGCTGTGACCTAGGTGAAAGCGAGTTATACCAACCATGAAACTCATCAGAATGACAGTGAAACTAGTACAACGACTAGGGTGTGTGAGGAAAGAGAGGGGATGCAAGGATTAATTGAAGTTAGAGAAATCATAAATCATACCACTGGGGTGTAAGCTGCCTAAGCAAAATATGAGGTGCTGTTTCTCCAATTTGGATCAGGCTTCACTCTGACAATGGAGGAGGCCCAGGACAGAAAGGTGAGTATGGGAATTGGAGGGAACTGAGATAGGCAACCGATAGATCACGTAGGCCCAGGCAGACTGAGCAAAGGTGTTGCCTTTCCTGCATCTGGTGGCAAGGAATGCTCACAATACTCAGAGGTTCCAATAGCATCACGCCAGTTCCAAGATGCTAAATTCTATCGCTCAGCCAGCAAAGGAAGACATTGCACCTGCTCACCACAATGATTGTCATTCTCACCATTCACCAGTCGATCTTCATATCTGGAGATTGGCACCCCAGCAGGACCAACAAGCACCAGGTCGGACTTTTATGAATAGTCCTTCCAAAAGCTATGGCACAATAACAATTTTCCAAACTACCTCATGGCAGTCATTGGACTTTTTCTCTGGAACTGGTACACTACAATGCTGAGGAACTATATTCTGCACTCTGGTACTTTCCTCTTCACTCTCCCTTGTGCACTTGTGTTTGGCCTGATTGTATTCAGGTATAGTATTATCTGATTTGATTCAATAACATGCAAACAAAAGCCTTTTACTGTGTCTCGGTGCACTTAACAATAATAAACCTAAACCTAATCTGAGACAGGGTGATGTACACCAGTTATAGGCTTTCCATAACTCCAATTAATACATTATATGTTGCCTCTGGTGTCTGCATTTAAAAGTATAAAGCTTACAAATATATAAACTTCAAACTTACCTGAGCTACAGGAACAGCCTAGAGAGCAGCAAGATAATAAGTAATCAACATAATAAACTGGGACTAAAACATTGGGGGTGGAGTGGGAGAGAACCTCTAAAGGATCTTATCAGTATTCACAAGGAGATTAGTAAGATTGAACGAGAACTTACCAGTTCGAAGGTTGATCTTTATTTTATGAGGAGTCGAAGTGAGGGATTTCGTGAAGAGCCCGCCGACGCGCATGCTCGACATACTTCAAAGTAGCGGCGTGGAATCACAGAACCCAAGAATAGAAATGACTTCGCATAGTAAGATTGAAGTGACTAAGATTACCAGATGAAGGTGATTGAGGGTTGGGCGAGGAGGGCACAAAATCCCTCACTTCGACTCCTCATAAAATAAAGATCAACCTTCGAACTGGTAAGTTCTCGTTCAATCTTACTATTTCATTTCGGAGTCACGTGAGTGACTTCGTGAAGACTTCAAAGCTTCTGTGATTACACGCCCTGGACCACGTCCATGCTGACACACCACTACCAGGGATGGATGGGAGGAACAAACTTGCTCAATAGTTCATACTGCAAAACAAGAGCATATTTATTAATAACAAATCAAAACCCCTCATGCGGGGACATCTCCACGTTCTGAACCTGCATTCAGCACGGCTTCTGCGAACTGTAGAGGAGCAGCAACAGGCTTGTTATAAAAACGCTGGAACACAGCTTCATTAGCCCATCCTGCTGTGGCGAGAATTTGGTCCATAGGCACCTCCATATTCCTCGCCGCTGACGTCGATGCAGCCCTGGTGGAATGAGACTTGAACACATTAGTGTCGATACCTGACTTACCCAAGACGACTCGAAGCCACCTGGATATCGTCTGGACTGTCACTCGATGATGAGGTCTCTTATGAGTGACAAGCAGGTATCTCTCCATTCCTCTGATGCGTGCCGTCACCTTGACATAGTGGCGGATATGTGAGGCTAAACATAGCCTATCATCTGCGGGGTATGCCGGGAACTTCAGCTGCAGCCCTGTGCACCCAGGTCTATGCTGCTTTAGTAGCTCGTCAATAAAAAAGACTACTTCTGTAGGGGTAGAAATCATTCTGTCGACACGAAGTTTGTGTAGTGTCTGTACCCTCTGAGCTGAAGTCAGCGCTAGTAACATCACCAGCTTCATGGTGAGTTGGTCCAGTTGGAGCCCTTCCATGGGAGACCACGTCCTGAGCAGGGTTAATACGTCCCTGACATCCCAGGTGATACTATAGCGTGGTGTAGGCGGATTCATATTGAATATACCCCGCATGAGTCTGGACACTAGCCTGTTGGATCCTACCTCAATATTGAGGTAGAATGATAGCGCACTTCTGGCGCTGTTGATGGCACTGTAACTTAAGTGTTCATCATGGTGCAACCCCGCGAGGAATTCCAGGACGTCGGTTATTGTCACGTCATCATACGTGATGCGAGAGCGGCTGCAGTAGGCTTCCCACTTCTTAATATGCGAGCGGTATCTTCGCCTTGTGGACTCTCGACACGACGCCCCAATGGTATCCATGGTCCGAGCCGAGAGGCCGTATTGGACTAACGGCCTGTTCAGAACCTGCAAGCCAACAAATTTAAATAGCCATGGCAGGGATGTGGCTCCCCTGAGACAGGGTGAGTAACCAATTGTGGGCAACCCTTCAAAAGGACCCAAGGTTCGTTGAGCATGTCAAAGACCACCGGATACCAAGGCTGTGTGGGCCAGTCAGGTATAATAAGGATGCCCTTGGCAGCATCTGCCTGAATCTTTTGCAATACCCGACTGATGAGGCAAAACGGGGGGGAAGGCATAGAAAAACCAATTCCCCCAGTCCAGCGAGAATGCATCTAGCGCTATTGCCCCAGGATCTGGTTCCCATGAAACGTAGGCTGGTACCTGATGGTTTAACCGTGACGCAAAAAGGTCAATGTCCGGTTTACCAAATTTGGCTGTGACTTTAGAAAAAATCTCAGGATGCAACATCCATTCAATATTGTCATTAAATTTGCGTGACCTGGTGTCCGCCACAGTATTAAGCTCACCTGGCAAATAGGTAGCTGAAATCCAAATGTCTCTTTGAACACACCAGAGCCAAATTGAGTTAGCCAATTTGTCACATGAAACTGACCTGGTACCACCCATATGGTTTAAATATGCCACTGCTGTGGTGTTGTCTATTTGGAGACGGACGTGTGCTCCAACAAGCTTGGAACAATATGCACGAAGTCCGTGGAATGCTGCCAGCAACTCCAAATAGTTAATCCCTTGAGTCAACAACATCGATGACTCAAGGGTGTCCCATCTGCCCCCACAACTAGAGCAATTATCAGTAGCTCCCCAGCCATTGGAACTTGCATCAGTCTGTAAATATACCACCGGATTAGCCTCCCTAACAGGCTTGAATGAGTTGCTAATGTGACACACCCACCATTGCAACTCAGTTATCGCTTCGGACGGCAGCTGCATTGATCGATCATAATGACCAGCGTTCCGTTTTAACGCAGTAATTTTAGCTCTTTGCAAATTCTGATAATGCAAAGGTCCATATCGTGCTGCCGGAAACAAAGCCACTAGCTTGCCAATTACTGTGGCTGTATGCCGAATCGATGGTATATTGGTGCCAATTAAATCTCTGCACACCTGAGTGACTTCCTCAATTTTGTTAATTGGTATAGTTATCCTCATGCTCATTGAGTTCACCGTGAACCCTAGGTAATTAATTACCTGGGCAGGGCAGAACTTCGATTTCTCTGGATGGACAATGAATCCTAATTGTTGAAATATATTGACAGCAGCTGCAACACCCTGTTCAGCCAATTGCAGGGTGTGGCCCACAATAAAGACATCATCTAAATAGGCCATAACTATATGATGTCGTTGTCTCAAATAAGCCATGATTGGCTTCACCAATTTAGTGAACAATCTAGGGGCTGTAGTGAGCCCATTAGGCAAAGCCTTATACTGCCAAAGTTGCCCCATCCAGATAAATTTCAAAAACCTTCTATCATATTTCTGGATGGATACTGAATAATATGCATCCCTCAAATCGATGCATGCCATAAAGCAACCATGAGAAATCAATGATTTGGCTGTTTCAAACGTATCCATTTTAAAATGAGTATATGTTACAAACGTATTCAAACGGGTTAGATCAATAATGACACGACAGCCTCCATCCTTCTTAGGTCTAGTAAATATGTTCGAAACAAATTCAATTGGCTCATGCACCGTTTTCTCAATCACACCCTTCTGTTCCAGACTTAAAATTTCCTTATAACCTGCTGCCTGTTCTGCAGCAGACAATTTAAACGTACGACCAGGCATGTGCTGGGATGGAGGAATGTCGCCATTAATAAACTCAATTTTATGCCCCTGAATATTCCGCAACACATACTCATCACCAGTAAAATTACCCCATGCACCCAAAAACAACCGTAAACGACCACCAACATGGGAAGTTAAACAGAGAGAAAAAAGAGAACCAGACCCCCTCACCTCCGTGGTTACCGGCGGTCCTTGACACGTGTGGGTGGCCGTGGAGGTGCTGGGTTGGCTTGAGGGCGCGGCGTCTTCGATTTCCACCAAGGTCTCTGCCGACCCTGTCCTAAAAAAGACCCTTGGTGCTGGTTCTGGTGCTGTTGTCGTTGTGGAGCTAGAGGGTGAGTCCTCGTCGAGGCACTGGCCGACCCTCGTGAGCGAATGTATGGAGCTTTTGAGCCTGACGGTGTGGGGGCACTCTGAGAGCGCATGATCCCCACCGTTTTGACTTGTTCGTCAAGCTCTTTGACTCTCTTCGAGAGGTCCTCACCAAAGAGCTGACGGGGCGGCGGCGGCGGCGGTGGTTTGCACAATCCTGCAAACTTCGGGTTGAGTGCTGGGCGGATGCTGTTTTTCGAAACCCGTTGATTTCGTGCTGGGTCGCGCACAATAGGGCCAGAGCATCTACCTGGTCCAAATTCAGTTCGTCCCCGTCCACCGACCGCGCAAAGGCGGTAATACCGGCCGTGAGGAGTTTCAGGATCTGCTGCAATTTTAGCTCCTGTTGACGGATAGCCGCACTGATGTTGCCCCATATTGGCGTATTGACCACAGGCACGTTGAGGGAGTTGCAGTTTGATGGAGGCTTGTGACGGCTCATAGCCTGGATGAGGACTTCTTCCTGCAGCACCTGATTATTAAGAAAGTCCACTGTGGCTGCCAGCTTTGTATTTAGAGGAAGACCAGATGAATGTGGGGCCGCGAATTTGGTCGCCACATCCAAGAGTTCCTCCACTGGCACCTCCAACGGAGGTGGTGCGGGATCCACCAGAACCTCCTCCTCCTGCTGCTCCAGGCTGATAGTAGATGTTGGCGACGACGCTCTGTGCCTGTTGCTGCCCTGCTGTTGTTGACGTTGAAGCAGGAGCTCCAGCAGCCGCTCCATACGGTCAATACGCCCTTCACCCTGAACACTCAGGTGGTCGGAGTCCTCCGGCTCTGAAAAGAAAACCGGGCTCCTGTCATCGGCCCGCACCTCGTCGAGGCCCTGCCGGTGCCGGTAGTTGTCGCTGACAGCCGCCGAGGCGAAACTGCGCGATTCCTGCGCGGGCGTGTTCAACCGCCTCCGTTTAGCGGGAACTGAAGCCGTTGCCACTAAGGACACTTGCGGCGTGGTGTCAGCACCAGCCGAAGCATGGCTGCCTGGGGCCCGCGCAGTCTTGCCGGCTGCCCACATCGTGGACCTTGCCGACGCATTGTCTCGCCCACCCATCCACGGGGGGCTCGGCGACCGTGACGAGACCCGACTCAACCGACCCGTCCCGGCGTCGAGAGTCGGGGTGTGCCGGCTGGACCTCACAGCCGCCCCGGGTCTCGCCCTGGAACCTGACCGCTCCTCCGCGGCAGGCAATGCCTTAGCCCTAACAGGGTTAGGCTTCTGGGCTCCTGCCCTCCCCCTTCTCGGAGGGCTGAGTGGAACAGGCCGTGCAATGGCACGTGCCCTGCTCGAGGTCGCCAGCAAGCCCGCTGACGACCTGACTGCCATGGCAGGGTCCCCCTGCTCTGGCGGCACACCACACTCCTCCTCGTCGAACTCCTCCGAGCTGTGGTGTGCTGGCGGATCTGGACCTGTAAACACAGGGCTTACCCACATCTCCGCCTGAGTCCCGGCCTGCGCTGCAGGTACTGCCGATGGTAATGGCCCCGGAACTGTTGGCCGTCGAATTCGTCCAGACATCCTCCGGCCCTTGAAACTCCCATCCATGTCCTTGCTGCAAGACATAATCAGACAACAAGGACCACCAACTAAAGGTAGAATACTTACCTCCGTGGCCCCTTATGAAGGGCTGGCGAGGAGCGCGCTCCACCGCCAGCCGTCGCAGCAACGCGGTACGACGATATGTCGAGCATGCGCACCGGCGGGCTCTTCACGAAGTCACTCACGTGACTCCGAAATGAAATGGAAGTGCACAGTGATGAAAGCAGAGCAGCATGGGATTCAGTCAGGAGTTCAGCAGACTCGACAGGGGATTAACAAAACCGCAGCTGTAAATGACAAGTAAGGGAATTGCAGATGGCAGGTTAGACATTCCAGCAGGATATGCCTTGCGAAACTGATGATACATGCCAAAGTAACTCTTGCTTTGTTACGCCAAAGCCAGCTAAATTAATTGAATTAAGTCAAGTTGTTTATGGGTCAAAGTCCAGACATTTTAGATCTTCACCTGCAAATTTCACCAATTTGACAAATGAAGCTATGTATTTCTGAATATGGTGGAAAATACTGAGACCAGGTAAAGCCCATGGATACCATAAAGCACATCAGGTGAGGAATTTCTCAAATTCCGCAGCAAAAATGTCCGGGCAGGGCAGCCATGGTGCGCAGTGGGAGAGTCGCTGATTTACAGTGCTTGCAGCGCCAGAGACCCAGGTTAAATCCCGACTACGGGTGCTGTATGTATAGAGTTTGTACATTCTCCCTGGGACCAAGTGGATTTTCTCAGAGAACTTTGGTTTCCTCCCACACTCCAAAGACGTACAGGTTTGTAGGTTAATTGGCTTGGTGTATGTGTAAATTGTCCCTAATGTGTGCAGGATAGTGTTACTGTGCAGACTCGGTGGGCCTGTTTCCATGCTGTGTCTCTAAATGGCTGTGGACCCATTGCTTGAAGTTTAACAAAATCCCCGTCATGAGTCTTTCCGTCAATCACCATATCAGTGCAGTGTGCAAAGGAAATCAGATCAAACTGTGTTCAGGGACAGGTCTGAATAGTTTGTTCAGATTTGGGAGTAACGAGGTTGAACACATGGAATAGGCAAAGAGTCAGAATAAGGAACATTTGGCAGCAAAGAGTAGGGGAGTGAAGAGAGCCTATGCTTGCCAAAAAATGGGTGAGATCAAGTATTTGTTCGGTAACAGGGGGAGTGTGCTATAATTAGGTATGTTACAAAACTTACCTTTAGCAGTGCTGCAGTTCAGTCGCTGGCCGTGTGCGCGACTTTGGCGCCTTTAGGGGGGGGGGGGGGGACAGGGTTAAAATGCGGTTTTCCCCTTGCCATCCGGAGATTTCTGTTGTCGGAGTGCGATCTATTTCTGGAGATGCGTTCCGACTGCCGGTAAGTCCGTTAATAAAAATAAATAGCCCGACTACTTCATCTCTGCAGTAAAATAAAAATTAGCTCCTAATGCCGTGAACGCCGACAACGGGGACCAATTTTACATAGGGAACAAGTAATTGAAAGCTGTTTATTTTTACATATAAACTTGCTTTTTTAGGGGACTTTAATAAATATTTCATGTTGCGAAACGGTGATTTAGTCCCCACATGAACCAGCAGAATTTTTCCTGCCGATATTACGGTTTAAATTCACCGCAACCGCAACGTTCCAATACATCGCGTTCCAGAAAATCCCACTCGCAATTTTGTAATTGGCTACAATTGGGTAACTAACTAATTAAATGCTTTAATTTCAGATCATCCAAGTAAGATTCTTTCATATTTGTTTCAGAATACTTCAATCTATAATAACTGAAAATTTCTTTCAGTTCTCTTAATTTTTAAGGAAGTTATGGGCTTTTGACTGTCCTCGATCACAACTTTTGTGTTCAGTCAATAGAAAAGCAATAGGAAGCAAGTTGCTAATTTCCGAGTATGAAAAGGGCCCTAACTTTTTTAATACTGAAGATATGAAAGTGAATTAGGTGTCAAATTAAACTTATTATGCTTTATCTGATGGGATAAATTGCAGACTTGATTTTTAAAGTCTCAAAATTTATTTCAGCGAATGTCACAGTCGTATCAAATGGCCGATAAAGCGGCGACTGGACCCCCCCCCCCCCACGACAATGTCTACGACAAGCTACGACAACGTAGCACCTAGTCAACGTCAAGCTACGGCAAGCTACCGACAACCGGCGACCCATTAGGACGCCCACCTATGACCACACAGGGACAACCTACGCCAACCAAAGTCAACCTACATCCACCCACGTGCAGCTACAACAAGCAATGACCGTGTCGGCGACAACTGAAAACAATTCAGTCACCTGTACCTGTCGCCGGTTGACATAGGTTGACATAGGTAATCACCAATGGAATTCACGGAAGTCAGCACCCAGTGACAACCAATGTCACCTGGCGACAACCTGCAACATCCTGGCGATATCCTACGACAGCACCTACGCCAGGAGAAGATAGGCTACGTCAAGCCCACAGTCGGCGAAAGGATTTGAACATTTCAAAACCCCACAGCAACCAGAAGTACATAACGACTCTTTAGGCAAATTGAGGAGACTACTCACGACCATACAGGCATCACCCCGCGACCATATGGAAACAGCCTTGTCGCCTGTTGTCACAGAAGAAAATCGCCTAAGTGGGACAGGGGCTTAATGTGATAACTATTTAATTCTGCTATGTTGCTGTGGGTCCCATAATTCTTGTATGGGCAACAGTTCCAGCACCAGTTTTAGGTGGTGAGTTATTCATTTATTACTTTCATCATGGTTGTGGAATGGTCTTATGAAAGCCATGCATTGGTAGCAATTTATTAGGAGAGTCAACCTTAGTGGATGTTATATTTGGTTATCCCAGCAGATGATATGAGTATATAAAAGCAATTTAACACACACAACAGATGTGATTAATATTCTTTACATTTGGCATTGCTGAGAATCACACAAGCTGCTGCAAACTATTTTGCTGCATCTGCTTTGGAAATAATTCTCTGTTTCATATGGTAGCTTACAATACAGAGAAGCTAAGGTAAGAAGAATTTAATTATGCCTGCATAGAGATTAGAATGAGATTGTCAAGATATAGAGTGGAATCATAGAAACATAGAAACATAGAAAATAGGTGCAGGAGTAGGCCATTCGGCCCTTCGAGCCTGCGCCGCGCATTCAATATGATCATGCCTGATCATCCAACTCCCTTAATGATTTTGTAAGTTTCTATAAGATCCCCCCTCAATCTTCTAAATTCTAGCGAGTACATGCCGAGTCTATCCAGTCTTTCTTCAAATGAAAGTCCTGACATCCCAGGAATCAGTCTGGTGAACCTTCTCTGTACTCCCTCTGTGGCATGAATGTCCTTCCTCAGATTTGGAGACCAAAACTGTACGCAATACTCCAGGTGTGGTCTCACCAAGACCCTGTACGACTGCAGTAGAACCTCCCTGCTCCTATACTCAAATCCTTTTGCTATGAATGCTAACATACAATTCGCTTTCTTCACGGCCTGCTGCACCTGCATGCCTTCTTTCAATGACTGGTGCACCATGACACCCAGGCCTCGTTGCATCTCCCCTTTCCCTAATCGGCCACCATTCAGATAATAGTCTACTTTCCTGTTTGTGCCACCAAAGGGGACAACTTCACATTTATCCACATTATACTGCATCTGCCATGCATTTGCCCACTCACCCAGCCTATCCAAGTCATCCTCCTCACAGCTAACACTGCCTCCCAGCTTTGTGTCATCCGCAAACTTGGAGATGTTGCACTCAATTCCCTCGTCCAAAACATTAATATATATTGTAAATAGCTGGGGTCCCAGCACTGAGCCTTGCGGTAACCCACTAGTCACTGCCTGCCATTCTGAAAAGGACCCATTTACTCCTACTCTTTGCTTCCTGTTTGCAGGCCAGTTCTCTATCCGCACCAATACTGAACCCCCAATACCGTGTGCTTTAAGTTCGTATACTAAGCTCTTATGTGGGACCTTGTTGAAAGCCTTCTGAAAGTCCAGATATAACACATCCACTGGTTCTCCCTTATCCACTCTACTAGTTACATCCTCGTAAAATTCCATAAGATTCGTTACACAAGATTTACCTTTCGTAAATCCATGCTGACTTTGTCCAATGATTTCACCACTTTCCAAATGTGCTGCTATCCCATCTTTAATAACTGACTCTAGCAGTTTCCCCACTACTGATGTTAGACTAACTGGTCTGTAATTCCCCATTTTCTTTCTCCCTCCTTTTTTAAAAAGTGGGGTTACATTAGCTACCCTCCAATCCTCAGGAACTATTCCAGAATCTAAAGAGTTTTGAAAAATTATCGCTGATGCAGCCACTATTTCTGTGGCTACTTCCTTGAGTACTCTGGGATGCAGCCTATCTGGCCCTGGGGATTTATCGGCCTTTAATCCATTCAATTTGCCCAACACCACTTCCCGGCTAATCTGGATTTTACTCAGTTCTTCCATCTTATTTGACCCCCGGTCCCCTGCTATTTCCGGCAGATTATTTATGTCTTCCTTAGTGAAGACAGAACCAAAGTAGTTATACAATTAGTCTGCTATGTCTTTGTTCCCTTGATCAATTCACCTGTTTCTAACCGCAAGAGACATTTCATTTCGGAGTCACGTGAGTGACTTCGTGAAGAGCCCGCCGGCGCGCATGCTCGACATATCGTCGTATCGCGTTGCTGCGACGGCTGACGGAGGAGCGAGCTCCTCGCCAGCCCTTCATAAGGGAACCACGCAGGTAAGTATGCTACCTTAAGTTGGTGGTTCTTGTTGTGTTTGCTTCACAGCAAGAACATGGATGGGAGAGGCCGGAGTTCGAGGAGAAGTCGCCGGCCAGCAGTTCCGGAGCGAGAGTTGTCGGGGGTACCTGCAACACAGACCGGAACGAGGGCGGAGATGTCGGTGAGCTCTGTATTTTCAGGTCCGGACCCGCCCGCACACCACAGCTCGGAGGAGTCCGACGAGGAGGAGTGTGGTGTGCCGCCAGAGCAGGACGACTCTGCCATGGCAGCCAGGTCGTCAGCAGGCTTGCTGACGGCTTCGAGCAGAAGGGTCCGTGCGGCTGCACGGCCCGTTTCACGCAGCCCTCTGAGAAGGGGAAGGGCAGGAGCCCAGCAGCCTAACCCTGTTGGGGCTAAGGCTCTGCCTGCCGCCAGGGAGCGGTCAGGTTCCAGGACGGGACCCGGGGCAGCTGTGAGGTCCAGCCGTCGCCCCCCAACTTTCGACGCCGGGACGAGTCAGTTGGGGGTCCCGTCACGGTCGCCGAGCCCCCCATGGATGGGTGGGCGAGACCATGCGTCGGCAAGGTCCACGATGTGGGCAGCTGGCAAGCCTGCACGGGCCCAAGGTATCCAGGCTTCGGCTGGTGCCGACACCATGCCGCATCTGTCCATAGAGGCAACGGCTTCCGCTCCCGCTAAACGGAGGCGGTTGAACACGCCCGTGCAGGAATCGCGCAGTTTCGCCTCGGCGGCTGTCGACGACAACTACCGGCACCGGCAGGGCCTCGACGAGGTGCGGGCCGATGACAGGAGCCCCGGCCAATTTTCAGAGCCGGAGGACTCCGACCACCTGAGTGTTCAGGGTGAAGGGCGTATTGACCGGATGGAGCGGCTGCTGGAGCTTCTCCTACAAGGTCAACAACAACAGGCATCCAGCAGCGACAGGCACAGGGCTTCATCACCAGCTTCGTACACCAGCCTGGAGCAGCAGGACGAGGAGGCCGTGGTTGACCCCATCCCACCCCCGCCTGAATTACCGGCGGAGGACCTCCTCGATGTGGCTACCAAATTTGCAGCCCCTCATTCGTTGGGGCTTCCCATCAATACGAAGTTGGCAGCCACAGTGGACTTCCTAAATAATCACCAGCTTCAGGAGGAAGTCCTACTACAAGCCATGAGCCGCCACAAGGCTCCATCAAACTGCAATTCCCTCAACGTGCCTGTGGTCAATACGCCAATATGGGGCAACATCAGTGCGGCTATCCGTCAGCAGGAGCTGAAAATTCAGCGGATCCTGAAACTCCTCATGGCCGGGATTACTGCCTTTGTGCGGTCGGTCGACGGAGAGGAGCTTAATTTGGACCAGGAGGATGCTCTGGCGCTTCTGTGCGCTACTCAAAACGAAATAAACGGCTTTCGGAAAAACAGCATCCGCCCAGCGCTCAACCCTAAGTTTGCAGGGTTGTGCAAACCACCGCCGCCGCCGCCGCCCCGTCAGCTCTTTGGCGAAGACCTCTCCAAAAGGGTCAGAGAGCTGGATGAACAAGCCAAGACCGTGGGGCTCATGCGCTCTCACAGTGCCCCCACGCCATCAAGCTCGAAAGCCCCACTTGGCCGTTCACGAGGGTCTGTCAGCACTTCCACCAGGAATTACCCTCCAGCTCCAAACCGATATCAGCCACCCCAACCCCAGGGGTCTTTTTTAGGACAGGCTCGGCAGAAGCCGAGGTGGAAAATGAGGACGCCACGACCTCAGACCAACCCAGCACCTCCACGACCACCCACTCGTGTCAGGGACCGCCGGTAACCACAGAGGTGAGGCGATCTGGTTCTCTTTTTCTCTTTGTTTAACTCCACATGTTGGTGGGCGTTTGCGGTTGTTTGCGGGTGCATGAGGTGACATTACCAGCGATGAGTATGTGTTACGGAATATTCAGGGCCATAGTATTGAGTTTATTAATGGGGACATCCCTCCACCTCAGCATAGACCGGGTCGTACTTTCAAACTAACGGCTGCGGAACAGTCAGTAGGCTATAAGGAAATTTTAAGGTTGGAACAGAAAGGGGTCATAGAGAGAACGGTTCATGAGCCCGTTGAATTTGTTTCCAATATTTTTACTAGACCTAAGAAGGATGGAGGCTGTAGAGTCATTATTGATCTAACCACTCTGAATAACTTTGTAACATATACTCATTTTAAAATGGACACGTTTGAAACGGCCAAATCATTGATTTCACAAGGGTGCTTTATGGCATGCATTGATTTACAGGATGCGTACTATACCGCACCTATGAAAAAATATTACAGAAGGTTCTTAAAATTTATCTGGATGGATCAGCTGTGGCAATATAGGGCGTTGCCTAATGGGCTCACCACAGCCCCTCGCTTATTTACTAAATTGGTGAAGCCAATTATGGCTTATTTAAGACAAAGACATCATATTGTTATGGCCTATTTAGATGATATTTTAATTGTCGGCCACACCTTGGAATTAGCACAACAAGGGGTTGCAGCTGCGGTCAATTTGTTCCAACAGCTTGGGTTCATTGTTCATCCAGAAAAATCTAAGTTCTGCCCCACCCAGGTAATTAATTATCTGGGGTTCCAGGTGAATTCCATTAGCATGAGAGTCACCATACCAATTAACAAAATTGAGGAGGTAACACAGGTGTGTACAGACTTGATTAATACTCGTATACCATCGATTCGTCACACAGCTACTGTCATTGGCAAGATTGTGGCTTTGTTTCCGGCAGCCCGGTATGGACCTCTGCATTATCAAAACTTGCAGAGAGCCAAGATCGCTGCGTTGCGACGGCATGCTGGGCATTATGATCGATCAATGCGGCTGCCGCCTGCAGCATTGGATGAATTACGATGGTGGGTTTGCCACATTAGTAAATCGTTCAAAACTATTATTGAGGCGAAACCGATGATATACTTACAAACTGATGCGAGCTCTGATGGCTGGGGAGCTACGAATCAATTCTCTAGTTGTGGGGGCCGATGGGATACCCTTGAGAATACGATGTTGGTATCACAAGGGATCAACTATTTGGAGCTGCTTGCAGCGTTTCACGGACTTCGTGCATATTGTTCCAAGATCATTGGAGCACATGTCCGGCTCCAAATAGACAATACCACAGCGGTGGCATATTTAAACCACATGGGCGGTACCAGGTCAGTTTCATGTGATAAATTGGCTAATTCAATTTGGCTCTGGTGTGTCAAGAGAGACATTTGGATTTCAGCTACCTATTTGCCAGGTGAGCTTAATATTGTGGCGGACGCCAGGTCACGCAAGTTCAATGATAATATTGAATGGATGTTACATCCTGAAATTTTTGCAAAAATCACAGCCAAATTTGGGAAACCGGACATTGACCTTTTTGCGTCCCGGTTGAACCATCAGGTACCAACCTACGTCGCGTGGGAACCAGATCCTGGGGCTATAGCGTTAGATGCATTCTCGCTAGACTGGGGGAATTGCTTTTTCTATGCATTCCCCCCGTTTTGCCTCATCAGTCGGGTATTACGTAAAATTCAGATGGACGGTGCCAAGGGCATCCTTATCATACCCGACTGGCCTACACAGCCGTGGTATCCGATGGTCTTTGACACGCTCAGTGAACCTTGGGTCCGTTTGCAGGGTAGCCCAGAATTAGTTACTCACCCTGTTTCAGGGGAGCCACATCCCTGCCATGGCTATTTAAATTTGTTGGCTTGCAGATTCTGAATCGGCCTTTAGAACAATACGGCCTTTCTACCCGGACCATGGATACCATTGCGGCGTCGTGCCGAGAGTCTACAAGGCGAAGATACCGCTCTCACATCAGGAAGTGGGAAGCCTTCTGCAGCCGCTCTCGCATCACGTACGATGCCGTGACTATAACCGACGTCCTGGAATTCCTCGCGGGGTTGCACCATGATGAACACTTAAGCTACAGTGCCATCAACAGCGCCAGGAGCGCTCTATCATTCTACCTCAATATTGAGGTGGGATCCAACAGGCTAGTGTCCAGGCTCATGCGGGGTATTTTCAATACAAATCCGCCTACACCACGTTACAATATCACCTGGGATGTCAGGGACGTTTTAACTCTGCTCAGGACGTGGTCCCCCATGGAAGGGCTCCAGCTGGACAAACTCACCATGAAGCTGGTGATGTTACTAGCGCTGACTTCAGCACAGAGGGTACAGACACTCCACAAACTACGTGTCGACAGAATGATGTCTACCCCCACAGAAGTAGTTTTCTTTGTTGACGAGCTACTAAAGCAACACAGACCTGGGTGCACAGGGCTGCAGCTGAAGTTCCCGGCATACCCCGCCGATGCTAGGCTATGCTTAGCCTCCCATATCCGTTACTACGTCAAGGTGACGGCAAGCATCAGAGGAATGGAGAGATACCTGCTTGTCACTCATAAGAGACCTCACCATCGAGTGACAACACAGACGATATCCAGGTGGCTTCGAGTCGTCTTGGGTAAGTCAGGTATCGACACTAATGTGTTCAAATCTCATTCCACCAGGGCTGCATCGACGTCGGCGGCGAGGGTCATGGAGGTGCCCATGGACCATATTCTCGCCACAGCAGGATGGGCTAATGAGACGGTGTTCCAGCGGTTCTACAACCGGCCCGTTGCTGCGCCTCTACAGTTCGCAGAAGCCGTGCTAGATGCGGGGCAAGAACGTGGAGATGTCCCCGAATGAGGGGTTTTGATTTGTTTGTTAATAAATATGCTTTGTTTTGCAGTATGGACTAGTCAGCAAGTTATTCCTCCCATCCATCCCTGGTAGTGGTGTGACAGCATGGACGTGGTCCAGGGCGTGTCATCACAGAAGCTTTGAAGTCTTCACGAAGTCACTCACGTGACTCCGAAATGAAATAGTAAGATTGAACGAGAACTTACCAGTTCGAAGGTTGATCATTATTTCATGAGGAGTCGAAGTGAGGGATTTCGTGCCCTCCTCGCCCAACCCTCAATCACCTTCAGCTGGTAATCTTAGTCGTTTCATTCTTACTATGTGAAGTCATTTCTGGATTGGTTTCTGTGATTCCACGCCGCTACTTTGAAGTATGTCGAGCATGCGCGCCGGCGGGCTCTTCACGAAATCCCTCACTTCGACTCCTCATGAAATAATGATCAACCTTCGAACTGGTAAGTTCTCGTTCAATCTTACTATTTGTTTTAACTCATCTTTTTCTCTTCACATATCTATAAAAAAATAGTAAACAGAGGAACTCAACAGGACGAACGGTCTTGACCTAAAACGTCACCTATTCATTTTCTCCAGAGATGGTGCCTGACCCTGTGAGTTACTTCAGCTTTGCGTGTCTGTCTTTGGAGAACTTCAAATTCTGTCCATCCGAGTAGATGTCTAGGTCAAGTGAGATAAGGAAAAAATGTGTTTGGCCAGATGGAGTTTGACTCCTGTTATGATGTTATATCTGTGTACCGGCACACCTAGATCTCCCTGCTTTACAACACATCCCAGAGCCCTGACACTCACTGTTGTAGGTCCTGGCCATGTTAGACTTCCCAAACTGCAACACCTCACAATTCTCCGTGTTAAATTCCATCAAACATTCCTCAGCCAACCTGCCCAAATGATTTTGTTTCTAAATCCTCAAGGAAATAAAATATAAGTGTAGTATATGGACACAAATAAAGGTTTGCTCGGATATAACGAAAATGAAATGAGACACAATGGGTTCACTTTATGATATCACCTTATGACATGCAATGCTTCAAAAGCAGTTAGAAGAAGTGAGTGTTACTTCAGAAATAAAAGATAATTAAAGGCCTTGATTAAGACAGATAAATACCTAAGTATTTATCTGGTTTTTATCTAAGTATTTATCTAAGCATTTATGAGGCCCACCTGAATTGGGACATCCTTGTACAAACTCAGGAGCAATCAATTTCATGCTCCTCTGCATGTGATTGATTCAATACAAATAAATAAGAAGTTACACAATAGCTGAAATGGAAAATGTAGGTGAACTTTGGCAACAAATACTCCAGTGCAATGGGATGAAAATGTCCAAAATGTGTCTAACCTAATGGTCTGGAATGTTGATGAGATTACATGTCATTAGGGGAGAACTGAAGAAATACAAGGGAGAACTGAAGAAATACAAGGGAGAACTGTCGGAAGGTGGCACCCCTGTGTTTCCACCAGGGGTGTCGCACAATTGGCAGCCCCGCTAAAAGTCTGTTTGTTTTTTCGACTTTTATTTTATTTTTAGTGTGTGTTGAAAGTCTGTGTAAATGTTCTCCGGTTTGTTTTATGTGGGGGGAGAGGGAGGGGGAAGCTTTTTTTTCAGTTTCTTATCTTACCGGAGATACGATTAATTTTTGGATCTCATTCTCCGGTCGCTCTGCGGGCCTACCATCGATGGTGCTGGAGGCCTCCTTGGACTGACCTTGGGCCCCACTGCGGAGGCGTGGACGTAACATCGGAGTCGATTCCTTGCCTGGGATCGCTCCAACTGCGGCCTGCGGGCTTTACACCAGATGCTCGCAGTCTCGGGAGAGGCCGTGGATGTCGTGAGCTCCAATGTCACGGAAGGTTCGACCAGCCCCAATGCTGGGTTTGATCGTCCGGCACGGGGAAGCTGCATTTCTCCCAATGCAGGAGATGATCGCCTCATCGTGGAGGGCCTGCCGCTGGCTACAGGAGTCAAGATCATCCCGTCAACGGAGGGCTAGAGGCCCTGACCGCAGGGGAGGAAAGAGAGGAGAATGAACATTATTTTCGCTTTCCATCACAGTGAGGAGTGTGGAGGAGTCACGGTAGTGGATGTTTATAACCATATAACCATATAACAATTACAGCACGGAAACAGGCCTTCTCGGCCCTTCCAGTCCATGTCAACCATTTATTTTCCTCTCGTCCCATCTACCTGCACTCAGACCATACCCCTCCATTCCCTTCCCGTCCATATACCAATCCACTTTCCTTTTAAATGTTAAAATCGATCCTGCCTCCACCACTTCTGCAGAAAGATCATTCCACACAGCCACCACTCTCTGAGTAAAGAAGTTCCCCCTCATGTTACCCCTAAACTTCTGTCCCTTAATTCTCATGTCATGCCCTCATGTTTGAATCTTTCCTACCCTCAATGGGAAAAGCTTATCCACGTCAACTCTGTCTATCCCTTTCATCATTTTAAATACCTCAATCAAGTCCCCCCTTAACCTTCTGCGCTCCAAAGAATAAAGACCTAAGAATAAGACATATTATGTTAAAATGTGTTTCGTGTGTTCCGTTTTTTATTTGTATGACCGACTTGGCAAATGAAATTCCTCGTATGTTGCAAAACATACTTGGCTAATAAAGTATTATTGTGATTTCAACATGCTGAAAAATGCCCGTGAGTAAAAAAAGATTGCCAAGGAAATAATCAATATTTCTTTACTCGTAGGTTTAGTCAAGGTAAATTGTAGTAGGTCGTAATGCCATCATAGGTAATCGAAGGCAATCAAAGGTAATCGAAAATAGTCGAACGTAAAGCTTGTTGAGAAAAATAAAGGTAGGTAAACCGACAGGTAATGTTAGACTTTATTAAAAGTTGGCTGGCTTCTTAAAAGTGTCTCCACTCCTTCTTCCCCTCTTCTGTCCCCTTCTCTCCCCTTCTATCCCCCCCTACCCCCACCCCCCTCATCCCACCTCCCTCTCCGCCCTCTCTAAAGGACTTACCATAACTGTGCCAGCCTTCTTTTACCTTCCTGTTCATTGCGGGTGTGAATTTCAGACAGCACTCCCCCGCTTTCCCTAACCCCGCCTTTGCGATGTGTTTGTGTGTGTGTGTGTGTGTGTGCAGATGGTCGATCCAGCTCGCAGTTTCATAGCTGACGGTTGATCCAGCTCGAGAAGTTACTGGCATTAGTGGACAGGCCCATAACCCAATGAAAAATATTTAATCTTAAAGCAATTCGCCACAGAATGACTGTGTAGCTCATCATGATAGAACTAACCAATTAATCTTACTGCCTAGTGCTTATTTGACATGCTTGTTAGGTAGGTTACATAACTTAACTTCAGCTGCGCGGCAGTTCTGTCACTGGCCGTGTGCGTGACTTTGGTGCCTTTGAGAAGGGGGCGGGTTTAAAATGCGATTTTTCTCCAGCCTATTCAAATCAAATTTGAACAGACTGTTTAGTTGCTGAAGAAAAATCGACTGCCATTTTATTAAGTTTATTAAAATTAGCGCTGGATAAGTTAATAGCAGGAGTAAATTAAAAATAATCTTCTAATGCCGTCAATACCAACAACGGGATGTATCTCATGTAGGGGACAAGGCAAGGTACACTGTTTAATTTTTCATATAAACTTGCTTCTTAGGATGCCTTTAATCAAAGTTTAACGTCGCGAAACGGTGACTTAGGATCCATACGAACCGGCAGTGCTTTTCCTGCCGATATGGGGTTTAAATTCAATGCAACTGAGATGTTCCCATCGATCGCATTCCACAAAAACCCACGCGCAAGATGATTAAAATGGCCATTAATTTACAGGAATTAAACACTAAATTCCTTCCATTTGGCCTATAAATTAATGACAATGAGATTTTAAAATCATGTTATATTGTGAATTCTTGTGTGAATGTTATTTGGACACTTAGGTTTTTTAAAAATGTTCATCTTTTGTTAAGAAATGGATAGATGTTTAGATCTAGTAATTGAATTTTGTAATTGGCTACAATTAGGTAACTAACTAATTATATGCTTTAATTTCAGGTCATCCAAGTAAGATTGTTTCATATTTGTTTCAGAGTGCTTCAATCTATAATAACTGGAAATTTCATTCAGTTCTCTTAATGTTTAAAAAAGTTATGGGCTTTTGACTGTCCTTGATCACAGCTTTTGTGTTAAGTCAATGGAAAAGCAGTAGGGAACAATATGCTAATAGCTGAGTATGAAAAAGGCCATAACTTTTTTAATACTGAAGATATGAAAGTGAATTAGGTGTCAAATTAAACTTCTTTTTATGCTTTTTCTGATGGGATAAATTGCAGACTTAATTTTTTAAATTTCAAGATTTTGTAACATTGCTATGTTTGTATCTTCTTTTCCCTCTAAGTATTCATCCATATCTCATTTGAAAATTATGAGATTCTGTTTCCATCATCGTTTGAAGCCATGTATTCTAGATCAAAACTTGCTGTGTTAGAAACACAGAAACCTAGAAAATAGGTGCAGGAGGAGGCCATTTGGTCCTTAGAGCCAGCACCGCCATTCATGGTGATCATGGCTGATCATCCACAATCAGTCCTCCGTGCCTACTTTCTCCCCATATCCCTTGATTTTGTTCACCCGTAGAGCTCTATCTAACTCTCTTTTAAATTCCTCTAGTGAATTAGCCTCTACTGCCTTCTGTGGCAGAGAATTCCACAAATTCACAACTGTCTGGGTGAACAAGATTGTTGAAGAAGTGTTTCTTCGTGTAGCTTTCACCTTAAACCAGTGAATGTGATAATTACCTATCTGCAAATGGAGATAGTTTCTACTTTCATTTCTCTTATCCTTTCAGTGCTAAGATTAACTCTAGTTTGTCCAACCTCTTCACACAAATAAAGCCCTATATCCTTGGCACCATGCATGTAAAAATATCCTTTTGTTGTCTCCAAAGCCACACCTTGCTTCTTCGTGTGATGTCCAGAAGGCAAACTGGATTTTTATAAAAATTAATCTTTCTTGTTTTTATACTCCTTGCCTATATTTATAAAAGGAACATCCCTGCATTTCCTCTTGAATAACCTTCTCAATTTATTATGCCACCTTGATTAATTTTTATTTGTACGCATCCAGGGCTCTCCGATCAACTTCCGTTTAAAAATGTGTCATTAAGTAAATGGTGGTTCTTCACACGACCTGCCAAAATACATCCTGGCTTCCTCAGTTGATCTTCCTTAGGTTTTATACAATAGACAATAGGTGCAGGAGTAGGCCATTCGGCCCTTTGAGCCAGCACCGCCATTAAATGTGATCATGGCTGATCATCCCCAATCAGTACCCTGTTCCTGTCTTCTCCCCATATCTCCTGACTCTGCTATTTTTAAGAGCCCTATCAAGCTCTCTCTAGAAAGCATCCAGCGAATCTGCCTCCACTGCCCTCTGAGGCAGAGAATTCCACAGACTCACCTCTCTCTGTAAGAAAAAATTGTTTCCTCGTCTCTGTTCTAAATGGCTTACTCCTTATTCTTAAACTGCGGCCCCTGGTTCTGGACTCCCCTAACATCAGGAACATGTTTCCTGCTTCTAGCGTGTCCAAGCCCTTAACAATCTTATATGTTTGGGTAACATGTTGAATTTAGTTTGACTTTAGTTTATTGTCACGTGTGCCGAGGTGCAGTGAAAAGCTGTTATGAGATCATAAGGTCATTACTGATAGGAGTAGAAATTGGCCATTTGACCCATCAAGTCTACTCTGCCATTCAATCATGGCTGAATTATCTCTCCCTCCCAACCCCATTCTTCTGCCTTCTCCCCATAACCTTTGACACCTGTACGAATCAAAAATCTATCTATCTCTGCCATAAAAATATCCACATGGTCTCGACAGCCTTCTGTGGCAAAGAATTCCACTGATTCACCACCCTCTGACGATGCATTTCTCCTCATCTCCTTCATAAAAGAACATTCTTTAATTCTGAGGCCATGGAACTCTTGTCCCAGTCTATCCCACTAGTGGAAACATCCTCTCCACATCCACTCTATCCAAGCCTTTCACTATTCTATATGTTTCAATGAGGTCCCCCCTCATTCTTCTAAACTCCAGCGAGTACAGGCCCAGTGCCGACAAATGATATAGGTTCATCATAGGTTCACCTATTCATTCCTGGGATCACTGGGGGTGGGGTGTCAAATGGGATAGTCGAGGACAGAGTTAAAGGGAAAGAGAGTAAAGTGATGGTTAATGACCCCAGAATTAACGGGAAAGAAAGCTCACAAAGGGATAGGAGAGTATGGCCAAATGTAATAGGGATCGATGTGAAAGGTGCCATTTGTCAACATAGTTGTATAAGGAGTAAGAGTGTTGTAAAAACAAGCCTGAAGGCTTTGTGTCTCAATGCGAGGAGCATTCGTAATAAGGTGGATGAGTTGAAGGTGCAGATAGCGATTAATGACTATGCTATAGTTGGGATCACAGAGACATGGCTCCAGGGTGACCAAGGCTGGGAGCTGAACATCCAGGGATATTCAATATTCAGGAGGGATAGACGAAAAGGAAAAAGAGGTGGGGTAGCATTGCTGGTGAGAGAGGAGATTAATGCAATAGAAAGGAAGGACATTAGCGTGGAGGATGTGGAATCGATATGGGTAGAGCTGCGAAACTTTAAGGGGCAGAAAACGCTATCGGGAGCTGTGTACAGGCCACCTAACAGTAGTATTGGAGTTGGGGATGGCATCAAACAGGAAATTAGAAATGCGTGCAACAAGGGTAACACGGTTATAATGGGTGACTTCAATCTGCATGTAGATTGGGTGAATCAAATTGGCAGGTGTGCTGAGGAAGAGGATTTCTTGGAATGTATGCGGGATAGTTTTCTCAACCAACATGTGGAGGAACCAACGAGAGAGCAGGCTATTCTAGACTGGGTATTAAGTAATGAGGAAGGGTTAGTTAGCAGTCTTGTTGTGCGTGGCCCCTTGGGCAAGAGTGACCATAATATGGTTGAGTTCTTCATTAGGATGGAGAGTGACAAAATTAAGTCAGAAACAAGGGTTCTGAACTTGAACAAAGGTAACTTTGAAGGTATGAGATGTGAATTGGCCAAGATAGACTGGTAGGTGATTCTTAAAGGGTTGACAGTGGATGTGCAATGGAAGGTATTTAAAGACTGCATGGATGAATTACAAAAATTGTTCATACCAGTTTGGCAAAAGAATAAATCGGGGAAGGTGGTGCATCCATGGATAACAAGGGAAATCAGGGATAGTATAAAAACAAAAGATGAGGCATACAAATTTGCCAGAAAAATCAGCCTACCGGAGGACTGGGAGAAATTCAGAATCCAGCAGAGGTGGACAAATGGCTTAATTAGGAAAGGGAAAATAGATTATGAAAGGAAACTGGCAGGGAACATAAAAACTGACTGCAAATGTTTTTATAGATATGTGAAGAGAAAGAGACTAGTTAAAACAAATGTTGGTCCCTTGCAGTCAGAAACGGGTGAATTGATCATGGGGAACAAGGACATGGCAGACCAATTGAATAACTACTTTGGTTCTGTCTTCACTAAGGAAGACATAAATAATCTGCCGGAAATAGCAGTGGAACGGTAGTCAAATAAGATGGAGGAACTGAGTGAAATCCAGGTTAGCCGGGAGGTGGTGTTGGGTAAATTGAACGGATTGAAGGCCGATAAATCCCCAGGGCCAGATAGTCTGCATCCCAGAGTATTCAAGGAGGTAGCCACAGAAATAGTGGATGCATTAGTGATATTTTTTTTTAATTCCTTAGATTCTGGAGTAGTTCCTGAGGATTGGAGGGTAGCTAATGTAACCCCACTTTTTCAAAAAGGAGGGAGAGAGAAAGCGGGGAATTACAGACCAGTTAGTCTAACATCGGTAGTGGGGAAACTGCTAGAGTCAGTTATTAAAGATGGGATAGCAGCGCATTTGGAAAGTGGTGAAATCATTGGACAAAGTCAGCATGGATTTACGAAAGGTAAATCATGTCTGACAAATCTGATAGAATTTTTCAAGGATGTAACTAGTGGAGTGGATAAGGGAGAACCAGTCGATGTGTTATATCTAGACTTTCAGAAGGCTTTCGACAAGGTCCCGCATAAGAGATTAGCATACAAACTTAAAGCACACGGTATTGGGGGTTCAGTATTGATGTGGATAGAGAACTGGCTAGCAGACAGGAGGCAAAGGGTAGGAGTAAACTGGTCCTTTTCAGAATGGCAGGCAGTGACTAGTGGGGTGCCGCAAGGCTCAGTGCTGGGACCACAGCTATTTACAATATATATTAATGATTTGGACGAGGGAATTCAATGCAACATCTCCAAATTTGCAGATGACACCAAGCTGGGGGGTATAGTTAGGTGTGAGGAGGATGCTTGGAGGCTGCAGGGTGATTTGGATAGGCTGAGTGAATGGGCAGATGCATGGCAGATGCAGTATAATGTGGATAAATGTGAGGTTATCCACTTTGGTGGCAAAAACATGAGGGTAGACTATTATCTGAATGGTGGCAGATTAGGAAAAGGGGAGATGCAACGAGACCTGGGTGTCATTGTACACCAGTCATTGAAAGTAAGCATGCAGGTGAAGCAGGCAGTGAAGATAGCAAATGGTATGTTAGCATTCATAGCGAAAGGATTTGAGTATAGGAGCAGGGAGGTTCTACTGCAGTTGTACAGGGTTTTGGTGAGGCCACACCTGGAGTATTGCGTACAGTTTTGGTCTCCAAATCTGAGGAAAGACATCCTTGCCATAGAGGGGGTACAGAGAAGATTCACCAGACTGATTCCTGGGATGTCAGGACTTTCATATGAGGAAAGACTGGATAGACTCGGCTTGTACTCGCTGGAATTTAGAAGATTGAGGGGGATCTTATAGAAACTTACAAAATTCTTAAGGGGTTGGACAAGCTAGATGCTGGAAGATTGTTTCCGATGTTGGGGGAGTCCAGAACAAGGGGTCACAGTCTAAGGATAAGGGGAATTCCTTTGGGACCGAGATGAGGAAAACATTCTTTACACAGAGAGTGGTGAGTCTCTGGAATTCTCTGCCACAGAAGGTAGTTGAGGCCAGTTCATTGGCTATATTTAAGAGAGCGTTAGATGTGGCACTTGTGGCTAAAGGGATCAGGGGTATGGAGAGAAGGCAGATACGGGATACTGAGTTGGATGATCAGCCATGATCACATTGAATGGCGGCTCGAAGGGCCGAATGGCCTACTCCTGCACCTATTTTTCTATGTTTCTATTCTTATAAACCTTCTCTGGACCCTCTCCAGAGCCAGCACATCCTTCCTCAGATATGGTGCCCACTATTGTGCACAATATTCCAAATTGGGCCTTACCAGCGCATACTCAGCATTACATCCCTGTTTTTGTATACAAGCCCTCTTGAATTAAATGTTAGCATTGAGTTTGCTTTCTTTATGGGTTTCAAACAGAAATTTCCTCCGTCAATTAACTGAATGCAGATGTCCTGGAACACCTGCAGCGTACACAGTGTAGCATTTCTTCATTTGTGGCTCTGAACAAAAGTGTTGTCTCTCATTTTTATTCACCTTCCACTGAGTTGTCAGAAGAGGTAAGCAATGTTAATCCAATCAAGTGTAACACAAGCATATGCAGACAATCCTAATGTTATCTTTATTTATTTTTAACTATTTATTGCCCAAACACAAAATCTGTCTATTTGCAGCACTGTAAAAACTATTTGACATTTATCTGGCTTACTATTGTGCCAAATCCTACCAAAAATATCAGATTGTGAGGGAATATTTTAATAAAAATGCTCACAGTATTGAGAAGTATAAATTATTAATGGCCACTAACAAGAGCATTTACAGCTTTCCAATGATTTCTGTCTATAATGACTTCACCTTGAGTGGGATGGTTTTACACTCATACAGGTTTGCACACACAACGCAATTATCAAAAACAACATGTTTCAGTAAGAGGAAGATGACTTTGTATATTATATTGAGGGAGAGTAAAAATGAGAGATTATATTTTTGCCCTCACTTGATCACTACGGAGCTAAGGCAAAGCCCCCATCCAAATAATCTTCAGGAAATTTAAGAAAGTTAAATTCTATCAGCAGCTTCTTAAAATGTAATTTAATACCCACCAATTCCAAGGAATGTGATATATATATATATATATATATATATATATATATATATATATGACTATATATATAATCACTCTAGTCTTGATTGTTTTATATATATTACTAAAAGTCTCATCTTGACCACTTCCTGTTGCAATGTAAATTGATTTTGGAAAAAATGCAGCCACTTAACGGCTGTGTTTTTTGAACATCTTTCTCGGAATTCCCCCTCCGCTGTGCAGGACAAGAGGATTTTTTCCCTACGAAGAAAATGAAAGAGTTCTTAGTGTTTTAAAAATGTTGAGACTCTCTCTCCTGAAGGCCATGTCCCTTCCAGAGGGAGTATAAAACCCGCAAGTGTGGTGGTGCCTTAGTTCTCTGCAAGATGGGGGAGCGAGAGGTCGCAAGTCTCAGTCTGAGCTGTGCATAACACTGAACACATGTCTACTAAACTGTGAGTGGTTTTACTGACCTGTCAGTCCCCTTAATGTGGTTTGAAAATGTAGTTTTAAAATGCAAAAGTGTGTTTTGGTTTGAAAGTGCTAAAGCTGTGTTGCCTATGGTTTGAAAGTGCTAAAGCTGTGTTGCCTTTGGTTTGAAAGTGCTAAAGCTGTGTTGCCTTTGGTTTGAAAGTGCTAAAGCTGTGTTGCCCATGGTTTGAAAGTGCTAGTGTTGCCTATTTAAAGCTGCCTTGCCTAATTAAAGCTGCCTTGTCTAATTAAAGCCACCTTGCCTAATTAAAGCTGTCTTGCCTAATTAAATTTGCCTTGCCTAATTAAATTTGCCTTGTCTAATTAAAGTTGTCTTGTTAATTAAAGTTGCCTTGACTTCTATATAATTAAAAGTCTAACCTTGACCTCTTCCTGTTTGTGCTTTATATTGATTTTAGAAAAAAACACTACCATGTATGGCTGTGTTTTTAGCCATCTTATTCAGTGTCCCTCTCCGCTCATCAGGTGCCGAGGATTTTTCCCATTGATGAAAAATAAAAAGAGATATTAGTGTTTTAAAAATGTTGAGATTCTGTCTCCTGTCAATGACGACATGAAAGCCATGCCCCTTCTGGTGGGAGGGACTTTTTCCATGTCGCCTCCGCCATGGCCTAACATCGAGAATCAGTGCTGCCTTTCCCGGAGATGCGCCCGGGGCTTCAGCTGCGGATGCAGCAAGGTTGCTTTTGTCGCGGAGCTGGCGAGCCCTCGCCAGGGGTCGCCGGAGAGGAGCGCTCCATTCACTGGCCCGTGGCAGCCTGAGGCCACGGTCTGCAGTGCTCCAGTTGGTGGCGGTCGGAGCCTGGGATTATTCGTTGGGGACCCGGGAGAAGAAGAGCTCCAACTGCCGGCCCTGGCAGGGGCTTACCATCCGGAGCGGGGTCCCTCGCTGGGGATCCCTGGAGAGGAGTTCCGACCGCTGGCCCTGCAGTCTGCGGCGCTTCTTGCTGTGGCACGATGGGGACTATAGATCTTCGACCACCGGCCTACGGCCTACGCCATCTTGAAGCCGCTGTCTCCAGTGGGGAGGCGCTTGGACTTACCTTGTTTGAACATCTGGGCACCCACAGCGGCAACTGCGGAGGGTTGAGGTCCTGACCACGGGGGAAAATGGAGGAGGGCTGGCCAATTTTTGTGCCTTCCACCACAGTGATGAATGCTGTGGTGGATGTTTGTGTTAAATTTTTATTGTGTATTGTGTGTTCTTTTTTTTAATTGTACCGCTGCTGGCAAATTCATTGCAAGTGAATAATGTGCAAGTGAAGAACAAAACTTGATTTGACTTGAATAGTGGTGAATAAAACTTGACTTGACTTGACAGGAAAATGGGGTTGAGAGGGAACGATGGAACAGTCATGATTGAACTGCAGAGAAGACTTGATGAGCCAAATGGCCTAATTCTGCTCTGACGACCTATGAACTTATGAATTGTAGACTTAAGGCGAAGGGGGAAAGATTTAAGAAGGACCTCAGGGCCACCTTTTCACAGAGTTTAGTCCGTGTTTTGGATGTTGCCAGATGAAACTATAGAAGCAGATGCAATTTTGATTTTCAAAAGACATTTGGACAGATATATGGATTAGAAGGGTTTAGAGGGATATGGACTGAATGACAGCAAAGCAAATTAGCCTAGAAAACCAACTTAATTGGCATGGACAATTTCAGCTGATAGCCCCATTTCCATACTGGATTGCCTTTTGACTCTGTGACTATATTTTAGTTAATGTGTTAAATTTGAACTAAGAATTTAAGAAAGATGAACAGTTTGATGACCTTTATGGCCTATTCAGAAATTGATCATAGTCATCATCACTATCACTACGCTGGATTGAAACATTTTCATCTCTCGTCTGAAAGCCTGGCGCTGTAAGGCATCAACTCTACCAATAGTATTGATTTATTATTGCCATGTGACTGTGCTACAGGAAAAAAGCTTTTGTTTGTTTTTTTTTAATCAAATCATACCATATATAAAACTACAATCATATGCAAGTACAACAGATAGTGGAAAGATAAAGAGTGTAGCTTTACAGCATTGTAGCATTACAGTTACTAAGAAAAAGTCCAAAATCTGCAATGTGGCAGGATGAAAGATTGGGACTACCCTGGCTTATAGAAGTAGCATTCAGTCGTCTCACAACAGATGAGAAGAAGCTGTTCCTGAGCACCTCCTTGTGGGCCACTATATTGATTATCATCCTGGAGCTTGTATTGTCGCCTATCCTCACTAATTACTGTATATGGGTCAGTAAGTCAAGGATAATTATAGGAGGAATGGAGTAAATGAGGTGCTAGATGAGTATAAAGAATGTAAAAAGAATCTTAAGAAAGAAATAAGAAAAGCTAAAAGAAGATATGAGGTTGCTTTGGCAAGAAAGGTGAAAGTAAATCCAAAGGGTTTCTACAGCTATATTAATAGCAAAAGGATAACGAGGGATAAAATTGGACCATTAGAGAGCCAGAATGGACAGCTATCTGCAAAGCCAAAAGAGATGTGGGAGATATTGAACAAATTCTTTTCTTCGGTATTCACCAAGGAGAAGGATATTGAATTATGTGAGGTAAGGGAAACTAGTAGAGTAGCTATGGATACTATGAGTTTCAAAGTAAAAGAAGTACTGACACTTTAGAAAAATATAAAAGTGGATAAATCTCCAGGTCCTGACAGGATATTCCCTAGGACATTGAGGGAAGTTAGTGTAGAAATAGCCGGGTCTATGACAGAAATATTTCAAATGTCATTAGAAACGGGAATAGTCCCCGAGGATTGGCGTACTGCGCATGTTGTTCCATTGTTTAAAAACGGTTCTAAGAGTAAACCTAGCAATTATAGACCGGTTAGTTTCACTTCAGTGGTGGGCAAATTAATGGAAAAGACACTTAGAGATAATATATATAAGCATCTGGATAAACAGGGTCTAATTAGGAACAGTCAACATGGATTTATGCCTGGAAGGTCATGTTTGACTAATCTTGAATTTTTTGAAGAGGTTACTAGGGCAATTGACGAGGGTAAAGCAGTGGATGTTGTCTATATGGACTTTAGTAAGGCCTTTGACAAGGTTCCTCATGGAAGGTTGGTTAAGAAGGTTCAACTGTTGGATATAAATGCAGGAATAGCAAGATGGATTCAACAGTGGCTGAATGGGAGAAGCCAGAGGGTAATGGTGGATGGCTGCTTGTCGGGTTGGATGCAGGTGACTAGTGGGGTGCCTCAGGGATCTGTGTTGGGTCCTTTGTTGTTTGTCATGTACATAAATGATCTGAATGAAGGGGTGGTAAATTGGATTAGTAAGTATGCAGATGAAATCAAGATAGGGGGCGTTGTGGATAATAAAGAGGATTTCCAAAGTCTACAGAGTGATTTAGGCCAGTTGGAAAAATGGGCTGAAAGATGGCAGATGGAGTTTAATGCTGATAAATGTGAGGTGCTACACCTTGGCAGGACAAATCAAAATAGGACGTACATGGTGAATGGTAGGGAATTGAAGAATACAGTTGAACAGAGGGATCTGGGAATAACTGTGCATAGTTCCTTGAAGGTGGAATCTCATATAGATAGGGTGGTAAAGAAAACTTTTGGTATGCTAGCCTTTATAAATCAGAGCATTGAGTATAGAAGCTGGGATGTAATGTTAAAATTGTACAAGGCATTGGTGAGACCAAATCTGGAGTATGGTGTACAATTTTGGTCGCCCAATTATAGGAAGGATGTCAACAAAATAGAGAGGGTACAGAGGAGATTTACTAGAATGTTGCCTGGGTTTCAACAGCTAAGTTACAGAGATAGGTTGAATAAGTTAGGTCTTTATTCTCTGGAGCGCAGAAGGTTAAGGGGGGACATGATAGAGGTCTTTAAAATGATGAGAGGGATAGACAGTGTTGATGTGGACAAGCTTTTCCCTTTGAGAATAGGGAAGATTCAAACAAGAGGACATGACTTTAGAATTAAGGGACAGAGGTTTAGGGGTAACATGAGGGGGAACTTCTTTACTCAGTGTTCCCGTGGATTTTGAAGCAACAGCAACAAAGAGAAGCAGGAGAAAGCACTGATTGTCTCTAGCCCGAGTGGGAGGAGAGTTCTCAGTGAGTCAGAGGGGGAAAACAGTTGAAAACTGAGGAATTTGATTTGTAAATTAGGCAATTTAACAGTCATTATAAGCAAGGCAGCTCTTGGGAAGTGGCAGTGAGGGAGCGGCCTTGTGAGGGAAATTCCCTGCGAGTAAAGTGTGAGTCTTTGGCTCGAGAGTCTTCGGAGAGGAGGCTGCGCAAAACACTGGATAGGGAGAGACCGAGGCAAAAGAAGGAGATGTCAAGCAAGCTGATGCATTGTGATGCTTGCAGTATGTGGGAGGTCAAGGACACTGCTGGTGCCTCTGACTGCTACAAATGTGAGAAGTGCATCCAGGTACAGCTCCTGAACGACCGTGTTGGGGAACTGGAGAAACAAGTGGATGACCTCAGGTTCATCCGAGAAACTGAGTCGTTCCTTGAGAAGTCCCACAGTAAGATTGTTACACCCAAGGCACTAGAAGAGAGAAGGTGGGTGACGGTGAGAAAGGGAGGAAAACATGGAATGCAAAGGTCCCCGGGTGTTGTACCTCTTGTGAACAGGTTCACCCATGTGGAAGCTGCCGGGACAGAAGACGGTATCTCACTGAGCGGTGGACTGGCTTGCAAAACAAAAAGGGCTGTTGAGCCAAAACCAAAGAGGCCAAAGTTGGGCAACGCCATTGTAGTTGGAGACTCCATTGTGAGAGGTATGGACAGGGGTTTTTGCGGCAACAGACGGGATTCGAGGATGGTGTGCTACCTTCCTGTTGCCAGGATCCAGGATGTCACGGACAAAGTGCAGACAATCCTCAAGGGCGAAGGTGAACAGCCAGAAGTGGTCGTGCATGTTGGCACAAATGATGTTGGAAAGAAGGGGATGAATATTTTGCAGCGGGACTTCAGAGAGCTCGGAAAAATGCTGAAAAGCAGGACTTCCAGGGTTGTTATCTCCGGTTTGCTTCCAGTTCCTCGTGCTGGCGAGAGCAGGAACAGGGAGATACGGGACCTGAATGTGTGGCTGAGGAACTGGTGCAGGGAGCAGGGATTTAGATTCTTAGATCACTGGGATCTGTTTTGGAGTAAGGGGGAACTGTACAAAAGGAACGGATTGCATTTTAACAGGTGGGGGACCAGCATTCTGGCTGGCAGATTTGCCACTGCTACATGGATGGTTTTAAACTGAAGAAGGCGGGGTGGGGTGTAAAATGGGATAGTCGAGGACGGAGTTAAAGGGAAAGAGAGTAAAGGGATGGTTAATGACCCCAGAATTAACGGGAATGAAAGCTCACAAAGGGATAGGAGAGTATGGCCAAGTGTAATAGGGATCGATGTGAAAGGGGCCACTTGTCAACATAATTGTATAAGGAGTAAGAGTGTTGTAAAAACAAGCCTGAAGGCTTTGTGTCTCAATGCGAGGAGCATTCGTAATAAGGTGGATAAGTTGAAGGTGCAGATAGCGATTAATGACTATGCTATAGTTGGGATCACGGAGTCATGGCTCCAGGGTGACCAAGGCTGCGAGCTGAACATGCAGGGATATTCAACATTCAGGACCAATTGGACCATCAGAGAGCCAGAATGGACAGCTATATGCAGAGCCAAAAGAGATGGGGCAGATATTGAACAATTTCTTTTCTTCGGTATTCACCAAGGAGAAGGATATTGAACTCTGTGAGGTAAGGGAAAAAAGTAGAGTAGCTATGGAAACTATGAGATTCAAAGAGGAGGAAGTACTGACACTTTTGAAAAATATAAAAGTGGATAAGTCTCCAGGTCCTGACAGGATATTCCCTAAGTCATTGAGGGAAGTTAGTGTAGAAATAGCAGGGGCTATGACAGAAATATTTCAGATGTCATTAGAAACAGGAATAGTGCCGGAGGATTGGCGTACTGCGCACGTTGTTCCATTGTTTAAAAAGGGTTCAAAGAATAAACCTAGCAATTATAGACCTGTTAGTTTGACGTCAGTGGTGGGCAAATTAATGGAAAGGATACTTGGAGATAATATATATTAGCATCTGGATAAACCGGGCCTGATCAAGAACAGTCGACATGGATTTGTGCCTGGAAGGTTATGTTTGACAAACCTTCTTGAATTTTTTGAAGAGGTTACTAGGGAAATTGATGAGGGTAAAGCAGTAGATGTTGTCTATATGGATTTCAGTAAGGCCCTTGACAAGGTTCCCCATGGAAGGTTGGTTAAGAAAGTTCAATCTTTGGGTGTTAATGGCGGAGTAGGAAGATGGATTCAACAGTGGCTGAATGGGAGATGCCAGAGAGTAATGGTGGATGGCTGTTTGTCAGGTTGGAAGCCGGTGACCTGTGGGGTGCCTCAGGGATCTGTGTTGGGTCCACTGTTGTTTGTCATGTACATCAATGGTCTAGATGATGGGGTGGAAAATTGGATAGGTAAGTATGCAGATGATACTAAGATAGGAGGTGCTGTGGATAGTGAAGTAGATTTTCAAAGTCTACAGAGAGATTTGGGCCATTTGGAAGAGTGGGCTGAAAGATGGCAGATGGAGTTTAATGCTGATAAGTGTGAGGTGCTACATCTTGGCAGGACAAATCAAAATAGGATGTACATGGTAAATGGTAGGGAATTGAGGAATGCTGTGGAACAGAGGGTTCTAGGAATAACTGTGCATAGTTCCCTGAAGGTGGAATCGCATGTAGATAGGGTGGTAAAGAAAGCTTTTGGTGTGCTGGCCTTTATAAATCAGAGCATTGAATATAGGAGTAGGGAAGTAATGTTAAAATTGTACAAGGCACTGGGAAGACCAATTCTGGAGAATGGTGTACAATTTTGGTCGCCTAATTATAGGAAGGATGTCAAGAAAGAGAGAGTACAGAGAAGATTTACTAGAATGTTGCCTGGGTTCCAGCAACTAAGTTGCACAGAAAGGTTGAACAAGTTAGGACTTTATTCTTTGGAGCGCAGAAGGTTAAGGGGGGACTTGATTGAGGTCTTTAAAATGATGAAAGGCATAGACAGAGTAGACGTGGACAATAGACAGAGTTGACGTGGATAGGCTTTTCCCATTGAGGGTAGGGAAGATTCAAACAAGAGGGCATGACATGAGAATTAAGGGACAGAAGTTTAGGGGTAACATGAGGGGGAACTTCTTATTATGAGAGTGGTGGCTGTGTGGAATGATCTTCCTGCAGAAGTGGTAGAGGCAGGATTGATTTTAACATTTAAAAGTAAAGTGGATAGGTATATGGAGGGGTATGGTCTGAGTGCACGAAGATAGGACTAGGAGAAAATAAATGGTCGGCACGGACTGGAAGGGCCGACAAGGCCTGTTTCCGTGCTGTAATTGTTATATGGTTATATGGAAACAGTGGCAGAGGGATGTGCTGACTTTTAGGTTCAGGAGTTCGGAGATGAGTTTGGTTGAGATTATGGTGTTGAAGGTGGAGCTTTAGTTAATCAATAGGAGTCTGCTGAAGGTGTCCATGATATCCAGATGGCATGTTCTATGGACCAGTGGAGACATTTTGCTTTGCACAGGGGATCTGAACTCTCGGTAAAATTATTCTAAGCAATTTCACAGCGGGAGAAGCACTTTAGCAAGTTTACTTCTGAAAGAACCTGTTCACATTCTCTCTGCAGGAATTTTCTGCCACAAGGTGAACCTTTTGATGCAATTGCACCCTAAAATAATATTTATCCTGCATTTCAACACTCTTACCATCTCTTAATGCTGTTGGGCTCTTTTCTGCATTGAGATTCACAACTGATTGACTCCTTCCAATACCTCCACGAGCAGTCTAGTTAGCAGGTAGCAATTAGTTTGGGACAATTATTAAGCCAGAAGTAGTTTGTATCTACCAGCTACAATCAGGTGTATGCAAACAAAGAGCCATTTTGTTTCCAGTTCGAGTAATTAGTTAATCGAATCAGTATCGGGAGTTTCACTGAGCATTTGTGCACAGTAGAATTGACGGTGTTTATAGGGGTCTTTTCAACTTGCCAGAAGGTAGCTTGATTACTTGGCCTCATTCCTGAAAAAGATTTCAGCCTCCATGCCTATGGATGTGACAACTTAATTCCTATTAAATATGTGCTAAACACAGCCATTGTCAATTAGATAATGGTTGCTAAGTAATTTAAAAGCAGAGTCGTCAAATATTCTTCAAAGTGTTTCATGAGATGCAACTTTCAAGCTTCTTGCTGATAGTTCACCCATTCTCTCCAGAGATGCTGCCTGTTTTGTGTGCAGGAGCTTGGGTGCGTTCTGCAAACACAGAGACGGTAATATATAACCATCTGTCCCCGCGGCTGGGGTGAATCACTCTGGTGTGGGTGTCAAAGACCGGGGGTCGGGGGGAGGGTCACCCTGGTGTGGAGGTTGAGGTCCGATGGCGGTGCATCGCTGTCAGTGACTGTGGGACGCGACCGCGGGTGGAGACGGCGGGGAGAGAGAGAGGGAGGGAGGGAGGGGAGAGAGAGAGAGGGCAGGGGGGAAGGGAGAAGGAGGAGAGGGGGAGAGAGGAGGGGAGAGAGAGGGGGGGAGAGAGAAGGGGGAGACGGGAGCGTGGGGTTCATTTTCCCACACAAACCATAGGTGACTAGGCAATCTGAACCCAAGCACCAAGTTCAAAGCGGCTGAAGGTGTGCATTCCTCGGGACAGCCCCCACTCTCCCATAGCTGTGAGTTGGGTGGAGCGGAGGTTTGGGGCAATGTTCATTCCTTCACAGTTATGTGATGGACGTGGGGGCCTGGACCAATCACTGACAAGGCCTGCCCACCGCAACGCCAAATCCGTTATTGGACTTTTCTGTTAAGCGGGACTTGGTCCTTTGACCTGTAGGCATCGCCGCCTGTCGGGTAGGTGGCGTATCGACTGAGCGGCCATTCGGTAAGTTTGCTTTTAGGCAACGCAACCTTTCAGTTCGTAGGTGTTTAGGCGACCCCCCCTTTCAGTTTGTTTGCATTTAGGCTCCCATCCTTTTGGTTAGTGGACGTTTTGTCTTCGGACTCTTTTGGTTCATTCGCGTTTCGGCCTTGTTTCTATTTGATTTGTTTGGTGTCGGCTTCTTTGCTTCTGCCCCATGTCTGTCAGCCACAGTCTTAGAATAAAGGGGAGGTCATTTAAGACTGAGCTGAGAAAAAACTTTTTTACCCAGAGAGTAGTGAATTTATGGAATTCCCTGCCACAGAGGGCAGTGGAGGCCAAATCACTGGATGGATTTAAGAGAGTTGGATAGAGCTCTAGCGGCTAGTGGAGTCAAGGGATATGGGGAGAAAGCAGGCATGGGATATTGATAGCAGACATGATCATATTGAATGGTGGTGCTGGCTCGAAGGATCTAATGGCCTCCTCCTGCACCTATTTTCTTTGTTTCCAATGCACCGCGTCTGGGTACCACGCTGGGCAATGAAAGGCTCTGCGAATGGGACATTTCAGCCCTTAGAAAGTGTCTGATACTTGCTTGAATCAATCAAAAGCTACAATGTGATAATTAACACTTATTCAGATAAAACTGAAACAAATAAAACCAAACAGAAGAACCAACCTTGGAATGGGGAGAGAGAGAGATGGGAAGACAATACTAAATAACATGTGTGACCGTGAATGAGAGACTTACCTGTAAGCCAGCCAGGAAATCCTTTCGACCGGAGCCCTTAATGTCCAATTAGTTCAAATGGTAGGTTACACAAAAAGCTGGAGAAACTCAGCGGGTGCAGCAGCATCTAAGGAGCGAAGGAGATAGGCGACGTTTCGGGTCGAGACCCTTCTTCAGACTGGTCAGGGATCAGGGAAACGAGAGATATAAACAGTGATATGGAGAGATAAAGCAAGAACAATGAGTGAAAGATATGCAAAAAAGTATTGGTGATAAGGGAAGCAAGCCATTGTAAGCTGTTTCTGGTGTGAAAATGAGAAGCTAGTGCGACTTGGGGGGGGGGGGGGGGGGGAGATGGAGAAGGAATGTCAGGGCCCGAGGGCTGAGGGAGAGGTGGGGGGGGGGGGGGGGGAAGGGAGCAGTCTGGGTTAACAGAATTGAGAAAATTCAATGTTTAAGCCCAGAGGATGCAGACTCCCCAAGCGGAATATGAGATGTTGTTCCTCAAACTTGCGGTGTTGTTCACTCTGGCCATGGAGGAGGCCCAGGACCGAGAGGTCGGATACGGAGTGGGAGGGGGAGTTGAAGTGCTGAGCCACCGGGAGGTCGAGTTGGTTATTGCGGACCGAGCGGAGGTGTTCGGCGAAACGATCGCCTAGCCTCCGCTTGGTCTCACCGATGTAGATTAGCTGGCATCTGGAGCAACGGATGCAGTAGACGAGGTTGGAGGAGGTGCAGGTGAACCTCTGTCGGACTTGGAATGACTGCTTGGGTCCCTGAAAGGAGTGGATGGGGGAGGTGAAGGGACAAGTGTAGCATCTCTTGCGGTTGCAAGGGAAAGTGCCCGGGGAAGGAGTGGAGCGGGAGGGAAGGGAAGAATTGACGAGGGAGTTGCGGAGGGAGCGGTCTTTGCGGAAGGCAGACAGGGGGGGAGATGGGAAGATGTGGCAAGTGGAGGGGTCACGTTGGAGGTGGCGAAACTGGCGGAGGACTATCTGTTGTATGCGCTGGCTGGTGGGGTGAAAGGTGAGGACCAGGGGGACTCGGCCCTTGTTGTGAGTGGGGGAATGGGGAGAGAGGGCAGTGTTGCGGGGTATGGAGGAGACCCTGGTGCGAGCCTCATCGATAGTGGGGGAGGGGAAACCCCGTTCTCTGAAGAACGAGGACATTTGCGATGACCTGGTGTGGAACACGTCATCCTGGGAGCAGATGCGGCGTAGTCGGAGGAATTGGGAATAGGGGATGGAGTCCTTACAGGAAGCAGGGTGGGAGGAAGAGTAGTCCAGGTAGCTGTGGGAGTCAGTTGGTTTGTAGTGGATGTCAGTCAGGAGTGTGTCACCTGCAATAGAGATGGTGAGGTCAAGGAATGGTAGGGAAATGTCGGAAATGGTCCAAGTATATTTGAGTGCCGGATGGAAGTTGGTGGTGAAATGGATAAAGTCAGTCAGTTCTGCGTGGGTGCAGGAGGTGACACCAAAGCAGTCGTCAATGTAACGGAGGTAAAGGTCGGGGGTGGGGCCCTGGTACGCCGAGAACAAAGATTGTTCGACGTACCCGACAAAGAGGCAGGCGTAGCTAGGGCCCATGCGTGTGCCCATAGCTACGCCTTGTGTTTGGAGGAAATGGGAGGAGTCAAAAGAGAAGTTGTTTAGGGTAAGGACCAACTCCGCTAGGCGGAGGAAGGTGTCAGTGGATGGGTATGGGTTGCTCCTCTGGTCGAGGAAGTACCGGAGGGCTTTGAGACCATCCTGGTGGGGGATGCAGGTGTATAGTGACTGGACGTCCATGGTGAAGATGAGAGGATGGGGGCCTGGACAACGGAATGTGCGGAGCCGACGGAGAGTGTCTGAGGTGTCTTGAACATAGGTGGGGAGGGATTTAACAAAGGGGGATAGGATGGAGTCAAGGTATGTGGAAATGTGTTCGGTGGGGCACGAACAGGCAGAGACAATGGGTCTGCCGGGGCAGTCGGGTTTGTGGATTTTGGGGAGAAGGTAAAATCGGGCTGTGCGGGGCTGGGAAACGATGAGGTTGGAGGCTCGGGGGGGTAGGGAACCGGAGTTAATGAAGTCAGTTATGGTGCTCGAGATGGTGGCCTGGTGCTCGTCAGTGGGGTCATGGTCCAGGGGTAAGTAGGAGGAGGTGTCCGAGAGTTGGCGCGTGGCCTCTGCTTTGTAGAGATCGACGCGCCAGACTACCACGGCACCTCCCTTGTCGGCGGGTTTGATAACCCAGTTTGGGTTGTTGCGGAGTGAGTCGATGGCAGTACGTTCGGAGGGGGGAGAGATTGGAGTGAGACAGGGGAGTGGAGAAGTCGAGGCGGTTGATGTCCCGACGGCAGTTTTGTATAAATAGTTCTAAAGCTGGAGGGCCACGAGGGGGGGTCCACGAGGAGGGGGTACGTGGGAGACAGGAAAAGGGATCATCAGTGGGGGGCGAGGACTTGTTCCCGTGGAAAAACGCTGTGAGGCGGAGGCGACGGTAGAAAAGCTCCAAGTCGTGGTGGGCGCGGAACTCATTGAGGTGGGGACGGAGGGGGACAAAGGTAAGACCTCTGCTGAGGACCGACCTTTCGGTGTCGGAGAGGGGGAGGTCCGGGGGGATGGTGAACACACGGCAGGGATGGGGGTTGTGGCTGGAGGAAGGCAGGTGAGTGGACTGAGGACGGGGTGTTATGTGGTGGGGGGGTGGAGGGTGGTCAGGGGGTGGGGGGGTATGGGGGCTGTGGTGTGGGTGGGAAAGAGCAGGGGTTACATGGTAGGAGGGGGATGGGAAAGACCCAGTGGAATAGCCACTGAGGTCACCGGGGCTGGGGAGACGGGCACTAGGACCCAGTTCCGTTAACAACAGAGTGGTGGGAGGAGTGAGCAACGTGGAGGCTTCAGGCCTGCTGCACAGTCCAGTCTGTAGGTGAGGCGACGGCTGCGGGCTGCTGGAGGGCGGTGGAATGTCGTGGGTCGGTGGGCCCGAAGGTAGGAGTCCGCGGGCAGTGGAGTCGGGGTCGGCGGGCGATGCGTGGGTGGTCCCGGTGGGCGAGTGGTCGGTGGGGCAGCGGCAAGGTTCAGCCCGCCCGGTGAGGCGGCGAGAAGAGTGGGGTGCGGTGCGGCGGCCATGGAAGAGTGGGGTGCGGTGCGGCGGCCAGATGCCAGCTAATCTACATCGGTGAGACCAAGCGGAGGCTAGGCGATCGTTTCGTCGAACACCTCCGCTCGGTCCGCAATAACCAACCCGACCTCCCGGTGGCTCAGCACTTCAACTCCCCCTCCCACTCCGTATCCGACCTCTCGGTCCTGGGCCTCCTCCATGGCCAGAGTGAACAACACCGCAAGTTTGAGGAACAACATCTCATATTCCGCTTGGGGAGTCTGCATCCTCTGGGCTTAAACATTGAATTTTCTCAATTCTGTTAACCCAGACTGCTCCCTTCCCCCCCCCCCCCCCCCCCCCCCACCTCTCCCTCAGCCCTCGGGCCCTGACATTCCTTCTCCATCTCCCCCCCCCCCCCCCAAGTCGCACTAGCTTCTCATTTTCACACCAGAAACAGCTTACAATGGCTTGCTTCCCTTATCACCAATACTTTTTTGCATATCTTTCACTCATTGTTCTTGCTTTATCTCTCCATATCACTGTTTATATCTCTCGTTTCCCTGATCCCTGACCAGTCTGAAGAAGGGTCTCGACCCGAAACGTCGCCTATCTCCTTCGCTCCTTAGATGCTGCTGCACCCGCTGAGTTTCTCCAGCTTTTTGTGTAACCCTCGATTCTCCAGCATCTGCAGTTCATTCTTTAACACAATAGTTCAAATGGTAATTGTACCTGAATCAGACAATCTCCGTGAATACCTTCAGTAATACTTGAAGGTCAAAACACAATTGGCGACACATTGTGTTAATGCGATTTTAATAGTGACATTTAACAAGCGCTTAACAGTGACACCCCCACTATCTCGCGGAAAGCAGATCATTTTAATAGATTATTATTTCACCGAATTTCAAAATCCGGATTACAAAATATGGGGGGAGATTGTCCCCCACTTCTCAAAACAAGGGAGGGGTGTGTGTTCCCCCCCCCCCCGCCCCCCGGGTTGTCCAACCATGTTAAATGTAAGTTCTTATTGATGGGTGCCAGATTGATCTGTTTTTTACCTGAAGGACGAAATCATCCAAGGATACCAATAGAAGTCTTCACTCTTCAAAAGAGAGCTGTATTTTTATAATATATATTAACATGATATCTGCTTATTTATTGATGTATAATGGTATGTTCACTCACTGATATGTTCTGTACTCGTGCCTACTATATTGTGCTGAAGCAAAGCAACAATTTCATTGTCCTCTCTGGGACACATGACAATAAACTCTCTTAAAGTCTTGACGATATCTGAAATGAAAAATAACCTCAGAATATGACACGGAAGTCTGCAGCCACTGGGAGGTGCAACAAAAAACAAACTGCTCAAGAAGCTCAGTGGGTCAAGCAGCATCTGTGGACGTAAAGGAATTGTTGTTGTCCAGTCGAGACACTGTCAGGACTTCGAAATTGTGGTTTCATAAATTCATATATTCTAGTAGTAGAATTCGGCCATTCAGCCCATCAGGTCTATTCCACCATTCAATCATGGCCAATCTATCTTTCCCTCTCAACCCCATTCTCCTGCCTTCTCCTCATAGCCCCTGACACCCGTACTAATCAAGAATCTGTCAAACTCCACTTCAAAAATATCCTTTAAATATTTGTAAGTGTGCACTTAAGTACGTAAGACCAGCAGTCGTTGTCAGCTTGCCACTGTTCCTGCAAAGGATGTAATTTTGGAAAGCTTTCTTGGGATACTAAAGTATGCAGGTGGTGAGAATTCTGATTTCATTTCGGAGTCACGTGAGTGACTTCGTGAAGAACCCGCCAGCACGCATGTGCGACATATCGTCGCAACGCATTGCTGCTGGCGGTGGGGTGCGCTCCCCGCCAGCCCTTCATAAGGAACCACCTGGGTGAGTGATACTAACCTTCAGTTGGTTCGTCCTTGTTGTCTGTTCTCTTTCAGCAAGGACGTGGTTGGGAGTACGAAGAAAATGTCCGGTCGAAGTCGTCGGCCATCAGTCCCGGCGCCCTCATTATCAACTACACCTGGGGCCGGGAGAAAGGCGGGGAAACCGGTGCATCCTGTTTCTACAGGTCAGGACCCGCTCACTCACCACAGCTCCGGGGAGGAGTTCGTGGAGGAGGACAGCGGGGTGCCACCAGAGCAGGTGGACCCTGCTGCAGCATTCAGGTCGCCAGCGGGCCCGTTGGCGACCTCGGGGAAGGGGTCGCGTGCAGCTGCACGGCCCCCCTCCTCTAGCCCTCCGAGGAAGGGCAGGGGAGGAGCCCGTAAGCCTAACCCTTCACGGGCTACGGCATCACCTGCCGTCGAGTTGCGGTCTGGTGCAACGGCGGGACCCAGGTCTCTGGTGAGGTCTAGCATCCAACTCCCAAACCCCGACGCCGGGACGGGGGCTTGGGTACGGTCCCGCCTCAGTCGCCGAGTCCCCCATGGATGGGAGGACGAGACCATGCGTCGGCATCGTCCACGATGTGGGCAGCCGGCAAGCCCACGCGGGCGTCGGATCTCCATGCTTCTGCTGGAGCCGACTCCCAGCCGCTTTTGCCCTTCATGGCAGCGGCTTCCGCTCCCGCTAAACGGAGGCGGTTGAACACATCTCCTGCGCGGGAATCGCGCGGTTTCGCTTCGGCGGCTGGCAGCGACAACTACCGGCACCGAGATCACCTCGACGAGGTGCGGGTCGATGACAGGAGCCCCGGCAATCTTTCTGAGCCGGAGGGCTCCGACCACCCGAGTGTTCAGGGTGGCGGGCGTATTGACCGGATGGAGCGGCTACTGGAGCTTCTGCTGCACAATCAACAGCAGCAAGCGTCGAGCATCGACAGGCACAGGGCCGTCTCACCAGCCTCCATCACCAGTTTCGAACAGCCGGAAGAGGAAGGGTTTGTTGACCCTACACCAGCTCCGTCGGAGCCGCCGCCGGAAGACCTTCTCGATGTGGCGGCGAAGTTCGCTGCCCCACTCACTACTGGGCTTCCTCTAAACCCCAAGCTGGCTGCCACGGTGGACTTCCTCACAAACCATCAGCTCCAGGAGGAAGTCCTCTCTCAGGCTATCCATCGCCACAAACCTCCGTCTAACTGCAATGCCCTTAATGTGCCTGTGGTCAATACGCCCATATGGGGCAACATCGGCATGGCTATCCGTCATCAGGAGCTGAAGCTCCAGCGGATTCTGAAACTTCTCACGGCTGGTATTACCGCCTTTGTGCGGTCGGTCGATGGGGAAGATCTTAATCTAGACCAGGAGGATGCATTGGCGCTGTTATGTGCCACCCAACATGAGATCAATCCCTTTCGCAAACACAGCATCCGCCCGTCGCTCAACCCAAAGTTTGCTGGGTTGTGCAAACCACCATCGCCACCGCCGCCCCGACAGCTCTTCGGAGAAAACCTTCCGAAGAGGGTCAAAGAGCTCGATGAGGTAGCCAAGACGGTGGGACTCATGCGGTCACAGATCGCCCCCAGGCCGTCGGACCCGAAAGCTCCACCTGCTCGGCCACGAGGCTCGGTCGCTACAGCAACCAGACCATATACTGCAGTGCCACATCGCTATGAACAGGGCCAGCAGCAACGGTCTTTTTTTGGGGTCAGGACCGCAGCGGCCCCAGTGGAAAATGAAGCCACCCCAATATCAGCCCAACCCAGTACCTCCGCGACCAACCAAACATGTCAAGGACTACCGGTGACCATGGAGGTGAGGCGGTCTGGTTTTCTTTTCTCTGTTCCTTTAACGTCACATGTTGGTGGGCGACTCCATTTCTTTTCGAAGGCATGAGGGACTGTTACTTCAGATGAGTTTATTTTGCAAAATATTCGGGGTCATACTATTGAGTTTATTAACGGGGACATTCCTCCATCCCAGCATATGCCTAATCGGAAGTTTACGCTGTCTGGCGTTGAACAGGCAGCAGGCTCAGCTGAAATTTTACGATTAGAACAAAAAGGCGTGATAGAAAAAACTATGCACGAGCATATTGAATTTGGCTCCAATATCTTCACTAGACCAAAAAAGAATGGAGGTTGTCGAGTGATTATTGATCTGACCCAGCTGAATACTTTTGTAACATACACCCATTTTAAAATGGACACTTTTGAGACAGCCAAACCGCTGATTTCGCATGGTTGCTTTATGGCATGCATTGATTTAAAAGATGCGTACTATTCTGTATCCATTCGGAAACATCACTGGAAGTTTTTGAAGTTTGTTTGGATGGGTCAGCTCTGGCAATACAGGGCTTTGCCAAATGGGCTTACTACAGCCCCTAGACTATTTACTAAATTGCTCAAGCCTATTATGGCCCAATTAAGAAAGCAGCAGCATATTGTAATGGCCTATTTGGATGATATCCTGATTATTGGCAAAACCCTGGAGGCAGCTGAACGAGCAGTTTCGGCCACTGTCGCGATTTTTCAGCGGCTGGGGTTTATTGTCCATCCAGACAAGTCAAAGTTCTACCCTTCCCAGGTTATGGATTATCTGGGGTTCACGGTGGATTCCAATCGTATGAGGGCCACCATACCAACTACCAAGGTTGGGGATGTCACCCACTCATGTCAGGATCTAGCCTGCGCCGGTATACCATCAATTAGGCAAACAGCTAAGATGATTGGCAAAATCGTAGCATTGTTTCCAGCAGCCCAATACGGGCCTTTGCATTATCAAAATTTGCAAAGAGCCAAGATTGCCGCGTTAAAACAGAACGCCGGTCATTTCGACAGACCAATGCGGCTGCCTCCTAAAGCTAAGGTTGAGCTACAATGGTGGGTGCGCAATATTGGTAGCTCATTCAAACCCATTATTGTGCCCAATCCGATGGTATACTTGCAAACCGACGCAAGCTCCCAGGGCTGGGGAGCTACGGATAATTGCTCTAGTTGTGGGGGCAGGTGGGACACCCTTGAATCTAGCATGTTGCTATCACAAGGGATAAACTATTTGGAGCTGCTTGCAGCATTTCACGGACTTCGGGCTTATTGTTCCAATCTCATTGGGGCTCATGTCCGTATCCAAATAGACAATACCATGGCGGTGGCATATTTAAACCATATGGGCGGTACCAGGTCAATTTCATGTGATAAATTGGCTAATACAATTTGGCTCTGGTGTGTTGATAGGGATATTTGGATTTCAGCTACCTATTTGCCAGGTAGGCTTAATACTGTGGCGGACACCAGGTCACGCAAGTTTAATGACAATATCGAATGGATGTTGCATCCTCAAATTTTTGCCAAAATTGCAGCCAAATTTGGTCAACCGGATATCGACCTTTTTGCATCACGGTTGAACCATCAGGTACCAACATACGTTTCATGGGAACCAGATCCTGGGGCATTAGCGATGGATGCATTCTCGCTAGACTGGGGGAAGTGGTTTTTCTACGCATTCCCCCCGTTTTGCCTCATCAGTCGAGTATTGCAAAAAATCAAGATGGATGCCGCTCGGGGCATTCTTATTATACCCGACTGGCCCACGCAGCATTGGTATCCGGTGGTCTTTGACATGATCAGTCAACCCTGGGTCCCTTTAGAGGGTTGCCTGCAATTGGTTACTCACCCTGTGTCAGGGGAGCCACATCCCTGCCATGGCTATTTACATTTACTGGCTTGCAGGTTCTAACCAGGCCATTGCTGCAGTATGGCCTCTCCACCCGAACTATGAACACCATTGGGGCATCATGCCGAGAGTCGACCAGGCGAAGATACCTCTCCCACATCGCCAAATGGGAAGCCTACTGCAGCCGCTCTCGCATCACCTATGACGATGTCTCCATAGCCGACGTCCTGGAATTCCTCGCGGGGTTGCACCACGATGAACACTTAAGTTACAGTGCCATCAACAGCGCCAGGAGTGCGCTGTCATTCTACCTCAAGATTGAGGTAGGATCCAACAGGCTAGTGTCCAGACTTATGCGGGGAATATTCAAAATGAATCCGCCTACACCACGGTATAACATCACCTGGGATGTCAGGGATGTACTAACCCTGCTCAGGACGTGGTCACCCATGGAAGGGTTACAGCTGGACAAACTCACCATGAAACTGGTGATGTTACTAGCGCTGACTTCAGCACAGCGGGTGCAGACGCTCCATAAACTCCGTATTGACAGGATGACGTCTACCCCTGGAGAAGTAGTCTTCTTTGTTGATGAGCTACTTAAGCAGCATAGACCTGGGTACACAGGGCTGCAACTGAAGTTCCCGGCATACCCCGCAGATGATCGGCTATGTTTAGCCACTCATATCCGTTACTATGTCAAACTGACGCGAAGCATCAGAGGAATGGAGCAATACCTGCTTGTCACTCACAAAAGACCTCACCATCGAGTGACAGTCCAGACGATATCCAGGTGGCTCCGGATCATCTTGGGTAAGTCAGGTATTGACACTAATGTGTTCAAGTCTCACTCCACCAGGGCTGCATCAACGTCGGCGGCGAGGGTCATGGAGGTGCCCATGGACCATATTCTCGCCACAGCAGGATGGGCGAATGAAGCTGTGTTCCAGCGATTCTATAATAAGCCTGTTGCTGCTCCCCTACAGTTCGCGGAGGCCGTGCTGAACGCAGGGCAAGAACGTGGGGATGTCCCCGAATAAGGGGGTTTTGCTGTGTTGTTAATAAATATTCTTTTGTTTTTCAGTATAACCTGGTTTTCAGCAACTTGTTTACTCCCATCCATCCTTGCTAGTGGTGTGTCAGCATGGACATGGTCCAGGGCGTGTAATCACAGAAGCTTTGAAGTCTTCACGAAGTCACTCACGTGACTCCGAAATGAAATAGTAAGATTGAACGAGAACTTACCAGTTCGAAGGTTGATCTTTATTTCATGAGGAGTTGCGGTGAGGGATTTCGTGCCCTCCGCTCCCAACCCTCGATCATACTCAACTGGTAATTAGAGTCTCGTCAATCTTACTATGCCAAGTCATTTCTGTTGTTGGTTTCTGTGATTCCACACCGCTACTTTGAAGAATGTCGCGCATGCGTGCTGGCGGGTTCTTCACGAAATCCCTCACCGCAACTCCTCATGAAATAAAGATCAACCTTCGAACTGGTAAGTTCTCGTTCAATCTTACTATTCTCTATCTATGTCAATGAACACAGGATCAGTAATTTAACATGAGCTTTAAATTTGCATCCACAGTATTTATTATAAAAATGGATGATTGTTTTATAAAGTAACAGAACATTGTTGCAAAAAATAAAGAGCTGGGAGAACTCAATGGATTAGGTAGCATAAGTGAAGGGAATGGACAGACGGTGTTTCAGGTTGAGACTTTTCTTCAGATTGATTCCTTTAGGAAATGGGAGCTGGTAAATTCTAAATAGCCCTTCAGGCCTGCTCTGTCATTCAATAAGATCATGGTTGATCTAATCCTAAACTCTATTTTTCACCTGTTTACCACATCCTAACTGGGCGGCAGCGGTAGAGTTGCTGCCTTACAGCACCAGAGTCCCGGGTTTGATCCTGACTACGGGCACTGTATGAAGTTTGTATGCTCTCCCCGTGGCCTGTGTGGATTTTCACTGGGAGCTCTGGTTTCCTTCCACTCTCCATAATCGTAGGCTAATTGGCCACGATAAAAATTGTAAATTGTCCCTGTAGTGTTAGTGTGCGGGGATCACTGGTTGGCGCATACTCGGTAGGACAAAGGGCCTGTTTCCGCGCTGTATCACTAAAGTAAATCACATCAGAAAGATTAAAAAGACTAGGCTTGTATTCACTGGAGTTTAGAAGGATGAGGGGAAATCTTGTGGAAACATATAAAATTATAAAAGGACTGGACAAGCTAGATGCAGGAAAAATGTTCCCAATGTTGGGTGAGTCCAGAACCAGGGGCCACAGTCTTAGAATAAAGGGGAGGTCATTTAAGACTGAGGTGAGAAAAAAACTTTTTTACCCAGAGAGTTGTGAATTTGTGGAATTCCCTGCCACAGAGGGCAGTGGAGGCCAAATCACTGGATGGATTCAAGAGAGTTGGATGGAGCTCCAGGGGCTAGTGGAGTAAGGGGATATGGGGAGAGGGCAGGCACGGGTTATTGATAGCGGACGATCAGCCATGATCACAATGAATGGCGGTGCTGGCACGAAGGGCTGAATGGCCTCCTCCTGCACCTATTTTCTATGTTTCTATACTTGCTCTTGAATATATCTAATGGTTCATTTTTCTTTAAAATAATGAATTTCTCTTCATCTCTTCTGTATTGAGGTTCTGAAACTATACCTCGGAGGTTAATTTTTAGCAAGGGGATACTTTCTCCGAGTTCCTGACAAACCCTCTCAGAATTTTATATATTTCAAAAAAAGATCATGTCTTATTCTTCTATAGTCCAATAGTCCAACATTGACACAACTTTCTCAATGTTTCCTCATGAAACAATCCCTTCACCCATGGATCAACCTTATTAATCTGCTGTATCTATATCAATGACCACAGGATCAGTAATTTGACATGAGCTTTACATTTATATCCATGGTATTTATTATAAAAAATATTTCAAAAAGGAACAGAAAATTGTAGCAAGAATTAAATTGTCTTCCTGCAGAAACTAGACTAAAACACTGTGCAATAATCAAGGTGTGGTGTTGCTAATACTCTGTACAGTTGTAACAACATTTCCCTTACTTTTAAATCTTTCAATAAAGGCCAACATTTATTTTCTGTGCCATTGTAACAAAACATCCTTTACTTTTCAACCTTTCAATAAAAGCCAACATTTTAGTGCCCTTCCTCATTATTTGCTGTACTTGCATGCTAACTGTCTATAACTCATGCACAGATATACTTTTCCACTTCAATATTCTGCAGTTCCCCTCAAATTCTCAAAAAAATATTTTCATAAAATGTTTGCTCCTTACATCTTGCCTTCCCTTTGCCAGAACTAATCATCTATTTGCCTGCTGGGCAACCATATCTCTGTTTCTGGTCACACGTAGGTTGCCTCCTGATGGTGATTCCAAATCCTGATGTTTCCAAATCACATCAGAAAAATATGCAAAAACCATATCAAACCGAAACATTGCCTATCCAGGTCCTCCAGGGATGCTGTCAAACCTGCTGTTCCTCCAGCACTTTGTGTCTTTTGCTCAAGATTCCTGCACCTGCAGTTCCTTGTGTCAACACAGAACTTGACTAATGTTTGTAGAAACCAGAGACAGTTGTTATTCTTTTTTTCTGGATAATGTTCTCATATCTTGGAGTATGGCTCGACGTTTTTTGAAAATTGAGCACATTTAAACTGAAGGCATCGTCCTTGGAAAATGCCAAACCAGCGCAGCAATTCTCTTTGTATTCTGCACAACTGCAAAACAATAACAAAAAACAATTACAATAGACAAGGATCAGCGATTTGTCTGGAATAAGTGTTGATAGCATCATTTGTGAAGCACACTCATGTTTCCTGATTTATAGCGAAGACGCACTGCTAGTTTTATAAGTACAGTTAAATGCCTATTGAAGTATTTAATTCACAGTATTTAACTAACAATGTCACAAATTACATGGCCATTATCACATTACAATTGATCAATTTACAGGGTAACTAATTGAATAGGATTTTGTATGATGCTAAGGAATATATGCAATATTGAGTAGAATGGTTTACTTTTACGTTAAGTTATGATGCAAGGCTTCGATGAAATATGGACTTTCGTGGGATGGAAAATAATCCAATTGGTTTCGTTTTGTTTAGTTAAACATTTAATTTACACAAAACTACTTGTTCATTTTGCATTTAATTACATTGCTAAATTATTTACAATGTACAAAATGATCAATATTCCAAGGGAGAGGCTTTTTCTGCCTGCACAGCAGAGAGCTGCTGCTAAGAAAACAATGTCAGAAGGTAGTATCAGCAGAGTTTTGAATGGTTTGCACAAGAAATGTCCTTTCAATTCTAGCTACTGACTGACCAGCTGGAATGTTTCCACAGTCTCTGCTTTATTTCAGATTGTATCTCTATTTCATTTGATATTCATTCTCTCTTCTGGCAATGAAGTAGGATTTTATTCACATTAATAAATGTGAATAAAATCCAACTTCATTGCCAGTAGAGTCAGAATTAAATTAAAGGCTGAAATTTCTATTAACATTTAGAAAACAACAAAACATCAGATTTTGTTCCATAGAACATCGAAAATAAAACAGAACAGTATAGTACAGAAACAGGCTGCTGGGCACACAAAGTAAACTGAACAAGATGCCAAGGTAAATTCATCTCATCTGCCTACACATGTTCCACATCCCTCCATTTCCTGTATATTCATGTGGCAATTTTTGTATCAAAGTAAAAACGAAACAAATGCTGGCATGATTTAATAGATCATGTGAGGCTTCTTTTTTCTGCCATATAAATGTTTGTTTTAGGCTATATTTTTCTATCCATCTGCTGAAATATGACAATATTATATCCTGACTGACCCCACAGCTGCTGTTAAAATCCACTAACAAGTTAATTACTTTCTGAATTATTTCTATTTGTGTAAAAAAAACCTATAATTCAACCTAAAATTATGTATTGATTTTTTAGCAACAATATGATTATAATCACCTTGACATTTCACAGATACAAATATATTTTAATGCTGTATTTAGGTTACATTAAGGATTTGTGTCAAAGAGATTCTACTGCTTCTGGCAGCAATGTGGTCTATGCTTAAGACCTTGTCAGAGCACAGTCCTTGATCTGTTTAATCAATTGACAAATAATATATTACAAGATTTTGCTCTTGCTGTTTTAACTAAACAAAATGCAATGTATGTTTCAGATTCTGTAAATACCATTTAAAAAAAAATCAAAATGACAATATATCTAGAGCCCCGGTGGCTGATTACAAGCTATGTGTGAATACATTTGTACCCAATGGAGCATGCATGTTTTCTTTTCTCTCAAGAGAGAGTAATGGCAGATTTAAGAAGGATAATGTTTCATGCAGCCTAGGATGCATGAAAGGAATGACTCATGGGGCTTTTACTAGGCATTCATGACATTCAAGAGAAGAGCACTTTCACCAGAGAGATAAAGAATGTGTTTAAATGGAGACTATTAAAATAATGGCAACAAGAAGCCTCGAGCAACAGAGAGACAGCTCAGTTATTAATGAATGATTAATATAAAACAACAAAATACCATTAGTGATAAGAAAATTGCACAAAATATTTAGTTACAAATTACATATCACTCACATTGAAACAGATCTCTATTATAACAGAATACAATTATATGTGCTAAATACATGGACAAAATAGTTAATGATTGCAGCCATTGACCTTTTGTTAATGTGTGTTACACTGTGGCGATGTAGGTGGCTAAGGCAAATGGTACAGAATTACAAATTAATGCCATTGAAGTCTATAAAGCTCTAACAAAGCAATGGGTTAATACAACAATCTATTAAACGATCTACCACTCAGTTCTTTTGAGTATATATATATATATCTTACGATAGAACTGTATTCATGCCCGGAGGGAAATTGGTCTGCCAACAGTCATAACACAGAAGATACACAAAAACTTGAAATTAAAATAAAATTAGAAGTGAAAGAAAAACTTCTACACACTACATATGCAACCCACCAAATATATCCATACAACTCACAGTGCATTATCTAATAATGCACTATTAAGTGCAGAAGGTTAACGGGGGACTTGATAGAGGTATTTAAAATGATGAGAGGGATAGACAGAGTTGATGTGGACAAGCTTTTCCCTTTGAGAATAGGGAAGATTCAAACAAGAGGACATGACTTTAGAATTAAGGGACAGAAGTTTAGGGGTAACATGAGGGGGAACTTCTTTACTCAGAGAGTGGTAGCAGTGTGGAATGAGCTTCCAGTGGAAGTGGTGGCGGCAGGTTCGTTGGTATCATTTAAAAATAAATTGGATAGGCATATGGATGAGAAGGGTATGGAGGGTTATGGTATGAGTGCAGGCAGGTGGGACCAAGGGAAAAAGGTTGTTCGGCACGGACTTGAAGGGCCGAGATGGCCTGTTTCCGTGCTGTAATTGTTATATGTTGTTATATGTTATAATTTAACATATATGAAATTGTACAATTACATTTAACATTTTTGACAATGTTTATGCATGGTTATCAACTCTTTTAGAAACATAAAAACATAGAAAAATAGGTGCAGGAGTAAGCCATTCGGCCCTTCGAGCCTACACCGCCATTCAATGTGATCATGGCTGATCATCCAACTCAGTATCCTGTACCTGCCTTCTCTCCATACCCCCTGATCCCTTTAGCCACAAGTGCCACATCTAACGCCCTCTTAAATATAGCCAATGAACTGGCCTCAACTACCTTCTGTGGCAGAGAATTCCAGAGACTCACCACTCTCTGTGTAAAGAATGTTTTCCTCATCTCGGTCCTAAAGGAATTCCCCCTTATCCTTAGACTGTGACCCCTTGTTCTGGACTCCCCCAACATCGGGAACAATCTTCCAGCATCTAGCTTGTCCAATCCCTTAAGAATTTTGTAAGTTTCTATAAGATCCCCCCTCAATCTTCTAAATACCAGCGACTACAAGCTGAATCTATCCAATCTTTCCTCATATGAAAGTCCTGACATCCCAGGAATCAGTCTGGTGAATCTTCTCTGTACCCCCTCTATGGCAAGGATGTTTTTCCTCAGATTTGGAGACCAAAACTGTATGCAATACTCCAGGTGTGGCCTCACCAAAACCCTGTACAACTGCAGTAGAACTTCCCTGCTCCTATACTCAAATCCTTTCGCTATGAATGCTAACATGCCATTTGCTTTCTTCACTGCCTGCTGTACCTGCAAGCCTACTTTCAATGACTGGTGTACCATGACACTCAGGTCTCGTTAGATCTCCCCTTTTCCTAATCTGCCACCATTCAGATAATAGTCCACCCTCATGTTTTTGCCACCAAAGTGGATAACTTCACATTTATCCACATTATACTGCATCTGCCATGCAACTGCCCATTCACTCAGCCTATCCAAATCACCCTGCAGCCTCCAAGCATCCTCCTCACACCTAACTATACCCCCCAGCGTGGTGTCATCTGCAAACTTGGAGATGTTGCATTGAATTCCCTCGTCCAAATCATTAATATATATTGTAAATAGCTGGGGTCCCAGCACTGAGCCTTGCGGTACCCCACTGGTCACTGCCTGCCATTCTGAAAAGGAACTGTTTACTCCTACCCTTTGCCTCCTGTCTGCTAGCCAGTTCTCTATCCACATCAATACTGAACCCCCAATACCGTGTGCTTTAAGTTTGTATGCTAATCTCTTATGCGGGACCTTGTCGAAAGTCTTCTGAAAGTCTAGATATAACACATTCACTGGTTCTCCCTTATCCACTCTACTAGTTACATCCTCGAAAAATTCTATCAGATTTGTCAGACATGATTTACCTTTCGTAAATCCATGCTGACTTTGTCCAATGATTTCACCACTTTCCAAATGTGCTGCTATCCCATCTTTAATAACTGACTCTAGCAGTTTCCCCACTACCGATGTTAGACTAACTGGTCTGTAATTCCCCGCTTTCTCTCTCCCTCCTTTTTTAAAAAGTGGGATTACATTAGCCACCCTCCAATCCTCAGGAACTACTCCAGAATCTAAGGAATTTTGAAAAATTATCACTAATGCATCCTCTATTTCTGTGGCTACCTCCTTGAGTACTCTGGGATGCAGACTATCTGGCCCTGGGGATTTATCGGCCTTCAATCCGTTCAATTTACCCAACACCACCTCCCGGCTAACCTGGATTTCACGCAGTTCCTCCATCTTATTTGACCCCCGTTCCACTGCTATTTCTGGCAGATTATTTATGTCTTCCTTAGTGAAGACAGAACCAAAGTAGTTATTCAATTGGTCTGCCATGTCCTTGTTCCCCATGATCAATTCACGTGTTTCTGACTGCAAGGGACCAACATTTGTTTTAACTAGTCTCTTTCTCTTCACATATCTATAAAAACTTTTGCAGTCAGTTTTTATGTTCCCTGCCAGTTTCCTTTCATAGAAACATAGAAACATAGAAAATAGGTGCAGGAGTAGGCCATTCGGCCCTTCGAGCCTGCACCACCATTCAATGTGATCATGGCTGATCATCCAACTCAGTATCCCGTACCTGCTTTCTCTCCATACCCCCTTATCCCTTTAGCCACAAGTGCCACATCTAACGCCCTCTTAAATATAGCCAATGAACTGGCCTCAACTACCTTCTGTGGCAGAGAATTCCAGAGACTCACCACTCTCTGTGTAAAGAATGTTTTCCTCATTTCGGTCCTAAAGGAATTCCCCCTTATCCTTAGACTGTGACCCCTTGTTCTGGACTCCCCCAACATCTTGGGAACATAAATCATCTCACCCATTTTGGGAACATAAAAATTGACTGCAAAAGTTTAGGATAGAGAATAGGATAGAGAATTGGATAGAGAACTGGCTAGCAGACAGGAGGCAAAGGGTAGGAGTAAACGGGGCCTTTTCAGAATGGCAGGCAGTGACTAGTGGGATGCCACGAGGCTCATTGCTGGGACCCCAGCTATTTACAATATATATTAATGATTTGGACGAGGGAATTCAATGCAACATCTCCAAATTTGCAGATGATACCAAGCTGGGGAGTATAGTTAGGTGTGAGGAGGATGCTTGGAGGCTGCAGGGTGATTTGGATAGGCTGAGTGAATGGGCAGATGCATGGCAGATGCAGTATAATGTGGATAAATGTGAGGTTATCCACTTTGGTGGCAAAAACATGAGGGTAGACTATTATCTGAATGGTGGCAGATTAGGAAAGGGGGAGATGCAATGAGACCTGGGTGTCATGGTACACCAGTCATTGAAAGTAGGCATGCAGGTGCAGCAGGCAGTGAAGAAAGCAAATGGTATGTTAGCATTCATAGCGAAAGGATTTGAGTATAGGAGCAGGGAGGTTCTACTGCAGTTGTACAGGGTTTTTGTGAGGCCATACCTGGAGTACTGCGTACAGTTTTGGTCTCCAAATCTGAGGAAAGACATCCTTGCCATAGAGGGGGTACAGAGAAGATTCACCAGACTGATTCCTGGGATGTCAGGACTTTCATATGAGGAAAGATTGGATAGACTCGGCTTGTACTCGCTGGAATTTAGAAGATTGAGGGGGGATCTTATAGAAACTTATAAAATTCTTAAGGGGTTGAACAAGCTAGATGCTGGAAGATTGTTCCCGATGTTGGGGGAACAAGGGGTCACAGTCTAAGGATAAGGGGGAATTCCTTTAGGACCGAAATGAGGAAAACATTCTTTACACAGAGAGTGGTGAGTCTCTGGAATTCTCTGCCACAGAAGGTAGTTGAGGCCAGTTCATTGGCTATATTTAAGAGGGCGTTAGATGTGGCACTTGTGGCTAAAGGGATCAGGGGGTATGGAGAGAAGGCAGGTACGGGATACTGAGTTGGATGATCAGCCATGATCACATTGAATGGCGGTGCAGGCTCGAAGGGCCGAATGGCCTACTCCTGCACCTATTTTCTATGTTTCTAATTCTGGGGTCATTAACCATCCCTTTACTCTCTTTCCCTTTAACTCCGTCCTCGACTATCCCATTTGACACCCCACCCCCCTTATTCAGTTTAAAACCATCCATGTAGCAGTGGCAAAACTGCCGGCCAGAATGCTGGTCCCCCACCTGTTAAGATGCAATCCGTCCCTTTTGTACAGTTTCCCCTTACTCCAAAACAGATCCCAGTGATCTAAGAATCTAAATCCCTGCCCCCTGCACCAGTTCCTCAGCCACACATTCAGGTCCCGTATCTCCCTGTTCCTGCTCTCGCCAGCACGAGGAACTGGAAGCAAACCGGAGATAACAACCCTGTTGTTAACAAGTCCTGCTTTTCAGCATTTTTCCGAGCTCTCTGAAGTCCCGCTGCAAAATATTCATCCCCTTCTTTCCAACATCATTTGTGCCAACATGCACGACCACTTCTGGCTGTTTACCTTCGCCCTTGAGGATTGTCTGCACTCTGTCCGTGACATCCTGGATCCTGGCACCAGGAAGGCAGCACACCATCCTCGAATCCCGTCTGTTGCCGAAAAACCCCTGTCCATACCTCTCACAATGGAGTCTCCAACTACAATGGCGTTGCCCGACTTTGGCCTCTTTGGTTTTGGCTCAACAGCTCTTTTTGTTTTGCAAGCCAGTCCGCTACTCAGTGAGATACCGTCTTCTGTCCCGGCAGCTTCCACGTGGGTGAACCTGTTCACAAGAGGTACAACACCCGTTATAAACACCCATTTAGTTATAAGTTCGTCTGAACTGATATTTCCGTACCTGCATATTTACCTTGGTCAACGCTGAAAGCCTAGAGAGAGTGGATGTTTCCACTGGTGGGAGAGTCTAGGACCAGTGGCCATAGTCTCAGAATTAAAGGATGTTCCTTTAGGAAGGATATGAGGAGGAATTTCTTTAATCAGAGGGTGTTGAATCTGTGGAATTTATTGCCATAGATGGCTGTGGAGGCCAAGTCAATGGATAGAAACATAGAAACATAGAAAATAGATGGAGGAGTAGACCATTTGGCTCTTCGAGCCAGCACTGGTCTACTCCTATGACCATTCAATATGGTCATGGCTGATCATCCAAAATCAGTACCCCGTTCCTGCTTTCTCCCCATATCCTTTGATTCCGTTAGCCCGAAGAGCTATCTCTACCTCTCCTTTAAATACATCCAGTGAATTGACCTCCACTGCCTTCTGTGGCAGAGAAATCCACAGATTCACAACTCACTGAGTGAATTATTTTTAAGGCAGAGATAGAATTGTGATTAGTATGGGTGTCAAATGGTTATGGGGAAAAGACAGGAGAATGGGGTTGAGAGGGAAAGCTGGAACAGCCATGATTGAATAGCAGACTTGATGGGCTGAATGGCGTAATTCTGCTCCTGTCACTTATGAACTTACGAATTTTCCATTTTATATGGTCAGTTTAATCTTCAACAACTTGCAATTGAAAAGTGCCCAGATCCAGATTTGCTTTTGCTTTCTGAGATTCAGTAATCCCAGACATGATGCCTTGACACCTCTTTAACTATCTGCACACTGTTTTCCCCAATTCAAAAACCTTGCACAATTGAAAGCTCATGACTTCCATCCGTTACATAGGTAATGATCTCGCCCATCTTATGAAAAATCACAATAGTTTCTGTGAGTGGTAATTGTTGAGGAAGGATTCCACTTACATAACTTAAAAGTCTTTCATTGTTGTTCAGCGCAATGTAAGTACTTCCTTTTTGTGTGATAACTGGTGAAGGTGGTCAATATTGTGGCCGACCATGATGGAAACGCTATGCAACACCATAAAACAATTATAAAACTTTATTATTTTGCTGATATAATAAAGTTGAGCAATATTATTTGACCCTCTTGCATCCTTTTCCAAGTGAGGTTTCTGCTAAGTCTACCCCAGGATGATTACTTAAGTCCTGCACAGATGCATATTTCAGCAATGAATTTTGCTTCTGTAATCAGCTGACTCCTTCAAATCATCTAGTTACCCTCCCACATCTCAAAGACATGCAGGTTTGCAGGTTAATTGGTATCTGTAAATTGTCCTTTACAGTATGTGTGAAGAATGGAAGGGAAAGTAGGATAACATAGAATTATGGAGAGTTAGATGTAGCTCTAAGGCTAATGGAATCAAGGGATTTGGGGAGAAAGCAGGAATGGGGTAGTGATTCTGGATGACCAGCCATGATCGTATTGAATGGTGGTGCTGGTTTGAAGGGCCAAATGGCCTACTCCTGGACTTATTTTCTATGTTTCTATGTTTCTAATGAATGTGAATAGTTGCTTGATGATCAGCGTGAACTTAGCATAGTCTCAGTGGGTCATAGGAGCTGTTCCCATGCTGAATATTTAAGACCAAAATTTGTACTAAATCTTATGATGTGAGTGGCAGGTACTGCTCATCATCAATGATCCATTTCGAGTCATTTTAGTCTATAAGTAGCCATGAGTCTAATCTTCTTTGCAGACTGCCATTGATTGAGTTGATCCTTCAGCAAAACCCTATTCTGTTTAAATTTCACAGCAACACCTCCACCCATGAGCCAAGAGCACCCTAATTGTTGCACCTGCAGTGAAATTTCTTCATCTCAAAAGTGATACCAACTTTCAACTGTAAATCAGCTTTCACTAGTTTTTCACTGTCAAGAAGGTATTCTTTGATGATGATCTGGTTTGGCTCAGCCACCAAGCACAGCATCCGGAGGCTGCAGCGAATCGTCTGATCAGCTGAGAAGGTTATTGGCTGTAACCTTCCCTCCATTAACGAACTGTACACTGCAAGGGCCAGGAAGTGAGCGATGTAAGGCTATCGCTGACCCCTATCACCCTGGCCACAAACTCTTTGAATCACTTCCCTCTGGAAGGCGCCTCCGGACTGTCAAAGCTGCCACAGCCAGGCATAAAAACAGCTTTTTTTCCACGAGTAGTAGCTCTACTCAATAACCAAAAATCTGTAGCCTCCTTTTGCTCTGGTATTTTATTTAATTCACATGTTTAATCAATATTGGTTTATTATTAATGTTTAATGTTTTATGAATTATTCCTAACTGTCACTGTATGTCATGTTGTCACTTGTGGACGGAGCACAAAGGCAAATTGCTTGTATGTCAATACTTGACTAATAAATTCATTCATTTCTCCGTAATCATTCAAATTGAATGACCCCCTTTGTGCCACATAATATTCCAAATTCTATTTTCTTGCACACTCATTTACAACAGTTTAATACATCACATTTACATCGGGGGCGCCGCACAATTTGGCAGCCCCGCCAACAGTCTGTCCTTTTTGTTTGTCTTTTTTAATTTTAGTGCATTTTAAAAGTTTGTGTAAATGTTCTCCGGTTTGCTTTATGTGGGGGGAGGGGGAGGGGGTCAGGGGAAACTTTTTTTTCAGTTTCTTACCTTGCTGGAGATGCAATTTTTTTCCAGATCGCATCGCCGGTCGCTCTGCAGCCTATCATCGATGGAGCTGAAGGCCTTGCTTGAGACTGACCTTGAGCCCCACCGCGGGGCATGGTGTAAACATCGGAGTTGATTCCTTGCCTGGGATCGCTCCAAACGCGGCCCGTGCACATCGAGAGCTCGCAGTCTAGTCAGGAGCTCCAATGATGCAGAGGCTCGACCAGCCCCGACGCAGGGTCCGATCGTCCGGTGTAGAGGAGCTGACAACCCTCCAATGCAGGAGCTAATCACCCCAATGCAGAGGGCCCAAACGCCGCCAGCTAAGGGAGTCTAGATTGTCCCGTCAACGGAGGGCTCAAGACCCCCGACCACTCGAGGCTTCTGACCGCGGGAGAGCAAAGAAGGGAAGAAACCTTTTTTCTCGCCTTCCATCACAGTGAGGAATGTGGAGGAGTCACTGTGGTGGATGTAATGTTAAAATGTATTTTATGTGTTCTGTTGCTTTTTATTTGTATGACTGACTTGGCAAATTAAATTCCTCGTATGTTGCCAAACATACTTGGATAATAACGTATTATTGTGATTTTGATTGTGATTGCAGCAAACAATTTACGGCCTCCACAACCAAGTTTATTTTGCAACTACATGAGAATGAAAATAAAACGTTGGGCTATAGATAGAGTGCTCCAAGTGCTTCTTACATTTATTTTTGTCTAACTCAAAAAGTCTTAAATGTTAGTATTTTATATTTCTTGAATCAGTTTCAAGATCTATTTAATGTCAAGGCTTTTGGCATCAAAAACTCTTTAAATTATGCAACTGCGGTGAGATAAAATATAGTCCTATACTCTCAAATCCATTGAGCAGTAGGTTTTAAAATCCTGTGAAAGTGTTAAATAGGTAATTAGTAACTTTGAAAACCATTTGCTATTTCTGATTTTATTTCAACTAACTTCCTGCTGGTTCGCTATTACTCATTAAACACTATAACAGAAAGTCAAAATCTATCCTATTGATTTTAAAACTCAAGCTTACTATTATGAATTTGAGTCTGCTATAGATAACTACTCAGGCTCAGTGGTGTCAATAACGACTGGAAGTGGTTTTATTCATTGTGGAAGTTGACTCATGCTGACCTAAATTTTTATATCCAACTGTGGGTTTAACAATGAAACTCCCTCATGGCATAAACTGAATGTGCGTGCCTCTTGCATTGTTGAATGTTGGTGAATTTCTCCATTCTCTTTGATAGCCTGCCAAATTACCGAAATATGAGGGAAAGAAGCTTGGGTGAATCATTAAGGTGCCTTTTTCCACATTAAGGTGAACATCTTGTCATAGGAAATATGTTGTTGTTATAGGATAGGTGTTATCAAGCTGGAGGGGGTACAGAGAAGATTTACGAAAATGTTGCCAGGACTAGAGAATCTGAGCTAAACGGAGAGGTTGAAACTTGCAATGCATATGGTGGGATATGGCATTTAATAATGTAGTCACCCACCTTCACCATGAGAAGTCTATGAAGACAATGTGACGCTGCAGGCAAAACATCAGGACAGGAAGCCTGAGATTGGCTCCCACAGCTTTCTCTTCTCAGTGGATGGCTTTGTGGTGCTGAATTCAAAAGGTGAGGCTGCTGGTGCCCTGCAGTAATGGGACATATATGCTAGTCTACATTACCTGCATCAAGGCCTCCAGTGCAGATTCAGAAAACCAGGGAACCCACTAATTCCTTTGTAATCAAGATTCAAGATTCAAGAGAGTTTATTGTCATGTGTCCCAGATAGGACAATGCAATTCTTGCTTTGCTTCAGCACAACAAATTGTAGAGGGCATGAATACAGAACAGATCCATGTGTCCATATACCATTGTATAAATATATACACACATGAATAAATAAAACAGATAAATTGCAAATCAACAGATAATGGGTTATTAATGTTCAGAGTTTTGTTTGAGTTGAGTTCAATAGCCTGATGGCTGTGGGGAAGAAGTTGTTTCTGAACCTGGATGTTGCAGTCTTCAGGCTCCTGCACCTTCTACCTGAAGGTAGCGGGGAGATGAGTGTGTGTCCAGGATGGTGTGGGTCCTTGATGATGCTGCGAGCCTTTCTGAGGCAGCAACTGCGATAGATCCCCTCGATGGTAGGGAGATCAGAGCCGATGATGGACTGGGCAGTATGTACTATTTTTTGTAGTCTTTTCCGTTCCTGGGCGCTCAAGTTGCGGAACCAAGCCATGGTCAGTATGCTCTCTACTGCGCACCTGTAGAAGTGAGAGAGAATCCTCCTTGATATACCGACTCTGTAATCTTCTCAGGAGGTAGAGGCATTGATGTGCTTTCTTTATGATTGCATCAGTGTTCTCGGACCAGGAGAGATCTTCAAAGATGTGCACACCCAGGAATTTGAAGCTCTTGATCCTTTCCACCATCAACCAAGAGGGCATGACATGAGAATTAAGGGACAGATATTTAGGGGTAACATGAGGGGGAACTTCTTTACTCGGAGAGTGGTGGCTGTGTGGAATGATCTTCCAGCAGAAGTGGTGGAGGCAGGATCGATTTTAACATTTAAAAGTGAAGTGGATAGGTATGTGTACGGGAAGGGAATGGAGGGGTATGGACTGAGTGCAGGTAGATGGGACTAGGGGAAAATAAATGGTCGGCACGGACTGGAAGGGCCGAGAAGGCCTGTTTCCGTGCTGTAATTGTTATATGGTTATATGTTATACGGTTAATCCATTGATATAAACGGGACTGTGGGTCCCCATCCTACCTCTTCCAAAGTCCACAATCAGTTCCTTGGTGTTGCGGGCCAGGTTATTGTGCTGGCACCATTTGGTCAGTCGGTCGATCTCTCTTCTAAAATCTGACTCGTCCCCATTAGTGATATGTCCCACAACACTGGTGTCAGCTAACAGTGGAATCAGTTAATGTTCCAGAAAATTACAATTCCAGATTCAGGGACATTTTCTTCCCAGCTGAACCAGCCTATCATCAACTAGAGTGGTCCTGAGCTACTATCTCCCTCATTGGGGAGGAATAGATCGGGTCGATGCACAGAGTCTCTAGCCCTGAGAAGGTGAATTGAGGACCAGAGGACATGGGTTTAAGGTAAAAGTAAAAAGATTTCATAGGAATCTGAGGGGTAACTTTTTCACACAAAGGGGGTGGGTGTGGAATAAGCTGCCAGAGGAGTCAAGTCAACTTTATTTGTCACATTCACATACAAGATGTGCAGTGAAATGAAACAGGCCGTTGCTGGGGTGGTAGGGGTCCTTCATAATGTTGCTGGCTCTGGATCTGCACCTCCTGGTGATAGGTCCTGCAGGGGGGTAGTTCTCATAGTGCCTTTGGCTGAATGCACTACTCTCTGCAGAGCCTTCTTGTCCTGGGCAGAGCAGTTCCCAAACCAGATTGTGATGTTGCCGGACAAGATGCTTTCTACAGCCCCAGAGCGGAAGCACTGAAGGATCCTCCGAGAGACTCTGAATTTCCTCAGCTGTCTGAGGTGGAAAAGGCTCTGCCTTGCCTTACTCACCAGTGTGGCAGTGTGTGTTGTCCATGTCAGATCCTCTGTGATGTGGACTCCCAGGTATTTAAAGCTGCTCACCCTATCCATAGTAATCCCATTTATCTCCAGTGGCGTGTACTTCCTCGGATGTTGTGCCCTTCTAAAGTCCACAATCAGCTCCTTAGTTTTTTGTGACATTCAAGAGGAGGCTGCTGTCCTGCACCAGAGTGCCAGATCAGCCATCTCCTCCCGGTAGGCCTTCCCATCATTATCGGAGATCAGGCCCACCACCACAGTGTCATCAGCAAACTTGATGATGGGGTTGGAGCTGAACTTAGCCACACAGTCATGTGTGTACAGGCAATACTATGGGGGGCTAAGGACGCAACCCTGGGGGGATCTTGTGTTCAGGGTGAGGGCATTGGATGACCACCTGGGGCCTGGCGGTGAGAAAGTTCAGGAGAGAAAGTCCGGTGAGAAAGGCACATAGGGGAATGTTAAGCCCCAGATTTAGCAGCTCCTCAGCAGAGACGGTAGTTGAGACAGGGACTATCCCAACGTCTTATGAAATTCATTGCCACATAAAGCTATAAATGAACTTTTTTTTAAGGTAGCGATTGGTAGACTCTTGATTAGATCATAAGATCATACATGATAGGAGTATAATTCGGCCATTCGGCCCATCAAGTCTTGTCTGCCATTCAAACATGGCTGATCTATCTCTCCCTCCTAAACCCCTTCTTCCCATAACCTCTGACACCTGTACTAATCAAGAATCTATCTATCTCTGCCTTAAATATATCCACTGACTTTGACTCCACATCCTTCTGTGGCAAATAATTCACGGATTCACCACCCTCTGACTGAAGGAATTCCTCCTCATCTCCATCCTAAAAGAACATCTTTTAATTCTAAGGCTATGACCTCTAGTCCTAGAGTCTCCCTCTAGTGGAAACATCCTCTCCACATCCACTCTATCCAAGAACAGGTGCCAGGAGTTAGGAGAATGGGGTTGAGAGGGAAAGATAAATCAGCCATGATTGCATGGTGGAGTAGTCTTGATGGGCTGAATGGCCTAATTCTTGTCCTGTTACTTATGAACAAATGAGAAGTAATTAAAATATCTTTGTATTAACCACCACAAAGTACAGATAAACCACAAATAAGGCCACCGTTCAAATAGTAGCATTGCACAATTATCTTTATTGGTTAACAAGTAACAGCTTAGCAGAAAATGAAGGTGAATAATACGGTAACCACATTTATATATTTGTTGTGCAAAACTGAATGATTATACTGGGATTTTAAATTGCAAGACTTACTAAAAATGGCAAAGAAGAAGCAATTTTCACACCATTATGTGAAATAATCAAGCAGTTGAGATTGTTCTACACATAATAAATATTCTATGAAATAATTAATAGCTAATGCACAATTAAGTTTACAAATTAAATGTAGTATTGCTGCGACTGTTAATAGTAATTCAGTTTTGGAGTTCGAACAAGCAGATGTATTCCCAAAGCTAGAATTTTTTTGTTGCATGAAAGTTAGGCCGACCGCATTAAACATGTTTAGCATATTATCTGACCTCTGACAATCATTCCATCGCAATTTTACCTTATCTTTTGATAAAACTCACATAAAGACTAGTAAAGAAATGCTTAAAATGTAGCACAATAGATGGTCAACCAAACGGGAGGGATGTGAAAAATCTAAATTAAGTAAAACCGCATCTCTTGGTGATGAGGAGGCAGCATGACAATTCGTGCATGTTGTACAAGTGGATAGCAAAAAACAAGGAACGCTGGTGAAAAACAAAAATGATTAATCTGATCGACTACAAGTAATACATTTTTGTACAGGTTGAACATTGTGGTGCAGAATAATATCATGAATAGCTAATACAGTCATGCTCAGGTTAAGTAGAAAAATGACTTTTGTGGGGTTTCTTTAAAGTTGTCATCATAAATGCGTAGAGGAGTGTGTCAGTGATGTAAAAGTAAGCATGCAGGTAAAGCAGGCAGTGAAGAAAGATAATAGCATGTTGGATTTCATAGCAAAAGGATTTGTGTATAGGAGCAAGGAGGACCTACTGCGGTTGTACAGGCCTTGGTGAGAATGTACCTGGAGTATTGTGTGCAGTTTTGGTCTCCTAATTTGAGGAAGGAATTTCTATGGAGGGAGTGCAGCGTAGGTTCACCAGGTTAATTCCCGGGATGGCGGGACTGACCTGGTGAAAGAATGGATCTACTGGGCTTATATTCACTGGAATTTAGAAGGATGAGAGGATATCTTATACACAATTCATAAGGGATTGGACAGGCTAGATGCAGGAAAAATGTTCCCCATGTTGGGGGAGTCCAGAACCAGAGGTCACAGTTTAAGAATAAAGGGTAGGCCATTTTGGCATGGGATGAGGAAAATCTTTTTCATCCAGAGTTGTGAAACTGTGGAATTCTCTGTCACAGAAGGGCTGTGGAAGTCAATTCACTGGATGTATTCAGATAGTTAGATATAGCTCTTAGGGCTAATGGAATCGAGGGATATGGGGAGGAAGCAGGAACAGGGGACTGATTCTGGATGATCAGCCATCATCATATTGAATGGTGGTGCTAGCTCAAAGGGCTGAATGGCCTACTCCTGCACCTATTTTCTATGTTTCTATCTCATGTATGCTAATGAGGCAGAGGATTCAGTGAGGAAGTCAAGTCAAAGTCAAAAGAATTTATTGTCATGTGTCCCTAACAGGACAATGAAAATCTTTCTTTGCATAGCACAATAGAACATAGAAGGCATTGACTACAATTCTATACATAAATACGCCCATGAATTAATAAATTAATAAAGTGCAAATAACAGATGGAGGGATATTAATGTTCAGAGTTCCGAGCCAGGTTTAATGGCCTGATGGCTGTGGGGAAGTAGCTATTCCTAAACCGGGTTGTTGCAGTCTTCAGGCTCCTGTACCTTTTACCCGAAGGTAGCAGGGAAATGAGTGTGTGGCCAGGGTGGTGTGGGTCCTTGATGATGCTGCCAGCCTTTTTGAGGCAGCGACTGTGATAAATCCCCTCGATGGAAGGAAGGTCAGAGCCGATGATGGACTGGGCAGTGTTTACAACTTTTTGTAGTCTTTTCCTCTCCAGGGCGCTCAAGTTGCCGAACCAAGCCACGATGCAACCAGTCAGCAAGCTCTCTACTATACACCTGTAGAAGTTAGAGAGAGTCCTCCTTGACAGACCAACTCTCCGTAATCTTCTCAGGAAGTAAAGGTGCTGATGAGCTTTCTTAGTAATTGCATCTGCGTTCTTGGACCAGGAAAGTTCTTCACAGATGTGCACGCCCAGGAATTTGAAGCTCTTGGCCCTTTCAACCATCAACCCATTGATATAAACAGGACTGTGGGTCCCCATCCTACTCCTTCCAGTCCACAATCAGTTCCTTGGTTTTGCTGGTATTGAGGGCCAGGTTGTTGTGCTGGCACCATATGGGCAGTTGCTCGATCTCTCTTCTATACTCGGACTCATCCCCATCAGTGATACATCCCACAACAGTGGTGTCGTCAGCGAACTTGACGATGGAGTTCGCACTATGACCGGCTACGCAGTCATGAGTATAGAGTAAGTACAGCAAGGGTCTGAGCACGCAGCCCTGAGGTGCTCCCGTGCAGATTGTTATCGAGTCTGACACATTTCCACCAATACGAACAGACTGTGGTCTGTGGATGAGGAAGTCGAGGATCCAATTGCAGAAGGATGCGCAAAGACCCAGTTCTGCGAGTTTGGTAACCAGCTTGGAGGGGATGATTGTGTTAAATACCGAGCTGTAGTCAATGAATAGCAGCCTGACATATGGGTTTTTGTTGTCCAAGTGGTCCAGAGTGGAGTGGAGGGCCAGCGAGATTGCGTCCACCGTTGATCTGTTGTGGCGGTAAGCGAACTGCAGTGGGTCCAGGTTTTTGTCGAGGTAGGAGTTGATTTGCGCCATGATCAACCTCTCGAAGCACTTCATCACCACAGGCATTAGTGCCACAGGTCGATAGTCATTGAGGCACGTCACCTTGCTCTTCTTGGGCACCGGTATTATTGATGCCCTTTTGAAGCAGGTGGGAACCTCAGACCTCAGAAGTAACAGGTTGAAAATGTCCGTAAAAACTCCAGCCAGTTGGTCCGCACAGGTTTTTAGGACACGACCAGGTATGCCATCGGGTCCAGACGCTTTTCGAGGGTTCACCCCTCTGAAGGATTTCCTGACATTGGCCTCTGTGGCTGAGACTGAAATACCATCACAGCGAATAGGGGCTCGGGAAGGCACATTGGTGTACTCCCTATCAAAGCGTGCGTAAAATGCATTGAGCTCATCAGGGAGTGATGTATCGCCGACATCCGAGCTGGCTCCTGGTTTCGCCTTGTAAGAGGTGATTGCATTCAGTCCCCGCCACAGCTGCCGAACATCTGTCTCATCCTCCAGCTTGGAGCAGAACTCCCTTTTGGAGTTTTTGATGGCCTTACCCAGGTCGTATCTGGACTTCTAGTAGCCCACTGTGTCATCAGACATGAATGCCCGGTGTCTGGTCTTCAGAAGAGTGCGGACCTCACAGTTCATCCAAGGTTTCTGATTGGGAAATACTCAGAAGGTTTTTGTAGGGATGCAGTCCTCCACACATTTCTTTATGAAGTCTGTAACGAGGAGAGAGATCATCGAATTCAGTCGAGCATTCAGTAAGGTCATTAAGGGTACATCCAGGATTGTGCATTGTTGCCATTAGTGGGAAGCCAGCAATAATAGGCTAGATGTTTTGGCTTAATGATTTTGACCTGAAATGTGCTCTTTGATATATTGCCTCATCAGAGGGCTAACATCAGTTAAATGTAGCCCACTAAACTAAACTAAACTAAGCTGAACTAAACTCAACTAAACTCAACTAAACTCAACTAAACTAAACTAAACTAAACTCAACTTAACAATTAAACTAAACATCAGTTGGAGGTAGTCAACATTTCTGGGAGCCACCCTATATCTCTGAAAGAGAAGGTATATTATGTCTGCAGCAGGTGCTTTAATGTTAGTTAGCTTAGTTTATTATCAAGTGTACCAAGGTACAGTGAAAAGCTTTTGTTGTATGCTAAGCAGTCAGTGGAAAGATTATACATAATTACAATTGAGCCATTCACAGTGCACAGATCATGTTAAACGAATAACATTTAGTGCAAGATAAAATCTAGTAAAGTCTGATTAAAGATAGTCTGGGGGTCTTCAATGTGGCAGATAGTAGATCAGGACCTTTCTCTAGTTGATGATAAGATTGTTCAGTTGCCTAATAACAGCTGGGAATAAACTATCCCTGAATCTGGAATTGTAAAGTTCTGGAATTGTAATGTACAAGGGAATTTGTGGGTTCCCCAGTTTTCTGAATCTGCATTGGAGGCCTTGATGCAGGAAATGTAGACAAGCATGTATGTCCCATTTCCGCAGGGCACCAGCAGACACCCCTTTTGAATTCCAGTACTACAAAGCCATCGAATGAGGAGAGAAAGCTGTGGGAGCCAACCCCAGGCTTACTGTCCTGATGTTTTGCATGCAACATCACAGTGCATTCATAGACTTCTCATGTTGATGGTCAGTGAATACATTACTAAATGTCATATTCCACCATTTGCATTGCAAGTTACAGACACTGTTCAAGTTTCACAAAGAATTTTCCAATCAGAAATTGTACCTAACATATTTGCTTCATCATATCATCATACAACAATTTGAATTACAGCCCAGTCAAAAGCCATTGACTGTTCAAGTACTGCAGAAGCTGATCAGACTTCCAGCATGCATACGTTGTTCTACCTTAAAGTGCTGGAGTAAATCAATGGATCAAGCAACGGAATGGATAGGCAATGTTTTGGGCTGATATCCTTCTAAGGCTCCCAACCCAGGCTATTCTAGACTGGGTATTGAGTAATGAGGAAGGGTTAGTTAGTAGTCTTGTTGTGCATGGCCCCTTGGGCAAGAGTGACCATAATATGGTTGAGTTCTTCATTAGGATGGAGAGTGACATAATTAAGTCAGAAACAAGGGTTCTGAACTTAAACAAAGGTAACTTTGAAGGTATGAGACGTGAATTGCCCAAGTTAGACTGGCAAATGATTCTTAATGGGTTGACAGTGGATGTGCAATGGAAGGTATTTAAAGACTGCATGAATGAACTACAACAATTGTTCATCCCAGTTTGGCAAAATAATAAATCAGGGAAGGTAGTGCATCCATGGATAACAAGGGAAATCAGGGAGAGTATAAAAACAAAAGATGAAGCATACAAATTAGCCAGAAAAAACAGCCTACCAGAGGACTGGGAGAAATTCAGAGTCCAGCAGAGGAGGACAAAGGGATTAATTAGGAAAGGGAAAATAAATTATGAAAGGAAACTGGCAGGGAACAAGTGAAGAGAAAAAGATTAGTTAAAACAAATGTAGGTCCCTTGCAGTCAGAAACAGTTGAATTGATCATGGCGAACAAGGACATGGCAGACCAATTAAATAACAACTTTGGTTCTGTCTTCGCTAAGGAAGACATAAATAATCTGCCGGAAATAGCAGGGGACTGGGGGTCAAATAAGATGGAGGAACTGAGTGAAATCCAGGTTAGCCGGGAAGTGGTGTTGGGTAAATTGAATGGATTAAAGGCCAATAAATCCCCAGGGCCAGGTAGTCTGCATCCCAGAGTACTCAAAGAAGTAGCCACAGAAATAGTGGATGCATTAGTGATAATTTTTCAAAACTCCTTCGATTCTGGAGTAGTTCCTGAGGATTGGAGGGTAGCTAATGTAATCCCACTTTTAAAAAAAGGAGGAAGAGAGAAAACGGGGAATTACAGACCAGTTAGTCTAACATCGGTAGTGGGGAAACTGCTAGAGTCAGTTATTAAAGATGGGATAGCAGCACATTTGGAAAGTGGTGAAATCATTGGACAAAGTCAGCATGAATTTACAAAAGGTAAATTTACAAAAGGTCATGTCTGACGAATCTTATAGAATTTTTTAAGCATGTAACTAGTTGAGTGGATAAGGAAGAATAAGGAAGATGTGTTATATCTAGACTTTCAGAAGGCTTTCGACAAGGTCCCACATAAGAGAACAGTACACAAACTTAAAGCTCACGGTACTGGGGGTTCAGTATTGATGTGAATAGAGAACTGGCTGGGAGACAGGAAGCAAAGAGTAGGAGTAAACGGGTCCTTTTCAGAATGGCAGGCAGTGACTAGTGGGGTACCGCAAAGCTCAGTGCTGGGACCCCAGCTATTTACAATATATTTTAATGATTTGGATGAGGGAATTGAATGCAACATCTCCAAGTTTGCAGATGACACTAAGCTGGGGGGTAGTGTTAGGTGTGACGAGGATAATAGGAGGCTGCAAAATGACTTGTATGGGCCGGGTGAGTGGGCAAATGCATGGCAGATGCAGTATAATGTGGATAAATGTGAGGTTATCCACTTTGGTGGCAAAAACAGGAGGGTAGACTATTATCTGAATGGTGGCAGATTAGGAAAAAGGGAGATGCAACGAGACCTGGGTGTCATGGTGCACCAATCATTGAAAGTAGGCATGCAAGTGCAGCAGGCAGTGAATAAAGCAAATGGTATGTTAGCATTCATAGTGAAAGTATTTGAGTATAGGAGCAGGGAGGTTCTACTGCAGGTGTACAGGGTATTGGTGAGACCATACCTGGAGTATTGGGTACAGTTTTGGTCTCCAAATCTGAGGAAAGTCATTCTTGCCATAGAGGGGGTACAGAGAAGGTTCACCAGACTGATTCCTTGGATGTCAGGACTTTCATATGAGGAAAGACTGGATAGACTCGGCTTGCACTCGCTAGAATTTAGAAGACTGAGGGGGGATCTTATAGAAACCTACAAAATTCTTAAGGAGTAGGACAGGCTAGATGTAGGAAGATTGTTCCCGATGTTGGGGAAGTCCAGAAAAAGGGGGTCACAGTCTAAGGACAAGGGGCAATTCCTTTAGGACCGAGATGAGGAAAACATTTTTCACACAGAGAGTGGTGAGTCTCTGGAATTCTCTGCCACAGAAGGTAGTTGAGGCCAGTTCATTGGCTATTTATAAGAGGAAGTTAGATGTGGCCCTTGTGGCTAAGGGATCAGGGGGTATGGAGAGAAGGCAGGTACAAACTACCGAGTTGGATTATCAGCCATGATCATATGGAATGGCGGTGCAGGCTCAAAGGGCCGAATGGCCTACTCCTGCATCTATTTTCTAAGTTTCTATGTTTCTAACCTGAAATGTCACCTATCTACTGTATTCTCTCCACAGATGCTGTGCCTGACCAGTTTATTTATTTCAGCACTTTGTGTTTTAAGTTTCCTGCATCTGCGGTTCCTTGTGTCCCTATTGTTCTGGCACGCCTTATCCAACATCCACCATAGTACTTGTTCATAGCAGTGTTCAATGGGACTGCAGGGAATCTAGGAAGGCCAACAACCTGACCTCCAAAAGATTACTAGAATTCTCGACACCACGCCAAACCCATAACAGGACTCTGGATGACAGCATTTTTTACAACACCTGTGGCACTTTATTCCACCTCTGTGTAGGAAAGAACTGCAGATGCTCATTTAAATCAAAGGTAGACACAAAATCTCCCGGTTGCTCAGCACTTGAAATCCCCCTCCCATTTACACTGATATTTCTGTCCTGCGCCTCTTCCATTGTCAGAGTCAGGCCCAGCGCAAATTGGAGGAACAGTACCCCACATTTTGCTTGGGTAGCTAACACTCCTGTGGCATGAACATTGACTTCTTTATCATCAAATAGCCCTTGCTTTCGCTCTATCTCCATCCCCTCTCCCTTCCCAGTTCTCCCTTGTCTTACTGTCACTGACTACATTCTATCTCTGTCTCGCCCACTACCCTGAAATCAGTCTGAAGAAGGGTCTTGACCCGAAACATCACCAATTCCTTCTTTCCAGAGATGCTGCCTGTCCTGCTGAGTTACTCCAGCATTTTGTGTCTACCTTCTTTATTCCACCTCTGTTGTCTGAGACAGGACAGCTAGACTAGACTGCTACCATTGATAATTAGTTAGAAGATGTCTGAACCTATATCTTCAAGTCCTAAAGCTCATGAAAACTAATTTGCTCTTGACTGCCTGAACTTGTAGAGTGGTGAACACTTCCCTGTCCATTGCAGGCTTGTCACTCCCTTTCATCAGGTCTGTTTTCATGGTGCATTGCAGTAGGGAGGCTGGAAGAATCAAAGATGCCTGCCATCCTGGCCATTCTCACTGGGAGAAGATATACAACCTTGAACTGGGGCAGCACAGTGGCAAAGCAGTAGAGTTGCTGCCTTATAGCACGAGATACCCAGGTTCGATCCTGACCACGGGTGGTGTCCATACAGAGTTTGTTCAATCTTCCTGTGACTGCATGGGTTTTGTCCAGGTGCTTCGGTTTCCCCCAACACTCCAACGATGTACAGGTTTGTAGGTTAAATAGTTTCAGTTGTAAATTGTCCCTAGTGTGTTGGATATCGCCAGTGTTCGGGGATTGTTGTTCGGGGCAGACTACATGGGCTGAAGGGCCTGTTTCTGCGCTTATATCTAAACTAAACTAAACTGAACTTGAAAGCCCAGATGTCAGGACTTAAGTGCAACTTATTCCCCACTGGTTTTAGACTCCTGAACTAATCATCTACTTCACACTGTCTTATTAGAGGTATTACTGTTTTGCCCTGATCATTGCACTTGTTATTGCATCCATCAAGTCTGCATGTACAGTGGCTTGCAAAAGTTTTCGTACCCCTTGAACTTTTCCACATTTTGTCACGTTACAACCACAAATGTAAATTTATTTTATTGGAATTTTATGTGATATACCAACACAAAGTGGTGCATAATTGTGAAGTGGAAGGAAAATGATACATGGTTTCCAAATTTTATTGCAAATAAAAAACTGAAAAGTGTGGCATGCAAAAGTATTCAGCCCCCCTGAGTCAATACTTTGTAGAACCACCTTTCACTGCAATTACAGCTGCAAGTCTTTTGGGGTATGTCTCTACCAGCTTTGCATATCTAGAAATTTTTGCCCATTCTTCATTGCAAAATAGCTCAAGCTCAGTCAGATTGGATGGAGAGCGTCTGTGAACAGCAATTTTCAAGTCTGGATTTAGGTCTGGACTTTGACTGGGCTATTCTAGCACATGAATATGCTTTGATCTAACCTATTCCATTGTAGCTCTGGCTGTATGTTTAGGGTCGTTGTCCTTCTGGAAGGTGAACCTCCGCCCCAGTCTCAAGTCTTTTGCAGACTCTTACAGGTTTTCATCCAAGATTGCCCCGTATTTGGCTCCATCCATCTTCCCATCAACTCTGACCAGCTTCCCTGTCCCTGCTGTAGAAAAGCATCCACACAGCATGATGCTGCCACTACCATGTTTCACAGTGGGGATGGTGTGTTCAGGGTGACGTGCAGTGTTAATTTTCCGCCACGCATAGCGTTTTGTATTTAGGCCAAAAACTTCAATTTTGGTCTCATCAGACCAGAGCACCTTCCTCCACATGTTTGCTGTGTCTTCCACATGGCTTGTGGCAAACTGCAAACGGGACTTCTTATGGCTTTGTTTCAACAATGGCTTTATTCTTACCACTCTTCCATAAAGGCCCGATTTGTGGAGGGCACAACTAATAGTTGTCCTGTGGACAGTTTCTCCCACCTGAGCTGTAGATCTCTGCAGCTCCTCCAGAGTTACCATGGGCCTCTTGGCTGCTTCTCTGATCAATGCTCTCCTTGCCCGGCCTGTCAGTTTAGGTGGACGGCCATATCTTGATAGGTTTGCAGTTGAGCCATACTCTTTCCATTTTCGGATGATGGATTGAACAGTGCTCCTTGAGATGTTTAAAGCTTGGGATATTTTTTTATAACCTAATGCTGCTTTAAACTTCTCCACAACTTTATCCCTGACCTGTCTGGTGTGCTCCTTGGGCTTCATAATGCTGTTTGTTCACTAATAGAAACATAGAAACATAGAAATTATGTGCAGGAGTCGGCCATTCAGCCCTTTGAGCCTGCACTGCCATTTAATATGATCATGGTTGGACATCCAACTCAGTATCCTGTACCTGCCTTCTCTCCATGCCCTCTGATCCCCTTAGCCACAAGGGCTACATCTAACTCCCTCTTAAATATAGATCCCTCTTAAGTAATGTTCTCTAACAAACCTCTGAGTCCTTCACAGAACAGCTGTATTTATACTGAGATTAGATTACACAAATGTGACTTCTAATGTAATTAGGTGACTTCTGAAGGCAATTGGTTGCACTGGATTTTATTTAGGGGTATCAGAGTAAAGGGGGCTGAATATTTTGCACGTCACACTTTCCAGTTCTTTATTTGTAAAAATATTTGAAAACCATGTATCATTTTACTTCCACTTCACAATTATGCGCCACTTTGTGTTGGTCTATCACATAAAATCCAAATAAAATACATTTACATTTGTGGTTGTAATGTGACAAAATGTGGAAAAGTTCAAGGGGTATGAAAACTTTTGCAAGCCACTGTATATTGTTTACTCTGTGAACTTTGTGTGAATTCCATGCATCCTGGCATATAAGATAATAAATTAACCTGAATCTGAATCTTTCACCTCAATAGGGATTTTCCTTTGTCTGACATAAGTCATGGAAAATCAAGTGTTAGCCAAACACCTAATTATCCCCATTTCACATGGATGCCTAAAAACAAGCACATGACAAGCCTGTGATTGCCTGGGATATGAAAATCAGAACTCCATGCAGTGTACAGGAACATATTCGCATTAATCTCCCCCACCCTACCCTCTCCTCTCCACCTCCCACCTCCCTCCTTCCCCCTTCATTAAAGTTACATTATAACTTTCTTACTTCCTTACTCTGTATTTCATCCCACTTTAAGTAAAGGCCAACATTCCATCTGTTTTTTTATTTGTTTGCTGTACCAGCGTACAGACATTGGTGCTCCTTGTGCTCAGGCTCCCATGACCCATTACATCGCAACATTTTGTGATCTCTGTACATCTTTTGAACAATGGCAGTCATTTTGACCAGTGGGGGTATACGTTTCATAATATCTTTGTGTTTCAGGGGCGCACTTTAGGAGCAGTGGTTGGAAGCATGAATTCTGCTGCATTTCTGCAATTCTAATTTGTGACTGAGGTCAAACACTGTATTCTTTGGATTATTCTGGTGAAAATAACTAATACAGCACAGAATGAGGGTCATTTGCAAGACCATGTGGGTATTTATGCGATCTGTTTATTAAAAAGGACTTCTTCATTTCCAAAAATTCTCACCACCTCCTTTGCACCATTGTGGTACGACAAACATGAATCATCCTTAACACAAAACAAATACATTGAAAGCAGGTGAATGGTTGCACTTCAATGGACTTTTTTGGAGTTATTATGTTATGGAAACATGATTGCTTTTGGAAGCTTTGAGCTATTGCCATCAAAATCAATTTATTTTAAACAAGCCTGAAGAACAGGAAATTCCCAGAAATTATGGAAAATCCTCAGGGTACAGATTGACTCCCATTTGCCCCACATATATAACCACTATGGTGACAGAATGTTACTGTTTTATGAGTTGAAAGAAAACAGAAACCTATTTGTGCACCAGATACCATTGAATAATGAACAAAGGCAATGTGATCAGCATTTTTCTATTTTTATTGTTTGAGTTGACTGAAATTATACAAAGGGAAGGTTGATAACACTGATTTTTATAATGGTGTTTATCATGCACGTATTGGGACCAAGACTATTTTCTTCTCCCCTATACTATCATAAATCTGATGCAATAAAGCTCTTTAAAGCAGGAATGTCACACTGGCTATTTTCTGTGTGAACAAAAGCAACAAATGCAGCTTTTCTTTCTCAGCAGTGAAAATCACCAGTGGTGAGGTTCAATCTGAAGTAATCATACTGTATCCCCATGGTTCATCCGAGGAAGGAGTGGAGACAAGGCAAGACCTCTGAATACTTCTAATGGGATTTTCTTTGGATGCAATTTTTCCTATTTGCTTCAAAGTGACAGATACCAGCTATTGCAAATAACTTTGCCAGCAAGTCCTATGTCTGGTAGAACTATCTCAGATGATATTTAAGACCTTGCTAATTTTTTTTCAATAAAGGCTGTCAGTTCTAATCCTCAAATAGGTCTTCATTTTTTCTAGTCCACCCTGTCAAGAATACTCCAAATTCTCTGAAGTGGAGGTTGTTGGGAACTCAACTGCCACTGTGGTTATCCATTGACAAAACTGGATTAAGTTCAATTTTTGCTAACGGTCGTCCATTGGAAGTACTTTAGATACAGCATGGAAACAGGTCTTCCGGCCAACCAGCCTTCAACCTGTACACTAGCCCACACTAGGGACAATTGTTACAACGTTTTACAACTTAATGAAGCCAATTAACCTACAAACATGTACATCTTTGGAGTGTGGACAAAACCAGAGCACCGCGAGAAAACCAACGCTCCTCCCCGTAGATCAGTTTATTTTGGCATTCAGTACCTGTGCATTAGGATGAAGATGTTAGGGACAAGACAGAAGTTAGAGGAGTTCTTGCTTTGTCATGGAACACACCGTGTACATGCAAATTGTTCTATTTTATACGCTGGAAACAATTAGTTCACTTTCAGGCTGATGTCTTTCATCAAAACTGGGAAAAACCAGGAGATAAAGCAAGTCTAATTTTTCAGAGAAAGGAAGATCCATGAATAATGAGAGATTGTGACAAAAATTGTACTGTTGGCATGGATTAGTGAATGGTGAAAGGTGTGGGGGAGATACAATAACGGAAGAGGACAGAGTAAAAAGACGAAAGGATAAAATTTGTAATACAAGGCTGGGATACATGGCTAATCATACAAAATTGTTGAATTCAGTTTTGATTTCTGAGGCTGTGAGATGCGTAGATGAAGGTGACCCTTTGAGCATATATTGACTTTCTTTGGAATAATGTACAAGGCCAAAAACAAAAAGGTCAGGGAATTAAAATAAAGGGCAGCTGGAAGCTCAGTGGTATCCTTGCGGGCTGAGCTGAAATGTTCTGAAATGAAGATGCGGCCATGGCGTGAATTCCAAGTGTGAAGTACTAAATTAGAAGCAGCACCTGGAAGAAGTTTTTATTTTGCTTTATTACATTCAATATTGAGTGCTTAAAGTATTTTCTCAGACTTTAAAGTCGTCATAGTGATTTAAAAATATATATATTTGAATTTTAAAATTTTGCTCTTTATCGGAGACTTTAAAAACAGTTCAGAGGCTTTGAAAGTGGATTGGGATTGGGCATTAAACCGTCTGAAGAAGGCTCTCGATCCGAAATGTCACCCATTCCTTCGCTCTGGAGATGCTGCCTGTTACGCTGAGTGACTCCAGCTTTTTGTGTCTATCCCAGGTATGAAAGATCAGCTTGACTAGTCTTCTAATATTCCAATCAGCTAAATGCAGGCAGGCTGACAACACAGGCCATGATGTCAGGCTGGGATCAGATCCAATATTTCATCACCCGTTAATTTATGTGAACCTAAAGCAGAAAATTTGTGTACTTTTTCAAATGGCAAAAAGCCAGGACTGATAGAAAACAGAATTAATGGTCAGTACATAGAAAGAACTCCAAGCTAGCAGATAAATACAAAATTAATTAAAGGTTTGCGGACGGTTTGTCTTCATTTCAAGAGGACTGGGTTACAAAGGAATGGAAACAATGCTACAGCAAGGCTCAAGTCAGATTCATTCTATCTGGAATTTGAATCATGTAAAGGCTATGATGTTGCCTCAGACTTCATTACGAAATTCCCAGGCATGCATTGCAATGAAACATTTATCCAATGCATGTATCAAAACAATACCCAGATAAATGCAAATGTTACTGGATTGGCAACCCTGGAGAAAATGTAGAAAAATATGGACATTTTAAAATTAAATGCCGAATGTTCCCATATATAAACCAAAATAATATTCATCAATAATACATAAGGAGAATGACAGGTATATTCCTAAATATATTATGATGAATTGAAAGATTGGTAGTCATAATCATGAAAAATTACACTAAAGAAAATGTCACAGTAAAATACCCCCATCAGTTAATTATGTAGTCATGTTTGGCATATACCTGGCAATAGATCACAGGGAAGTACTGGGCAGCTTGTCCACCTTCTTTACTCCATCAGCTGTAATACAATATAACACTACTCAAAATGTAAGAGCAGCTGGTATCCTTTGAAGCAGAATTATTTAATAGCCTGTAACAAATCCAACCGACAACATACAAAGAATGAAATTAAGATAATATTCTGGGAAAAATGAAAAAGACAGCTTTACTGAGATAAGGAAAGTGAAAATTTGCCAGTCACTCTGTTGCTCACTGTATTCCAGGAACGAACATCAGCCATGGAATACATTTGTCAAAACTGCATTTCCCAGAAGTCCTTAATTTTGTCTTCTCCAGCTTTACTTCACTTACTCTATGATTATATTTTTTTCACCTAGGGGCTGGTAATCCATCAGAATAGGTCGGCCATCGGGTAAAGGACCCGCACAATTTTAATTCCATTGAAATGACTTCTGGGAGTTGGACTAACTTCTTTTTCGGGTATTAAGTCTCACATTTATTTGATATTGTGCATGTCATTTATTTTTTAGCTTTCCCATCTTCTGATGTTCCAATGAAGAGGTAGTGTGTATTGGGCAAATTATTTTCCAATTAACCAATTTCTTAGTCCTGAGAGTTGAATATTGAAAATTGCGCATGTTGGCAGTTTAGAAATCTCTACAGCAAGTATATCAGTAGCTTTTTTTTCTGCCAAGCTTCTATATTGACCCAATCTTCCTAAGTTCTAAATTCTGTGACCTATTAGGTTGTTTGGGAATAATGACAATGCATGAGTCATTTCAGCTACTCATTTCTGTGAACCATATCTTTAATGGATTTTGGAATTGGCGGTGTATCAACTAAAATGGTGCAAATATTTTACGGACAAACAAAGTTGTCCTTGTGTTTAATAGTTTATGTTTTGAGAGACACCAGGGACTTTTCAGCCGATGAAGAAACCTGCAGGTGAGATCAGTAAGTTGTGCCTGGGGGTAATCATGGAAATATCAAGAAGAGAATTGGCATCAATTCACTGTCAAAAGTAATCTAATGATCTCCACAAATCATAGAAAGTAAGTAGATTATCACATTAACTTATGGCCTTGTTAATGTTATATCAATGCCCTTAGTTCATCCTCTTAAACCTCCTCCAATACCTAACTCCTCTCAGCTACTCAGCTTGCAAATGTGCCTTCCTCCCACTTTATCAAATTATCAAATCCCCATCATTCCAGACATCAGTAACATCTAAATTGAAGCAATTTTACACCCCACAGCCACAATCATCAGCCACTTTCCCCTTTGGTAAATATTATTAATTCAGTTTATTAATTATTAATTCAAGTCCGTGCTGACCAGCAATCCTCCCACACTAACACACAATTGGGAAATCTTACCAAGCCAATTAACCTACAAACCTGCACTTCTTTAGAGTGAGGGAGAAAACCGGATCTCCTGGAGAAAACATACGAAGGTCACGGGGAGAACATAAAAACTCCATACAGACAGCACCAGTAGTTAGGATCAAACCTGGGTCCCTGGCATTATAAAGCAAAGCAACTCTATTGCTGTGCCACTGTGCTGCCCTTTAATTTAACAAAACTTATCTTCTTTATCTCCTTGTATAAGAATGGAGCATATGCCCAGTCAAGATGAAAAATAGAAGCAGCTCTTCAAAATTACTCATATCTACTGATGTGTGATTCTGGGCACCGTGTTGAGGAAGAATGCATATTATTTTGAAAAATTACAGGTAATAGAATTCAATGCCATCCATTTATTTTGATTTCTACTCCTAACAGGTATAGCGAGGCGATCCCACACGGAGTATTTAAATGGTGCTGAGCTCTACCAAAGTAGTAACTGAGAGAGCAGCTGCGTTGAGGTCAAAGTGTTGTGAGATGCAAGTGCTGAGGCTTTGTCTCGAGAGGCTTTGGAAAGCAGGCTGCACGGTGGTAAGGTAAGGTAAGATAAGATCTTCTACTCTCTCCGGTAGTTTTAGTGGTTTAGTAATTTCCACTCGACTTTAGTTGTTTCCTCCATCTTCCCCTGATGCAGGAGAACAGGGGAACTGCCAGTTCCCTGGTGACTGTACCTGTGGGTAATGTGTCCAGATGCAGCTCCTGACTGATAGGTAGATGGGGATATGATGTTTGCAGTAAAGGGACATCTGGCAAGTGTGGTAGGGAGAAGGCTGGCCCAACATGTACCCATTAGAAGGGCAATGAGGTCCTGAGCTTTAGGGAGAGGTTGAGCAGGCTAGGACTTTATTCCTTGGAGTGCAGAAGGATACCGCTGAATATTGATTTTTCTTATTTCAAGTAACCTCTGTATTCCCTCTCTCTCCACCCCTTCCCCACCCTAGGCATCCTGCTAATTCCACTGTTTACATCCATATCTCCCCTTCATTATCATCTTTTCCATAGCTAACAAAGTGGTGAAATCATTGGACAAAGTCAACATGGATTTATGAAAGGGAAATCTTGTCTGACGAATCTTATAGAATGTTTCGAGGATGTAACTAGTAGAGTGGATAAGGGAGAACCAGTGGATGTGTTATATCTGGACTTTCAGAAGGCTTTCGACAAGATCCCACATAAGAAATTAGTATGCAAATTTAAAGCACACGGTATTGGGGGTTCAGTATTGATGTGGATGGAGAACTGGCTGGCAGACAGGAAGCAAAGAGTAGGAGTAAACGGATACTTTTCAGGATGGCAGGTAGTGATTAGTGTGGTACCGCAAGGCTCGGTGCTGGGACCCCAGCTATTTACAATATATATTAATGATTTGGACGAGGGAATTGAATGCAACATCTCCAAGTTTGCAGACGACACAAAGTTGGGGGGCAGTGTTAGCTGTGAGGAGGAATCTAGGAGGCTGCAAGATGACTTGGATAGGTTGGGTGAGTGGGCAAATGCATGGCAGGTGCAGTATAATGTGGATAAATGTGAGGTTATCCACTTTGGTGGCAAGAACAGGAAACTTGACTATTATCTGAATGGTGGCCAATTAGGAAAAGGGGAGATGCAACGAGACCTGGGTGTTATGGTACACCAGTCATTGAAAGTAGGCATGCAGGTGCAGCAGGCTGTGAAGAAAGCAAATGGTATGTTCGCATTCATAGCGAAAGGATTTGAGTATAGGAGCAGGGAGGTTCTACTGCAGTTGTACAGGGTCTTGGTGAGACCACACCTGGAGTATTGTGTACAGTTTTGGTCTCCTAATCTGAGGAAAGACATTCTTGCCATAGAGGGAGCACAGAGAAGGTTCACCGGACTGATTCCTGGGACGTCAGGACTTTCATATGAAGAAAGACTGGATAGACTCAGCTTGTACTCACTAGAATTTAGAAGATTGAGGGGGGATCTTATAGAAACTTACAAAATTCTTAATGGGTTGGACAGGCTGGATGCAGGAAGATTATTCCCGATGTTGGGGAAGTCCAGAACAAGGAGTCACGGTCTAAGGATAAGGGGGAAGTCTTTTAGGACCGAGATGAGAAAAATATTTTTCACACAGAGAGTGGTGAATCTCTGGAACTCTCTCCCACAGAAGGTATTTGAGGCCAGTTCATTGGCTATATTTAAGAGGGAGTTGGATGTGGCCCTTCTGGCTAAGGGGATCAGGGGATATGGAGAGAAGGCAGGTACGGGATACTGAGTTGGATGATCAACCATGATCATATTGAATGGCGGTGCAGGCTATTTTCTATGTTGCTATGTTTCTATGTTTCAATGTCCATCTTCGGTGTCAACCAGCATCTGCAGTTCCATCCTATACATGATCTCCTGACCTTGGTTGGTTATCATCCTATTAATCTGTAAAGGGCAATAAACATCTTATCAAGCAAATACAGGAGGGTAATGAAAGGGATACCAGTGAGAATGGAAATGGAATCTCTGATTATCCAAATTTCCACTCTACTTTGTCATGACCCCTTATGAGAACCTGGCTTGAATAACAAATGTCACGCAATATTGACAAAGCTAGCCCCAACGTTTTTTCCTGAATTTGTTCATGTCATAGATGCAGAGTGAGGCCATTCTGCCCATCGAGTCTACTCCGCCATTCAATCATGGCTGATCTATCTTTCCCTCGGAACCCCAGTCTCCTGCTTTCTCCCAATAACCATTGGCACCATTACTAATCAAGAAATTGATGATCTCTGCTTTAAAAATACTCAATGACAAATGGGAAATTTATTATCATTTCAACAATTAAAATCAAAATTTAATCTGAAAAATAACCAATACTTTAAATATTTACAGATATGTGACTTTATAAAAAAATATATACCAAGATTACATAATATAACGATAGACCCACTGGAATAAGCAATGAATATTAAGGCGGACTCACAAAAATTAATATCATATCTATATAACAGTATTCTTAATAGAGAATTGCCATCAACAGAGGCAATTAGAGAAGACTGGGAAAAAGATTTAATGATGAAAATTTCTAAAGAAACATGGGAGAGGTATTTGATATATATATATATACATAAATGTTTGATTAACACTAGACATAATTTAAAATATTACACAAATTATATTATTCAAAAGTTAGGTTGAATAAATTTTATTCAAATATTTCTCCCATCTGTGATAAATGCCTTTCTCAAAATGCCAACTTCACACATTCTTTCGTTTCTTGCACAAAACTTCAAGGATTTTGGTGTGATATATTTGATATATTCACTAGTTCATTTAAGATAAAAATGGAACCTAGCATGGAAATGATTATCTTTGGAGTATTAGGAGATGGAAACAAATTAAATATATCCCAAATCTCATTTATTAATTATGGTTTAATAATAGCGAAAAACTCATACTTAAATTCTGGAAAAAGGCTACTATACCAACACTCAAAATGTGGATTGGTAATATGTTGGAAACGGCCCATTTGGAAGAAATGAGAATCCTCCTAATAGAAAAAAAAGAACAATTCTTAATGAGTTGGTCTCCATTTATTGATCTTGTGGATTCATGGGGTGTAATAACATGATAAAATTAAAAATTCTGGGTTTGAGTGAAAAATGATTAAGAACAAAAAAATATATATCGACTTGTGGCTTGTGAGAATCTCCTTTCTGCTTCACTTTCTCACTTATTTCTTTCTTTACACTACACTCACTACACAATTCTTTACTCTTCGATACTTCTTTCTTTCTCATTTCTTTCTAAAAAAAAAGGAAGTTGTACAAAGAATGTTTTCATAATTTTGGGAACCTGTAAAAAGATACCATTAAAATGTAATATACGTACTCCTAATAAATAAATTAAATTTAAAAAAAAATACTCAATGACTTGTCCTCCACAACTGTCTATGGCAATGAATCACACAGATTCACCACCCTCCCCTTATTTTCTTTCTAAAGGTACATCCTTTTATTCTTAGGCTATGCCCTCGAGTCCTAGACTCCCCACAAGTGGAAATATCATCTTCACATCTATTATATCCAGGCCTTTTTACTATTTGATAAGTTTCAATGAGGTCTTCCCTGTCCTTCTAAACAACGGCCTGTACAGGCCCAGTTCCGTCAAATGTTCATCATATGTTTACCCAATCACCCCAGGATCATTCTTATAAATCTCCTCTGGATCCTCTCCAACACCAACACATCCCTTCTCATAAATTGGGCCCAAAACTGCTCACAATACTCCAAATGCAGTCTAACCCATGCTTAAGAAAGCCTCAGAATTACATCCTTTTTTTATTCTTGTCCTCTTGAAATAATTGCTAACTCGACATTTGCCTCAATACCGATTCAACTTTTTCTGCCCTTCAAAGAACAAAGCCTTTCACAAAGTAGCTGGGATGTTACCCTTGTTACTTTTGGATTTCCTTGTTAAGTCTTTTGCATCATTCCAATGTTCTTGCATTGCTTTCACTGGCAAGAAATACTAAATCCCTGTGCATAGGTTAAAGTTCAAATGTTCTGTTAAAGCCGCTCTTTATGAGGTAGTTACAAAGATATATTGGCAACTAGCTTCTCCTGAGGAATACAACCCCGTGCTCTTGGATTAAATGCAGAAGTCAATGGGCTACAGAGAGCACTGCATTCTCCGCTGCATCTCTTATCAAAACCCACTTGCTCACAGTTAAAATAAGACTAAAGTACTGTAGAGCTGAAAACTGGAAACAAAAATGTTGGAAATACTTAGCAGATCTTGCATGTCAGTGGAGAGAAAAAAAGCAGGGTTAATGTTTCAGGTTGATGACTATTCACCACCATGAAGAAAAGTTAGAAGCAATACAGTTTTATGATGCAGCAGGGGGAGGAAATAGATAAAGGAGATGTCACTGTACAAAAGGAGAAAGAATTAAGTGTTAAAATGGCATATAAAAACTGAAACAATGTAAGTATACATTTAGTAAGTAAATAATTAATTCCTGGAGATATTTTGATTGGTGTGCAAAACACAAAGTGCTGGAGGAACTCAACGAGTTAGGCAGCATCTGCGGAGGGAATAGACAGGCAATGTTTTGCGTCTGGACCCTTCTTCAGACTGAAGTGCCTCCTCTAAATTGCAATGGTTTTGCTAGTGTACGGGGATCGCTGGTCGGGCTCAGCAGGCTGAAGGAGCTGTTTCCACATTGTATCTTAAAACTAAAAGTGCCACTAAGTTCCAGCAAGTAAAGAAGTCCTGAACTTTTTGTCAGAAGCACCCATCTGCATTCTAATGTTGGATTCCTCATGAAGGGGAGTGTGAGCTTGCTGTTGCTCCCCAGCAGTTGTGTTAAGTAATCTATCTGCCATTGGGATTCCCATCTACACTATCCCATCCCAACTATCTGCATTGGGATTCCCATTCATTTCAGTGGGAAAGAACTATGGCAAGAAATAAAGGCAAGTACTGGGTAATTCACAATGGTTCGAATTAATTGAGCTTACTTACATGTTTTGAATTAATTTTAGATGTTTTGGCCTTTGACATAATTTATTTTTAATGATTATAATTGCTTCAATGTTTTTTTTTAATACTTGTGTACATTTCTGGGCTTCAACACCACATTGCTATATCAGAGACAGATGGCACTCAACAGCACATTGAAACCATGAGGTGCACAGAAGGTAAGTTCACACTAGCACACAGGGCTTGTTAGTGGGAGCACATTCTGGCCCAATGTGTTCTCGGAGAAGTCACATAATATGAAAAATTAAGTGTAGTTGTCCTTTCAGTTTTGATTCAGTGCTCAAAACAGTTGAACTTCCCCAATGATTTACTCAATAAATACACCAAGCAGTGTGGTAATAAATCAAACAAATCAGAAATTGCAGCTTCCCATTCATGGATTTCTGCTGAGTTATTTGACTTCAACTGGACCAGGCGTTGTGTGCTGCAGTATCTATCAATGTTCTCAATGATTAACTCCCATTCCCATGTTGACCTTTCTGTCCTGGGCCTCCTCCACTGTCAGAGTGTGGCCCAATGTAAATTGGAGGAATAACCCGTTATATTTTGCTTGGGCAGCTTACAACCCAGCGGTATTAATTTTGATTTCTCTAACTTCAAGTAACCCTTGTTTTCCCTCTCTCTCCGCCCCTCCCCTATCCAAGTTCTCTGACTAGTTTATTGTCCTCCTGATTAAATATTACTGATTGTAATATTTGACTTGTTGTCACCTTCCCCTCAGCTACTAATATACCATTCTATATTTCCTTGAACATTATCCCCTTTGATCTGTGTTTTCACATCTTAGCCTTCCATATCTCCATGTCACTTTCTCCCCCTGACTCTCAGTCTGAAGAAGGGTCTCAGCCAGAAATGTCATAAATTCCTTCTGACCCAAGATGCAGTCTGTCCCGTTGAGTTACTCCAGCAATTTGTGGCTATCTCGGTGTAAACAAATACTAAGATAGAAGGTCATGTTGCAGTTATATACGACGTTCGTGAGGCTGCATTTAGAGTATTGTGTTCAGATCTGGCACCATGTTATAAGATACACTGTAAATGGTTCAATTGTATCATGTATTGTTTTTTTGCTGACTGGTTAGCACGCAGCAAAAGCTTTTCACGGTACCCCAATATTGTCAATAATGCTTCTAAGCATAGGTGACAATAAACTAAACTGAACTGAACTACTGGATGGCTTATATAAGAAATGAACTGGAACAATCTGCAGATGGATTCATAAGGGGCAAATGTAAAATGATTATCATAAGATCAAAGATAAGTCGTTCTGATCATGTAAAATCCAGGATTATAAAGGATAAGCTTATAAAATTGTCATCACAATGTTGAGCTAAAGTATAAAAATAGGCAAACAAAGGATCCATTTATGTACATGTTTTCATCCATTAAATGTTTATCAACCACATCCAGAGTCCTGTTCTATCAGAAGATCACTTGTAAGAGTGGATTAGAAAATGAATGAGAATAATGCTTCTAAGCATAGGTTGCACAGTTCTGCAGCCGATAGAACAGCTACCTCAAATGTCCAGTAACATAGGTGTGATCCTGACCTTGTGCATTGTCTGGAGTTTGCACATTCTCTTGCTGTCTTGCAGGGGTTTCCTCCCTGTGGATTGATGTTATTTTACTGGCTGCTGTTAATTGTCTCTAGTGTGCAGGTGAGTGGAAAAGTCTGGTAAGAGTGGATGGGAATGTGAGGAGTGAAATACGAGATTAGTATAGAGTTAGTGCCTGCGTGGACTTGATGGGTTGAAGGGCCTCTTTCCATTTTGGATGAGTCCAAGGATATAAGGTGAAAGATTAAATTAAAATAGTTTTAATTACCTTAGTGGTAAAGATTTCTAATACTGAACGAAATTCTGAAAATTTAATATGAACAAGAAAGGAAGTAAAGGAAATGTTTTCAGCCATAGTTTTAGTTTAAAGACTGATTTGATTTGCAGTGTAAATCTAACTTGCTGATTTACAACATGGAAACAGGCCCTTCACCCCACCGAGTCCATGTTGACCAGTGATCCCAGTACACTAGCACTATCCTACACACTTGGTACAATATACAATTTTACTAAAGCCAATTAACCTACAAACCTGTATTTCTTTGGAGTTTTGGGGGAAACCGGAGCACCCAAAGAAAACCAATGTAGTCATGGGGAGAACGGACACATTCGATACAGACAGCACTTGTAATCAGCTTCGAACCCGGGTCTCTGGCACTGTAAGGCAGCAACTCTACCACTGCGCCGCCGTGCCACCCTAACTGTAACAGAGAATGTTATTGCAGTAGCAAGTATAAATGTGTTAAAGATGAAAAAATAAATATTTCTGTGGCAAAATTATAGAATATGCCTGGATGATAATTAGAGGAGATTGATCAATTATGAGTTGACAGCAGGGACGGGCACATTACATTTTCTGAAACAAATTCAAATTGTTTTAACGTTAAAGAAAGGGTGAATTTTGGATTTCAAAAATAATTCAATGAAATGAAATTAAAAGCAATGTCTTGTGATTTAACTGGGTCACGGAGTATATAACGATTTAGATATGGTATGAAAGTAGCTGATTCCTTTTCAATGACATGCTGCTTGTTTATACAATAACAGCATGGTCCGAGCCTACTTGAGCAAACTGCTCCACGAGCTCCCACAGCTATTCTCATCACAATCTACTGCAAGGTAGACAAAAATGCTGGAGAAACTCGGCGGGGGCGGTAGCATCTATGGAGCGAAGGAAATAGGTAACGTTTCGGGCCAAAATCCTTCTTCAGACTGATGCAGGGTGGGAGGGTGGGAAGAACAAAGGAAGAGGAGGAGCCAGAGGGCTGAGGGAGAGATGAGATGGGGAGGAGACAGCAAGGGCTACCGGAAATTGGAGAAGTCAATGTTCAGGCTGCTGGGGTGCAGACTGTCCAAGCGGAATATGAGGCGCTGCTCCTCCAATTTCCGGTGGCGCTCTCTCTGGCAATGGAGGAGGCCCAGGACAAAGGTCAGATTCGGAATGGGAAGGGGAGCCACAGGGAGATCAGGTTGGTTAATGCGGACCGAGCAGAGGTGTTCGGCAAAACGATCGCCAAGCCTACGCTTGGTCTCACCGATGTAGATCAGCTGACATCTAGAGCAGCGGATGCAATAGATGAGGTTGGAGGAGGTGCAGGTGAACCTCTGTCGCACCTGGAACGACTTCTTGGGTCCTTGAATGGAGCTGAGGGGGTAGATAAAGCGACATGTGTAGCATCTCTTGCGGTTGCAAGGGAAAGTACCCAGGAAGGGGGTGGTGCGGGTGGGAAGGGAAGAATTGGCCAGTGAGTTACGGAGGGAGTGGTCTTTGCGGAAAGCAGACAGGGGGGGAGATGGGAAGATGTGGCGAGTGGTGGGGTTATGTTTGGAGGTGGCGAAAATGATGGATCTACTGTAATGTATTTTTGTCCGCACAATTATCCTGTGTAGCTTGCATTGTTCTAATTGAACAATACCAATTGTCAATATTAGATTTACTATATTTGATAGAGCCAAGTACATTTTTGAACAATAGATCAAATGACCTTTCATATTATTTGGTGGGGTATGAAATTCCCCATAATGATTTTAGATTACCCGAACATTTTATATTCTGCAACCACCTTCAATTTTATCATGATTATGTTGTAGAAGTGCCTGAAATCAAGTAAGAGCTTTGCACAAATGTAGAGAATACCAGAAGTACTTGACAGGTCAGACAAGATCAATGGGGAAATAACTCCAATGAGCTGGAAAAGGAAAAGGTGTTTTGTGAAAAGGGGGAAGTGGAGAGAACAGAGAGTATATCAAAGTTGGCAAGATAGACATGACTGTAAAAGTCAGTCCAAAATGCTACTGAAACAAATTGAAACATAGCAAATTTAAATAATGGCGTAGAGGCAAGGCGGTTACCTGAAATTGCTAAACTATATAGTATATCCAAAGGGTTGCAATGTACCTAATCAGGAGATGAGATCTCTTCCTTGAACTTATGATGGACATCATTAGAGCAACACAGGAGGTCAAACGCAGAGAACCAGAATGTGGGAGTAGGATGAAGGATTAAAGCAACAGGTGACTGAAACACAGTCATTTTTGCAAATGGAGCAGAGGAGTTCTGAGGCATGAATCCTCACTACTGAAGGGCGAAGTTGGATATCTTGCAGCATTTGTACATGTTACTTGGACACTGATTTGATACCAGCACTTGATGCTGTGGAACTCAATTCTCCTCAACCCTCTCCTAACCTCACAGAAATAAACAGCATGAAGAATCCACAAACAAAGGGCTCATTAACTGCTTATTGTTTGTTGCTAATCATTTCTGCCTGTGGCTACAATTCCACATTATTTGATGCTTTCCGTTATTGTTTTGTGTTTCACATGGAAAACAAAGGACTGTTTTAATCATGCTGAGGTGCTGAACAAACTATTTGCTCGCTGACACAGGCAAATTGGTAGCTTTTCCTCTGTGAATGGAGCATGACTGGAAAATGAACAAAAACAAGTTGCCTGCAGAGGAGGGAGGGGGATGGAGCCAAGGGTTCTCCATCAAGATGATTCAACAATCCTCAATGAGGTGGAAGATTGCAACCTTCACATGGTCTGCCCTGTTTCGACGAATGCAATCAACCCAGCGGGCACAATCAAATAAGATCAAATAGAGCAAATTGTCCTACAACTTTAGGCTGTGCACGTCATACGCAAGAAGAAGTAGAATCCTCAATGAGGAACAGGATGTCCCAACAGAGATGTACTGAAGGAGGGTCTCGACCCGAAACATTGCCTATCTCCTTCGCTCCTTAGATGCTGCTGCACCCGCTGAGTTTCTCCAGCCTTTTGCGTACCCTCGATTCTCCAGCATCTGCAGTTCCTTCTTTAACACAGAAATGTACTATTCTTGCAAACATAATGGCAATCTCAGCGAAGACAACATGATGCTAGCCCTGAACGTTGTTCAAACATAGGAGACATGTTCAGACATGAACAGCAAGGAATACTAACCAGGGCAATACTAACACACACCAAACTTTTTTTTTTCTCCCTCGTTTATTATATTGTTCATAGTGTACTATGTCTACCTATTCTGTTGTGCTGTTGCAAGTAATTTAATTGTTCTATCTGGGACAGATGACAATAAAACCCTCTTGACTATTTCTTGAGTACAGCTGACTCACAACTCCAATAATCCAAGTTTGATCCTAACCTCTGGTGATAGCAGAGAGGGGTTTGCATGGAAAAAATAGTTAAATAAATAAATAGGTGCCGGAGTAGGCCATTCGGCCCTTCGAGCCAGCACTGCCATTCAATATGATCATGGCTGATCATCTAAAATCAGTACCCCATTCCTGCTTTTTCCCCATATCCCTTGATTCCTTTAGCCCTAAGAGCTAAATCTAACTCTCTCTTGAAAACATCCAGTGAATTGTCCCCCACTGCCTTCTGTGACACAGAATACCACAGATTCGGGTGAAGATGTTTTTCCTCATCTCAATCCGAAGGAATAACATTGTCAGAGAGTTGTGAATCTGTGGAATAATCCATTTGATCCTAACCTCTTGTGATAGCCTTTGCCTTTGACAAGGTTCCTCATGGAAGGTTGGTTAAGAAGGTTCAACTGTTGGGTATAAATGCAGGAATAGCAAGATGGATTCAACAGTGGCTGAATGGGAGAAGCCAGAGGGTAATGGTGGATGGCTGTTTGTCGGGTTGGAGGCAGGTGACTAGTGGGGTGCCTCAGGGATCTGTGTTGGGTCCTTTGTTGTTTGTCATGTACATCAATGATCTGGATGAAGGGGTGGTAAATTGGATTAGTAAGTATGCAGATGATACCAAGATAGGGGGTGTTGTGGATAATGAAGAGGATTTCCAAAGTCTACAGAGTGATTTAGGCCAGTTGGAAAAATGGGCTGAAAGATGGCAGATGGAGTTTAATGCTGATAAATGTGAGGTGCTACACCTTGGCAGGACAAATCAAAATAGGACGTACATGGTAAACGGTAGGGAATTGAAGAATACAGTTGAACAGAGGGATCTGGGAATAACCGTGCATAGTTCCTTGAAGGTAGAATCTCATATAGATAGGGTGGTAAAGAAAGCTTTTGGTATGCTAGCCTTTATAAATCAGAGCATTGAGTATAGAAGCTGGGATGTAATGTTAAAATTGTACAAGACGTTGGTGAGACCAAATCTGGAGTATGGTGTACAATTTTGGTCGCCCAATTATAGGAAGGATGTCAACAAAATAGAGAGGGTACAGAGGAGATTTACTAGAATGTTGCCTGGGTTTCAACAGCTAAGTTACAGAGATAGGTTGAATAAGTTAGGTCTTTATTCTCTGGAGCGCAGAAGGTTAAGGGGTGACTTGATAGAGGTCTTTAAAATGATGAGAGGGATAGACAGAGTTAATGTGGACAAGCTTTTCCCTTTGAGAATAGGGAAGATTCAAACAAGAGGACATGACTTTAGAATTAAGGGACAGAGGTTTAGGGGTAACATGAGGGGAAACTTCTTTACTCAGAGAGTGGTAGCGGTGTGGAATGAGCTTCCAGTGGAAGTGGTGGCGGCAGGTTCGTTGGTATCATTTAAAAATAAATTGGATAGGCATATGGATGAGAAGGGTATGGAGGGTTATGGTATGAGTGCAGGCAGGTGGGACTAAGGGAAAAAAGTTGTTCGGCACGGACTTGAAGGGTCGAGATGGCCTGTTTCCGTGCTGTAATTGTTATATGGTTATATGGTTATAGCGGAAGGGAGTTTGCATGTTGTCTTTGTAACTGTGTGAGTTTCTCCTATTACTTCCCTCATCCCAAAGATGTGTTGGTTAGTAGGGTAATTAGTTGCTATAAATTAACTTCAACCCAGTTGATTGGATCACACTCCATTTGGGCCATGTTCAAATATTAAGGTAATTGTCTCTTCAGGTATCACCTTGATTTTCAACTTCTTTGAGACTGGGCTTTTTCCAGGATCCACAGAAGATTCCTGCCATTCCAACTCCAAAGACACACAGGTTTGTAGGTTAATTGGCTTGTTATAAGTGTAACGTCCCTAGTGTGGCACTGGTTGGCACAGACTCGGTGGGCCGAAGGGCCTGTTTCTGCGCTGTATTTCTAAACTGAACTAAACTAAATTTTTCAGCACAGAATGACATAGAAACATAGAAATTAAGTGCAGGAGTAGGCCATTCGGCCTTTCGAACCTGCATCACCATTCAATATGATCATGGCGGACCATCCAACTGAGTATCCCGTACCTGCCTTCTCTCCATACCCTCTGATCCCCTTCGCCACAAGGGCCACATCTAACTCCCTCTTAAATATAGCCAATGAACTGGCCTCAACTACCGTCTGTGGCAGAGAGTTCCAGATACCCACCACTCTCTGTGTGAAAAAAGTCCTTCTCATCTCGGTCCTAAAGGATTTCCCCCTTATCCTTAACCCGTGACCCCTTGTCCTGGACCTCCCCAACATCGGGAACAATCTTCCTGCATCTAGCCTGTCCAACCCCTTAAAAATTTTGTACATTTCTATAAGATCCCCTCTCAATCTCCTAAATTCTAGAGAGTATAAACCGAGTCTATCCAGTCTTTGTTCATAAGACAGTCCTGACATCCCAGGAATCAGTCTGGTGAACCTTCTCTGCACTCCCTCTACAGCAATAATGTCCTTCCTCAGATTTGGAGACCAGAACTGTACGCAATACTCCAGGTGTGGTCTCAACAAGACCTTATACAACTGAAGTAGAACCTCCCTGCTCGTATACGCAAATCCTTTTGCTGTGAATGCTAACATACCATTCGCTTTTTTTCACTGCCGGGTGCACCTTCATGCCTACTTTCAATGACTGGTGTACCATGACACCCAGGTCGCGCTGCATCTCCCCTTTTCCTAATCGGCCACCATTTAGATAATTGTCTGCTTTCCTATTTTTGCCACCAAAGTGGATAACCTCATATTTATCCACATTATACTGCATCTGCCGAACATTTGCCCACTCACCCAGCCTATCGAAGTCACCTTGCAGTCTCCTAGCATCCTCCTCACAGCTAACAATGCCCCCATCTTAGTGTCAACCGCAAACTTGGAGATATTGCCTTAAATTCCCTCATCCAGAGCATTAATGTGTATTGTAAATAGCTGGGGTCCCAGCACTGAGCCTTGCGGTACCCCACTAGTCAATGCCTGCCATTGTGAAAAGGACCCGTTTACTCCTACTCTTTGCTTCCTGTTTGCTAGCCAGTTCTCTATCCACATCAATACTGAACCCCAATGCCATATGCTTTAAGTTTGTATACTAATCTCTTATGTGGGACCTTGTCAAAAGCCTTCTGGAAGTCCAGATACACCATATCCACTGGTTCTCCCCTATCCATGCTACTAGTTACATCCTCGAAAAATTCCACAAGATTCGTCAGACATGATTTTTTTTGTCCAATGATTTCACCACTCCAAATGTGCTGCTATCCCATCTTTAATAACTGACTCTAGCAGTTTCCCCACTACTGATGTTAGACTAACTGGTCTGTAATTCCCCATTTTCTCTCTCCCTTCCTTCTTAAGGCTTTGGCTGCTTTCCTGAGAGAAGAGAGAAGACTTTGGCTGCTTTCCTGGCTACTTGCACCATTTCAGATGCTTACTACAGCAGTTAAGCACTGATACAGTGAGATGCATGCATGTGAATGATCTTTTGAAAGTCTAGCTTCAGCACAAGTCCAGGAGTGTCCTGCAAATTGTGCATCACACATTAGACCCCAATGTGGTGCAGAACATAGCCATCCAAAGACTGCTGCTGTTGCCTGAGGAAGTTCAGTTTAGTTTAGTTTTGTAATACAGCACGGAAACAGGCCCTTTGGCCCACCGAGCCCATACCAACCAGCGATCCCTGCATGCTAACACTTTCCTACACACACACTAGGGTCAATTTACAATTATATCAAGCCAATTAACCTACAAACCTGTATGTCTTTGGGGTGTGGGAGGAAACTGAACATCTAGGAGAAAATGAAGATAAGCAGGGACAAGAGTATCGGAAAGATGAGGGCGGCACCGAGGTAATGTCAAGGATGTTGAGTGAAAGCCTTATCTCCCAGCAATGTCTGCACAGGGTGACAAGGGGTACATTCATAGAGAAACAATTTTCATAAAAGACTCTGCTGAAATATAATTGCCAATGGAATCTGTGACCCTCTTTGCATTGCATGGCACCATTCCTGGCAGTGCCCTCCAGGCATACACCACATTGTGTAAAAAATGTTGCCCCACGGATCTCCTTTAAACTTTTCCCCTCACCATAAAGCTACACTGAAGTACTCACCACAATAAAGGTACAATATTTCTGTCAACGTGCAAAATATGAATCGGTCTATTGATTTACCACTGTTGCATTAAGAATCATTTTTGGCTAATACTTTCCCACCTACTTCTGCAACTTTACATACTTTCCCACCTACTTCTCCACATTGATTGGGAGTTCCCAGTGAATGAACAGATGTCTCATCTCATTATGCAACTTCCCTTATATTTATCTGCCTTTTGTAGGATCCTTCCCATGGTGGTGGTCAAGGTAAGTATTTTAAGTGCAGAACAAGTGGCAGAATAAAAAAACATGCAATTATAATGGATTTTGTATTGGAGGTCATGTACAAATTGGGCACCTATGGCATGAACATAATTATGTCACAATAGTGGGGCCAGATCCAGGGACACTAACTTTTAAAGAGACTCTATTTTTGAATGTACAGTGGCAATCAAAGTGTACTGATTGCATATTAGCAACCTTACCATGTGAGGAAGGGCAGAGTTAAACGCAATGCAAGGATCTCCCATTCCATTGCATACCTCTCCAAAATGAGAGATGCTATTTACCTTGAGTGAGGGCATCCCGGCAAGCTGCTTGGGGATCTGCCACAAAACGACACGTGAAGAATACATGCCTGCAGAAGAACCAAAGGGCTATCATTTCTTTAAATTAATCAAGACCAGACCTGGAGCACTATGCCTTCTTGATTACATTCCAATTATTTTTTTAATTCGCCCTACTACTTAAAATGCATTTTATGGTTCCTGGGGTAGACAAATGGAACATACCTTTGCTATTAGCATTGGATACACATAACAGAAGAGGTCACTCAACAGCAAGGAGACATGGGAACTATGTGGATATTTATTTTATACATAAAGAATTCTGAAGCCAGCTCTCTGGTTAGTTTCCCAGGCTGAAATCAGCTCTTCATTTTAAATCAATCAAAGAGATTGTGTTGCATTATGTTGTGCCATTTGGGATCTTTGCCAATCAGGCTATTGGACAATGTTCTATTTAACACCACTGAATATCACTTATCTTGATAAACCAAGTTAAACTATGGTAGCCCTGATTGTCATACTTCCCAGAGCCAGAACCAACAGTTGAGCCTTCCCATGGGGGGGCTAACTCGTGGGCCTAACTCAATCAAAAAGGCTTAGATATGTAGAGTTCCAGTAGAGGTAGGTTGTAGAGTTTCACAGCAAGATGGAGAGCTAGGAATTTTCAGACAGTGTTTGTGTCAGGCTGTAAAGCAAATGTCAGAGACAGTAGAGCTAGGCAGTAGGTGGATTTGGTGGAGAAGAATTAGTGTCAGTTGGGGGCAGAAAGGAAATGCAAGACATGCAGTATGTTTATTTATTTGTAATTGTAGTCTGCAAGTGGATCCTGATCTTATGCAAGGATGATATTTGTGGTGTAACAAGCTTAATGATGGGCTAGGATGGGGGTTGTGTGGGGGTTTAATTTTTTTTTAGGTTTTTGCACATGGAGTCATTTATTGTAAGTTGGTGTATTTAGTTATAACAAGCTTAATGATGGGCTAGGATGGGGGTTGTGTGGGGGTTTAATTTTTTTTTAGGTTTTTGCACATGGAGTCATTTATTGGAAGTTGGTGTATTTGGTTATATATAACGATGGTTTTGAACTTGGTTTTCTTAGTTGAGCACTTATCCTGGAGTTATAGCACATTGTCATTTAAGAGTTTCAGATCAGCCATGATCTAATGAAAATGGTTCAAAATTGCTCAAGGACTAAATGGCATTCTCCTGATCCAGTGTCCCACAACTGTTCATATTCATTACAAGATAACTATTTATGTCTGCTAAAGAATTTGTCAGCGACTACTGATTACTGGATCCCAATTACCACAGGATGATGATAACCTTTACTTTGTACATGCTTGTAATTTCCTGCATTTCCTATATTTAAAATAAGATGCTCTTTGGCAGATTCCAGCATGGTAGTGGTTTTAATTGGTTTTCCTGTGTTGATAACTTAAATTTAGACGATCGCTAATTAGTTCTCACTTTTCTCTGTAATATTATGAATAATTTTATCGGTATTCCATTCCACAGGCCACTGTGAAAATCTTAACAGCTTGTTTGCCTCTCCAGATTCAAACTAAATTCTTTACAACCACACAAATTGAAAAGAAAGAACTGAAAGAAAGAAACATATTAAACTTTTACCTCATACTGTCTACTGTCCATGTGGAGCTGTTTTTATTTATTCAAATTGAATATCTGGCTGACATCATTTAATTCAAAGTGTGAAAGTTGGGATCTCTGAAAAAAACATTGCAAATGTAAGTGCTTGCTATATATAATCTTCATCTTGCTCATACCTCAATATTAATGCTACCAATAAAAACGAAGGATATTTCATATCATGCTTGTCACAATTTTAATTCCAAATGCAATTTGGAGCCAATTAAGTTCTTCTAAGCTGTAAACATTATTATATTCCAAGCAAGCCTTACTTTTTCACAATATGCATGGTCTTATTCGGTTATATAGAGAGCACTCAATTACCCCCTTCTCTGTCATCGTAGGTGTTCTTTTAAATAACATTTGTGCCAAACCTGACTGATACAAGGTGCCAACAATGACAATTTGAGCAGCTGCTTCTGTTACTGCATTTACTTCAATGGTACTAATGATGCCACTTATCTCTTCTGTGTTCCCTCTGCCATGAGAGTGAGCTGTGCCAGTTGGGACTTTTTATTAGTGACGCTCGTGGTAAAAACTTTAAATTGTGAGCTGTGCTGACAAAAATATTTGCTGCAAAGATATTTGGAAGGGCAAGTTAATGAAGTGTGTGTGGAGGGGCCTCTTGGGACCAATGACCAGAGTTCGATTGGGTTTCAACTTCAAGTTCACATTTGTTGCCACATGCACCAATTAAGGTTCAGTGGAATTTGATTTACAATGCAGACACGCAATCAAAAAGAGCACAATGCACAATAGAATATAACATGTACATCCATCACAGGCCCTCTCGTCGGGATGCTCGAACCTCCGGCGTCGGGATGATCGGACACACCGCCGCTTGGAGGCCCCGAAACGTCTGCTTCCTACCGGATACTGCAGCTTCACAAGTTTTTCTCCGGCGATCCCCAGCGAGGGATGCCAGATGGAAAGTCCACGGCGTGCCCACGACTAGAAGCTGCATGTTATAGGATGTTATAGTCCGCGGGCCACCAATCAGAGCACTTCTTCTGGCGATCCCCGGCAAGGGATCACCCTGCTCCACGATGGAAAGTACACGCTGTGCCCGCTGCTGAAGCTCTGGGCCCGACTCCAGGAGAGGCTGCACCAATCCAAGCGTTTAGGCCGTGAGGGAGGATAAAAATGCGACTAGGAAAAAAGTTGCATTCCACCGAGGTAAGTGACTAGAAAACCGTCTCCCCCATTCCCCGCCACCACTCTCCTCCCTCCCCACACTAAAACAGAGAATAGACATACCGGCTCGCGGTGCCACCCAATGGATAGTTATGGATAGGGACAGAGAGGTCACGTTAAAATGCTCAACTGGGGTAAGACCAACTTTAAAGGTATGAGAGAAGGTTTCGCTCAAGTTGACAAGCGCAGGTTATTTGACGGGAAGGGAAAATCGGCCAAGTGGGATATTTTCAAAAGTGTATTGAAGAAAATTCAGGATGTGTACATCCCTGTTAGAGTGTAGGGCAAAGCAGGCAAATGTAAGGAAGGTTGGCTCATGAGGGAAATTGAGATTAGTAAAAATCAAGAATGCATGGTACAGGTATAGGCAGCTGCGATCAAGTGCATCCATGGAGGAGTTTCGGGAACTAAGGAGTAAACTATAAAAGGAAATTAGAAAGGCAAAAAGGGGTCAGGAGATAGCTATCGTGGGTATGAATGAATGAATGAATAGCCTTCATTGTCATTCAGACGTTTCAGTCTGAACGAAATTTCGTGGCATTAAGGACAATCCCAAAAGACTCTCCTCTCCATTGGATCATCTACTTGAGGGTCTGCAGATGTCTGTAGAGGCCGATCTGCGAACCACACATTTTGGTGCAGCATGGGCAGTGGAGACTGGCGGTGGTTGGTAGTCGTCAAGCTCCCTTCTCTCTCTCCGTACGGTGTTGTCGCTTTGTCTCTGCATTCCATTTCGTGAAGTGCAGCTCCTTCCTGCATGGATTTCCTCCAGGAGCGCCTATCCAGTGCAATGTGCTCCTAGTTGCTCGAAGTGATGTGGAATTTCTTCAGACTCTTCTTAATGTTGTACTTGAAGCGTTTCTTTGGCCCTCCGGGGATCGCTGACCTTCCTTCAATTGAGAGTACAGGATTTGTTTAGACAATAGACAATAGGTGCAGGAGTAGGCCATTCAGCCCTTCGAGCCAGCACCGCCATTCAATGTGATCATGGGTGATCATCCCCAATCAGTACCCCGTTCCTGCCTTCTCCCCATATCCACTATTTTTTAAGAGCCCTATCTCGCTCTCTCTTGAAAGCATCCAGATACACAATCCACCACCCTCTGAGGTAGTTTTGGGAGACGTGTGTTGGACATGCGGATGACATGGCCAGTCAATCGAAGTTGGTGCTGCATTATTGTGGTGATGATGCTGGTCATGTTGGCTTCATCCAAAATGCTGATGTTGGTGCATTTGTCCTCCCAGCTGATCCTCAGAATCTTTCGTAAGGTTCTTTGATGGTATTGTTCCAGGGCTCTCAGGTGCCTGCTGTAGATGGTCCATGACTCGGCTCCATACAACAGGGTGGAGAGGACAACGGCTCTGTAGACCAGCAGTTTTTTATTATCCTTTATTAACCAGTCCACCAAGAGTTCTTAAGTTCCCTCACCTGGCTCTGGCCATCCGCCTTGGCTCTGGAGTAAGGGGGAAAAGGGTAACTAGAGAGAGAGCGAGAGAGTCGGACCTCTCAGGAATCAAAGAGGTCACCTCTGTGTGGAGCCACAGGAGATGGGCAAGGTTTTAAATGAGTATTTCTTCTCTGTATTTACCGTGGAGAAATAAAGTATGATGGAGGAAATTGGAGTAGTCAATTGAGGACCTTCAGGGTTACTGTCGAAGAAGTACTGAAGGCATTGTCGTGTTTGAAGGTAGACAAATCTCCAGGGCCTGATCTGATATATCCAAGGACATTGTGGGAAACTAAATAGAAAATTGCGGGAGCATGGGGTGAAATTTACAAGTTGTCCTTAAATACAGGAGAGGTGCCAGAAGACTGGGGGGTGGCAAATGTTGTGCCTCTTTTCAAGAAGGGCTGCAGGTAGAATGCTGGGAACTATAGGCCAGTGAGCTTAACATCTGTAGTTGGTAAGTTACTGGAGAGTATTCTGATGGATAGGATATACAGACATTTGGATGGGCAAGGGGCTGATTAGGGATAGTCAGCATCGTTTTGTATGTGGGAGGTCGTGTCTCACAAATCTAATTGATTTTTTTGAAGACATGACCAAAAAGGTTGATGCAGGCAGAGCTGTAGATGTTGTGTAGATGGACTTCAGTAAGGCGTTCGACAAGGTTCCACATGGTAGGCTGCTCTGGAAGGTTAGATTGCATGGGATCCATGGAGAGATAGTTGAATGGATAGCAAATTGGCTCCATGGAAGGAAGCAGAGGGTAATGGTGGAAGGCTGCTTTTCGGACTGGATGCCTGTGACTAGTGGTGTGCCACAGGGTTTGGTACTGGGCCCATTACTGTTTATCATCTACATCAATGATTTGGACAAGAACACACAGGGCATGATTAGCAAGTTTGCTGATGATACAAAAGTCAGTGGTTTTGCAGATAGTGAAGATGCCTGTGAACAATTACAGCAGGATCTGGATTGATTGGCCAGGTGGGCGGAGGAATGGTTGATGGAATTTAATACAGAGAAGTGTTAGATGTTGCATTTTGAGACGTTGAACAAGGGCAGGGCCTACACAGTAAATGGTAGGCTGCTGGGTGGTGTTGTAGAGCAGAGGGATCTAGGAGTACAAGTGCATGGTTCCTTGAAGATGGAGTCGCAGGTAGATAAGGTGGTCAAAAAGGCTTTTGGCACATTGGCCTTCATCAGTCAGAATATTGAGTATAGTAGTTGAAGATCATGTTGCAGTTGTATAAGACAATGGTGAGACTGCATTTAGAATATTGTGTTCAGTTCTGGACGCGATTTATAGGAATGATATTGTCAAGCTTGAAAGGGTTCAGAAAAGATTTACAAGGATGTTGCCAGGACTAGAGGGTGTGAGCTATAGGATGAGGTTAAGTAGCCTGGGTCTCTATTCCATGGAGTGCAGGAGGATGAGGGGAGATCTTATAGAGGTATTCAAAATCATGAGATGATTAGATTGGGTAGATGCAGTCTTTTGCCCTGAGTAGGGGAATCGAGGACCAGAGGACATAGGTTCAAAGTGAAGTGGAAAAGAAGGGGAAAGGAATCCAAGGGGTAATTTTTTTACACATGGAACAAGCTGCCAGAGGAAGTAGTTGATGTTGGGACTATCCCGTCATTTAAGAAGCAGTTAGACACATACATGAATAGGATAGGTTTGGTGGGATATGGACCAAGCGCAGGCAAGTGGGACTAGTGTAGCTGGGACATTGTTGGCCGGTGTGGGCGAGTCGGGCCGAAAGGCCTGTTTCCACACTGTATCACTCTATGACCCTATGACTCTAGAGTGTTTCAATTTAAAATAAAAAAACAACTGATTTGTGTTTTCGTACACTGGAATACATGCAACTTGAGTGAAGAAACTCTGCTGTAATTGGGACTTTCTCTCACCCTTGTAATGGACTGTTCGAACTACTCCCTTCCAGCAGACGTTACAAGGCCTTCTACGCCCGCACCTCCAGACTCGGGAACAGCTTAATTCCCAGAGCTATAGCGGCTCTGAACCGGCCCTGCTGAGTACCCCCCCACCCCCATGGACTGTCTCCCCGGGCCTCGCACTTTAGTCTGTTTTGACTTTACTGGTCTAATGTTCGTTTTTACAAACCTTGTTCTCGGGGTATCTAAACTTAAATTTTATTTGGCTATTAAGTTATGACATCGGATGGAAGTTGCAAACCAAATCTCGTTGCACTTGTGCGTAATGACAATAAAAATATATTATTATTATTGTTATTGTTATTGTTATTATTATTATTATTATTATTATTATATGCTACTCTTCAATTCCAAAGTAAGTTTAACACATCAATGAGTTTCCATCTTTGAATTGAAAGAATCACTTAAGAGCAATGTTGAGAAAATCACATACGTTAATATTTATTAATACACTATTTTTCAGTATTGAAATGCTTCTCTTTAGCAACAATTAATGTCTGCACCCAGCTCTTCTTATCAAGGTCACTACTGCTGATCATTGTAAGCACCTGAAGAAAATTGCTGTGATATTGTCAATCACCTGTAATAAAGTGACAGCTTTATTTCTTTCTGTAAACTGCAAGAAAACAGTTAGTCACAGCTTGAAGACTCAATAGGCTGCCCTGGAATAGTGTGCTTAATTCATGTACCCATCTGCACAATGTGCAGCTTCCATAAACTCTACACAACAGTCTTCACTTTCCCCTGCTCATTGCTTTAAGAAGTTATAAACATAAGACACAATTTATTCAGTGATAACTGCCAAAAGGGCCATTCAGGAAGTGTCGTAGTACTTTCTTCATTTTATTCACTCTTTGGAAGTGGAGATTGCTGGCATTTATTGTTCATCCCTGATTGCTCCTGTCTGAGGAGACAGAGGGGGACAACCCCGTGAAGGTAAGTCCCATGTGAGCCAGACCAGATAATGATGGCCAAATCTCCTTCACTAGGGGGCATGGAACCAAATCGATTTTTACAAAAATCTGGTAGTTCCACATTTCCTGTTATTGAGACAAGCAATATATTTTTTAAGTAAACGCCAGATGTCATTTAATGTCTTGAATTTAAAATCACCAGCTGCCATAATGTCTAAACTTACATCACTGAATTAATGAACTCCAGCTGCTTGCTCAATAATTTAATCAATTTTTTATTGTACAGAATTAGTCTCTCTCACAAAAACATCTTAATGTGATTTATATTTCATAAATAATCAATTGCATGTCTATTGTATGTTGTATTGTCTTAGACTATACCAATGTATTTTGAAAATCTAACTTTAGACTTTAGAAATACAGTGCTTTGGCCTACTAAGTCCGTGCTGACCAGAGGTCACCCCTGCACACTAACATACATGGGACAATTTACAATGCATGTCTTTGGAGTGTGAGGGGAAAATTGGATCACCTGGAAAAAACCCACATAGTCACAGGGAGAACATACAAAGCGAAGCGGGGGTCATGCAGAGGTCGAATGATCCCCGTCCAGGGCTGGTCCCACCAGCATGCGCCTGAGTGAGTGGCGTGTGTGGCGTGAAGTTGGAGCAAAGTTCACTGTAAGTTCTCAAGGACAGAGAGGGGCACGGAGGCACACAGAGAGGGGCACGGAGGCACACAGAGAGTGACACAGAGACACGCAGAGAGGGTCACGGAGGCACGACATCGAGGCGGTGCGTGCGGCGTCGAGGCGGCTGCGGGCCGACAGGCCGTTTTTGAACACGGTCAGTTTCGAGGAGCCCCGCGCGATGTCGGGATCAGCTCCGTACAACTCCATACTGCTCCGGCGATTGAAGTGGGACCGGCCCCGCAAGGCCGTACGGCTCAAGCGACCACGTTAGGTCGCGCTCACTGCATGGAGTTGCATGCTGGTGCGACAGGCCCTTAAGGTAGCAGCTCAATTGCAACGTCCCTGTGCCGCCCTACAGATAGATTAATTTTGAAGTGTGCAAATGCAACAATAAATTCTATTAAAATAAGGTCCCACAAGAGTAAATGTTCATGTAGGTACATAACCTATACCTGAATTAGATAATCTATTCTGTTTTTATAAAATGCAGAGTTAATGCTTGATAGAACATGTCTTACTCCCTCAGCTGATCATAATTATGTATCCTTACCTACATACTTATAAAACTCTCATCTTGTTTGTGTGCGTGTATGTGTGTGTGTGTGTATGTGTCTTTCTACCTTCATCAAAACGGTACGCGCTAGAGTTCAACATTTTACAGGTTATTACTCACATTAACCCGGTCGACGCAATAAACAGGTCCCTTCACATTTCATGCTATATTTAAAAAGTTATTCATCATTAACGTTTAAAAAAAAGCCAAAAATGATCTTTCAAACAACTCACAGATTCTCCAAGCAGCTTCGAATTACGGGACAATGCCCCCGCAAGGGGAGGAGGTCGCTGCCCAATCCACCTCCACTGATTCTTCAGGGGGGTGGGGCACCATGCTGGATCCCCCCCCCCACCCCCTTGCCTGCCCACCTGGCCCAGTCGTACTGAAGATGTGTCTCGCTCGGGAGAACACCAACCCTCGGCCTCTGCTGCTTTTGCCACCTGAGTCCCGACAACACCGCCATAGCACCGCACTCCAGCCCTTTCCCCTCTGGTCCCATTCACTGGCTCCTGCCTCCCTCCCCCGTGATACCCCACTCTCCCCCATGGCTCTTCCCTGTCTTTTCTCCGAGCCCTCCCACACCACACACCCTCCTCCACCCCCACAATCCTCCTGCCCACACTAATCCCCCACACACCCACCGCCCACACACACACACCCTCGCCCCCAACACCCCTCCTTCCCACACACACCCCTCCCCCCTCCCACATATACCCCCCTCCCTTCACCCCCACACACACCCCATCCCTCTACACATCTCCCGCCCACACTCCCCGCTCACACACCCCCTCCGCCCCACACACAACCCCCACACCTGCCCACACAACCCCTTTTCCCCCTCCCACACCCACCCTCCCCTCCCCCCCCCAAACCACGCAGCACCCGATCCCACCACCCCCAAATGCTCCACTCCCCCTCGGCCCCCCACCTCCTCCATAAATTCCATTATTTTCTTTGTGGGGGGTGATGGGGGTGATTGGCTCCGAGGGGCGCCTGTCTCTGGGGTGAGCACCAAAGCCGCCCCCCCCCCCCCCCCCCAATTGTTGGGGGACGGGGCCCAATGGGTCGTACTTGGTCCAGTATCTATTAAACATGAAGAAACATATTGTTTCTTCAAATAACATATTCAGAGGCCTACCCCATGAAAGTAGTTTGCAATGTTACTGGAAATTGAATTTTGAGATAAGAAAATTCATCATGTATGAAAATAATTTACATTTCATTCCATTTTACTTCAGATCTCATATTTAAATTAAAAAGCTGTAAAAATTACTAAACGTATTTACATTTGCTTTATCAATCCAAACTGACACCTGGCAGATATTAACACGTTTTCTGGCAAAATATAAAAGTTTTAAGAAATCAGAAACATTATTTTGAGCGCTATATTTTTATGAAGCTTTGCGAAAAGTATAATAAAAATTGTGCAAGTTCTTCCATAACCGCATGAAATAACAAAGTAGAAATTGCAATGTGGGGATGGAAGGTGAAAAAGAACAGAAGCAATGAATAGTGCTTGGTCTCATTTCTGTCTTTCTCAACTGACCCCACCAGAGTTGATCCTTATTATCTCTTGTTGCAGTCCAAACCAACATCTCATTATCGACTGACCTAAACAATACTGCAGTAAAACGTGAATTCAAGTAAAACAGAGGCTGGAGGAGTTGATTGTGAATCTGTACCTCAGCCAAAAGGTCTGTTTACATCTGTGGATAGTACTGGATAAAAGATAGAAATATAGAAACATAGAAATAGAAAAAAGCTGCAGGAAGAGGCCATTCGGCCCTTCGAGCCAGCACCACTATTCATTGTGATTATGGTTGATCGTCCCCAATCAATAACCCGTGCCTGCCTTCTCCCCATATATCTTGATTCCACTAGCCCCTAGAGCTCTATCTAACTCTCTCTTAAATCGATCCAGTGACTTGGCCTGCACTGCCCTCTGTGGCAAGGAATTCCACAAATTCACAACTCTCTGGGTGAAAATGTTTTTTCTCACCTCGGTCTTAAATGACTTCCCCTTTATTCTAAGACTGTTTCCCTGGTTCTGGATTTGCCCAACGTTGGGAACATTTTTTCTGCATCTAGCTTGTCAAGTCCTTTTATAATTTTATATGTTTCTATAAGATCCCCCCAGCTCCTTCTAAACTCCAGTGAATACAAGCCTAGTCGTTTCAATCTTTCCTCATATGATAGTCCCACCATCCCAGGGATCAATCTCGTGAACCTACGCAGCACTGCCTCAATCACAATTACTCCAGATGTAGTCTCACCAGAGCCTGAGACAACTTCAGAAGAACCTCTTTACTCCTGTACTGAAATCCTCTTGTTATGAAGACGAACATTACATTAGCTTTCTTCACTGCCTTCTGTACCTGCACACCAACTTTCAGTGACTGGTGTATAAGAACGTCCAGGTCTCGCTGCACCTCCCCCTTAACTAACCTAACCCCATTGAGATAACAATCTGCCCCCTTGTTTTTGTTACCAAAGTGGATAACCTCACATTTATCTATATTATACTGCATCTGCCACGCATCTTCCCACTCACTCAACCTGTCCAGGTCACTCTGCAACCTCCAAACATTCTCTTCACAGTTCACACTGCCACCCAGCTTTGTGTCATCTGTGAACTTGCTAGTGTTGCTCCTAATTCCCTCTTCCAAATCATGAATATATATAGTAAACAGTTGCGGCTCCTACACCAAGCCTTGTGACACTCCATTCGCCACTGCCTGCCGTTCTGAAAAGGACCTGTTCACTCCTACTCTCCACTTCCTGTCTGCCAACCAATTTTCTATCCATGTCAACACCCTACCCCCAATACCATGTGCTCTAATTTTAGTCACCAGTCTCCTGTGTGGGAACTTATCAAAGGCTTTCTGAAAGTCCAGATACACTTCATTCACTGGCACCCCTTCATCCATTTTACTTGTCACATCCTCAAAATATTCTAGAAGATTAGTCAAGCTTGATTTCCCTTCCATAAATCCATGTTGACTTGGACTAATCCTTTTACTGCAATCCAAATGCCCCATTATTACCTCTTTAATAATTGAATCCAGCATCTTTCCCACCACCGAATTCAGGCTAACTGGTCTGTAATTTCCCGTTCTCTCTCTCGCTCCTTTCTTGAAAAGGGTGAAAACATTTGCTATCCTCCAATCCTCAGGAACTGATCCTGAATCTATTGAATGGTGGAAAATGATCTCCAACACGTCCACTATTTCTAGAGCCACCTCCCTGAGGACCCTGAGATGCAGACCATCAGGTCCAGGGGATTTATCATCCTTCAGTCCCATTAGCCTACCCAATACTATTTCTCACCTTTTTGTTTCCGTTTTGTTTCCTTCTGTTGTCATATGAAAGTTTCCAAATCCTCTGGCTTCCGGCTACTCTTTGCTGTGTTATACATCTTTTCTTTTAGTTTTATTCTATCCCTAACTTCTCTTGTCAGCCACAGTTGCCTCCTACTCCCCTTAGAATCTTTCTGCCTGTTTGGAATGAAATGATCCTGCATCTTCCGGATTATACCCAGAAATTCCTGCCATTGCTGTTCCACCATCATTCCTGCTAGGATCCCTTTCCAGTCTACCTCGGCTAGCTCCTCTCTCATGCCTTCATAGTCCCCTTTGTTCAACTGCATCACTGACACTTCCGATTTAACCTTCTCCTTCTCAAATTGTAGATTGAAACTGATCATATTTTGATCACTACCTCCAAGCGGTTCCTTTACCTCGAGTTCTCTTATCATATCTGGTTCATTGGACAACACTAAATCCAGAATTTTTTTTTGTAATATTTTTTTATTTGAAGTAAACCGTTTACAATGTAAAGCTTACTTTATAAACTAACACCTTAATTCAATATTACTACAAATAACATATCAATACTTAATATCTTCTATTTTTTGGAAATAAAGAAAAAGATATATAAAAGAGAAAAGAAAAAAGAGTAAATAAAAAAGAATAAAAAAATTTCTTCCCACATACTTCAATCGTAAATAAAAAGAAAATAAAAAGGGAAAATTTGAAAAACAAAAATATTACATATATATAAACAAAAACTAAAGTCATTATACGAAATACTATTTCATTCAGAAATATCTCTAATAAATGCACAATAATATCAATTATAAGTAAGTTATTCGCATCGGATCCATAGGGTGTCCGTCGAGCCGTGATTCCAAGAATAGCTACTTTTCTAAATACTGTATATATGGAGACCATATCGATTCAAAAGAATTATACCTGTCCAAAAGGACAAATCTAATTCTTTCCAAATTCAACGTCTCCAACATCTCTGCTTTCCACATTTTAATTGTTGGAGATAATGTTCCCTTCCAAAATTTAAGTATCATTTTTTTCCCTATTATTAAACAGTAATCAAAAAAATTTCTTTGATTAACCGTGAGTACCAAATTTGGCTCCGGGATTCCGAATATTATTAATTTTGGGTCTGGGTCGAGTTCAACCTTAAGAACTTCCGAAATAACTTTAAAAATTTCAATCCAATAATAATTCAACCGTGGACACGTTACCAAACTATGTATTAAATTTGCTTCAAGATTCTTACATTTATCACAAATAGAGGAGAGACTAGGAAAAATACTTTTTAATTTGGTTTTCGAGTAGTGTAATCTATATATAACTTTAAATTGTATCAGTGTATGTCTGGCATTCAAAGAACACCAATGTATTCTTTGTAAGCATTCTTCCCAAGTTTCTTTTGTTATAGGTAATCTGATTTCATTTTCCCATGCTTGACGATATGTTTCAGTTGTTGGGTTCTCTTTATCTAAAATAATATTGTATATATAAGCTATAAGCTTATCCGTATTTGGATGTAAATTAAACAGCTCATCTAATAAGCCTGGTTCTTTTTTTTTATAGTCTTGTGTGTTACATTTAATAAAATCTCTAATTTGTAAATACCTAAAATGGTGTTGTGAAGGTAATCCAAAAATATCTTGTAACTCTTCAAATAATAAAAAATTTCCATTTCTATAAAGGTGTCCTATCCTTTTAATTCCTAAATCCTCCCACAGTCTAAACCCCGCATCTAAGATTGAGGGTTTAAACAGTGGGTTATTCCTAATTGGTAACCTAAAAGAAAGATTATCCAGATATAGGGTCTTAACTATCTGTTTCCAAATACGCCTATTATTATGAATTATAGGGTTGTCCCTATAAGTCTTTTTTTGTACTTCCTTAGGTGCGAAAATAATCGACTCTATATTGAAGGGTAAACAGTCTTCCTTTTCCATTTTTAACCACATTGGTTCAACATCCATATTTACCCACCAAAAATTCATATTCTTAATCTGGACTGCCCAAAAGTAATATAGAAAATTTGGAAGTGCCAGCCCTCCATTTATCTTAGACTTACATAAGTGTTTTTTACTTATTCTATGACTTTTGTAATCCCAGACAAAATTATTAACTATAGTATCAATTTTTTTAAAAAAACTTTTTGGGAGAAAAAAAGGAATTGCCTGAAATAAATATAACAATTGTGGTAAAAAAATCATCTTTATAGCATTAATCCTACCGATCATAGATATAGGGAGTGTTTTCCAATATAAAATGTTTTTTTAAAGTTTCTCTAATAATTGATAATAATTAGCTTTAATTAATAATTTATAGGATTTAGACACATTGATTCCTAAATATTTAAATTTATCTGTAACTATTTTTAGTGGGTATTTTTGTAATATATTTACATTTATACCAGTTATAGGCATAATGTCACTTTTATTCCAATTAATCCTATATCCTGAAAATACGCTAAATTCATTTATAACATTAAATAACTTGGGAATACTACATTCCGGCTTAGTAATATAAATCAGAATATCATCTGCATATAAAGATATCTTATTATTTGTTGTGTCAGTATTATACCCATATATTTCGGGTTCTGATCTGATTCTTTCGGCCAGAGGTTCTATCACCAAAGCAAATAATAAAGGGGATAACGGACATCCCTGTCTGCATCCCCTAAAAAGTCTAAATTTAGGTGATAGTATTTGATTGGTTAAAATTCTTTCTGTAGGGTTAGAATATAATATTCTTACCCATTTACAAAATCCATCCCCCAATTGATACTTTTCCATTATATTAAATAAATATGACCATTCCACCTGGTCGAATGCTTTTTCAGCATCCAACGATATAACTGCTAATTCAATATCTCTCCTTCTTCTCGAGTATATAATGTTAAACAAGCGTCTAAGATTATGTGATGAATAACGTTTTGGAATAAAACCTGTTTGATCATAATGTATTATTTTGGAAATCACTAAGCTTAGCCTCCGAGACAGTACTTTAGTTAATATTTTTTGATCAGTATTTAAAAGGGCAATCGCTCGATATGATCCAGGATCTTCCAGATCCTTATCTAATTTAGGAATTAATGTAATTGTAGATTCATTTAAAGACTCTGGTAACTTTCCTAACTCATAGGTGTGTCTATACACTGTTTGTAATCTTGATGAAAGTAGATCATGAAATTTTTTATAAAATTCTGCACTCAGGCCATCGGGGCCCACTGTTTTACCATTTTTTAACGATCCAATTGATTCTTCGATATCTATTACCGATATTTCAGCATTTAATAATTGCCTACTCTCAAAATCTAGCTTATTAAAATGACATTTTTCTAAAAATGTTTCCATTTCATCTGTTTGCCCTGTTAATTTAGATGAATAAAGATTTTGATAATATTGTAAAAATGTGTCATTAATGTCTTTTGGTATAGTCAATGTATTTCCCTGTACCGATCTAATACTATGTATAGTTTTTTCATCGTCTAATCTTCTGAGTTGTCGTGCTAATAATTTTTGAGGTTTATCACCAAATTCAAAATGAACTTGTTTAGTTTGTTGATATAGTTTTATCACTTGATCAGAGTAAATTTTATTTAATCTATATTTTAATATAGCAATTTTATTACTCAACTCTTTAGAAGGATGTATTATATTTTCACTATCTAATTGTTTTATCTCTTTTTCTAACTTTTGCTCCATTTTTCGATTTACTTTGTTAAAATGAGCTTGTGCTGATATTATTGCACCGCGCATAAATGCTTTAAATGTATCCCATAATAATAATGGGGAAGTCTCAGATTTATCATTAGTTTCAAAAAATAATTTAATCTGTTTCTCCACATAGTTACAGCAATCTTTATCCTTTAATATCTGTGTGTTGAATCTCCAAATATTAGTTTTATTAACTATATCTTTTAATTTTATCTTAAATGTTAATGGAGCATGATCTGAGATAATAATATTATGATACTTTGCATCATACGTAAAGGGGAGTAATTTTGAGTCGACTAAAAAATAATCTATCCTCGAGTAGGTTCCAAATACCGGCGAGAAAAATGAATATTCCCGTCCGGTTGGATTATCCAATCTCCAAATATCTTTAACATTCGATGTCTTAATAAAAGAATTTATAAGCTTACTTGATTTAGAAAGAGCCTTACTTTTTGTAGAAGATCTGTCCAAATAATTATCTAAAGTACAGTTTAAATCACCTCCAATTATTAAATTATATTGGGTGGATATAGGAATACTATTAAATATTTTCTTAAAAAATAGTGGATTATCAAAATTAGGTGCGTATATATTCATAAGAATTACTTTTTTTAAATATAGTTCCCCTGTAATTATTAAATATCTACCCTCCTTATCCTCTATTATCGAATTAAGTTTAAAAGGTATACCTTTACGAATAATTATTGCAACCCCTCTAGATTTGTGTGTAAACGAAGAATGATATACTTTTGAAATCCATTTAGCTGTTAATCTATATTGAGCATCTTTTTTAAGATGTGTTTCCTGAAGAAACGTAACTCCAGATTTCAATCTATTCAGCTGAGCTAATACCTTTCCCCTTTTAATTGGTTCATTGATTCCTTTAACATTCCAACTACAGAAGGTGATTCCATCACCCCCATTCCTTACATTCATATCTTGCATTTTATTGTTAGGGTGGCTTTTTTTGGAGTAGCCTTCTTGGCTCCTCCAGCCCGACATTACACCCCAACTTCAATCCGATGCGAATTTCCAATTCCATTAAACCATATCCATTTAATCTGATTATATAAAATAGATAGAAGTCATGATTATATAATATATAATATAAAATCAAATATGTGTTATACAAAAAATAATAACGAGTGTAAATATAAAAAAAGTAAAGGGTGATAAAAAGGTGATCAGAAAAAAAAGAGACTACACTTTTATAGTGTGTAGTGTGCACAGGTGAAAGCCACACTAACATGGCTACTAATCTAGCGACTTCCGTTTTCTAAAAAAAAGATGTTAAATATTCCAGCTCTTATTTGGAATACTGTATATATTGGGGTGGGGGTGCTAACTTTATATTCTTAATAACTTTTTCTATTATTCATATTAATAGTTTTTAGTTGTTAATTTCAACTATAATTAGTATCATAATTAGTAATACTATATAAGTGGAGTAAGGGAAATCAAACTAATTAGTGATTAGCAATTAATAATTACAAATTAGTATTTATTAATTAATTAGTAAGCAATATAATACTACAATTCAATGTCCGTTGTTTCGCCTTTTTCTCAGTGAGTGGTTCATAACCGCAGGTCCATAAAGTTCATTCATCAATTACTCCTGTCGGGTCTGCTCCTTCTTCCTCTGCTTCTCCTTCTTCTCCTTCTTCTCCTTCTTCTACCTTCTTCTGTATTTTCCGAGCGAATTCCAGTGCCGATGTATGCTTGGTGAAACGAAGATCCTTCTTCTCGTAGGTAACTCTAAGTATTGCCGGGTACACCAGACCATATCTGATCTCCTTTTTTCCTTTTATATCTCTCAAGATGCGTCTTGTTTCTGTGAATAGAGCTCTTCTTTTAGCCACTTCGGCCGGGTAGTCTCTGAAGATACTGATGTTATCTCCTTCGTATTTCAGATTTCTTTTTCTTATTATTATCTTCATCATATCTTCAAAGACGCTGTCATAAACCACCTTTACAATTACTTGTCTTGGTGGTGCACCACTCCTAGAAGCCGGTCTTAAAGCCCTGTGGGCTCGGCCCAACAGGGGTTCTTCATCCAGATCCAAAACGTCCTTCAGGAGTTTAGCAAAGAATTTACGTGGGTCATGGTTTCCTTCGCGTCCCTCAGGCAAACCTACTATGCGCAAATTCTTACGTCTTTGCCGCCCCTCCAAATCAATACATTTCTCATTTATTTTACGTACTAATTCAGAGAGGCGTTTGTTCTCTTCGTTTATCTTCTCATTCTCCCTCGCAGTTGTCAGAGCGGCATCAGTTAATTCTTTAATCGTATCATTTTGTTGATCCAGTACAGTTGACATAGGGCTTAACCTCGCCTCTATTTTCGCATCCATCATCTCTTCCATCATTCGCTCCATCCCAGCAATTTTATCAGTTACCTCAATCATTTGAGTATGTATCTCCTCCTCCTGTTCTGTTTTCCATTCATTCATCATGATTTTTACCATTTCTTTAACTTCTCTCATTAATTCTTCTTTGATTTTTCGAATATCCGTTTTTAAGGCTTTCATTTCATCCTTAATTTCCTTATAATCTTTCTTCACTTCTTTTTGTGTTTCTGTTTGTGTTTCCTTCAGCATTTTCCTCATATCAGCCAGCAGAGATTTTTTAAGATCTTCCATCTCAGCTTTTCTTAGTGAAATCTCTTCTTGGGAGGCAGCCAGTCCCGAGCCTGAAGCTTTGGTGGGGCCTACCTCCCTTCTGGAACCTTTCTTCAGCTGTATGGGGGAGGAGGGATTCATTTTAAATTTCTTACCAGAGTCGCTAAAGTCGCGCGCCTGATGACGTCACGCAGCTTACAATCGCACCCGGAGCCGTTTAAAATCGATCTCCTACGGTAAGTAGTATTAGCAGCCTCCTCTAACCACGTTTTTTTTTCCAGATTTTTTAAGAGCTGGTCTGGCGCTGTTCTCTCCTAGAACATGGCGCCACCGGAAGTCTACTAAATCCAGAATTGCCTTTTTTCTGGCCGGCTCCATTACAAGCTGCTCTAAGTATCCATCTCGGAGGCATTCTATAAACTCTCTTTCTTGGGGTCCTGAACCAACCTGATTTTCCAAGTCTACTTGCATATTGAAATCCCCCATCACCACAGTGGCTTTACCTTTGTTACATGCCAGTTTTAACTCCTGCTGCAACTTACACCCTACACCCAGGCTACTATTTGGGGGTCTGTAGATAACATCAATTAGTGTCTTCTTGCCTTTACAATTCCTCAACTCAATCCACAGTGACTCTACCTCGTCAGTCCCTATGTCTTCCCTCGCAAGGGACTGAATTCCATCCCTCACCAGCAGAGCTACCCCCCCCCCCCTCTCTTTTGCCCACGTGCCTGTCCTTTCTATAGGATGTATAACCCTGAATATTAAGTTCCCAGGCCCGATCCTCCTACAGCCACGTCTCAGTAATCCCCACAATGTCATGTAGATATAGAGACAATTGTTGCAGCATCCTTGAAGTCAACAACATGTCCTTCTGAGCCTGTTTGCTTTTGAAGCTTGAACCAACCGCAGAAGGTACAAATAACTTGTACAATTATAATCAGAGCCATTTGGAATCAATTAGCAACTTATTCGATAGTAGTTGATGTTTTCTTTAAATAACTTTGGTGGGGTGTCCTTGACTGCTGCTGAGCATATGTACAGCCTTGTGTGATTAAGGAAAGGCATGAGCTCAAACATTCAGCTGTAACATGAAAGTACTTGCATCAAATTAGTGTTGCACACTTCCCGATTTCATTTCTGTCGAATTTGCAAACATTTAACAGGCATTGGTTGTACAAAAATGTAACGCTTCCACCAAAATAACATCAGCACAACAACGCACAATTGTGTATGCATGCATTGTTTTTTATTTAGGAGCTGAATGAGCACACATACTGCAAGAAAGTGCATGCTACGAGCACTGATTTTGTATATTAAAACGTGTTTGGAAGTCAAGTACTTAGAAGGACCATATTTGATTGCAGTTGTACTGAAATGTGAACTTCAGGGTTTCTCAGCTATAATCTAAAAGGTGACACTACTCCAATGGAATGACACTTACACATGCAGTAGATGTGGGGGGGGGGTGAGAAATATATCACTGGGAAAAATTATGTAAATTCCTCCAATTCAGCTACAGATATTGGTTATCTAATGTGATTCTATATTTCACTTTCACTATGTCACACCTATTTAAACAGAAATATATCAGATCAATACAGTCTATTGTACAATACATCAGATTTTATTTTCAGTGCCCCCATCTGTACATCCCATTTCCCTCCACACAATACATCTAAAAATACACTTTGTTCCATTCTGTGCAAAGAAAGCTGGAACAGAAGAACTGTAAAATGGTACTCTGACATTATACACTTCCAGCCAAAACCATGAACTAACTTGTAGAAACAAAAAACTGCAGATACTAGTTTTAACCAAAGATAAACACGAAGTGCTGGAGTAACTCAGCGGGTCAGCCAATATCTGTGGGAAAAGTGGCTAGGTGACATATCAGATCTGGACCCTTCTTCAGACTCCATTAACCAATCTGGTTGAACTTGTGTGTGGTCTTTCCAGACTACTATGATGGATACATTTCTCTTCTCTACAGTATACCTTTTTGGTTATACACTTTGTGTAGCCAGATTGCTATGTTGTAAAGCTACAGCAAAATACTTTTGAGTACGCAGCAGCTGAAAATAATAATTAACGATGAAAATAAATTATCTATATTTTAAAATAACTAGTTCAGAATAATTTATTCAGCTTGGCATTCTGTGAACTAATGGGATCATCTGATGATTCACACAGAGGGTAGAAGATTGCAGAGCCTTTCAGGATGGGTTGTGATTTTACATTTTTCACAATCACTGACAAGTTTAACCAGATGTTGCAGTTTAATTATTACACACCAATAATATTAATTTACAATTCTTACAATAGATTGTTTGCCATAAGTACGAAGTACTGTTAAAATGAAATATAACAATCTCATTATTTTTTTTAAATCCATCACAAACAGCAGATTTTATTGTAATTAATCAAATTGTCAAGCCACTGAGAATATAAAATGGAAGTGATGGTAACATATCCAATTTATTCCTCAGCAGATGTATGATGAGCAAAGCAGTGTATAATTACATGCAAGTATGTAATTTCTTGGTGAAGACTGTCTGAATTACTTTCTAATCTGAACTCAACTATTAGGGCATTCATAAAGAATAAAGCTTGAAATAGAAGCAAAGCAATTTTCTTGTAAGAAGAGATGAAAACCCAGAGAGATTAATAGTGAGGTATGCTTTCATGTCACTCATGTTGGAGCAAGACCTAAAGTTATTTAACCAGAATACAGGGAACTATATGGAGGACAATTAGGTCATAAACAGTACTACTTGAAATGAAACTCTAGTTCCTAACAAAATGAATTTAGATTGTCTCACAGGAAGATATATGTTTAACAGCAGGATTTCCCTCATGTGCAACGTTGTCACAAATTTTGTCAGTCTCCACATTGAAGTTGTAGATATTTGGCATATTGTCAAGAAGGATGACCACTAAAAGTAGGTATGTTACAAAACTTACCTTTAGCGGCGCTGCACTTCTGCCGCTCCCCGTGTGCACGACTTTCGCGCCTTGCAGAGGGGGGCGGGCTTAAAGTGCCGTTTTTCCACAGGCAGGACAAATCGATGAATGTCGGGCGATTTGGTTGCTGAAGAAAAATCGCTCCGACATTTCATCAATGGTGGTATTTTTAAATTACTCTAGATTATTTATTAACTAGAGTAATTTAAAAATCACCTTCAAAAGCCGTGACCGCAGACAACCGGAAGCAGTTTGCGTAGGGAAGAAAAAAAGGTAAATAGTTTATTTTTATATTAAAAATTGGTTTTTCGGGAGGCATTAATAATATTTTTATGTTGCGAAATGGGGTCCCCAAAAAATGTATGAACCCCCAGTATTTTTCCCCCCGACTTCACCGCTAACCGCAACGTTCCAATCCACCGCATTCCGCTAAAACCCACTCGCTAGTTGATTTAAATGGCCATTAATTTACAGGCATAAAACACTAAATTCCTTCCATTTGGCCCAGAAATTCATGAAAATTAGATTTAAAAATTATGTTATATTGTGGATTATTGTGTGAATGTTATTTGGACACTTAGGCAATTTTTAAAAAGTTTATCTTTTCTTAAGAAATTGATAGATGTTTAGATCTACTCATTGAATTTTGTAATTAGCTACAATTAGATAACTAACTAATTATATGCTTTAATTTCAGGTCATCCAAGTAAGATTGTTTAATATTTGTTTCAGAATGCTTCAATCTATAATAACTGAAAATTTCATTGAGTTCTCTTAATTTTTAAGAATGTTATGGACATTTAACTTTTCCAGATCACAGCTTTTGAGTTAAGTCAATTGAAAGGCAATGGGAAGCAAGATGCTCATTTCCGAGTATGAAAATGGCCATAACTTTCTTAATACTGAAGATATGAAAGTAAATTAGGTGTCAAATTAAACTTCTTTTTATGCTTTATCTGATGGGATAAATTGCAGACTTGATTTTTAAAATCTCAAAAATTTGTAACATTGCTACTAAAAGTACTTTCAAAATAATGTTTCCTCCATGTGCTGCTTATCTTAACATCAGAATTTTCCCCACATTGAACGGTTTTGATTTCCACCTCAGGATTCAGGAGTCTGAAGAAAGGTCTCGACCTGAAACGTTATCCATTCCTTCTCTCCAGAGATGCTGCCTGTCCCGCAGAGTTACTGCAGCTTTTGTGTCTATCTTTAGGATTTCTCAGTTAAAAGTATTTTTTTTTTAATTTAAATGTATTTTTGTTAGAAGTAAGTACAGTAGTGTGGTACCAAAGTACCTAATATATACATACACATTAACATTCATGCACAACTTCTTATTTATAATTTAATAATAAAAGTGAAAGAAAAAGGGAAATAAAGGGTGTCGACATAGACAAGCGAGTAGAAATAGATAGCGAAAGAGACAGAGAGCAGAGATAAAAAGTTAAGGAGATTGAAAGAAAAAGAGAAAGTAGAGAGAAAATAAATTAGGAGAGATATACCTATTTTGTATCTTTACCCATCCGTCACCTGGTTCTGAACCCTTGTGGCTAAGGGGATCAGAGGGTATGGAGAGAAGGCAGGTACGGGATACTGAGTTGGATGATCAGCCATGATCATATTGAATGGCGGTGCAGGCTCGAATGGCCTAATTTCTATGTTTCTATGTTTCTATGAACCATTTAATTTCTAAGGTTATGTTATGTTGCACTATATGCTTGTAAAAAGTCGATAAAAGGAGACCAAATCTTTAAGAATTAGTCTACTTTGCCTAGTAGGAGGAATCTCATTTCTTCAAGATGTAGCGTTTCCGACATATTTCAAATCCACATTTTGAACGTTGGCGTGGTTGCATTTTTCCAGAATTTGAGTATGTTTTTTGCTGTTATTAAACCATAATTAAGAAGAGCTTCTTGGAACATAGTTAATTTACTTCCCTCTTCCATTGATCCAAAGATAATCAGTTTGGTATTGGGGTTCAATTTTGTGTTAAATAGTTTTGTAAAAGTTCCAAAAATTTCATTCCAAAATGTATGCAGTTTTGCACAAGAGACAAAGGAATGTGCTATAATGACATTTTGAGTTAGACGTTTGTCACAAATGGGGGAGACATTTGGAAATATTTTATTCAATCTGGTTTTCGAATAATATAATATGTGTAAAATTTTAAATTGAATTAGGTTATGTCTAACATTAATCGAACATTTATGTACATATAATTTTAAAAAATCCCATCTGTCGTTTGGAATTTTTATCAATAACTCTTGTTCCCAGTCCCTTCTAATTGCCTCTGTCGTTGGTGTTTCTATATTTAAAATTATATTATATAAATATGATATTAAATTGCTTGATTCTGCCTTTCTATTCATTCCTTCCTCTAATAAATCTGAGGTTAGAGTTTGATATCCTTGTATATATTTTTTCAAATAATCTTGAATTTGACGATATTTAAAATATTGGTTAATTTTCAAATTATATTTTAGTTGTAATTGTTGGAATGATAAAAGTTTTCCCATTTCATACATATTTCCAATCATTTAATTCCTATTCTTTCTCAATGGATAAACGTTTTATCAATAATAGGTGGTTTGAATGAGGGATTATTAGCTATTGGGGAAAGAAGCCATACATTTCTTAATTTTAAAGTTAATTTTATTTGTTTCCAAATTCGTATTATACTGTGAATAATTGGATTCTTCTTATAGATTATATTGTGCAGTTTCATCGGGGAAAGAAGGATTGTTCCTATATTATAAGGGGAACAATCCTCTTTCTCCATTCTTATCCAATCTACCTGTTGGGCAGAACTGTCCAAGCAAAAGATTATACTTTTAATATTCACTGCCCCATAGTAATACAATAAGTTAGGGAGTGTCAGTCCCCCTGATTCTTTAGATTTACACAAAGGTTTTCTTTGAATTCTGTGTGATTTATATTCCCATATGAATTTTGCAATATCAGACTCTAATTTTTTTAAGATTTTTTTTGGTAAGTATATTGGTATTGATTCAAATAGGTACAGTATTTGTGGTAAAATATTTGTGATAATTTTTATAGCATTTATTCTGCCTATTAAGGACATCGGCAGTGTTTTCCAGAATGTAATCAAACCATTTAATTTAGTTAATAAAGGCATATAGTTTGCATTGAGTAATGATTTATATTTCCTAGTAATTTGGATACCCAAATACTTGAATTTTTCTGTTGCAATTCTAAAAGGGAATTTCAACAAATGTGTCGGCTCCTGAGGTTTTATCATCATAATTTCGCTATTGTTCCAATTTATTCTATATCCTGAGAACGAACCAAATTCCTCTATTAAATTTAGTATATTTGGTATGCTAATTTGTGAAGTTGTAATATATGTCATCTGAATATAATTAAATGTTAATATTTTAGTGTTTGGTATTATATCCATGAATATTCGGATAACATACTTTCTGCTAAAGGCTCTATCACTAGTGCAAATAGCAGTTAAAAGTCTGAGTGAAGGTAACACTAGTGGAATGACCTTTGAACATGCAGTAGTTTGGGAGGAAACAGGAGAAATATTGGACATAAGAACTTTTGGCAACTGTGTTGATAGATCGGTTGTCAACAACGTTCCACCATTCAATCCCCACAAATATTTTTCATTCTGTTAAAACTAAAATGCTGTAAAGCAATAAAAATGTAAGAACTAACATAGTTTTGTTTCCATTAATCTGTTATGTCAAATATTTACTTCATCAGTACTGGTTTCAGGGCAATACCTACGGTTCAGTGGCTTGCAAAAGTTTTCATACCCCTTGAACTTTTCCACATTTTGTCACGTTACAACCACAAACATAAATGTATTTTATTGGGATTTTATGTGATAGACCAACACAAAGTGGTGCATAATTGTGAAGTGGAAGGAAAATGATACATGGTTTCCAAATTTTTTTACAAAAAATAACTGAAAAGTGTGGCGTGCAAAAGTATTCAGCCCCCGAGTCAATATTTTGTAGAACCACCTTTCGCTGCAATTACGGCTGCAAGTCTTTTGGGGTATGTCTCAACCAGCTTTGCACATCTAGAGACTGACATTTTTGCCCATTCTTCCTTGCAAAATAGCTCAAGCTCAGTCAGATTGGATGGAGCACATCTGTGAACAACAATTTTCAAGTCATGCCAGAGATTCCCAATTGGATTTAGGTCTGGACTTTGACTGGGCCATTCTAACACATCAATATGTTTTAATCTAAACCATGCCATTGTAGCTCTGGCTGTATGTTTAGGGTCGTTGTCCTGCTGGAAGGTGAACCTCCGCCCCAGTCTCAAGTCTTTTGCAGACTCTAACAGGTTTTCTTCCAAGATTGCCCTGTATTTGGCTCCATCCATCTTCCCATCAACTCTGACCAGCTTCCCTGTCCCTGCTGAAGAAAAGCATCCCCACAGCATGATACTGCCACCACCATGTTTCACAGTGGGGACGGTGTGTTCACGATGATGTGCAGTGTTAGTTTTTCGCCACACATAGCGTTTTGCATTTAGGCCAAAAACTTAAATTTGGTCTCATCAGACCAGAGCACCTTCCTCCACGTGTTTGCTGTCCCCCCCACATGGCTTGTGGCAAATTGCAAACGGGATTTCTTATGGCTTTGTTTCAACAATGGCTTTCTTCTTGCCACTCTTCCATAAAGGCCCGGTTTGTGGAATGCACGACTAATAGTTGACCTGTGGACAGATTCTCCTACCTGAGCTGTGGATCTCTGCAGCTCCTCCAGAGTTACCATGGGCCTCTTGGCTGCTTCTCTGATCAATGATCTCCTTGCCCGACATGTCAGTTTAGGTGGACGGCCATGTCTTGGTAGGTTTGCAGTTGTGCCATACTCTTTCCATTTTCGGTTGATGGATTGAATAGTGCTCCATAAGATGTTCAAAGCTTGGGATATTTTTTTATAACCTAAACCCGCTTTACACTTCTCCACAACTTTATTCCTGACCTGCCTGGTGTGTTCCTTGGGCTTAATGATGCTGTTTGTTCACTAATGTTCTCTAACATACCTCTGAAGCCTTCACAGAACAGTTGCATTTATACTGAGATTAGATTACACACAAGTGGACTTTATTTACTAGGATTTTATTTAGGGGTATCAGTAAAGGGGGCTGAATACTTTTGCACGCCGAACTTTTCAGTTTTTCATCTGTAAAAAAAATTGGAAACCATGTATCATTTTCCTTCCACTGCGCAATTATGCGCCACTTTGTGTTGGTCTACCACATAAAATCCCAATAAAATACATTTATGTTTGTCGTTGTAACGTGACAAAATGTGGAAAAGTTCAAGGGGTAGGAAAACTTTTGCAAGCCACTGTATATAGAGGGGGTAGATTTGAATTAAGATATTAAAATCAACCATTATTTTTTGGAAAAGAGTATTAGCTGCTGATGCAATGTAATGGACCAGTATATTGTATCTTTTCTCCAAAGTAGGTAGGTGACTTCTATGCATTTGCATTCCCTCCTACTATAAATGCCTTTTATCTTCTTCTTGCATATGGACAGCCTAAAGTTTTAGGTCAACTTGTTCTATTCGATCTATTTGTTTGTGCACGTCGGGTTGATTGCATTAGTCGAAAGGGTGAAGGTTACAATCTCCCACCCATATAAATGCCTTCATGACTAAATATCCATTGCAAATGGAGCTTTTCCTCAAAGTCTTTAGTGCTCTAGCACCCTGAATACTTCCCTATTTCTAAACTCCAGCCTCCTTTGAATAAGGACTAAAATGTAATTTCCCTTCTGCATAACTTGCTTCACCTGAATGCTAACTTTTCTGTTCCCTGCGCAGGAATACTCAGACCCCTCTGTATTTCTCGAGGACATGGATAGGCGATGTTTCGGTTCAGGACCCTTCTTCAGACCAACCTGAAATATCAACTTCCATGGTGTCCAAAGACCTGTTGATCTTGTCTAAGGCTGTCTGACCTATTGAGCTCCTCCAGTACTTTGTGTTTTATTCAAGATTCCAGCACTTGCAGTTCCTTGTGTACTTTATTATTTTTCAGATTCTGTTTCCTTAGATGATAGTCAGACTTTTGATGCCCCAACTGAAGTGTATGATCACATACTTTCCCATTTTTCAATTTAATTAGCCTTGTTTTTACCCACCCAATTTATCCTGTTTCATAATCCAAATATCCTAATCATGGCATTTCCTCCTGTAAATAGCTCATCTACGCTCCCCCCCCCCCATCTAGTTTCAGTCAAAAATCACTACGTCAAGCACTTGCGCATCTAAACTTTATTTTGACAAAATACAATTACAGTTCCACTGCTATACATAACCACCACGGGTTCGATCCTTGTATCTGCCTGATCAAGACTCTAGGTCTCGCTTAAACAGAGACACTCCAGAAGGTCACGCAGTCGTAAGTGTTCTCCCAGAAGATCGACACAGGACCTCGTGATAGCAGATCTTTACAGGTCCCAGGACCTCGAGGGGCCGAACCACATGGGGGTGGTCTCTTTACAAACCAATTACAGATATCGATTAGCCCCATACATGACAGACATTTCCTAAACCCAATAATACAGTGGTGAATACATTGTATTCAAACAATGTTTCTCAGAGGAAACAAACATTGCAACATGTGCCCTGATATGCAATAAAACCAGAAAAGGCTGAATACTTAATCCAATCACCATCCAGCAAAGTAAAGCTTTAGAACATTATTTACAATGTGTATGTCTGGTTTGCATTCATCCAATCTATGCATTTTGCACCTGATTGTCAGGGTCTGCAGATGTTCCCCTTCTCTTCCTGCAGCTCTGATCTAGGCTCGAGACAAACTGGCACAATTCTGCAGCTTGTCCCATTTCTACATAAAGCACTTTTAAATTGACCAAATGGCCTAGCAGCCCTGAAGCCTTTACTCAATTTTAGTATATTAGCCTCTCCAATTTGGCCAGGGTTAACACTGACACTTATATTTGTGTCATCAGTTTCCCCTTTCCTTCAAGTCTTTGATATAGATTGCAAATAATTAAGGGCCCTTAATTAATCATTCTATTAATTATGTCTTGCATGGCTGAAAAAGACCCATTTATTCCAACTCCCTTTCTTCGATGTGATGACCAATCCCTGTTAGCACACTTCTCCTTATACTGTGAGCTCTTATATTGTTCACCTTGTGTAGCACCTTATCAAATCCTTCTGAAAATCCAAATAAACTACATCTACAGGCAGGAAAACAAATAAAACGACACATACTGAAATCTGAAACTAAAACAAAAATGGTGGAATCCTGTCACCCAGCATCTGCCAAAAGATAAATCAGTTAACATTTTAGATCAGGGACACGTCTGAACTGGGGAGAGTCCGCAGGGGTAGAAACAAGAACCTGCAGATGTGGATGGTTTGCAAAAAAAAGACACAAAGAACTGGAGTAACTCAACTGTTCAGGCAGCGTCTCTGGAGAACATGGATAGATGATGTTTTCGGTCGGGACCCTTCTTCAGACTGAATGTACAGTAAATAACTGGGAATATCGATTGTCTAGTCCATGTCAGCCAACAATGGCATCTCTGCTATAAAATCAAATTCATTTATTTTGTTATATGCTCTCAAATCATCCTTTTTTATATAAATGCTGCATGTGTTCAGATAAAAAAAACCTTAAATTTAGACTTCCTATAGATGTAACTTACTCTTGCACATAATTACTGCCACTTCCTGCCACAGATTGATTTTCATTCAACCCTTCCCCATCCTAAGTTACTGCCCTCTACTTTATTTTTAATTCATTAAACTTATGTGATTCATTAAAGTTATGTGATTCACCAGAACAGTGGTCTCAGCTTGGTTCAAATGCAAACAAATTCCAACAGAACAGCTATCTCTTCCCGGATACACAAAAGGCTGGAGAAACTCAGCGGGTGCAGCAGCATCTAAGGAGCGAAGGAGATAGGCGACGTTTCGGGTCGAGATCCTTCTTCAGACTGGTTAGGGATCAGGGAAACGAGAGATATAGACGGTGATGTGGAGAGATAAAGAACAATGAATGAAAGATATGCAAAAAAGTATCGATGATAAAGGAAACAGGCCATTGTAAGCTGTTTGTAGTATGAAAATGAGAAGCTAGTGCGACTTGGGTGGAGGAGAGATAGAGAGAGAGGGAATGCCAGGGCCCGAGGGCTGAGGGAGTGGTGGGAAGGGGAGGAGGTAGCAAGGGTTAACAGAATTGAGAAAATTCAATGTTTAAGCCCAGAGGATGCAGACTCCCCAAGTGGAATATGAGGTGGTGTTCCTCCAACTTGCGGTGTCGCTCACTCTGGCCGTGGAGGAGGCCCAGGACCGAGAGGTCAGATACAGAATGGGAGGGGGCGTTGAAGTGCTGAGCCACCGGGAGGTCGGCTTCGTTATTGCGGACCGAGCGGAGGTGTTCGGCGAAACGATCGCCATGCCTCCGCTTGGTCTCACCAATATAGATCAGCGATCAGAAGCTATCTCTTACCATTGAATCAGAACCCATTTCTGTCACAGCAATCTTTGAACTCTGCATTCACCTCTGATTTTGTGTATATTCTGTCCATTTGTACTTATTACCTTTGTGGTTTTGGTTTCAATTTAGCCCTGAGTTGCTCTTAATCCAACAGCAGCACCTCCTTCCCAGTCTTGCCTATTGCGAGTGCTTATGAGAACCATAGCAACTGGATTCTTTATCTCCCTCTCCACATGCAGGTTACATAGCTTTTGGAAGTCTATACCTTTGCTGCAGAGATATGTTCTCTTAACTATGCTATCCACTATGATTATTACATTTTACTCTTCCCAGTGAAAGACCCCTACATCCCCTTTCCCATTGGGATATGGACAGTTTGCATGTCCTCATTCAAACAGCAAGTAGGATTAATATACATGTTAGACAAGGGGAAGTGCTGACACTCCTCTAGACCTATGGTATAGATCCTTCCAGTCCCTGATCACTGATGTTAGGTAATCCATCTCAAGGGTGTAAGAAGGAACTGTGAATGCTGGTTTAAACTGGCTTGTTTCTACCTTCAATCTAAAGGGTGTCACTGCTTCCAGAGGACAGTGGTCATGCACCTTCCCCTGCCTGTGTGACAATGTGTGTGAAATTTGGATTCCAGCTCATCAACTCTGAACTGAAGCTCCTCAAACAGTCGCACTTGCAACAAATATGGCCACCTTGGACCATGACTGGACCAACTAGGTTCCACACATTGCAGCTACAACACATTGCTACCCAGCCACCTAAGTTTTAGTTTATTAATTAGTCATAGAGTTGTGCAGCATCTTCCAATCAAATCCCTCACTTGTATCCACCTATCATTTGTGTGTCGGAAGGAACTACAGATGCTGGTTTGCACCAAATATAGACACAAAGTGCTGGATTAACTCAGTGGGTCAATCTCTGGAGAAAAAGAATAGTTGGTGTTTTGGGACAAGATCATTTTTCAGACTGAGAGTCAGGGGCGAGGGAAACTAGAGATATGAAAAGGTACAGAACAAAGCAGAGACAGCTCAGATGGCCGAAGAGCCCACAATGGACTATTATTGGCTGAGGAGGAGGCGTAAACGAAGGGATAAGAACAGTGAAATTAACAGGACGACCAGGGCGGGGAGAGACGGACAGAGGGGGAATGCAAGGGTTGCTTGAAATTAGGGACATCACTTGCCAGGCTTTGCTCTGCGACCATGTCTTTTCCATTCTCTCCCCTCTACTATAACCAAAGATCCTATAGCGGAGCAAGATAGACTACTCCTGCTAAATGCAAATGGCTGATGTGTAGTACGCAACGGAGCAGAACGTGGGCCTTTTTGTCATCCGTTTCAGTAACCCAACACGACCCGACTCGCAGTGTAATCAACGTTGCGGGGGAACAGTTTGTGTTAATAAATTATAATTCGGAAAAGGAGGAGAAGATTTTTAACAAAGAACTTTTATTTTTACGAGGATGTTTCCATAACCGGCTTCCGTCTCCGCACTAGTATCTTTGCTCCGCTATGGGATCTTTGGTGCAGAGACGGAAGCCGGTTACGGAAATGCTGCCGAAAATTACCCATGAATCTGCCCGTGACCGTACTACGTCTTTTTCGTCGAGTGGGCTATCTTGCTTGCTATAGGATCTTTGCTATAATCTGTCTGAAGAAGGGTTCCAACCCAAAACATTACTTATCCATGTCCTTCAGAGATGCTGCCTGAACTGTTGAGATACGGCAACGCTTTGTGTTCTACGCAAGATTCAACCTTCGGCAATTCTTCGAGTCACACCTCTAAAGTATTGATACTGTTCCTGTTTACACCACCTCCTTTGGCAACTTGTTCCAGGTACCAAATTTACCCATCATATCAATTGTAAACCTCCTTCCTCTCGCCATAAACTCATGCTCTTTAGTTTTGGACATTCATACCATAGAAAAGAGACTCTGGTTGTCTATCCTACCTATTCCTCGCATAATTTTATATATTTCTATCATTTCATCAATGTAGCACTGAATTAACAAAAAATACTTAGCCATCTAAGTTCTTGGCCACTGTTGTTTAATGAAGCCCGTTGAGTTGCTTCTGTAAAGCCTGACATGCTGAGGAAGGAATTTCAGGTGCTTGTTTATTTCAAAGATAGACACAAAATGCTAGAGTGACTCAGTGGGTCGGGCAACATCTTTGGAGAAAAATAATGATGCTTCGGGTCAGAATGAAAGCTGGAAGAAGGATTTCCGACCCGAAACGTCATCTTTTCTTTGTCTATGGAGGTTCTGCCTAACCTGCTGAGTTACTCCTGCATTTTGTGTCTAATGCCCTTGTCCCACTTAAGAAACCTGAACAAAAACCTCTGGAGACTTTGCACCCCACCCAAGGTTTTGGTGAGGTTCCTGGAGGTTTTTGTCCTCCAGCAACCATGTTCAACTAGCATCACAACCGACTAAAAGATTACAGATTTTTAAAACGGAAACCACTTTCGACCATTAGGGAGACGGACAAAAACCTCCGGGAACCGCACGGAAACCTTGGGTGGAACGCAAAGTCTCCAGAGGTTTCCGTTTAGGTTTCCTAAGCGGGACAGGGGCATAATATTTCAGATGACATTAGAAACAGGAATAGTGCCGGAGGATTGGCGTACTGCGCATGTTGTTCCATTGTTTAAAAAGGGTTCAAAGAATAAACCTAGCAATTATAGACCTGTTAGTTTGATGTCAGTGGTGTGCAAATTAATGGAAAGGATACTTAGAGATAATATATATAAGCATCTGGATAAACAGGGTCTGATCAAGAACAGTTAACATGGATTTGTGCCTGGAAGGTCATGTTTGACAAACCTTCTTGAATTTTTTGAAGAGGTTACTCGGGAAATTGATGAGGGTAAAGCAGTGGATGTTGTCTATATGGATTTCAGTAAGGCCTTTGATAAGGTTCCTCATGGAAGGTTGGTGAAGAAGGTTCAATCTTTGGGTGTTAATGGCAGATTAGCAAGATGGATTCAACAGTGGCTGAATGGGAGATGCCAGAGAGTAATGGTGGATGGCTGTTTGTCAGGTTGGAAGCCGGTGACCAGTGGGGTGCCTCAGGGATCTGTGTTGGGTCCACGGTTGTTTGTCATGTACATCAATGATCTAGATGATGGGGCGGAAAATTGGATAAGTAAGTATGCAGATGATACTAAGATAGGGGGTGCTGTGGATAATAAAGTAGATTTTCAAAGTCTACAGAGAGATTTGGGCCATTTGAAAGAGTGGGCTGAAGGATTGCAGATGGAGTTTAATGCTGATAAGTGTGAGGTGCTACATCTTGGCAGGACAAATCAAAATAGGACGTACATGTTAAATGGTAGGGAATTGAGGAATGCTGTGGAACAGAGGGATCTAGGAATAACTGTGTATAGTTCCCTGAAGGTGGAATCACATGTAGATAGGGTGGTAAAGAAAGCTTTTGGTCTGCTGGCCTTTATAAATCAGAGCATTGAATATAGGAGTGGGGAAGTAATGTTAAAATTGTACAAGGCATTGGTAAGACCAATTCTGGAGTATGGTGTACAATTTTGGTCACCTAATTATAGGAAGGATGTCGACAAAATAGAGAGAGTACAGAGGAGATTTACTAGAATGTTGCCTGGATTCCAGCAACTAAGTTACAGAGAAAGGTTGAACAAGTTAAGTCTTTATTCTTTGGAGCGCAGGATGTTAAGGGGGGACTTGATTGAGGTCTTTAAAATGATGAAAGGGATAGACAGAGTTGAGGTGGATAAGCTTTTCCCATTGAGGGTAGGGAAGATTCAAACAAGAGGGCATGACATGAGAATTAAGGGACAGAAGTTTAGGAGTAACATGAGGGGGAACTTCATTACTCAGAGAGTGGTGGCTGTGTGGAATGAACCTCCTGCAGAAGTGGTGGAGGCAGGATCGATTTTAACATTGAAAAGTAAAGTGGATAGGTATATGGATGGGAAGGGAATGGAGGGGTATGGTCTGAGTGCAGGTAGATAGGAATAGGGGAAAATAAATGGTTGGCATGGACTGGAAGGGCCGAGAAGGCCTGTTTCCGGGCTGTAATTGTTATATGGTTATATGGTTATAAGGCTGATATGCTGTTTTCTGGGTGCAACTCTATTTGATAGCTCAGGATTCTGTCTTCATCATGTGTAGGCACTGAAGTTCACCTTAAAAAATAACAGGTACTTCAAGGTGTCATTACCAGCCATTTGTCACCAATGACAGTGGAAAGTAATTACTGCCGTGTGATATTACCAAGGAGAATACTTAAATTAGAAAGACAGTATTACCAAATCTGCTGCAGCTAATTTGCAGTCCACACTGAAAGACATTCACTCAGCCGTCTCTAAAATATGCTTCCCTAACTCTGTGCCTTGGGGTATGAACTGTGGTGCTCAACTGACCATTAATATTGCTCATAGCTTCACTGTTCTAAGCTAATGCATATTTTATGCACAAATATGTTCAACAATTAACATTTCTAAGGAATTTATGTTTGTCATCTGATTCATGTTATGCTCTGTCCTCATGTTTTCGAGATGTCAGTGTAATCTGACGGATATGACAGGAGATCTCTCTGCTCATTTTTCAATCACAAGGCCTAAATTTGAGGACACCAAGTAGCATGAATTACATTTATTCCGTTTATTTTTTTAGGGCACCTTCAACTGGAACCAGGGATTGGAAAGTTGCACCCACAAGAGCCTAATGGCTAAACATCATTCAACCAAAATACCACCTTTTTTCCCATGCCACTCAGAACTTCAATGTGAAGATAATTTCTAGACTCTACGTTACATTAGACTTTGGAGATACATAGCGGATACAGGCCCTTTGGCCACCGAGTCTGAGCCGACCAGTTCTATCCTACACACCTGTACACAATGTCGACCGGTACACTAGTTCTATCCTACATACTAGGGACAATTTTACAATGTTACCAAATCCAATCAACCTACAAATTTGTTCCTCTTTGGAGTGTCAGAGGAAACCAGAGCACCCAAAGAAAACCCACACAGTCACAGGGAGAATGTACAAACTCTGTGCAGACAGCACCCAAGTGCAGGATGGAACCCGGTTATCTGGCACTGTAAGGCAGCAACTCTACTGCTGCACCACCTTGCCATTCTTAATTCATGTCATTACTGTTCCTGTCTACACTGCCTCCTCTGGCACACTCTCTAGGTATCATTCTAACAATCCCCTTAAAAGGCAAAACTTTTGCTAACACCTCATATTAAGTGTAACTAAATTATATTGTTTCTGTGGGTTGCTATGCAACAGAACAGACATAGCTCCTCATTTAAGGCACTATCATTTTAAGTTTCCGAATTCACAATACGATTTTATCATCTCCAACATAACCTCCACATCTTATTATATCAAGACTTGTATCATCATTATCCTAATGTTAAATGTCTTCTCGTGCCCCAACAACTTTGGCATTTGTATAAATGGAATATACATTCATTATGGTCATTTTATCCCTTTACACGCACTGACCTTGAACATGTAAGAGCAGTTTCTCAGAATCTGAAATAATGTGTTAAATCATATATATCTAATTTACTGGCAGCTGAAGTTATTATACTGTGAAAATGTGATATCAATGGCAATTTATGTGTGAATCGCTCCGACAATGGCCAGTATTTCATTATTGAATAGATCAGCAAGGAAGTGTCTTTTAACACAATATATTACAAGCATAGAAACATAGAAAATAGGTGCAGGAGGAGTCCATTCGGCCATTCGAGCCAGCACCGCCATTCATTGCGATCATGGCTGATCATGGCTGCTCTTGCCAGCACGAGGAACTGGAAGCAAACCGGAGATAACAACCCTGCAGGTCCTGCTTTTCAGCATTTTTCCGAGCTCTCTAAAGTCACGCTGCAGAATATTCGTCCCCTTCTTTCGGACATCATTTGTGCCGACATGCACTACCACTTCCGGCTGGTCACCTTCCCCCATGAGGATTTTCTGCACTCTGTCCGTGCAATCCCGTATCCTGGCTCCAGGAAGGCAGCACAACTTCCTCGAATCCCGTCTGTTCCCGCATAAACCCCTGTCCGTACCTCTCACAATGGAGTCTCCAACTACAATGGCATTGCCTGACGTTGGCCTCTTTGGTTTTAGCTCGACAGCCCTTTTTGCTTCGCAAGCCAGTCCACCGCTCAGTGTGATAACGTCTTCTGCACAACAGCTTCTAAGTGGGTGAAACTGTTCACAAGAGGTACAACACAAGGGGACATTTGCATTCCATGTTTCCTTCCCTTACTCACCATCACCCACATTCTCTCTTCCAGTACCTTAGGTGTAACTATCTTACTGTAGGACTTGTCGAGGAACAACTCAGTTTCTCGGACGAACCCGAGGTCATCCACTTGCTTTTCCAGTTCCCCAACACAGTCCTTCAGGAGCTGTACCTGGATGCACTTCTCACATTTGTACCAGCCAGAGGCACCAGCAGTGTACTTGACCTCCCACAAACTGCAAGCATCACACTGAATCAGCTTGCTTGACATCTCCTTCTTTCGTCTCTCCCTCTCCAGGGTTTTGCATAGCCTCCTCTCCTCTTGACTCTTGAGCCAAAGATTTACACTTCCCTCACAAGGCCACTCCCTAAGAGCCGTCTTGCTTATATTGACTGATAAATTGCCTAATTTACCAGTTTACAAAACAAATTCCTCAGTTTTAAACTGTTTTCCTCCTCTGACTCACTTCTAACTCTCCTCCCATTCTGGCTAGAGCCAATCAGTGCTTTCTCCAGCTTCTCTTTGTTACTGGGGGTGCACAAAAGGCTGGAGAAACTCAGTGGGTGCAGCAGCATCTAAGGAGCGAAGGAGATAGGCAACGTTTTGTTGCTGTTGGTTCAAAATCCACGGGAGCTCTAAGTAAAATCTGCCTGTGCTTTGCCTCTCCTTTTCAACTGTTTTCCCCCTCTGACTCACTTCAAACGCTCCTCCCACTCGGGCGAGAGCAATACAGTGCTTTCTCCTGCTTCTCTTTATTGCTGTTGCTTCAAAATCAAATATTCATTTGATTAGACTTTCATCAGTCTTAAATTGGCAGCTTGGAAGGTACAGTACATGATGGTGCTGTTTAGAAATAACTTTTATTTTAAAGAAAATGAGCTCATCCCATTTAGAAACATAGAAACATAGAAAATAGGTGCAGGAGGAGGCCATTCGGCCCTTCGATCCAGCACCGCCATTCATTGTGATCATGGCTGATCGTCCCCTATTAATAACCCGTGCCTGCTTTCTCCCCATATCCCTTGACTCCACTAACCCCTAGAGCTTTATCTAACTCTCTCTTAAATCCATCCAGTGACTTGGCCTCCACAGCCCTCTGTGGCAGGGAATTACATACTTTCACAACTCTCTGGGTGAAAACGTATTTTCTTATCTCAGCCTTGAACGACCTCCCCTTTATTCTAAGACTGTGGCCCCTAGTTCTGGAATCACCCAACATTGGGAACATTTTTCCTGCATCTAGCTTGTCCAGTCCTTTTATAATTTTATATGTTTCTACAAGATCCACCCCTCATCCTTCTAAACTCCAGTGAATACATGCCTAGTCTTTTCAATCTTTCATCGTATGACAGTCCCGCCATCCCAGGGATCAATCTCATGAACCTACGCTGCACTGCCTCAATCACAAGGATGTCCTTCATTAAATTAGGAGACCAAAACTGCACACAATACTCAAGATGTGGTCTCACCAACGCCCTAAACAACTGCAGAAGAACCTCTTTACTCCTATACTGAAATCCTCTTGTTATGAAGGCCAACATTACATTAGCTTTCTTCACTGCCTGCTGAACATGTGAGCCAACTTTCAGTGACCGGTGTACAAGGATGCCCAGGTCTCGCTGAACCTCCCCCATACCTAACCTAACCCCATTGAGATAAAAATCTGCCCCCTTGTTTTTGCTGCCAAAATGGATAACCTGACATTTATCTATATTATACTGCATCTGCCACGCATCTGCCCACTCACTCAACTTGTCCAGGTCACCCTGCAACCTCCTAACAGCCTCTTCACAGCTCACACTGCCACCCAGCTTTGTGTCATCCACAAACTCCTAATTCCCTCTTCCAACTCATTAATATATATGTTAAACAGTTGCGGCCCCAACACCGAGCCTTGCGGACTCCACTCGCCACTGACTGCCATTCTGAAAAGGACCTGTTCACTCCTACTATTTGCTTCCAGTCTGCCAACCAATTTTCTATCCATGTCAACACCCTACCCCCAATACTGTGTGCTCTAATTTTAGTCACCAGTCTCCCGTGCGGGACCTTATCAAAGGCTTTCTGAAAGTCTAGATACACTACATCCACTAGCACCCCTTCATCCATTTTACTTGTCACATCCTCAAAAAATTCCAGAAGATTAGTCAAGCATGATTTCCCTCTCATAAATCCATGTTGACTTGGACTAATCCTTTTACTGCTATCCAAATGCCCCATTATTACTGCTTTAATAATTGATTCCAGCATCTTTCCCAGCACCAAAGTCAGGCTAACTGGTCTGTAATTCCCCATTTTCTCTCTCACTCCTTTCTTGAAAAGTGGGATAACATTAGCTATCCTCCAATCCACAGGAACTGATCCTGAACCTATTGAACACTGGAAAATGATCACCAAAGTGTCCACTATTCCTAGAGCCACCTCCCTGAGGACCCTGGGATGCAGACCATCAGGCCCAGGGGATTTATCATCCTTCAGTCCCATTAGCCTACACAATACTATTTCTCGCCAAATGAAAATGTCTTTCAGTTCCTCTAACCCCTTAGATCCTCTGTCCTCCAGTACATCTGGGAGAATGTTTGTGTCTTCCTTAGTGAAGACAGATCTGAAGTACCTATTCAACCACTCTGCCATTTCCTTGTTGCCCATAATAATTTCACGGGTGTCAACCTTCAAGTGACCCACATTTGACTTTGCTACTCTTTTTCGCTTAACATATCTAAAGAAGCTTTTACTGTCCTTCTTTATATTCCTGGCCAGCTTCCCTTCGTACTTCATCTTTTCAGCCCGTATTGCCCGTTTTGTTTCCTTCTGTTGTCCTCTGAAAGTTTCCCAATCCTCTGGCTTCCGGCTACTCTTTGCTGTGTTGTACATCTTTTCTTTTAGTTTTATTCTATCCCTAACTTCTCTTGTCAGCCTCCTACTTCCCTTAGAATCTTTCTTCCTTATTGGAATGAAATGATCCTGCGTCTTCCAGATTATCCCCAGATATTCCTGGCATTGCTGTTCCACCGTCATTCCTGCTAGGATCCCTTTCCAGTCTACCTTGGCCAGCTCCCCTCTCATGCCTTCATAGGCCCCTTTGTTCAACTGCATCACTGCCACTTCCGATTTAACCTTCTCCTTCTCAAATTGCAGATTAAAACTAATCATATTATGATCACTACCTCCAAGCGGTTCCTTTACCTCGAGGTCTCTTATCATATCTGGTTCATTGGACAACACTAAAACCAGAATTGCCTTTTCTCTGGTCGGCTCCATTACAAGCTGCTCTAAGTATCCATCTCGGAGGCATTCTACAAACTCTCTTTCTTCGGGTCCTGAACCAACCTGATTTTCCAAGTCTACCTGCATATTGAGATCCCCCATCACCACAGTGGCTTTACCTTTGTTACATGCCAGTTTTAACTCCTGCTGCAACTTACACCCTACATCCAGACTACTATTTGGGGGTCTGTAGATAACACCAATTAGTGTCTGCTTGCCTTTACAATTCCTCAACTCAATCCACAGTGACTCTATTTCATCAGTCCCTATGTCTTCCCTCACAAGGGACTGAATTCCATCCCTCACCAGCAGAGCTACCCCCCTCCTCTGCCCACTTGCCTGTCCTTTCTATAGAATGTATAACCATGAATGTTAAGTTCCCAGGCCTGATCCTCCTGCATTCATGCCTCAGTAATCCCCACAATGTCATATCTACCAACCTCTAACTGAGCCTCATGCTCATCTACTATACCTCGCGTATTCATATACAATACTTTTAATTCCTTATGCATCTCACCTTTCAGATCGATCCCTATTACACTTGGCCATACTCTCCTATCCCTTTGTGAGCTTCCTTTCCCATTAATTCTGGGGTCATTAACTATCCATTTACTCTCTTTCCCTTTAACTCCATCCTCGCCTATCCCATTTGACACCCCACCCCCCTTATTCAGTTTAAAACCACCCGTGTAGCAGTGGCAAACCTGCCGGCCAGAATGCTGTTCCCCCACCTGTTAAGATGAAATCCGCCCTTTTGTACAGTTCCCCCTTACTCCAAAACAGATCCCAGTCATCCAAGAATCTAAATCCCTGCACCGGTTCCTCAGCCACACATTCAGGCTCCGTATCTCCCTGTTCCTGCTCTGGCCAGCATGAGGAACTGGAAGCAAACTGGAGATAACAACCCTGGAGGTCCTGCTTTTCAGCATTTTTCTGAGCTCTCTAAAGTCACGCTGCAGAATATTCATCCCCTTCTTTCCGACATCATTTGTGCCAACATGCATTACCACTTCCGGTTGTTCACCTTCGTCCTTGAGGATTTTCTGCACTCTGTCCGTGACATTATGGATCCTGGCACCAGGAAGGCAGCACACCATCCTCGAATCCCGTCTGTTCCTGCAGAAAGCCCTGTCCGTACCTCTCACAATGGAGTCTCCCACTACAATGGCATTGACTGACGTTGGCCTCTTTGGTTTTGGCTCAACAGCCCTTTTTGCTTTGCAAGCCAGTCCACCATTCAGTGTGATAACGTCTTCTGTCCCGACAGCTTCTAAGTGGGCGAACCTGTTCACAAGAGGTACAACACTTGGGGATCTTTGCATTCCATGTTTCCCTCCCTTTCTCACCATCATCCACCTTCTCTTTTCCAGTACCTTAGGTGTAACAACTTTACTGTAGGACTTGTCGAGGAACGACTCAATTGTTCTGACAGGAGCTTCAGGAGCAGTACCTTAGATTAGATTAGATTTTATTCATTGTCATTCTAACCTCAGAAAGGCTCAAACAAAACTCAGTTTCTACAAGCCATACAAATAGAACAATTCATAAAATAAACACACAAACAATTCAATTCACACAAACATCCATCACAGTGAATCTCCTCCTCACTGTGATGGAAGGCAAAGTTCTTCTCTCTCCCCAGCACCATTTCTCTCTCGATGTCGAAGCCCCAGGCGGGCGATGTTAAGTCCCACGGCCATTGAGGCCGTGCTTGACAATGTACGGCCCCACTCTAGGCCCAAAAGTCACAAAGTTGGAGCCCCTGGCGGGCGCTGGAATGTCCCGCGGCCATTTAAAGCCATGCCGGACGATGTATAACCCCGCTCCGGGTCGTTCCAATCCCGCGACATGGGCGGGAGAAGTTGTGTTGCAGAGCTCTCTCACCCGGACCCGCGAACTCCCGATATCCCGACAGTCCACCGGCAGTAATCTGCAGCTGGAGCTGGAGCTCCGGAGTCGGGCCACAGCAGCGAGCCACCACTGCTCCCCACACTCCGAGGCCGGCCAGCCCCATGATGGTAAGTCCGCAGCTCCGCAGGCTCCGTGACTGGAGCCCCCAGGTCTTCCCGGTCGGAGGCCGCTCCACGGTGCTAGGCCCCAACGACAACGGAGACCCGACAGGGAAAAAGTCGGGTTTCCCGTGCAGGGAAGAGATTTTAAAAGTTCCTCCCTCCCACCCATCCCCCACATATACACAGTTAGAAACAGTACCAAAAAAAAACACGAACAACTACGTTTAACTAGGCAAAAAATAAATAAAAAGACAGACAAGCTGTAGGGGCCGCTGCAACGTGTCACGCCGCGCACCTGGATGCACTTCTCACATTTGTAGCAGGCAGAGGCATCAGCAGTGTCCTTGACCTCCCACATACTGCAAGCATCACACTGAATCAGCTTGCTTGACATCTCCTTTCGTCTTTCCCTCTCCAGCGTTTTGCGTAGCCTCCTCTTTAGAATGACCAACTAGCATGAAGAAGAAAAAAACACATCAGTTGTCTACAGGACATACAGAATATCCCATGATAGAATGAAAACATATGCAATGTATTTCAGACTGATGAGTGTTTAATCCGAAAGTACAAAAAATAAGATGAAGGCTTGAATTTTTATTTTCCATTTTTAATGAGATATGAATGTAATTCTGGCAGTTTAGCTTAACATATCTAAAAATCAGCTTTTATTTAAGCTGTGGGTATGTACTGAAGAAGCTGTGGGGAATGTACTGAGTCCAGTCTGAGCACAGCAAACTGGAGGTTCAGGGAATTCTATGAGCTGATTCTTATAGGAATATCTGTAACAACAAGGAACTGCAGATGCTGATTTACAAAACAAAAAAGATACATAGTGCTGGAGTAACTCAATGGGTCAGGCAGCGTGAAACCACATGCAAACTGGAGGAACCGCACCTCATATTCTGCTTGGGCGGCTTGCAACCTAACGGTATGAACATTGAATTCTCCATTTTTAGGCAACTAACCCTCAAACCCTCCTATCCCCCTTCCCCTTCCCATCCAAGAAGACTTCGCCATCCACTTTCTTGCCACTCCCTTCCCCTGAACCCTGGCTGACCTTGCACCAATTTCCCCCCTCTCCCTCGCCCTCCACCTGTATCATTTTTACCAGCGACACAAATTGCAACTTTCTATGGCCGAATTTAACAATTCAAAACTTGTTAGCCTTTGAGGCTCACACCTGTCATTTTATCTCTGTTCTTTGTCCCACAATTTGCCTATCAAAAAAAACCCTTGCCTGTGTACACCTGTTACTTGCTATGCTCTGTATTTTCTCTCTTCCTCGCTTCCAGCTTTCTTTCAGACCACCTCTCCCCGACTCCCAATCAGGCTGAAGAAGGATCCTGATCCAAAACGTAATCTATCCATGTTCTCCAGTGATGCTGCCTGACCTGTTGAGTCACTCCATAATTTGGTGTCTTTCTCTCATAAGCATTCTACTGAATTACTTAATGTAGAAACAAGTAACTTCAGTGTTGGTTTACAAAAAACACCACTAAGTGTTCAAATAACTCAGCAGATCAGGCAGCATCCCTGGAGAACATGGACAGGTAACATTTCTGATTGGTATCCTTCTTCAGACTTTTAGGGGGTGGGGAAAGAAAGCTGGAAGAGAGGAGGGGAGATTGGCAGATGGCAGATCATAGGTGAACAGAGAAGAATGGAGGGTTGATAGATCAATGGTTGGAGAAAGGGCAGCAATGAACAAAACAGAAGGTGTGAGTCAAAAAGATTGAAGAGTTGTGAGTTGTGATGCTGGGGTGGGAGATTGCAAACTTCACGTGGTCCGCCCTGTTGCAACGAATGCAATCAACCTGGCATACACAAACAGAAGATCAAACAGAACAAGTTGCCTTACAACTTTAGGCTGTGCACGCCATACGCAACAAGAAGAAGTTGTGAAGCCAGAGAAAGGAATATCGATGAGGGGGTGGCGGAAGAGGTCAAGAGACAAGAGTGTTTTATTATCATATGTCCCTGATAGGACAATTAAATTCTTGCTTACTTGGCTATAGGGAAGAAGCTGTTCCTGAACCTGGACGTTACAGTTTTCAGGCTCATTTATCTTCATCCCGATGGCAATGGTGAAATGAGTGTGTGGCCAGGATGGTGTGGGTCTTTGATGATGATGGCTGCCTTTTTGAGGCAGCGGGGAAGGGGGGTGTGAATAACCCAGGGGGATCAGGGGCGGGGGTGTGAATAACCTAGTGGGGGAGGGGGTGAGAATAACCCAGGGGGGAGAGGGGGGGAAGGTCGGTGTGGGGTGGGGGGGGTGGCTCTCTGCAGCTTGAGAGCCCATTGCGATTGGTGCACTGAGAGTGGTATTGTGACATCATCATTGGAAGCGCCTGGAAAATGGCCCAACTAATTGTGATGTCATTTGTAAATGAGATCCATTGTGAATGGACGTCTGTGAGTGTCATTGTGACAAAGGTGGATGGAATTTAATGCAGAGAAATGTGAGGTGTTGCATTTTGGAAAGTCTAACGTGGACAGGACCTACACAGTGAACGGTTGGACTCTGGGGAGTGTTGTAGAGCAGAGAGACCTAGGAGTACAGGTACATAGTTCCTTGAAAATAGAGTCACAGGTAGATAGTGTGGTAAAAAAGGCTTTTGGCACATTGGCCTTCAACAGTCAGAGTATTGTGTATAGAAGTTGGCAGGTCATGTTGCAGTTATATAAGATGTTGGTGAGGATGCCTTTATAGTACTGTGTTCAGTTTGGGTTCCATGTTGCACGAAATATGTTGTCAAGCTGGAAAGGGTAAAGAGATAATTTACGAGGATGTTGCCAGGGCACAAGGGCCTGAGTTATAGGGCGAGGTTGAGTAGGCTGCAAATCTATTCCTTGGAGCACAGGACGATGAGGGATGATCTTAGAGAGTAGCAATGTTACACAATTTTGAGATTTAAAAAATTAAGTCTGCAATTTATCCCATCAGATAAAGCATAAAAAGAAGTGTAACTTGACACCTAATTCACTTTCATATCTTCAGTATTAAGAAAGTTATGACCATTTTCATACTCGGAAATTAGCATCTTGTTCCCCATTGCCTTTCAATTGACTAAACTCAAAAGCTGTGATCTGGAACAGTTAAAAGCCCATAACTTTCTTAAAAATTAAGAGAACTCAATGAAATTTTCAGTTATTATAGATTGAAGCATTCTGAAACAAATATGAAACAATCTTACTTGGATGACCTGAAATTAAAGCATATAATTAGTTAGTTATCTAATTGTAGCTAATTACAAAATTCAATGAGTAGATCTAAACATCTATCCATTTCTTAAGAAAAGATAAACTTTTTTTTAAATTGCCAAAGTGTCCAAATAACATTCACACCATAATCCACAATGTAACATAATTTTAAAATCTAATTTTCATGAATTTATAGGCCAAATGGAAGGAATTTAGTGTTTAATGCCTGTAAATTAATGGCCATTTAAATCAACTAGCGAGTGGGTTTTAGTAGAATGCGGTGGATTAGAACGTTGCGGTGTGCAGTGAAGTCGTTATGAAAAATACAGCCGGTTCATACATTTTTTTTGTCCCCTTTTCGCAACATGAAAATGTGTTTAAAGCCTTCCTAAAAACCAAGTTTTTATGTAAAAATAAACTGTGTACCTTCTTTTATCGTCTACCTTAGGTCCGTTCCGCTGTCACCATTCAGAGCTTTAGAAGATGATTTTTAAACTACTCTAGTTAACAAATAATCTAGCGTAGTTTAAAAATACCTTTATGAATGAAATGTCGGAGCGATTTCTCTTTTGCGACAAAATTGCCCGACATGGATTGATTTGGACTACCTAGAAAATATCGTCATTTTAAACCCGCCTCCCTCTGAAAGGCGCCAAAGTCGCGCACACGGGGAGCGGCAGAACTGCAGCGCTGCTAAAGGTAGGTATTGTAACAAACCTATATAGAGGTGTATAAAATCATGAGATGAATAGTTTGGGTAATCACATAGAGTCCCTTGCCCAGAGTAGGGGAATCGAGAACCAGACTTGTCGTTGGGCACTATTTGGAGGGCAGTGGTGCAGTGAACCATTGGATTCTTGCTCCAGAATATGTTAGTGAGACTGGGATTTCTACTGTTGACAGCACATGTATCAAGACCTTGTCTTGCTGTCATATAAAGATCTGCCCCTTTGAAATCTCCCTGTCATTGCGAATTGTAAACTATAATTTCATAAAAACTGACAAGGCGCTCCGTAAAATTTCCACAAGACTGGCAATTTAATTCTAGTTGACATCCATTTGTTAAGCTGGATAATTCTATCTAGTTTTCAGTCATAATAGACCCAGCAATTCCTTGCTCTCGATTTATTTTATAACATATACTTGCCAACTGTCAGCTTTTTCAAGCTGTTATCAGCTTTGCAATTTACAGTATGTGTTAGCTTGCCAGCATTTTGCAAGAATGTTCAGGCTTTCTTTGCTGGGGTAGGCAGTTTGCAGACTCGGCCTTTCAACTTACTCGGAAGATGTAACTTGAGTTTGTCGGAACCAATCAATCAGGTGGCATTTCATTTTGCTGACTATTGCCCACAACCATTAGACAGAAACATTTGAAATGAATAGTCAATTGCTGAGAATCTTGGGCAAGGAATTCACTTTGTGTTTGACCCTAAAGTAAGTTTTATGTAAATAAATATGTGGCCTCTCAAAATAATTTATTTTCCTCAAAAGAAGCTTATTGTATTATGCCCGGATGTGGTCTCATAAATTTTTCCCCACTGCTACCAGCTGTTTTTGTGTGATAAGGTGGATTTCCCTGGTGTGAATATATTAATTGAATTCATTTAACAACTTCTCTCACTGTCATGGTAGATTGCAAAGGTTAGGGAATAAAACAAAATAAGAGTTTGATGAATGATTCGGATGTAGAATTCCTAGAAACGGGCGGCATGGTGGCACAGATGTACAGTTGATGCCTTACAGTGTCAGAGACAAGGGTTTGATCCTGACTACCGGTGCTGTCTTTATGGAGTTTGTATGTTCTCCCCGTGACCATGTCAGTTTTCCCTGGGTACTCCCGTTTCCTCCCATACTTCAAAGACGTGCAGGTTTGGAGGTTAATTATAATGTCGCTCTCATTATACTGGCTTCAATAAAAATTGTAAATTGTCCGTAGTGTGTCAGATAGCGTAAGTGTTTAGGGATCGCTGGTCGGCGTGCACATTGTGGGCCAGACGGTCTGTTTCGTGCTGTATCTCTAAATTAAATTAAACTAAACTATCCGTATGCACAAAACTAGAAATTGAAATTCATTATAATGAGAGCAACAGGCCTTTAGTTTTACAAAATAAAACATGTTCTCGGCATGATATTGCACCTCTTTGAAGAGTAAACACAGCCTTCATTAAACTGGGATCATGATGCAAAGTTCCAAACACTACTCATAAAAAAACAGTCCCAAAACAATCTCAAGGTAGCTTACTGGATAACACAAAACATTTCCAGAGAAGGGTGATTATACAAATTCTATATTGGGACAAATTGTATATGATCTGTATATGATCGATACAAAACATAACCATACCTGCAGTCAGAATGCATTTAACTTGACACAAAGCATCATTAAAATGTTCAGCAGCCAAAATGTAACAGCAGTTTGTGGCCCTTAAAGCCTTTTCCCACTGTACGAGTTCATTCAAAGAGTTCTCCCTGGTTTGCCCTGATTCTAACTCGCTCGTCGGTACTTGCGGCTCTCGTGGACATTTTTCCACATGTTGAAAAATCTTCACATGTCTTCAAGAGCTTACCTGCCATTAGCGAGTCTTTCCGAGTACCTGCCATTAGCGTTACTAGCCGCTAAGAGATGTCCCCGAGCTCCGACGTACCTGCTACGTTAATTCTCTGTGCTTACCACGAGTTTCATTTTTTTATATCTTGGGAGAGCTCTTGAATGAAATCGCATCATGGGACAGGGCCATTAGACATCAACCAGTAGAAGCAAGGAACTGCAAATGCTGGTTTACCAAGGAAATGGAAGCGAGCAGTTTGAAGATGATTACTGACCCGAAACATGACATATTCAGTTTTGTTTAGTTGAGAGATACAGCAGGGAAACAGGCACTTCTGCCCACATAGTCTGCGCTGATCATTGATTATCATTGTATTCTACAAGCAAGGGAGAATTAACCTATAAACCTGTACATCTTTGGAATGCGAAGCGATCTGGAGCAGCCTGAGAAAACATATGTGGCCACAACTCCATACAAACGAACAAACTCCATACAGACAGCCCTTCTTAGTCAAGATCGAACCTGGATCTCTGGCGCTGTAAGGCAGAGATGCTCGCGCTGCATCATTGTGCCAACCCTTGTGTCCCCGCAGATCAGAGAAAGTGTAACAAATTATAATTATGGTAAGTGAATAAGAGACTGTCATTTGTAACCATGATAATAATTGCATGATCATAATGAACTATATAATTTTCTAATGTTGAAATGAGTGGAATGAGTGAATTAATTGATTTACCCAATACTTGGGTATTGGGTAAATCTTAAAGTACACACCTTTTCAGAAATTTTACTCAGAATTTACTCTTTGTTTAATCTTTTCCAGGCAGTGGATTGTACAGCAGTCTCTTACAGAAAGCATATGGACAGCAGACACTCCACCTCTCCCATCCCAAACCAGTTACATAATTTCATAATGTTGGAGTAACTCAGCAGAACAGGCAGCATCTCTGGATAAAAGGAATGGGTGACGTTTTGGGTAGAGATCCTTTTTCAGACAATCACAAGTACTCTCACCGATGGGTTTTTCGGCGTTGTGTCCGTTTGGTTATTTGGCTTTTCAGCGTTGTTTCCGTTCGGTATCTTAGCTTCTACTTCTTTGCTTCGGCCTTCGACGCCCCGTCCGTGCACGGTATAGGATAAGACTTGTTGGGCTGCTTTATCTCTGAACTAAAGTAAACTAAACTGAACTAAACTAAACTAAACTAAACTGCAGGCTGTGAATCCTTTGGTGTTACTCTGAAAGGCCACAGTTTAGAGACCAGTGAAGCTAGAACATTCTCACAATCATTGTTACACAGGAATCTAATTCGCTTACTTGGTGTTTCAAAACTGTGGAGGAGAAGGAGGAAAAGGAGAAGAAGGAGATGAAGAAGGAGAAGCAGAAGAAGAAGGAGAAGAAGAAGGAGGAGAAGGAGAAGAAGAAGAAGGAGAAGAAGTTGGAGGAGAAGAAGAAAGAGAAGGAGGAGGAGAAGGAGTAGGCGAAGAAGAAGAATTTCCCCAAACTGTTCCTGGTTAATTCTGACTCTTTCTTTCTCTTCCTGGCAGTTAGTCATTTAGTGAACTGGGAACCCCTGTGCATTAGAAATGAGAACAATACAGAACAGTGGGGCGCATCCAGAACCAGGGGCCGCAATCTTAGAATAAAGTGGAGGTCATTTAAGACTGAGGTGAGAAAAAACGTTTTCACCCAGAGATTTATGGAATTCCCTGCTACAGAGGGCAGTGGAGGCCAAGTCACTACATGGATTTAAGAGACAGTTAGATAGAGCTATAGGGGCTAGTGGAGTCAAGGGATATGGGGAGACGGCAGGCACGGGTTATTGATTGGGGACGATCAGCCATGATAACAATGAATGGTGGTGCTGGCTCGAAGGGCCGAATGGCCTCCTCCTGCACTTATTGTCTATGTTTCTATGTTCCTATGTCTATGTTTCCATATTTCTAACAGGGACAGACCCTTTAACTCACAATGTCCGTGTCCAACACGATGCCCGTCAAATTAATCTCCTCTGCCTGCACCTGATCTATATACCTCCATTCCCGGCATATCCATCCAAAAGCCTCTTAAATGCCACTATCTTATCAGCCTCCACCATCGGCTCTGGCAGCATGTTGCAGGCAGCCATTCATGGTAAGAAAAATGCAAAAAATAAGAAGCTGTCAGCCCTTGGATTTAGGTTTTGGAGAAGACAATTAAAAATATTTTTGAAAGTACTTTGAACAAATCTGTGTTGTCCTTTCATGGCAAAGCTTTCTAACTTACGGCCATAGTTATCTGTAAAAAGCCAATTGTCCACTTCTTCCACATAAAACCATTTCCTTCAGGTTAATTGCTACATACTGTTTTACTGCTGAATTCAGTTTTAGGTTTCAATTTAAATTATGTATTCCCGTGTCAGCATTTCTACCAATGGAGCTTTAAAATCATTAGCCAGGTGATTACTATTCTATAATGATTGCCAAAGCTATTAAGTCCATAAATAAAACGTCTCCATTCTGCATAATTAGTTTATAAGTCTTTGGTCTTAAAAAGAAGAACTAATTACTTCAGGTACTATGGAATGTGAATCAGCAAGTATACACCCAGCAGCGACCAAATAATAATGATTATACAAACCTTCATAAAATCTTTCAATTCAGACAGTACTGTGCAATTCATGAGGCTTCTATATTTTAACTTCAATAGTGATCCAAAGAGTTTTAGTCTCAGTCTCAATACCGGTATTGTAATGCACACATTTATCTGTTACCATCAGTCTAACACTGGCACATCAGCAAAAAACAGTAGATATTAAATGCAAACTGAGAAAGTAACATGATTTGATTGAGCCAAGAGACGTATAATGTAAAGGCAGCTGGGGTGTTGATCAGAACAAAGGCTCTGTGTATATCACTGAGGGATGCCGATACCTTAATGGGCCTGTCCCACTTAGGTGATTTTTCAGTGGACTGACGGCGGCTGTCAAGTTGCCGGCAGTCGCTTGAAAAACCGGCAACTGGAACAGTGACTGTCAGAGTGGAACACACACACACACAAACACATCGCTCCCTTCACCAACCCGTTATGCAGGCGGGGGAGCAGGGCAAGCGGGTGAAGAACTGTCTAAAAAAATTCACACGGTGCAAAGCCAAGGTGATATAGACGCACGCCCAGTTGAACAGGAAGGTTGGCGCTGTAAAAAGACGGCTAAAGCACAGTGTACGGTAAGTCCTTTAAAAGAGGGGGGGAGAGGGGAGAGGAGGGGGTGGGGGGGAGAGAGAAGGGGGGGTGGGGGGATGGGAGGATGGGGTGGTGGGGGGGGAGAGGATGGGGTGGGGGGGAGAGGATGGGGTGGGAGGGAGAGGGGGGGAGGGAGGAGAGGGGAGGGCAAAGAGGGGTGCGAGAGGGGAGAGAGGAGGTGAGAGGGGGGTAAGAGGGTGGAGATGGGGGGGGAGAAGAAATTTTTTAAGAAGCTAGAGATACACGGCTGTCTAGCTTGGCGGACATTTATCTTTCCCGGTCAGTTATCCTTGGTTCTGAAAACTGCTGCTTACCTTTCTTTTCCCAATGAGCCAATGAAATTCACCGGTCAGCACTGGCTACAACCTACGAGAACCTCTGAGAACCTTCAATCTCCTGGCTACCCATTAGGATCTCCTGGCGACCCACGTACGGCTTGAGAATTCTCGTTAGTCTCCTTGGCGACTTAATTCTAGTCGCCGCTAATTTTTCAACATGTTGAATAATTCACGGTGACCATAACGAGGCCATAACTAGTTCCCAGAATGTGGAAACTCCTCACGACCATGAAGGCGACTCCCCGGCAACCACCCGCAAACATGTGGCAACCATGTGGCGACTGTATAGTTTCCTGCAGTCGCCTAAAAATTTGCAGATGATAAGAAGCTAAGTGGAGAGGCAGGTAGTGTTGAGGAAGCAGGGAGCTACAGATGGACTTGAACAGGAGAGTGGGCAAAGAAGAGGCAGATGGAATACACCGCAGCAAAGTGTGCAGTCATGCACTTTGGTAGTCGGAATAAAGACATAAACTATTTTCTAAATGGGAAGAGGATTCGGAAAAAGGAAGTGCAAAGGGACTTGGGAGTGCCAGTGCAGGATTGCCAAAATGTTACTTTGCAAGTTGAATTGATAGTATAGGCATATGAAATGTTGGCATATAAACTAGAATATAAATTATAGACTAGAATATAAAAACAGTTGTTGGCTGAAGGGCCTGTTGTACTGTGACAATGTTTATGTGACAATAAAGAAACTTTTGAACCATTGATCCATTCACTCTAACCATTCAATCCATTTAAATTGCAGTTGATTTCATCTAGAGTTGATAGCAGTAGCTTGACAACACATAGTCAACAGCACCACTCAAACTTGTGATATCAGTGATCTAAAATGTTGAAGGCAGTAGGAATAACATCAATTGTTGGTTTTCTTCCCATCTATACACAGTGCTAACTGAAAAGAACATTGTCATTCCCTCTTCTACACTGGATATTAATCAACCCGTTTAACAATATTTCTGGACCACAAGTGATGCAAGAAGTTGCATTATAATTAAACTTGTGACTCGAGCTAAATTTAATTATGGTCAGGGACAGATTCCATATGATGATGTCCTTGACCACTGATGGAATTTTTATTTTTATTCCTCTTCAGCTCTTTCAGTTTTCTGAACCTGAACCCCCAATCACTCCTACCTGACAGGGGAATTGAATTCAATACAAAATCAACTATGAAAATGTTTTTTTTGTTCCAATCAATTAGCTGGAAGTTCCAAAGGCCTGAGCAATTCTGATATTTTTGGGGTTTGGATGAGAAGAAAGAGAAGGAAAGGCGTCTTGAAATTATTACATGAAGCTTCAGCATGTGGACATAATATTTATGACATACAAAATATGTTTCTTGTAAAGATCAACATTTATATGTGGGGATTTTAAGGTTAGCCTAATCTTTGTGGTTATGGGGAGTTATATTTGCATGCAATCATGATCAACACTTGCTGGCCATGATATGTGAATTTAACGCCCTGTTATAAAAGATGAATGTCTTGGCTCGGGGAAGCGCCATTTGATGAACTCTACAGCAAGAATGTTCCATTACACCTGTCAAGGACAGATACCAGAAAGAGCAGCAGGAGGAGGAGATTCATGCCAATAAGTACTGAATGCACACAAAGTGCTTTTAGGCAATCCAACAAGACACTGACAGCTTCACACTGAGCTGGATATCGTCAAATATGCCATTAAAATGGAGTACATTTTGTCTGGCACACGGTGGGATATTTATAACATTTATTTCCGATATAACCAGAAATGCTCCCTAAAGTACAACGGTGTGGTGGGAGAGATTTAACATCACTGGTGTGCAAAATGTATTCCTTTTTACCTGCAGAGTAACCATTTTATTTTATCTATCCCATTTTCCCCACACTATATTCTTTAAAAGGCTAACACTGAAGCTGCTTTCTTTGTCCTCAATCAGAGCTCCAAACTCTGACAACTTTAATTGCAAGCTTCAAGGTGTGCCTTGCCTGCTTTGCCTGTTCACAGCAAGCAAAGTTATTCGAAGCACAATACATGTGTTAGAGCTGATAATTCACAGTGCCAAAGACCTGGTTTCGATCTAGATCTCAGATGTGGTCTGTGTGGAGTTTGCACATTCTCCTCGAAACCACGCTGGTTTCCTCAAGGAGATTTGGTTTCCTCCCACATCACAAAAATGTGCGGGTTTGTAGGTTAATTGGCCTCTGTATATTGCTGCTGGTGTGTATGGAATGGACGAGAAAGTGGGATAACATAGAACTCATGTGAATGGGTGATCAATGGTTGGTGTGGACTTGGTGAAACGATGGGCCTGTTTCCACGCTCCAACTAAACAAACATAAGGACCTGATCCTCATGATCATTCCAGATTACTGTTGATCTCTGCAATATCTCACAGTCACACTGCTTGCTATGGCATTAAGCCCCTGACCCACTTGGGCGACCTCCACCGCGACCTCTGGCAACCTTACATGCGACCCATAGTCACAGGAAGTTCGCCATGTGGTCGTAAGTGGTTTTCGTCACTCTCCTTCATGGACGAAAGTGGTCTCCGCGTAGTCGAGGCTTCAGCAAGGTTGTGGCGTATTTTTCAAGATGTTAAAAAATTGGCCGCGACTAAAAATAGTTCGTAGGTCTAGTCGAAGTCGATCGTAGTAGGCCGTGATGTTAGTCATAGCTAGTCAAAGGTGTCGAAGGCAGTTCGACTGTAATAGCTACGGGGTGAAGAAAAGGTCAGTAGAAAAAAAAGGTCATTTAAGCAGCAGCACGTCACCTCTGTCACTCCAAGGCATGTTTATTCATAGCTGGAGAGATTTTTGGAGAGGAGACTTGTGTTTTAGAGATGGCACCAATAAGGCAGCAGCGCAAGGGGTGGACACAACCCTAAAAAAAAACAGGAGGGGGAGGTAGCCCTGCATGAGAGACCCCTGGAGGAGGAGACCAGGGTGGTAGTATATATCCCCACCACCACCCCATCCTTCACTGCCTCATTTGAAGGCAGCAAAGCAGCCTTTTCTCTGACAGCATCAGAGGCAGATGCCCCATTGGTGGTGAGGGGGGGCTGGAGGAAGGTTATGCCCTACACCTTCACCAGGCAGCAGGAGGGGGAACTTGAGTAAATTCTTCCAGCAGAATGCCATCCTGTACAAAAAGGAAAATGAAGGGTACAGGGACAAGAATGGCATGCTTGCCATCCACTGCCCCACATGTGTGCTTAAAGTTCCATCCTTTGTCAAGGCCCAGCACCACTCTCTTCCATTCCTCCCCGTAAGGGGGCGTCGTCCTGTATGGGTATGGCTGCCCAGCCTGCAGCTGTCCGTCTTTTCTTTTTTTTTATTTTTAGTTAGTTGAGTTTTTTGTTTTTCGAAGTCCTAGCCTTTTTTTATGTGGGGGTGGAGGAGGGGAAGGGGGAAACTGCTTTCTAGGGTCCCTACCTGATCGGAGAGGCAGCTTTCTCCGGGCTGCACCGTCGACCCGTCCTCGCGGCCTACCAGCAGGCCTGGAGTGGCGTTTCCTGGGGGGACCGCCCAGAGCCACGGCTTCGGCAGCAGCGCAGCACTGGAGCATCTTCGTGGAGCGGGGCAGGTGATACCTTGCCTGGGTCGCCGCGCTGGAGCTCCGGTGAGCTGAAGACCGCAGGTGAACATCGCAGAGCTGCGGGGCGGCCGGCCGCGGGCGGCGGTACTGAAGTTTCAATCGGGAGCCTGGGATCTCTCAGTGAGATCGCCAGTTGTGGAGCTCCATTCAGCGCGGCCTGTTGGCGTCAGAAGCCGCGGTCTCCAGCAAGGAAGCGGCCATTACAGGCACCCTGAGCCGCTGAGAGGGTTCTCCCACCGCCGGAGCACCATCACCCGGCGAAGAAGGGCCTGGAACATCGGCTCCCATAGAGGCGACTGTTGGGGCCTCAATAGGCCTGACTATGAGTGAACTGGGGATGGGGTCTGGATTTTGTGCCTTCCCTCATATTGGGAACCATTGTGGGGGGATGTTTTTTATGTTTATGTTAAATTCTTTAATGTTATGCCTTATCTTTATCTATGTGCTGCATGGCAAGACAAATTTCACTACACCAATTGGTGCATGTGACAATAAATATCCTTTGTCCTTTGTCCTTTGTCATCTGGTGTACTGGGACAGTCCATCACATCATCTCCATTCACCCACTGAGACCTCTTCTTGTGCTTCCTATTCACCCTTGCTCTTCCCCTTCTGCTTTTCATAAAAGGCTGCTGAAGTAAAAGGGCTTCTGCAAACAGCAGTAGTTGTATTTTTACTAACATCCTCCAAACTAGTTCCTTCCTTGCTTGCATGGTTCAGAATGATTTACCAGAGACCATCCTCGAGGAAAACGTATATGGTCGAAGCCAGTCTTCAACATCGTCGAAGGAGGCCGAAGGAGGTCGAAGGAGGTCTTCTTCATGGTCGAGGGAGGTTTTCAGCAGTTGTAGGAGGTCGAACACATAGTCGTGGAAGGTCGTTGGAGGACGTAGGTCATTGTGACCTTGATTTTTTTTAAAAAGTCGCTTAAGGTCACCAGAGGTCGTGGTGGAGGTCTCCTATGTGGCATAGGCCCTTTAGGAAGGTCACCCACATTTTAAATTCAGTAAGACGGATCTCTGCTACTTTTCCTTCAGTCTGCAGGGACAGGCAGAGCAGGCACATGCACCTGCCCATATTGCAAAACTTCTAAAAAGTGTGGACATTCAGACTGATCTCCCTGATGCCTCCCAACAAGGAGAACTGGGTTGTAATCCTGAAGAGGTTTCATTCTCCCTTGTACGAAAACAATTCTTCCTTAACTGCCAGGATTCTTTCCTAACCTATCCATGTACTTTTCACTCCCTAGGAATAGCAAGAACTGGCAGCATATTGACAGGAATGGGAATCAACATGGCGAGTTGCAGCATGAGATTGCACAAAGGAACCAGATAGCAATAAAAAAAGACACAAAGTGCTGGAGTAACTGACTGAATCTTGACCTGAAAAGTAACTCATCCATGTTCTCCAGATATGCTGCCAAACCCGCTGAGTTACTCCAGTGCTTTTTATCCTTTTTTTTGTAAACCAGCATCTGCAGTTCATTGTTTCTAAACTTGACAGTGATGTTCTTTAAATCTCACATTCAACATTTTTGCTCTTTATATAAATTTCACAAAGAGCAGTAGTGCGACCTGCATTGTCAAGGGCCTGTCCCACTTAGGCGACTTATTTTGCGAGTGCAGGCGAATGTCATAGTCTTGTTGAATCGCCGATAACTTGAATGTATCAAACTCATCTTACGACTATGTAGAAGAAATTCTACAACTATGTAGGACAAGCTACGACTATCTACGAGTTAATTGCCGATGCACTCATGACAAGTGGGGACTGAAGATGACCACCTTCGACTTACAAACGACTACACCCACGATCACGGAAATCAAGCCATGACAAGCTACGACTGACTCTATAGTCATAAGATCACCTAAAAAAATGACGTCATTTTACAATGGTATTTCACTATAAAATGGCATGGAGGGTGCGGTTTAAATTCAGTGTGTTGCTTGTTTTAGTTAGCTTTATCGAAATGTATAAAAATGTTCTTTTAAATTCAGTGTATTGCTTGTTTTAGTGTTAGATTTATCGAGATGTATAAAAATAAAATCCTTAAATGCAGTGCATTTAAGGTGCTTGTGTTTGATTTCTTCATCAAAATAAATGTGAAAAGTCAATTTTTAAAAACAGCGCATTCCTTCCTTGCGTTTGCAATGATCTAAATATATGAGAAATGAAATATGAGATATAAGTGATGACATGAGGGACTGTTATGATATGCATGCATCAATTTGAGGTTAAAATTTGAGGGATTTCCTTTATTGGTAATGAAACATACAAAAGTCTTATAAACAAACAAATGTTGATAACAGCCTGGTGGGACAGGCCCAAGACCCTGGCGCACCTCCAACAGCAGCAGAAGCAGGCAAACGATTGGTGAGCTCGGACTGGGGCTCACGGCCATTGCGGTCCGGATCCGCCCCCACTTCTACTCCCAGAGCAGGGCCAAGAAAATTGAAGATAGACACAAAATGCTGGAGTAACTCAGCGGGACCGGCAGTATCTCTGGAGAGAAGGAATGGATAACGTTTTGGGTCAAGGCCCTTCTTTCAGACTGACGAAGAGTCTCAATACGAAACGTCACCCATTCCTTCTCTCCAGAGATGGTGCCGGTCCCGCTGAGTTACTCCAGCATTTTTTGTCCATCATCAAATGACGTCACTAGTTCCAGGCGGCTGTGCGCACGCATGAAATTGTGTGCAACCTTCACGGGACCGTCACGGCTCAACGCGAACACGAGGTTGCGTAATTTGCGTGCTAACGACATGTAAGTGGGACAGGCCCTTAAGTAAACCGCCCGGTAATGTTAAATGCCCGCTAAACTTTATTAAAAGTTGTCTGACTTCTTAAATGTGTCTCCACTCCTGCTCCCCCGCTTCTCTTCGCTTCTCCACCCCTCTCTCCGTGCTCTCTAAAGGACTTAATGTAACTGTGCCAGCCGTCTTTTACCTTCCTGTTCATCGCGGGTGTGAATTTCAGACAGCACTCCCCCGCTTTCCCTGGCCCCCGCCTTTGCGATGTGTTTGTATGTGTGTGTGTGTGTGTGTGTGTGTGTGTGTGTGTGTGTGTGTGTGTGTGTGTGTGTGTGTGTGTGTGTGTGTGTGTGTGTGTGTGTGTGTGTGTGTGTGTGTGTGCGCAGACGGTCGATCCGGCTCGCAGTTTCATCGCTGATGGTCGATCCAACTCGAGGTATTTCAGGCGAGTGCCCTTGAGCTTGAAGGTCGAAGTCAGTCTCTGAAAAGTCTTGTTAGTGGGACAGGCCCTTTACATACCTTTTTTTCCTCAATGAGCCAATGAAAATGACCGGTCAACAAAGGCAATTTACTAAGACTACCTACGACTACCTACGACCCCATTACAACTAGACCTACAACTAAAAAAGTATCGATTTTCTCCATGGCGACCAATTTCAACATATTGAAAACATTTTGGCGACCATACTGAGGCCACAACTAGTTCCCAGAATGTGGGAACTTCTCCTGACCATGACGGAGACCACCTGCGACCATATAGCGACCATGTGGCAATCTTGTGCGAGCGGAGAGTCTCCTAAACTCGCCAAATAAGCCGTCTAAGTGGGACAGGCCCTTAACTTTTTCTCTACATTTTAGATAATTATCTCACAAATAAAATGAAAGTAAACCACATTCACCATCAATAAAACATAATAGATGAAAATATGTAACCATAATCAGAGTTCCTAATGATGCTATTTTTGGAGCTTTCTGAAATAAATATTATGATGCAATATATAATATTTTACAGTTTTTTGCCATGAAGTTGTAATATGCTGTGGTCTTTGAAGATACCTTAATTACAATGTCAATCGGGACATTGGGACTCTAATGAGTGCTTTTATAACTTTAATGGCACCAGATACATGGTGACTCTTTGTGTTCTTGGTCACCAACAGGATTAACCAGCTCATGCTGGCTCCATCCTGGGGGCGGAGTTGGATTCATGCGAGGTGGTCTTGGAGAGGAGGATGCTCCTCAAACTGTAGAGCATCTTGGGCAATACAGCTCACTCTCGCCATGACATACTCGTCAACCTGAGGAGTACCTTCAGCAACAGACTGGTTTCACCACGATGCAGTACAAATGCCACAGGAGATCCTTTTTTCCCTGTGGCTATCAAACTGTACAACTCCTCCCCACTCTGTCATGGGTAAGACTGACTCCCCTCCCCGCACCCCCCCCCCCCCCCCACCCCACTCCCTCCCCAACCCCCTCCTCAAATCTTTGCACATCCCCAATCCTTTGCATTTATCATTTAATTTAATGTATCTTGTGTTTTATGACTGTTGGCAGATCAATTTCCTTCCTGGGATAAATAAAGTTCTATTGTATCGTATCATTAAATATTGTAACGTTTGGTGAGAAAATGAAGGATAGAAACAACCGTAATCTTATTGAATAATGGAGTAGGTTTGAGGCATCATTAAACCCACTCTCACTCTAACTACTTATTATCTATGTTCTTACATTTTATCTTCAGGAAATGAATGGATATCCAAAGAATTTGGTAGCAGTTTCATGTTCATTTCTCTCTTCTTCTTGGCAATGTCCCCCTTCCTGCCCTCGTGATATGCTGTATTCTTTCCAGTGTTTTTTTGGGGGGAATTGTTATTCTAAATGTTAAACCATCTCTCTATATGTTTTTTTCAAATCACCTGCACCCTCGTCATCATTGTCTTTGTAGTTGCAGTCTGATTGACAGACAAGCTGTACCGGAAAACAAAAATCCCCTAAAATTAAATACTAGTAACACTTCTCTCCCTCAAAACTAAATCAGACTGAATCATAAATTAAATATATATCAGACCACTGTCACTATGACAACTCATCTCTGCTTGAAATTCAAATTGTTATCCTTTGATTTAACTTCTCTAATGCAATCATCCTGACCTGTTGTCCTATACAATGTAATTTTATATATGTACAATGTTTTCTGTCCTGTCCTATCCACACCAGCTCTTTTACTGCCAAAACGTCACCCATTCCTTCTCTCCAGAGATGCTGTTTGTCCCACTGATTTACTCCAGCATATTGTGTCTGTCATCAGTGTAAACTAGCCACTGCAGTTCCTTCCTACACATTTTGTCCACTCTAGTGTTATGGTTTCAGGAGCAGCTGACAAAACCAATGATGGGACAGGAGGTGCTTGATGTGGGATGGGGAAATGGGTGATAGTTTGAGAGGTGGTATGCTCTTTCCTCCATTTATGGTGATATTTTTGTCCTTTTGAACCATTGCTTAATAGTCACTTCTCTATTTTAAGTGATTGGGCCAGTGATTCCCAGATTTTGAGCATACCCTTGCAACTTTTCCTCTGTTCAATGGGTAATCTCTCCTTGACTAGAGTATCTGAATAGAATGTCTGTTTTGGGAATTTGCTGTGAGGCCTGTACAACAGAGCTAAGTTAGTGTAACCAGGGCTTCCTTGCTGGTGATATTGACATCAGTTCACTTATCCTTCCAGTGAATTGGAAGGATTTGGTGGTGATACGATTGGTGGCATCGTTCAAACATCTTGAAACATCTATTATAAAAGGTTTAGATCTCAGAATCATATTGGGGGTTTAGATCAAAGCTGCTAAGTAGACCATATGTTATGTGCCGGGGCTGAGATTTTGACTCGCAAAGACCTCAGGCGTCAATTGATCTTTGACGTTTGAGGTCTTTTCACACATATTTTCCTCAATTGGCCCAAGGCTTTGTTGCAGCATCAAAGGAAGTGCTGAATGTCATCATTGATATGTGCCTTTGTGACAGATTGCTCCCAATAACTGAAGGTGGGCAACATTATCACCATTAGGGGTTACACAAAAAGCTGGAGAAACTCACCTATCAGGCAACTGTATTTGAGGAAGGTTTCTCTCAATCCCTCCGGACTGATGGAGTGAAAGGATTGTGCTTGCTGTCCAACATTGACTCTCATTCAAGTAATATGTGTATATTCATATATTTATCCTTATTTTCAAATCCATCCATGTCCTCAACCCTCTCTTTGTAATTTCCTCCAGGCATACAACCTTCAAGGGTATCTGTATTCCTTCAATATAAGCCTCATGAACACATTATATTTAATCACCAGTGATGGCCATGACCTTGCTAACAAGGCTTCAAGTTCACAATTATTTTTTAAATCTTTCCCTTTCTCCATTCCACTGCCCCCCTGTAGAATGCCCCTGAAAACAACATCATGGCCATTTGTACCAACAACACCTAATGATGTTTGCTGCATTTTTGTTTGATAGTGAATATATGGAGTGCTTTGGGTTATCTTGCCATATAAAAGATGCGTTATTTTACTCTTTTATGGGCATCGTGCAAGGAGAAATTAAGAAGTCTGCGAGATTCCAATCTTTTTCCTATATACCTGTAGTTGGAGATTCTCATCATTTTCCAAAATGAATTTTGAAAAGTACATGATAAAAGATAGATTCAAGAGGGATATGGGCCAAACACAGGCAGGTGGGAAAAGTGTGAATGGGACATATTAATCAGCATGGGCAAGTTAAGCTGAAGGGCCAGTTTCCATGCCGTTTGACTATGACTTTATGACGGTCATGGAGGCGGTCACATATGCGCAGCGGTAGAGTTGCAGTCTGTCTATCTTTTTTTCGTATTCTTTGTCTTATTGTTAATGTTAGATTATATGTGATAGTCTATTTTTAGTTGGGTATTATGTGGGGGGTGGGGGAAACTTAAAAAAAATCTCTTTCTTCAACGGAGATGCAACCATTTTTCATTTCGTATCTCGGTTTGCACTGCGGCCCAACAACGAGGAGCTGGCGGCCTCCAACTGGAATCGACCCTGAGGGCTCCGGTTGCAGAGCCTGTGGATTTACCATTGCAAAGCTGGCTGACTTCAGAGGCTTCAGAGGCTTCGGCCATGTGTCCTGTGGACTGTGACATCGGGAGCTTGCAGGTCCCTAGTCCGTGACCATTTTTCGGGAGCTCCAGCAACAGCAGCTTTGTTCACCCCGAATCGTGGGGCTTGAATCGTCCCATTCGCAGGGCCTTTCATCGCTCCGCTAGGCTTAAAATCGGCCGCGGGATCTTCCATCGCCCGACAGGGGGCTTCAACATCGGGAGCCTCGATTGCCTCGAAGCAGCAGGTTGACTGCCTGACTGTGGGAGAAGAAGCAAGGAAGAGATAAGACATGTTTTACCTTCCATCACAGTGAGGGGATGCCTGGGGAAGAGTCACTATGATGGATGTTTGTGTTAAATTGTGTTTAATTGTGTGTTTTGTAGCTTTTTTACTGTTATGACTGCATGGTAACGAAATTTCGTTCAAACTTGTTTTTGAACGACAAATAAAGAAATTAAATTAAATTCAACTCAACTCAATTCAATTATAGTGAATGCAGCGCCAGAGACCCGGGTGCGATCCTGACTATGGCTGCTATCTGTACAGAGTTTTACGTTCTCCCTGTGAACTGCGCGGGCTTTCTACGAGATCTTCGGTTTCCTCCTGCACAAAGACGTACAGGTTTGTAGGTCAATTGGCTTGGTAAATGTAAAAATTGTCCCTAGTGGGTGTAGGATAGTGTTAATGTGTGGGGATCACTGGTCGGCGCGGACCAGGTGGGCTGAAGGGCCTGTTTCCGCACTGTATTACTAAACTAAACTAAAAAGACTCTTTGTCTTGAAGTGAGTGCTGAGAGGTAGAGAAGAAATATTTCATTAATACTACTTACTGAATATTACTAAATTATCATAGGAATACAGGTCCATTGCATATAAATCCAACCGAATATCAATAACGTTGCTAGATTTGCTGGAAAGGCTGAAGTCATCAAGGAAAACTTTTAATGAAGGTTTTACTCATCACTCTTCAAGAACACGTGACACTGGATCATTGTTGGGAAAATAAATTATCTTTGGTAACTGATTGTAATATCTAATAAGACATTTTCTATCATTGAATCTTGAAATTAGAATACAATAGCTCATTAAGGTACCTCTTATAATACTCCATATAAAACCATATTTTAATTAGAGAAATAAATTGCTTTCCATTGGGAATAAATGTTCAATTTTATTCGGACATTGGATTAAGTAAGATTCAAAACTAATTATTCTATATCTGACATTGAAATTGAAACCTGAATGGAGGCTAGAGCACAGTGTTTATTTTTGTAAGGTACCAATCAGATATGTATAATATACATGCATTGAAAATAAGCCTTAAAAACTGCAGTGATCAAGCCCCTATTGAAGAAGCCTAATCTGGATGCCTCAGCTTTGAGCAGCTACAGGCCCATATCTAATTTAGCATTTCTGGCAAAAATCATTGAAAGGGTAGTTTATAAACAAATTTACAGCTTTATGATCCAAAACAATATTTTTAATGTTTTCCAGTCGGGATTTCGGCCACATCACAGCACTGAGACTGCACTTACTAAGGTCCTAAACGACATATGCATCAAATGATGCATCAAATGCTTCAGTTTTGGTACTTCTAGATCTCAGTGCTGCTTTTGATACGGTGGACCATAACATACTACTTGGCAGACTGGAGAAATGGGTAGGACTCTCTGGTTCTGTGCTGGACTGGTTCAAATCCTACTTGAAAGATCGGGATTATTTTGTTTCCCTTGGTAACTATGAATCAGAACATACAAAACTCACATGCGGGGTTCCCCAGGGCTCCATTCTTGGACCCATCTTGTTTAATATTTACATGCTCCCCCTAGCTCAGATCATAGAGTATTTTAACATATCCTACCATACTTATGCCGATGACACACAACTTTATATCACAGTGTCACCGCATGACCATAGCCCTCTACACTCACTTAGTCAGTGTGTCACACGAATTAATGAGTGGATGAACCAGAATTTCCTTCAGCTCAATGCAAATAAGACAGAAATTATTGTCCTTGGCCCCAAAAAAATAAGGCTAGAGATAAGTGCTCAACTTGACTCAATTGCATTGAAAACCACAGACAAAGCCAGAAACCTTGGTGTAGTTATAGACTCGGATTTGAATTTTAACAGCCATATAAAGACCATTACCAAATCTGCCTACTACCATCTAAAAAATATTGCAAGAATCAAGGGATTTCTGTCCAAAGAAGACACTGAAAAACTTGTTCATGCATATATCTTCAGTAGGTTAGATTATTGTAATAGTATCTTTACAGGTCTCAGTAAAAAATCAATTAAACAACTGCAGCTTATCCAGAATGCCGCTGCCAGAGTCCTAACCAACACCAAGAAAATGGACCACATTACACCTGTCCTTAAATCTTTGCACTGGCTCCCTGTGTGTAAAAGGATAGATTTTAAAATTCTGCTACTGGCATACAAGGCTCTGAATGGTCTGGGTCCAAAATACATCTCTGACCTTCTTGTTGTTTATGAGGCACCTAGACTCCTCAGGTCTTCCGGGACAGGTTTACTCCATGTTCCCAGGGTGAGAACAAAAAGGGCTGAAGCAGCATTCAGTTTCTATGCTCCACACCTGTGGAACAGGCTCCCCGAACACCTGAGGTGTGCACAGTCTGTAACCACATTTAAGTCAGGCCTAAAGACACTATTGTTTGATGTAGCTTTTTCATGACCCTACATGCGGGTAATTTTAATCTTCTTGTTTTAACCTTTTTATGTGCTTTTAAAATCGCCTTAATATTTTAGTGATTTTGTTTTACTATTCATGCAATTGGCTTATTGGCTATTCTGTTGTCCTGTGTTGTATTGTGGTTCTGCAATGTTTTTAAACTATGTTATTCTCTTGTTTCTTTTGTAAAGCACTATGAATTGCAGCTTGTATGAATGGTGCTATATAAATAAACTTGCCTTGCCTTGCCTTGCCTTTGAAACCAACAGCCACAAACAATTGCTTTGACAATTGCATCTAGCAATGATGGGAATTTTTTCTCCTCCTATCCTGAAAATTTACCTAAACCACAGAACCTACAGGTATATCAGGATTATTCACAAGGTGTGTAGGGAGGAAGGTAGAAAATGGAGACACAGGCAAGGACCAAGATAGAAGTTCTCAACTAGCAAACTGCTAACAATGGCCTGTTTCCTTCATCATCATTATTTTTTGGCATATCTTTCATTCATTTGTTCTATATCTCTCTACATCACTGTCTATATCTCTCATTTCCCTTTCCTCTGACTGGTCTGAAGAAGGGTCTCGACCCGATACGTCACCCATTCTTTCTATCCAGAGATGCTGCCTGTCCTACTGAGTTACTCCAGCATTTTTGTCTATCTTATTCACAAGGTCCTTGACATGGATATGTCAATTACATGGAGCTATACTGTGATATAACAAGATGATTTAATTTGGGGTCTCAAGCACTTTCATCATTACGGGTTTCAGGCAATTTGTCAGACGCATAAAAGTTGACAGATCAGCCATGTGCATTGTTCACTAGAAGACCTTCATCTACCATAATGATACAGATGGGGAAGGATCTGCATCTGGAAGAAGTATTAAACCCATTGTTTTTTTCAGGTAGGGTACCAACATCTGTTTCAAATTAGAGTGGCACGGTGGCGCAGTAGTAGATTTGCTGCCTTACAGCACTTGCAACGCTGGAGACCTGGGTTCGATCCAGACCATCGGTGCTGTCTGTATGGAGTTTGTACCTTCTCCCCGTGAGTGCCTGGGTTTTCTCTGAGACCTTTGGTTTCCTTCCACACTCCAAAGATGTACAGATATGTAGTTAAATTGGTTCGGTAAATGTAAAGAATTGTCCCTAGTGTGTGCAGGACAGTGCTAATATGCGGGGATAGCTAGTTGACAGCTATGGTGGGCTAGTTGACAGTTGGTGGGCTGAAGGACCTGCTTCCGCACTGTACCTCTACATGAGACTCAACTAAAATCCCATTAGAAAAATCTGAAATATCGTGAGTGCAATTGGTACAATGAGAATAACAGTAAAATGATTCAGGGTTAATAACAGGATTATTATAAAGTGTGAGGAGGAGACCAATATACTTCAAGAGGATACACACTGGTTGTGGGAATGGACATTCATAAGGACAATGAAATTTAATGTAGGCATGTAAAATGTTACATTTTGGAATGAGGAATGTCACAAGACATTTAAAACAAAATGTGCACTCCAAAGGTGACAAAAGACAGAGAGATCTGGGAAAGTATTGCATGAACTGAAATAAGTGGTAGAGTGGGTTGAGAAAGTGATTAAATAAACACACATGTTCCTGAGCTTCAAAAATGTAGCTTCATAAAAGAGCTTCATAGACACATAGAAAATAGATGCAGGAGGAGGCCATTCGGACCTTCGAGCCAGCATCGCCATTCATTGAGATCATGGCTGATCATCCCCAATCAATAACCCGTGCCTGCCTTCTCCACATATCCCTTGATTCCACTAGTCCCTAGAGCTCTATCTAACTCTCTCTTAAATCCATCCAGTGATTTGGCCTCCACTGCCCTCTGTGGCAGGGAATTCCACAAATTCACAACTCTCTGGGTGAAAACATTTTTTTCTCACCTCAGCCTTAAATTACCTCCCCTTTATTCTAAGATTGTGGCCCCTGGTTCTGCACTCACCCAACATTGGGAACATTTTTCCTGCATATAGCTTGTCCAGTCCTTTCATAATGTTATATGTTTCAATAAGATAACCCTTCATCCTTCTAAACTCCAGCGAATACAAGCCTAGTCTTTTCAATCTTTCCTCACATGACAGTCCTGCCATCCCAGGGATCAATCTCGTGAACTTACGCTGCACTGCCACAATCACAAGGATGTCCTTCCTCAAATTAGGAGACCAAAACTGTATGCAATACTCCAGATGTGCTCTTACCAGAGCCCTATACAGCTGCAGAAGAACCTCTCTACTCCTATACTGAAATCCTCTTGTTATGAAATGAAGTAGCAATGAAGTGGCAAAGTATAGAAACATCATGGACCTTTACAAAACTTTGGTTCACTAACAAATGGAGTGTATATCCAATTCAAGGTGAAATGTAAAAGGAAAGATCAAAGGGAAGTGCAGAAGTGATTTACTGGAATGCTATCAGGGATGAGGAATTTCTAGCTATTGGATAGAGGCAAGAAGCTCAGGTTCTTCTTGGAGCAAAAGGTGACGACACGAGGATCTGGTAAAAATATTTAATATAATTTTATAATTAAAGTGATACATAGAGATGAGCTGTTACCTAAGACAGAAGGGTCATAAAATATCAAACATTGAAGAAAGGTATGGATTAAATGTGATCTGAGGAAATCATTTGTATGCATCTATTGGTCAGAATAGTAAGATTAAATGGGAACTTACCAGTTTGAAGTTTGATCTTTATTTTATGAGGAGTTACGATGAGCGACTACATGAAGAAGGCCGTCAGCCCGCATGCGTGTCAATCTTCAAAGCAGCGGTGTGAAATCACAGATAACAGTTGCTGAACTAACATAGTAAGATTAGCGATGACCGGAACTACCAGATGATCTTTATGATACGAGGGTTGGGAACGGAGGGCACAAGTTTTTACAACTGGTGAATGAGCCTGTACGCAAACATATCGATATTGGATGCCATCGAGCAATAGATCCTAAAATACTTTGTGATCCAACATCCATACTCTGTTGTCATTGATTTTGCTTGATGATACACCAGTGCCAAAAAAGGTTGGGTAAATTATGACAGGATACTTTGACTTTATTGTATCCATGTGACTAACATATGCCACCAAGTATTTCACCTTCTCTATTATGGGAAACTTTCAAGGCATTTATCAGAGGAGTTATAATCTCATATCAATTTTTTCAAAATAAGAAGAATAAGACAGAACAACAGATGCTAGAACAGGAAATGAGACAATTAGAGTTAGATAATGGCAAAGATCCAACTACAGATAAAAATAATAAGATAATACCATTGAATTTTAAACTTAATCAAATTTTATCGGCAAGAATAATAAGATTATTCCAAATCACAAAACAGGAACATTTCGAATTTGGCGACAAGCCACATAAACTCTTAGCTCGTCAATTGAAAAAATAAGAAAAGGAAAATACTATCACTAAAATTAAATCAGAGAAAGGTTAATTACTAACATTACCTAAGGATATTAACAATAGATTTGCTCAATTTTATCAAAATTTGTACACATCTAAAACTAAAATAGAAGATAGTAAAATTATAATTTTTTTAGATAGCTGTAATCTTCCAAAACTTGACCTTTCCGAACAAAAGGAATTAGGAGCTCAGATTACACTTGAAGAAATAGGTGAAACAATAAAATCGTTGAAAAATGGTAAGACGCCTGGACCAGATGGTTTTAGTAATTAATTTTATAAAATATTTCACGAGATAATAGCTCCATGCTTACTTAATTTATATACTCATGCCTTTAAAGGAAAATAAATTACCAGAAACATTAGCTGAATCAACTATTATGCTTATACCAAAAAAAGATAAAGATTTAGATGAATATATAGAGCTATATCACTTTTAAATACAAATCAGAAAATTTTAGCAAAGACCTTAGCAAGAAGATTGAGTAAATATATTAGTAAATTGATAAATCGTGATCAAACGAGGTTTATACCCGAAAGACATGCATTTAATAATTTGGGAAGCCTGTTTAATATTATGTACTCACATAAAACAGAGGAAGAAAATATATCAATTGTTTCTCTGGACGCAGAGAAAGCATTTGATCAGTTAGTGTGGCAGTATTTATATAAAGTATTGCAAAAAAATTAATATGGGAGAGAATTTTATTGTATGGGTAAAATTATTATATGATAAACCGATGGCAAGAATATCAACCAATAATATGTTATCTCGGACTTCCGGTGGCGCCATGTTCTAGGGGAGAACAGCGCCAGATCAGCTCCGTAAAAATCTGCAAAAAAAACGGGGCTAAAGGAGGGTGCTAACGCTACTTACCGCAGGAGATCGATTAAAAACGGCTCCGGTGCGATTGAAGGCTGCGTGACGTCATCAGGCGCGCGACTTTGGTAAGAAATTTAAAATGCAGCCCTCCTCCCCTCCCCCGAAGAAAACGGGCCTAAGAAGAGAGGCTGGTGCCACCAAAGCCTCGGGCTCGAGTCTGACTGCCTCCCAGGAAGAAATCTCACAGAGAAAAGTGGAAATGGAAGAGTTTAAAAATTCCATGATAGGTGAGATGAAGAAACTGGTGAAAGAAATAAAAGATCTGAAGAAGGAATATAAAGATGAATTTAAAGACATGAAGAAAGAATATAAGGATGAAATAAAAAATCTAAAAGCGGAGATTCTGGTGTCTCAGGAGAGAATTAAAGTGGAATTAACAAAAGAAGTTACCGAGACGGTAAAGATTATGATGAGCGAATGGAAAAGTAAGACGGAGGCTGAATTTCAAAACCGATTCTCTGAGATAAACGCCAAGGTTGCTGGGTTGGAACAAATGCTGAATGATAAGATAGATCCTATTACCATTACAATTGACCAACACAATGATACACTTAAAGATTTGGCTGATTTTGCTGTAAAAAGTGCCAAGGAAACTGAGAAGTTACTTGCCGAGAATAAACGCCTCTCAGAACTACTTCGCAAAATAAATGAGAAATGTATTGATTTGGAGGGCCGACAAAGACGTAAGAATTTGCGAATTGTAGGATTGACTGAAGGTTGTGAAGGAAATCAAGATCCACGAAAATTTGTTGCAAAACTCCTAAAAGACATTTTGGAATTGGATGAAGAACCACTGTTGGGCCGTGCCCACAGGGCTTTAAGACGGGTCCCTGGGAGAGGTGCACCACCCAGACAAATGATTGTAAAGGTGGTGTATGATCACGTCTTTGAAGATATGATGAAGATAATAATGAGAAAGAGAAATTTGAAATACGAAGGAAATAACATTAGTATCTTCAGAGATTACCCAGCGGAAGTTGCTAAGAGAAGATCCTTATTCACTGAAACAAGAGGCATTCTACGGAATTTAAAGAATACAGTGGATCTCAGATATGGCTTGATGTACCCAGCAACACTGAGAGTGACCTATGACAACGAGGAACACCGCTTCGTTAAGCATACTGATGCATTGAAGTTCGCAAAAGGCATACAGAAGAAGGCAGAAGAGGAGGAAACAGACGATGAATCACGGGAGGAAGAAGACGACGACTGAACATTTTGGACTTTTATCATTAACCTGCGGTTATGAATTATTCATTGAGAAAGAGGGAAAATAATGGGAATGTAGTAGTGGTTTGGTATCAATTTGTAGAATTTCAATAATTCCCCTAACATAGTATTATTTATTATAATACTAATTACAATAGAATAGTAATTAATAAATAGTTTCATGAATAATAGAAATAATTACTAAACCCTTAAAGTTAGTACCCCACCCCAATATACACAGTATTCTAGTTGGGAGCTGGAATATTTAACATCTTTTTTAAACACGGAAGTCATTAGATTAATCGCCACGTTAGTGTGGCGTTCACTAACACACACTACACAATCTATCAGTGTAGTCTTTTTTTTCTTTGGGCACCCTTTTAACACTCTTTTTTCTTTTTTCGCTTATATTTTCTATTTTTTTTAATATATTAAGTATTTGAATTTATGTTATATATTATATGAATGTAATTATGAACAATACCGTATAGTTATTTTAGATAGACATGGATATGGATTATTGAGATTGGTAATTTTCGTCGGATTGACGTTTGGGTGCCTTGTTGAGCTGGAGGGGCCGAGAGGGCTACTCCAAAAAAAAACACCTTAATACTAAAATGCAAGATATGAATTTGAAGACTGGGGATGATGGAATCACTTTTTGTAGTTGGAATGTTAAGGGAATTAATGAACCAATTAAAAGGGGTAAGGTGTTAGCGCAGCTGAATAGATTGAAATCAGACGTTATTTTCCTCCAAGAGACGCATCTCAAAAGAGATGATCAATATAGATTAACAGCTAAATGGATTTCAAAGGTATATCACTCTTCATTTATACATAAATCTAGGGGAGTCGCAATAATTATTCGTAAAGGTATACCTTTTAAACAAAGTTCTATAATAGAAGATAAAGAGGGCAGATATGTAATAATTACAGGGGAATTATACTCAAAAAAAGTAATTCTTATGAATATATATGCTCCTAATTTCGATAACCCATTATTTTTCAAGAAAATATTCAATAATATTCCTATATCCACTCAACATAATTTAATAATTGGGGGCGATTTAAATTGCACTTTGGATAACTACTTAGACAGATCCTCAACAAAAAGGAAAGCTATTTCTAATTCAAGTAAACTTATAAATTCTTTCATTAACTCAACTAACGTTAAGGATATTTGGAGATTAGAGAACCCATCCGGACGAGAATATTCTTTTTTCTCGCCCGTATTCGGAACCTACTCGAGGATAGATTACTTTTTAATAGACTCAAAACTGCTTCCCTATGCGTACAATGCAAAATATCACAATATTATTATTTCAGATCATGCACCATTAACATTTAAGATAAAACTAAAAGATATATCTAATAAAACTATGACTTGGAGATTTAATCCTCAGATACTGAAGGACAAGGATTGTTGTAATCATGTGACAGAACAGATTAAATTATTCTTTGAAGGAAAATAAATTACCAGAAACATTAGCTGAATCAACTATTATGCTTATACCAAAAAAAGATAAAGATTTAGATGAATATATAGAGCTATATCACTTTTAAATACAAATCAGAAAATTTTAGCAAAGACCTTAGCAAGAAGATTGAGTAAATATATTAGTAAATTGATAAATCGTGATCAAACGAGGTTTATACCCGAAAGACATGCATTTAATAATTTGGGAAGCCTGTTTAATATTATGTACTCACATAAAACAGAGGAAGAAAATATATCAATTGTTTCTCTGGACGCAGAGAAAGCATTTGATCAGTTAGTGTGGCAGTATTTATATAAAGTATTGCAAAAAAATTAATATGGGAGAGAATTTTATTGTATGGGTAAAATTATTATATGATAAACCGATGGCAAGAATATCAACCAATAATATGTTATCTCAAAAATTTCAATTATTGAGGGGCAATAGGCAGGGATGTGCTTTATCACCTCTGCTATTTGCCCTTATGATAGAGGCCCTGGCTGAAAGTATAAGAATGCAAAAAACCGTATACTTAACTTTTGGAAAAATACATCCATACCAATGCTTAAAGTGTGGATTTCAAACATGTTGGACACCGCACATCTTGAGGAAATGTGATTCCTCCTAATAGATGAATCAGACCAATTGTTTTTTAATTTTTTTTTAAATTTATTGGAAGTACAGTAAATTACATTAATAAACGTCCGATATATATTATTACATTTATTGTACCCATTCATTTTTTAAAGCTATTAAAAAAGGATAGAAATTGAGAAAATAGAGAAAGTGGGAGAGAATTATGAAAGTGAAGAAGCATGATGAAAGGAAAGAAGAAAGACCCCTTAGTCGAGGAATTAGAGAAAGGGAATTAAGAGATACACCCTAGAAAAGAAGAAAGAGAAAGAAGAAAAAAGGAAAAGACAGTTGCTCTATTGTAAACATCACGCAAAAGGAATATACCAACTCGACACGTTTCATCCCCCTTTACCAAGGCCTTTTTAAAGTACTATTGCACCTTATCCTTGTAGTAAGTCTATAAATGAAGACCACGTCCTATAAAAACGATCTGATTTTCCTGTCAGGCAGAGTCTCATATCTTCCAGGTGTAATGTTTCAAACATAGTAGAAATCCACATGTTTATTGTTTGTATAGGAGCATTTTTCCAAAATTTAATAATAAGCTTTTTTCCAGTTATTAACCCATATTCAAATAGGTTTTTTGAAACACATTTAGTTCAGGGCTACTTTCTGTTGTTCCAAAGATAATCCATTCTGCTTTTGGTATCAATTTTATTTTAAATAATTTTGTAAAGATTTCAAAGATTTCAGTCCAAAATTTTTGAATTTTTATACAAAAAACAAATGAATGCGCTATAGTAGCTTCTTCAGACTGGAATTCATCACAGATAGGTGATACGTTGGGAAAAAAGTTTACTTATTTTGGTTTTTGAATAGTATAATCTGTGTAAAATTTTAAATTGGATTAAAGTTTGTTTTACATTAATTGAACATTTATGCACATTTAATAAATGTTCATCCCACCTCTCTTTTGAAATTTTAATAGCTAATTCTTGTTCCCAGTCTCTTATAATACCTTTGGTTGGTGGTATTTCCACATTTAAAATAATATTATATAAATATGATATTAAATTTGCTGATTCGGCCTTTGTCTTCATTGCTTCATCCAGTAAATCTAATGGGATGTTGCAATAATCTTGTGTATATTTTTTCAGATAATCACATATTTGAAAATATTTAAAATATTGATTGTTTCCCAGGTTATATTTTAGTTGTAATTGTTTAAATGATAGTAATTTTCCAGTTTCCGAGCGCCGTCTCCGAGCGCTTTAATGAATATTTTTTCCCATTGTATAAATGATTTGTCTATAATGAAGGATTTAAACGAAGGGTTATTAACTATTGGAGATAAACGAGATAGATTTCTTAATTTAAAATTATGTTTTATTTGTTTCCAAGTTCTAATTGTACTATGTATAATTGGGTTTTTGTTATAGTTTGTGTTATTCAACTTCATTGGAGAGAGAGGAGGATCGTTCCAATATTACAAGGGGAGCAGTCCTCTCTCTCCATAATAATCCAATCCAGCTGCTGGGCAGAATTGTCCAGCATTTGAATCATATTTTTAATATTTACTGACCAATAATAGTACATAAAGTTAGGGAGTGCTAATCCACCTACTACTTTGACTTTATTCAAATGTGTTCTTTGTATTCTATGGGATTTATAATCCCATATTAAATTTGTAATGTCTGAATCCAATTTAAAAAAAAACTTTTTTGGTAGGTATATTGGAATTGATTGGTTAAGTATAAAATTTGTGGTAGAATTTTCATTTTTATAGCATTTATTCGACCTATTATAGACATCGGAAGCGTTTTCCAGAATTTAATTGTTATTTAATTTCTTAAGTAAAGGATTATAATTTGTGTTAAACATATCTTGGTAATTTCAATACCCAAATATATAAATTTTTCTGTAGCTAATTTAAAAGGGATTTTTAATAGGTGTGTTGAGTCTTTCGGTTTTATTGGCATGATTTGTTGCAATTTATTCTGTATCCTGGGAATGATCCAAAATCCTCAATTAAGTTTAATATGTTTGGTATGGGGTTTTGTGATGTACAGTAGTACATCATCAGCGTATAATTATATTTTATTATTCAAATATTTTGTGTTGTAGCCATGGCTATTCGGATATGTTCTAATTCTTTCCACTAGGGGTACAATTATAAGAGTAAATAACAGCGGTGATAGTGAGCATCCTTGTCTATTACCCCTTGATAACTGAAATTTCATATATACAATGTTATTAGTTAATATTCTAGCCGTTTGTTTATTATATAGTAATTTAATCCATTGGATGAAATTCTCTCCCCAATTGGAATTTTTGCAACACTTTAACCATATAATCCCATGCCACCTGATCGAATGCTTTCTCTGCATCCAACAAAATATTTGATAATTCTTGTTCTTCAGTTTGGTGTGAATGCATTATGTTGAGCAGACATCTCAAATTATTAGATGATTGTCTCTTAGGGATAAACCCCGTTTGATCTGGATTTATTAATTTACTAACAAAATAGTCAACAAAATAGAGAGAGTACAGAAGAGATTTACTAGAATGTTGCCTGGGTTCCAGCAACTAAGTTACAGAGAAAGGTTGAACAAGTTAGGTCTTTATTCTTTGGAGCGCAGAAGGTTAAGGGGGGACTTGATTGAGGTCTTTAAAATGATGAAAGGGATAGACAGAGTTGACGTGGATAAGCTTTTCCCATTGAGGGTAGGGAAGATTCAAACAAGAGGGCATGACATGAGAATTAAGGGACAGAAGTTTAGGGGTAACATGAGGGGGAACTTCTTTACTCAGAGAGTGGTGGCTGTGTGGAATGATCTTCCTGCAGAAGTGGTGGAGGCAGGATCGATTTTAACATTTAAAAGTAAAGTGGAAAAGTAAGTGGTCTGAGTGCAGGTAGATGGGACTAGGGGAAAATAAATGGTCGGCACAGACTGGAAGGGCCGAGAAGGCCTGTTTCCATGCTGTAATTGTTATATGGTTATATGGTTAACATACTTACATAATCTTCTAGCTAATATTTTCGCTAATATTTTTTGATCTGTATTTAACAATGCAATAACTCTATATGATCCGGGTTCTTCTATATCTTTGTCTTTCTTAAGTATTAATGTATTGATTCTGCTAGTGTTTCAGGTAATGTTTTTTCTTTAAAGGCATAGATATACATTTTTTGTAAACGTGGTGTAATTATGTCGTAAAAACATTAATAAAATTTGTTACTAAATCCATCAGGTCCTGGTGCTTTTCCATTCTTTAATGAAATTATTTTGTCTTCTATTTCCTTAATTGAAATTTATGCTCCCAATTCCTCTTGTTCCTGCAACTCTAGTTTTGGAAGATTACATTTATCCAAGAACTCTGTAACTTTATTGGTGTCCGTTGTCATTTTGGATGTGTACAAATTCTCATAAAATTGCGCAAATCTTTTATTAATATAATTCGGTAAAGTTAGTACTTCCCCTCTATCTGATTTGATCTTTAGGACCGTGTGTTATTTTTCTCGTTTTTTTAACTGACGTGCTAAATGTTTGTGGAGCTTATCCCCAAATTCAAAATGTTCCTGCCTTGGAATTTGGAATAATTTTATAACTTTGGCTGATAATAGTTTGTTTAATTTAAATTTCAGTATTAATATTTTATTGTGTTATCCATAGTGGGGTCTTTAGCATTATCTATATCCAGTTGTCTAATTTGATCTTCTAACTGTCTTTATTCGTTCTTGTTTTTTTTATTTTGAAAAGCTTGGTATGAAATTATAACGCCTCCAATAAATACTTTGAAGGATTCCCATAATAATGTGGGTGATATGTCTGGAGTGTCGTTTATTTTGAAAAAGAGGTCCATTTGTTGTTTTAGATATATATTCCCTTGCGGGTCTTTTAAAATTTGAGGATTATACCTCCAAAACGATTTATTTTTAGACATTCCTTCCAGTTTTAAAAAGAAAGTTAGTGGGGAGTGATCTGAAATCGTGTTGGTATGGTATTTTGGGTTCGAAGTATAAGGGATTAATTTTGTATCCACCAGGAAATAATCTATACATGAGTATGTCTTGTGTACCAGTGAATAAGACGAGTATTCCCTGCCGGTCGGATTCGCGATCCTCCAAACATCTGTTATATTGGTATTTTTTATGTATGTGTTTAAAAGTTTACTAGTTTTAGATATTGGATTACCTCTCTGTTTTTGCCTAGATTTATCTAAGTAAGGATCTAAAACACAATTAAAGTCTCCTCCAATTATGACGTTTTGGCAATTATATTATGCGATTGTATTCAAGATTTTATTGAGAATTGTCAAAGTTGGGCACATATATATTTACCAAGGTGATTGGGGTAGCATGGATCTCACCGGTAACTATCAAATATTTCCCTTCCTTATCTGTTATGGTATTCTTTGGTTTAAATGGTATGCCTTTACGAATAATGATTGCCGTGCCTCTAGATTTCGAAGTATATGAAGAGTGAAAGATTTGGCCTACCCAATTCGCCCTCAATCTAGCTTGATCTTGGGATTTGAGTTTCTTGTAAAAAAATAATGTCTGTATTGTATAATTTCAGCTAAGCTAATATCTTACCCCTTTTAATTGGTTCATTAACACCCCTTATGTTTCAACTGCAGAATGAGATTCCTCCCAGTTTCTTTTGTTTATCGTGCATCCATACCTCAGGTCTTTAGATATTGGGGGAACATTTGCACTACAGAGTTCAATTGGTAGATTTCTTTTGTGATTATCCTTAAACAAAAAACACACACATGTGACTTGTTGTGATAATAAAAAAAAACTTTAAAAAGTGAAAATACAGTGTCCGAACTTGTTGACACTGTAACAAGTGACCCACCTGTAGGTGGGAGAAAGCATTGTATCGACTTCAATTGTTGATATTAAACAATTAGCTCCACTCCCTTAATTTCTCATAGCATAGTGGAGTGGGACCCGTTCAAAATCAAATGTGTAGTACCCAAAACATATCATTATGACTTCTCATATATATCTAACTATTCTTCTACTACTACATGTTTAAATGTATGGTTTTACCTTTGGTAATAATCAACCGTTGGTTGAAGGGGTTAACCTGAAACGGGCTCCTGGATCTGGGCCAGGTGCCTGCTTCTCCTTCACTCCCCCCCAATTATAGATAAAAATGAAACTTATTGATTTATATATGTTAGTTTTTATATGTATTATTAGTTATTTCCTTATCAACTATCACCCTCTATGGACGGGAAAGTCCCTCTTTATAATACTAGGTTTAATTCTTCCCCATTCTGCAATTCTGGTTAACATCCATTACTATTTCTATGTTAAAATTGTTAAAAGTGTTAGATCTATACAATTTAGGTTAGTCATTTAATCTCTTAAACAACAGTAATTGCTTCTGTCCACATTCTGCTCTTCAGTTAATCGTTCCGGTGTTTATCTTTCTTTGCTTCGCTTGGAACACAGAATGTCTTTGAATTAAAATTCCACCGATAAGAAGTCTAGACAGGCGCACGTGGAAAGTTTCTCCATTTTAGTCTTTTAAAATAGTAATGAATCTCCGCTAATGTTCAGCCGCTGACAGTGGAATAATAAAAAGAAAGATTTGTCCATACCGTCCATACCTTCCAACTACTTGTCGTTTTCCATGATGGTTTGAGCATATTTGTATGCAGCCTCCGGATTTATGAACGATTTTTCCTGTCCATTGTAGGAGATCCTCATCTTGACTGGATAAAAAACACCATATCTAACATTTTGAATTCGTTGGAGAGTATGCTTTGTCTTTGAAAACTGTTTGTACAATTTCATAAGGATAGTCCCTGAATAGTTTGATAGAGACTTCACCGAACATCAAGGGCACTCCATATTTGATTTTCCTCATAACCTCTTCAAGGTCTGAAATGTCCCAAAATTTCACAATGATCTGTCGTGTATGGTCTGGACTTGTTTGTGATCTTGGTTTAAATCTCGGTACTGGATGTGCCAATTCAATTTCCGGTTTGTTAGGGAGATTAGGAACTTGTTTAATTAAGCCCGCAACGAACTCCCAAGGGTCATTTCACTCGGCTCCCTCTGGCACTCCAACTATTCTTAGATTTTGGCGTCTCGAACAAGCTTCCAAATCAAGGCATTTTTTCCGAAACTTTCGCCAGCTGAGTCGCTATCTGATTTGTAGTGACGTCTTGTTCTGACCTCATATTCTTCATCTCTTCAGCTATTCATACTATTTCTATCTCCATTTCTTGCATTGTAGTCAGATATGTTGCGACAGTTTCAAGCACAGCATCAAACTTCTTTGTGGTAACTTCTTCCCCCTTATCAATTCTCTCCGATAATTCTTCTCTCACATCATCAATTTGTTTATTTATGGTGCCAATTGAATCATACACAGAATCAATAACTTTCTAATTACCAGCATTCATATTCTCCTTCAACTTTTCCATTTTTTCCATCATCTTCCGGAAGTGGCAGCGCTGCCTGGCAGCTGCGGCTCACCTGCAGTCCGTCTGTTTTTTATTTTATTTTTGTCTTCTTGTGTCTGTTTTTGTGATTATTTTGGTTTATTAGGCTGTGTATGTGTGTGGAGGGGGGGGAGGGGGGAGAAATAGGGTTTTAGTCTCTCCTTTCAGGGGGATGCGACTTTTTTTGTCGTGTCCCCCGTCACCATCTCCGTCTGTGCTGAGGCCCTAATGGCGGAGCTGGTGGCCTTGGAGCTATGGCGGCCTTCCCGTTTCCAGCAGCGGCGCGTGGCTTCGGAGCTTCAGCGGTGACCTGGCTTTCGGGGCTGCGGTGTTCCAGCGGCGTTCCAGCGGAGGCCTGGCTTCAGAGCTGCGGTGTTCCAGCGGCGGCCTGGCTTTCGGGACTGTGGTGCTCCAGTGGCAACCTGGCTTTCGGGGCTGTGGTGCTCCAGCGGCGGCCTAGCTTTCGGGACTGCGGTGCTCCAGTGGTGGCCTGGCTTCGGGGCTGAGGTGCTCCAGCGGCAACCTGGCTTTCGGGGCTGCGGTGCTCCAGCGGCGGCCTGGCTTTCGGGGCTGCGGTGCTCCAGTGGCGACCTGGCTTTTGGGGCTGAGGTGCTCCAGCGGCGACCTGGCTTCGGGGCTGCGGTGCTCCAGCGGCGACCTGGCTTAGGGGTTGCGGTGCTGCAGCAGCGACCTGGCTTCGGGGCTGCGGTGCTCCAGTGGCGACCTGGCTTTCGGGGCTGCGGTGCTCCAGCGACGTTCCAGCGGCGACCTGGCTTTGGAGCTGTGGTGCTCCAGCATTCCAGCAGCGGGCCCTGCGGCGGTGTTCCGGCATTCCGGCGACGGCGGTGGCAGCAGCCCGGCTTCGGAGGCTCAGCCGCGGGCCTAGTGGATGGCAACATCAGAGGCCTGGATCTTCTCAGCGCAGAGGGAGAACAAGGAGGGAAGAAGACAGAGACTCTAAGACTTTTGCCTTGAGTTCACTGTGGTGGATGTTAAATATGTGTTTATTGTGTGTTTTGTTTTTTTATTATATGTTATGACCGAAAGATCTGAATGACAATAAAGGATAATCTAATCTAATCTAATCTAATCTAACAGTTCCCATCATCTTTTCCATCTTATTTCTATCCACCTTTTCATCTTTCAATTGTCTTACCGATTGCTTTAATTCTTCAAATTCTTTGTCTTTAGGTAGATCAGTCTTAGATCTTGTAGCCATTTCAGAGACCACTTCAGGAGCCACTTCAAAGGTAAGTTCTTCAGGTTTCGTCTGGCTTTTCAAGAGGTGTTTTGTGACTGTTCTTTGAGGACTCTGACCAGTGGACGAATTTGTCATTTAAAATGCTTGAAACCTCTGTTAAATTCACAGCGCTTACTGATGACGGTAGACCAAACAGTAGACCCGATTTTAACGCGAAAAGTCGCAAATTTTCGGGAGCGGAGCTAGGTGCTGCATCTGTTACTGTAACATGACACCACCAGAAGTCAAATCAGACCAATTCTTAACGAGTTGGTCTCCATTTGCCGATTTCTTTATAAGCAAATGGTGCAACAAAATCGTAGAAGCTAACTGTTTCAGGAATGGGTGAGGGATGGTCAAGAATATAGATAACGATCTCCTTAATGTCTTACTTTCTACTCATCTTCTTTCTTTTTTTCAATTTTCTTCTTTCACACTTTTTCCCTTTTCACACACTATATATCACACGTTTCCCTATCTTTATTATCTATTCTCTCTTATAATTTTTCATTATTAAAAAAAAATATGAAGCTGTACATAAAATGTAATATGTCAATATATATTAGGCACCTTGGTGCTATTTTCCTGTACTTATTTCTAATAAAATAAAACATTAAAAACATTAAAATTTAAAAAAACGGAGCGGTCTTCTCAGATTCTGTAAAGCAATGAATTGATTAATCATGTAGAGGCTGGTTCCCCGAATCCCAGGCTGAAGCAGCAAAGTTTTATGTTTAGAACCCCATATAAGGTTCTATTATTATTCCCAACATTTGCGGGAAACCATGGCTGCGTAGGCCAGTCAGACAGTACGAGAACCCTGAAGCGGGATCTTGCTGAATTATTGCAAGACCCGACTGATGAGGCAAAATGGAGAAACCACATAAAAGAACATTCCACCCCCGTGTAGCGAGAATGTATCTCTCGCCACTGTGAAGCTACATGTTTTTACAACTGATGAATGAGCCTGTAGGCAAACATATCGATATTGGGTGCCATCGATCAATATATCCTAAAATACTTTGTGATCCAACATCCATACTGTGTTGTCATTGATTTTGCATGATGATACACCAGTGCCAAAAAAGGTTGGGTAAATTATGACAGGATACTTTGACTTTATTGCATACATGTGACTAACATATGCCACCACCACAGTGTATCAACTTGGAACTGTGTATGCAGATATTGCATATTCGCACAATAAGCCTTTAATCCATACTATGCACCTAGTGTCTATAGGTAGTTGATACCAATAACTGAAGAATTTGTGTTTCATGCAAATCCTATCCGCCTTCGTTACTAGAGATGGTATTCGTAATGTTTCATCTTTGAGCACTAGCATCTGTTAGTAATATAACTGAAGATTATTTGACCAAAACTACTGGAGCAATGCTGAATATAGTTCGACCACCATTGTGACTTTGGTAGCTTCAGCTGGTAATAGCATAGGTCTGTTAACAATTACCTATATGGCACTTGAGAGGTTACTACTTGCACGTTGAAAGTTCTGATAATGCAAGGACCAATTACACAGCCGAAACACAGCTGCTATATTGCCAATTACACTAGGTTAATAGAAGATTGCTTGATAATAAGATTGTTATAAGCTTCTATTGATTCCAATCTGTTGCCCCAGGGCGGAGTCACAGATAAATTAATAGTTAAAGGTAAATCCGATAAACAATAACTTCCAGTTGGTATCAACTTAAATTTGACTGGATGGCTGAGGAACCTCAATTCCTCAGATATAGTTGCAGCTGAAACAGTTGATTTAAGCAAAAATCACAATGTTGGAAATATCATCCAGATCAATTTCAAATGTCTCCGGTGATCCCTGTGAATGGGACCTGAATAGTATGCATCTTTGAGATTGATGCATGTCATAAAGATCCTAAGGAAATCAGTAATTAGAGAGTGGAGAAAATCCACATACTGAAAAGCTATGTTGCACATGGGAGTTAAATCAATTATGAACCGACATCCTCCATCTTTCACAATGAACAGGCCACGCCTGCCATAATTCCGTGCCTGCCTTGAATGCAACTCTGGCCATACTACTGGCCTGCCTTAAAACTGCTCCAGCCGTAATTCTGAGCCTGCCACAAAAGACTACTCTGGCCATATTACCGAGCTTGTCGCAAAGGCAATCCTGGCCGTAATCCTGAGCCTGCCTCGAAAGACAACTCTTGCCCCAATTCTAAGCCATGCTTGGTACCCTTGTATATTGTGTAATAATTACCCATCGCATGTTATCATTTTCATTTGTACAAAACAAGTGTATATATTACCAACTTGTAAATGGTCCACTTACCCCATGTTTCAGAAGAATAAGACCCACCTACCTCCATGGTTACCGGTGTTCTTATGGTAAGTCCAAAGGCCCCTGATGTGGGTTCTATTCCCATCCTCGATTGGAGAGTAGGAATGATAGTGTATGTGAATTCCATATTCCTGGGCCCGGCTTGGCCATTGGCCTAGTTGACCTGTGCCCAGCTTTCAAGCGGCCATCAACTTCCGTGAACTGCTTACTGCCGATGAGGCATGACAGTGTCGTCGTCGATACGATGAAGCTTGCTTTCTCATCTCATCATAAATGAACATAATAAATTAAGTGCGGTTCCTTAAAAGGATTGGATGCACATGTTAGAGAGGAATCAAGCCCTTCAGCTCATTAAGTCGTGTTGACCAATAATCACCTGCACATTAGTTCCATGTTATCCCACTTTAACATTCGACACAATAGGGGCAATTTACAGATAAGGATGCGGGAGATACCCACGCAATCACAGGGAGAATGTACAAACTCTGCATAGACAACTCCCATAGTCAAGATGGAACCTGGGTCTCCGGGAGATCTACTGCTGCACTATGTTTTCACAGTGTATATTTAAACTAAAAGTAAACTAAACTAAGACACTGGCCCCAGAGGAGAAAAAAAATAGGTGAATGAGCAAAATACAAAAGTGCCTGTTCAGAGTTTACCAATCTTCCTTTGATTTTGGGATTGGGACGCTATGAATGCGAGAAAGATGGTCAAAGAATTACCGTATTTCCCGGCGTCCAAGATGCTCTTTTTTATTCTAAAATAAGGCCCAAAAATTTACGTGCGTCTTGGAGGTCGAACGTTAGGCCAAGCAATGCCACTCCCGTAGCGACTGCTCCGCGGATCCTGCCACACCTTCGACACTGGAATTGTGCGAAGTAAGAAGCGGTTGTAAAAGGACAGCGCCACTGTGGGCGGGGGGATAGAGTTCCTTTTCACAGTGTGTGGGGAGTCTGGCCCAGGTCAGCACAAGGTAGTAAACTTGGCTGGGCCGCCAGGGCTAAAGGGCAAGAGCGTTGAGAAGGAGGGGGCGGAGATCATGCCAGCAACGCACTCACTCATTCACTGGGTGCGGAGCCACCGCATTGTGGCCAGGGAGGGAAGTAGCTTGGGTGGCTGCGAGCAGTCTCTGGGACCAGTCAGCGGATCTGGCCGCCACCTCAGCACCTTCTGCTGGTCCGCCGGCCCGCCAGCCACAGTGTCCTTCGGCACAGGCACAACCGGTGGAGGTGGTGGTTGGCGGATAGCTACTGGGCGGAAGGCTGGCTGCTCCATCCCGGGCTCTCTCTCTCTCTCTCTCCCTCTCCCTCTCCCTCCCCCCCTCTGTCTCTCTCTGTCTCTCTCTCTCTCTCTCTCCCTCTCTCTCCCCCTCTCTCTCCCTCTCTCTCCCTCTCTCCGCCTCTCTCTCTCTCCCTCTCTCCCTCTCTCCCCGTTATGTGATCTTCCTTGGCCAGGAAGTCCACGTCCCTCAGACCTGAACCGCACAATGCGTTGTGGAACAGGCAAAGATGGAGGTTCCCCGGTCCTCATTGCCTCCTGGAAGGAGCTTCACATCTTCCTTTCTATTGACTATACCAAACCCTTGATCCTGTCCCGCCAGCCTTTTTTCAAAATTTAGCAACTCAAAATGGGGGTGCATCTTTATTGCCGGATAATACTGTAACTGGATAACTAGTGAGCAGTGAGCTGAATCTCGGTGGAGAGGTAAACATTAAATACACCACTCCAAAATAAAACTGATTGGCATATGCAAAAAAAATGCTCTAATGTGTAAATCACAGCATGGACTTTTAAATACAAATAACGTTTCAGCCAACTCAGAGGGGTATTGTCAAAATAAATTTGAAAATTTGATAAATTAAGTATGGTTATTGATATTTTATGGATTAAACAAAACTAATTTATTGCAGTAGCATGTAATATATGTATTACTCAAGTAGCAGTTTATTGGATTAAAAAGGCCAATGTCTGCAGATAAGAAAATGACTTGGGGGGATTAAAAGAGAATCAGCATGTAGATTGTTATTTTCAGACAGCAAGAAAGTGTTCCCGAGGGTTTGGAGTTTGAAGTACTTATTTTTTGATATATCCATTAAAAAACAAACTGAGATACGCTGGGCATAATTTTGAAGTTAACACATGACATCTGACTATAATGTGGTAAACACTATGAAGGAATTTCAGAAGGATAACAACAAACTGGTTCTCTGGACTGAACTAAGGCACATGGGAATTTAGAGCAAGGATGACAAGGTGTTTGGGGTCATGGTTCAGTAAACATGTGAAGTCAGTCTTTTGAAGTTGATGGCAGAAGATCAGAATGGCAACAAACTCCACGTTGACACTTTCGAAAATTGCCTTACAGTGCAAGAAGAAAATTACTCCAATACCAAAGGTAGGCTATCGTCCAATTGTCATTCTTCCTTGCAGGTTGCTTGTATAGGACTTGGTATAATGGTATAAAAGACAATAGACAATAGGTGCAGGAGTAGGCCATTCGGCCTATCAAGCCAGTACCACCATTCAATGGGATCATGGCTAATCATCTCCAATCAGTACCCCGTCCATGCCTTCTCCACATATCCCTTGACCCCGCTATCTTATAAGAGCCCTATCTAGCTCTCTCTTGAAAGTAGCCATAGAACTTGCCTCCAACGCCCTCTGATGCAAAGAATTCCACACTCACAATTCTCTGTTTTTCCGCATCTCCATTCTAAATGGCTTACCCCTTAGTCTTAAACTGTGGCCCCTGGTTCTAGACTTGCCCAACATCGGGAACATGTTTCCTGCCCCCAGTGTGTCCAACATCTTATTAATCTTACATGTTTCAAAAAGATCCTTCTAAACTCCAGAGTAGACCAGCCCAGCCACTCCATTCTCTCAGCATATCACAGTCCCGCCATCCTGGGAATTAACCTCACGAACCTACGCTGCAGTCCCTCAATAGCAAGAATGTCCTTCCTCAAATTAGGGGAACAAAACTGCACACAATACTCCAGGTGTCTCACTGGGGCACTGTACAACTGCAGAAGGACCCATTTTGCTCCTATACTCAACTCCTCTTGTTATGAAGGCTAACATGCCATTCGCTTTCTTCACTGCCTGCTGTACCTACATGCTTACTTTCATTGACTGATGAACAAGGACCCCCAGATCCTGTTGTACTTTCCCTTCTCCCAAATTGACACTATTTAGATAATAATCTGTCTTCCTGTTTTTGCTACCAAAGAGGATAACCTCACATTTATCCACATTAAACTGCATCTGCCATGCAGCTGCAAAATCACTCAAATTGACCAAGTCACCCTGCATTCTCATAGCATTCTCCTCACAGTTCACACTGCCACCCAGCTTCGTGTCATCTGCAAATTTACTAACGTTACTTTGAATCCCTTCATCTAAAACATTGATGTATATTGTAAATAGCTGCGATCCCAGCTCCGAGCCTTGCGGTTACCCACTAGTCACTGCCTGCCATTCTGAAAGGGACCCGTTAATCCCTACTCTTTGTTTCCTATCTGCCAACACATTTTCTATCCATGTCAGTACTTTACCCCCAATAGCATGTGCCCTAATTTGGCCCACTAATCTCCTATGTGGGACCTTATCAAATGCTTTCCGAAAGTCCAGGTACAGTACTACTTGGTCTCGCTTGTCCATTTTCCTAGTTACATCCTCAAAAAATTAGTCAAGCATGATTTCCCCTTCGTAAATCCATGCTGACTTGACCAATCCTATTACTGCTGTCCAAATTTGCCACTATTTCATCTTTTATGATTGACCAGCATATTCCCCACTACTGATGTCAGGCTAACTGGTCTATAATTCCTTGTTTTCTCTCTCCTACCTTTCTTAAAAAGTAGGATAACATTAGCTAACCTCCAATCCACAGGAATTGATCCTGAACCTATAGAACATTGGAAAATGATCATCAATGTGTCCATGATTTCTAGAGCCACTTCCTTAAGTACCCAGGAATGCAGACCATCAGACTCTGGGGATTTATCAGCCTTCAGTCCCATCAGTCCACCAACACCATTTCCTGCCTAATTGGATTTCCTTCAATTCCTGTCACCCCAGATCCTCTGGCCACTAGTACATCAGGATGATTGTTTGTGCTCTCCTTAGTGAAGGATCCAAAGTACCTTTCAACTCATCAGCCATTTCCCAGAATAAATTCACCTTTTCAGTCTTCAAGGGTCCAAATTTGGTCTTAACTATTTTTTTGCTCTTCATAAAGCTAAAGAAGCTTTTACTATCCGCCTTTATATTCTTGGCTAGCTTACCTTCATACCCCATCCTTTCTCCCTGTATTGCCTTTTTAGTTATCTTCTGTTGCTCTTTAAACATTACTCAATCCTCGTGCTTCCCGCTCATCTTTGCTATGTTATACTTCTCTTTTATTTTTACACTGTCCCTGACTTCCCTTGTCAGCCACGGTTACCCCTTACTCCCCTTGGAATCTTTCTTCCTCTTTTTAATGAACTTATCCTGCACCTTCTGTATTATTCCCAGAAATACCAGCCATTGTTATTCCACTGTCAGCCCTACTAGGGTTTCTTCCCACTCAACCTTGGCCATCTCCTCACTCATGGCTCTACCCTTCTCCCTCTGAAATTGTAGATTAAAACTTACCATATTATGTTCACTACCTCCTAATGGCTCCTTAATCTCAAGTTACCTTATCAAATCTGGTTCATTACACAACATTATATCCAGAATTGCCTTCTCCCTGGTAGGCTCCAATACAAGCTGCTCTAACAATGATACATCATGGAGGCACTCCACAAACTCCCTTTCTTGGGGTCCAGTGCCAACCTTTTTTTCCCAGTCTACCTGCATGTAAAGAGAAATGCATGTTACGTGTAAATTGTTCCCAGTGTGTGTAGCCTTGTGTTAGTGTGAAGGGATCGCTGGTCGGTTTGGACTCGGTGGGCTGTTTCTGTGATGTATCTCTAAACTAAACAAAACTAAACTAAACTAAATTAAACTAAACTAAACTAAACTAAAACATGTTTGCTCTCCTAATTGCTTGCTGAATTTGCCTTGCTAGCTTCAGGGGCTTGTGCTCAAGGACACGTAGGGCCTTTTGAACACGAACATTTTCCATCTGTTTAAAAACATTTTGCTTCCCAGGGCTGATTTTGTTGGGGAAATCAGTATTTCTCACATGAATGCAATGGGACGTACTACACAGAAACTGGATTTTTGAAAATCAGTGTTTTGCATGCAACCTCATGTATTCTCAAATATCATTATGGAATACTGAAAATCAGTACTACTGAATTATGAAACCATTTTTGAAATGTGAATTTATACTTCTTGATTTTGATTCCATAATATAAAAATATAGAATAATATACATATATTTCGCAATTCATCATATAGTTTACCAAACAATCAAACATCCTGGCATGATGCTGCATAATCATTTAGGTGCTCCTGGATGTATGTTGCCATTTGCTCCTACTTGGCAAAGGCATTAGTTGGTCTTCGCCTATATGCCATTTCTGGTTCCACGAATATAGCACCTCAGACCAGTTTATCTAGCATGGCAGTCCTCAGTTTGTTAATGCTGTCAAAGCATGTGTCGTTCCGCAATACACTGATGTAGGTGGCCCAACTTCTACCTCTTCTTCAAGTGCCATGTTTGGTCTCCCGAAGTGTGACTTTATCTTTAATGGCAGTCCTCAGTTTGTTAACGTTGTCCAAGGCATGTGTCATTCCGCAGCTAGTACACTGATGTAGGTAGCCCGACTTCTACCTCTTCTTGCAGTGCCCTGTTTGGGCTTCCAAAGTGTGAGGGGATTAGCAGACAGTTCAGGTTCCTTTCACAGTCTTTGACAACACTCTTGGTAGACCAGTATATATTGCCATTTATCCATAAATCACATTTTCCAGTTCCATTTTACGAGAATGTAACTGTGCAAATCTAGTCACACCTTTGTCCAAGTTATGGCCACAGTGAATGTCATAGTGAATGTACATTAAGGCAAATGCAGATAGCCTGTCATTGCTCATGGAAGGTTACACAAAAAGCTGGAGAAACTCAGCGGGTGCAGCAGCATCTAAGGAGCGAAGGAGATAGGCGACGTTTCGGGTCGAGACCCTTCCTCCATGGAAGTCCTGGTCTTTGCTTCTTTGTGGATGATAAAACGTGTTTGTCCACGTTCGCTGGATCTAAGTAAGATGCCGAGCGAGATCGCGCCCACTACAAGCATTCCGCCCGAGGCAAGAGTCTCTCTGCCGCTTAGGCTCATGACCAAAGGTCCCGGCTACCTCCGCAGTCAAATGGAGGGGGACAGGCAGGGTCGGCAGAGCGCCGTGGAGAGACTGGCTGCCAACAAGGCCAAGTACTTGAAGAGCCAGATGACGAGGGGGTGCAAAGTGGAGCCCAATGGTTTGGGAAGCTCTGCCTCTGAGGAAGGCAGCAGCAGCGGCAGCAGCGGCAGCAGGGCCAGCAGCAACACGCAGACTTACCTGGCCTCCGGCAGCCCCCAGCACAGTAGGCAGCTGGGGCTCCTGCCTGACATTGTGCATCACTCCAGCTCCAAGAGGCAGCTAAGGCCCGACTCGCTGGTCACGTACTGGCTGACGTGTGAGTTTGTGCTGGTAGTGGCGACCACCAGCAGTGCCCGCAGTTTCAAGGGCAGCGGCAGCCTGGTCCGGCGCCTGCTGCCCGGCTCTAGCGGCCGGGGCGACAAGCAGCAGGGGCCGGCAACGGGAGCAGCAATGTCATAAGGCGGAGAAATAATAGAGAGTACAGAGGCTGCAGCACCCCAAGGGACACAAATAACCACACCAGCAGCACTCCAGGGTTCACAAGTAACCACACCAACAGCACCCCAGGGAGAAACAGCAGCCTCACCAGCAACACCCCAAGGTGCATAAGTAACTACACCAGCAGCACCCAAGGGTGCACAACTAACTACTCCAGCAGCGCCCCAGGAAGCACCAGTCACCACACCAGCAGCATCCCAGGGTGTTCAAGTAGCAATGTTACAAAATTTTGAGATTTTAAAAATCAAGTCTGCAATTTATCCCATCAGATAAAGCATAAAAAGAAGTTTAATTTGACACCTAATTCACTTTCATATCTTCAGTATTAAGAAAGTTATTACCATTTTCATACTCGGAAATTAGCATCTTGTTCCCCATTGCCTTTCAATTGACTTAACTCAAACGCTGTGATCTGGAACAGTTAAAAGCCCATAACTTTCTTAAAAATTAAGAGATCAATGACATTTTCAGTTATTATAGATTGAAGCATTCTGAAACAAATATGAAACAATCTTACTTGGATGACCTGAAATTAAATCATATAAATAGTTAGTTATCTAATTGTAGCTCTCCATTTCTTAAGAAAAGATAAACTTTTTTTAAATTGCCTAAGTGTCCAAATAACATTCACACAATAATCCACAATATAACATATTTTTTAAATCTAATTTTCATGAATTTCTGGGCCAAATGGAAGGAATTTAGTGTTTGATTCCTGTAAATTAATGGCCATTTAAATCAACTAGCGAGTGGGTTTTAGTGGAATGCGGTGGATTGGAACGTTGCGGTTAGCGGTGAAGTCGGGAGGAAAAATACTGTTTGTTCATACATTTTTTTTGGACCCCATTTCGCAACATGAAAATGTTATTAAAGCCTCCCGAAAAACCAACTTTTAATATAAAAATAAACTATTTACCTTTTTTTCTCCCCTATGCAAAATCCTTCCGGTTGTCGGCGCTCACGGCTTTTGAAGGTGATTTTTAAATTACTCTAGTTAATAAATAATCTAGAGTAATTTAAAAATACCTTAATTCATGAAATGTCGGAGCGATTTTTCTTCCGCAACGAAATCGCCTGACATTGATCGATTTTTCCTGCCTGTGGAAATATGGCGCTTTAAGCCCGGAGCCACTTTAAGAGAGGAAAGGAAAAAGGAGGAGGAGGAGCCCATGGGCTGAGGAAGTGCTAGGAAGGGGAGGAGACAGCAAGGGCTAACAAAGTTGGGAGAATTCAATGTTCAGGCATGGATGCAGACCTCCAAATGCTGCAGATGCTGTTCCTCCAATTTCTGGTGTTGCTCACTCTGGCCGTGGAGGAGGCCCAGGACAGAGAGGTTGGATACAGAATGGGAGGGGGAGTTGGTGCTGAGTCACCGGGAGGTCAGGTTGGTTAATGCGGACCGAGCTGAGGTGTTCGTCGAAACGACCGCTAAGCCTACTCTTTGTCTCACCGATGTAAATCAGCTGACATCTAGAGCAGCGGATGCAATAGATGAGGTTGGAGGAGATGCAGGTGAACCTCTGTCGCACCTGGAATGACTTGGGTCCTTGAATGGAGTCAAGGGGGGAGGTAAAGGGACAAGTGTAGCATCTTTTGTGGTTGCAATGGAAAGTGCCCGGGAGGGGGTGGTGCGTGAGGGAAGGGAAGAATTGCAAGGGAGTTATGGAGGGAGCGGTCTTTATGGAAAGCAGACAGGAGGGGAGATGGGAAGATGTGGCGAGTGGTGGGGTCACATTGGAGGAGGCGAAACTGACAGAGGATGTGTGTGATGGTTAGTGGGGTGAAAGGTGAGGACTAGGGGGACTCTGCCCTTGTTGTGAGTGGGGGGATGGGGAGAGAGTGCAGAGTTACGGGGTATGGAGGAGACCCTGCTGCAAGCCTCATCTATAGTAGGGGAGGGGAACCCCCGTTCCCTGAAGAATGAGAACATTTACGATGCCCTGGTGTGGAACACCTCATCCTGGGAGCAGATGCGGAGTAGACGGAGGAATTGGAAGTACGGGATGGAGTCCTTACAGGAAGCAGGGTGGGAAGAAGAGTAGTCTAGATAGCCATGGAAGTCAGTGGGTTTGTAGTGGATGTCGGTTAGAAGTCTATCACCTGCGATGGAGATAGTGAGGTCAAGAAATGGTATGGAAGTGTTGGAAATGGTCCAGGTGTATTTGAGTGCCAGATGGAAGTTAGTGGTGAAGCGGATGAAGTTAGTCAGTTCTGTGTTGGTGCAGGAGGAGGCACCAAAACAGACATCGATGTAACAGAGGCAGAGGTCGGGGATGGGGCCCTGGTATGCCTCGAACAGGGATTGTTCAACATACCCAACAAAGAGGCAGGCGTAGCTGGGGCCAATGCGTGTGCCCATAGCTACGCCTTGTATTTGGGGGAAATGGGAGGAGTAAAACGAGAAGTTGTTGAGGGTATGAACCAAGTCCGCTAGGCGGAGGAAAGTATCGCTGGACAGGTATAGGTTGTTTCTCTGGTCGAGGAAGAACCAGTGGGCTTTGAGACCATCCAGGTGGGGGATGGAGGTGTAGAGTGACTGGACGTCCATGGTGAAGATGAGGGGATGGGGGCCTAGAGAATGGAATGCGCAGAGACGATGGAGCATGTCTGAGGTGCCTTGAACGTAGGTAGGGAGGGATTTAACCAAGGGGGATAGGATGGAGTTAAGGTATGTGGAAATTAGTTCGGTAGGGCGGAATCCATCTTTATGGATTAAAACAAATAATAACATTGGGAATTAAAACACACTTGATTGCATTCTGTTATCAAACATAGTCAATGTTCGCTCTGAAGACATTTCCAGCGCAGTAGAGTCGCGGGGGGTGGAATGGATGGATTGAGGCAGGGGAATTAGTGTGTGTCGGTTGGAGTATGTAAAATTGTGAGGGGAGAGCACAAGGGATGTCAGTGGGGATCAGTACGGGATGAATGGGGGGGGGGGGGGGGGAATCAGTACAGGATGGATGGGGGGGATCAGTACAAGATGGATGGGGGGCAGTACAGGATTAAAGGCGGGGACAGTACAGTATGGATGGGGGGACAGTACAGGATGAATGGAGGGGCAGTACGGGATGAATGGAGAGGCAGTGCAGGATGAATGGGCAGCTCAGTACAGTATGACTGGTGGGATCAGTATAGGATGGATGGGGGGATCAGTACAGGATGGGGGATCAATAGAGGATGAATGGGAGGATAGTACAGGATGGGGGGTCAGTGTAGGATTGATGGGGGGGTCAGTACAGGATGAATGGGAATACCACTGCAGGATAAATGAGGAGATCAGTGCATGATGAATGGGGCGATCACTACAAGATGGATGGGGAGGATCAGTGCAGGATAAATGGAGGGGGGTCAGTACAGGATGAAAGGGAGAAGCAGTGCAGGATGGATGGGAAAGGGGGTCAGTGCAGGTTGAATTGTGGACCAGTGTAGGATGGATGGGGGATGGCAGGAGAATCAATATGAGGTGGGTGGGGAGATCAGTGCAGAAAGAATAAATCGGGGGGGGGGGGGGGGGGGTGTAGATGGGGAGGGGAGCACAGGGGATGTCTGCGAGGACTGAATAACGGCGGGAATGGGGATCAGCGGGTCAGGCAGCATCTCTTGAGAAAAGGAATAAGTGGCGTGAGAAGAGGGGCCCCAGGATAAGGGGGGTGGGGCGGGGGGGCGTACGAGAGAGAGAGAGAGGGGAAGGGGCAGAGGAGGGGGGGAGGAAGGAAGGTCAGCGCTTCTCCGACAACACCGGCATCATCACCCCGCTGCCTTGGCTGTCGCTGACCACCACTAAGTGCCGCCGCCAAGGGGGGAGACAGTTGGGATCTCTTTGCCACTGCCTCCCCTCCGGAGTGGCACACAGCTACCGCTATGAGGGCCGCCGTCGCTGCTGCTGTGCGAGGCCCGTCATTCGCTCTGACCCTTCGTCACCCCGCACTACAGCCTCCGCCGCCGCTGACCAAAGCGAGGGCTCGTGGCTGGGAAGGGGAGGAGGCAAGGGACCGGCGGAGGGGACGATGGACGGAGGGGGGGGGGGGGGGAGGGACCGGCGGGGTGTGGGTTTAGTGGACCCGGCCGAAGCGGCGCCTGGTGTCGGGTCACAGCCACTGCCAGCACTGTTCAGAGTCAGTTCTTCCCGCTTCCCACCTGGCGACGGGAGAACCGTCTCCCTGGACCGCCTGCCGGCAGCGGACCCGCTCCATGGCTGCCAGGTTGGCCTGCGGCAAAGCTCCGATGCCGCGGATGGAGGCGATGCATCGTGCTGGGAGACACCGCAGTCCTGGGCACGGAGAAACAGGCACTCCTTTTTTTCCCAAATCATCCCGCAAGTTGGATTGGACCATTCGCGGGTATTTTAAAACCCCCGATAAAAAAAGGAACAGATTCCCCCTCCCACAACACAATGCAATATTTCACGGTCCCACTCGCCAAAACTAGGCGTCGAGGCGATGCATTGAAAATGTTGGCGTCTAATCCCGCCTATTTCACGCATGCGGAGAGATGGAGTAATTTTACGTCGCTACTGCGTCACCAGTTTCCCCCAACTGCGCAGGTCGCTAATATTTTTTTTCAAATCATCCCGCAGGCCGGAAGCAGAATTTCCTGAATTGCACATGGAAGGAAGAAACCACAGCACCTGGAGAAAACCCAAGCGGTTGCAGGAAGAATGTACAAACTCTGTACAGACAGCACCAGTTGTCTTGATTGAACCAGGGTCTCTGGTGCAGTCAGGCAGCAACTTCACCATTGCACCAATGTGCCGCCTTCATACCATAGTCCACAAGATCACAGGGATAATGTGCAAACTCCGCACTGACAGCACAGGATTGTTTAGGCTTACCTTTATTATTGTCACGTGTACCATGTTACAGTGAAAAGCTTTGTTTTGCATACTTTCCAATCAGATCAAATAATACTCAGAACTAAGCCTCAGTTTTCTATGCCTCCTGTTCAAAGTTATGCTGTTGAAAATGCCATTGTGAAGTAAACGTTCAATGGCTTATTATCAGACCTCTTGTCTTAATTGAGTAGTTAGCTTTCTACATAAATATCAAAGGAGATGTCATCTTGAAAACCAATGTCCAAATACATTGTGGACAATTGTATAATTGTATCATTATTTATATTTCTATTGATGGATACTTAATTAAAATATATAATAGTTTTATCATGAGAATGGCAACATTCAAAGAAAAGCATTTAAAGAAAAAATGAAGTATGAAAATTTCCCAGAAAACCTTCTCATTATTATGCAATGATTTAGTAGTTTTAAGTATTTACCATTGCAGAGAATTGTGGACTCAGCCCAGGCCATCACACAAACAAACTTCCCTTCCATTGATTCAATTTATACCTCACGCTGCCTCAGCAAGGCCACCAGCATAATCAAAGATGAGTTGCACCCCAGCCACTCACTCTACTCCCCTCTCCCATCGGCCAAAAGTGTGAAACAGCATACCTCCAGATTCAGGGACAGATTTTTTACAACTGTTTTCAGGCAACCATGCTACCAACAACTAAAGAACAGTCTTGAGCTGCTATTTACCTCATTGGAGATCTTGGATTATCTTTGATTGGACTTTACTGGCCTTTATCTTGCACTAAACATTGTTCACGTTATTCCCTTTATCATGTATCTGTACACTGTGGATGGCTTGATTGTTACATATTGTCTTTCCGCTGACTGGTTAGCATGCAACAAAAGTGTTTCACTGTGACAATAAACTAAACTAAACTAAACACGTGACAATAAACTAAACTCAAACTTAAACAATTTATTTTCACTACAATACTATCAAGCAGAAGGATATTAATTAAGTTTAAATAAAACAGATTGTGCAGAAAATATACGTATTAATGTTGACAAAATGTCTTTGAAGAACCTTGCATAATATAAAAAGTTATATTAAAAACAAGGGAAAGTAATTTCCTTTAGGCACATAATATATTCTGCATTCAAAGACTTGGATATTAGCCTTTTTCTCAGTAACATAAAATACTGCTCAGTAGTGTTGTACATCCTCAACTATTGTAAAGATCATTAACACTTAATTTATTCCAGATAAGTGCCCCCTGCAAGCCGAATGAATTATAACCACAAGTGTAGCAATTAGGCACTGGATTAATTTGAGCAGTGTCTCCAATATTTTGTTCCATTGACTCTTTTGGGATTTCACTGGTGCTTCTGAACTTTGAGCATGTTGATGCACCCAAGGAGATTGCAGATATAATATTAATGACTTGCCTCATGAACATTGAAGTACTGCCCTCACCCAGGGAGCCTCAAGACCTGTCTAAAGAGCACCAGTAACATTGCCTGCAAGAGATTGGAATCAGATGTCTGTGACAGCCTGCTGAAACACTCCAGTACTTTGTGTCCTTTTTGTCAGTGATGTTAGTTGCAAGGCACTGGATTAGCAATGAGCTGTTAAGGTTGAGTGGTTAGAGGAGGTGGTGGGGGAAGAACAGAATAAGTGAGACACAAGACCTCCATCCTCCTAATCCACAATAATTCATGGTCCTCCTGAACCACAAGAAAACTTAAAAACATTATTCGCTAGCTGTGGCACCTTTTCTCCCCACAATCTATCTTCCAATGGTTCTTGGCTAATGGGGATCCAGGGATTGCTTGCCACTGAAGCTTCTAACTAAAACTTCTTGTGTGGTGTCATGTTTGCCTCCTCAATACAGAAGTCACCCCCTCCACTTTAATCAGACATCTTTTCCAGATTCCAACAATGGAATTAAATCAAACCCACTCTGTTTCTTTGTTCACCAATGTTGTCTGATCTGCCATGCAGTTTGCAAGATACCTGTTTTATATCTCTAATTTCTTGTACATAGAGTGTTCTTTCAGTTAAAGATATCTGGTATTCTGTCACATAAATATTTTGCTTGAACAAATCATGTGTCTTTCACGACCACAATGAAAACATGCTAACTGGCAGTGTGGGCTCATAAAGTTATTTGCCACATTGACTATTGTGTATAAGCAGTCAGTTCAGTTTAGTTTATTGTTACATGTATCAAAGTACAGTGAAAAGTTTTGTTGCATGCTAACCAGTCAGCAGAAAGACAATACATGATTACCAGCGATCTATTTACAGTGTATAGATACATGATAAGGGAATAGCATTTAGTGCAAGGTACAACCAGCAAAGTCCGATCAAGGATAGTCCAAGGGTCATCAAAGACATGCATAGTAGTTCAGCACTGCTCTCTGGTTGTGGTAGGATGATTCAGTTGCCTGATAACAGCTGGGAAGAAACTATCCCCGAATCTGGTGGTGCGCATTTTCACATTTCTGTACCTTTTGCCTGATGGAAGATGGGAGAAGAAGGAGTGGCCTTCACCTTTGATTATGCTGCTGGCCTTTCTGAGGCAGCATGAGGTATAAATGGTATCAATAGAAGGGAGGTTGGTCTGGGCTGTGTCCACAATTAACTGGAATTTCTTGTGGTCTTGGATGGAGCTGTTCCCAAACCAAGCTGTGATGCATCCTGATCAAATGCATTCTATGGTGCATCTGTAGAAGTTCGTGAGAGTTGTAGGGGACATGCCAAACCTCCTAAAGGGGCTGTCCCACTGTGGTGACCTAATCCGTTAAGAAGAGTATCTTCGGCCTTCAAGCTCGAGGGCACTCACCTGGAAAACCTTGAGCTGGATCGACTGTCTGCATTGAAGCCGCAAGCTGGGTCGACTGACCGCACATGCACACACACACACACACACACACACACACACACACACACACACACACACACACACACACACACACACACACACACACACAAACACAAACACATCGCAAAGGCGGGGGCCAGGGAAAGCGGGGAGCACTATCTGAAATTCACAACCACGATGAAAAGGAAGGTAAAAGACAGCTGCACAGTGTACGGTCAGTCCTTTAGAGAGTGCGGGGGGTGGGGGTGGGGGGAGAGGGGGGGAAAGGGGGAGAGGAGATGGGGGGAGAATGCAAGAGAAGGGGGCAAAAGGGAGGGAGACACTTTTAAGAACTACTAGACTGAGTGCAGACCCGTTGGGTCTGTTCCCCCAACATGCGGTTGCAGGGGGTGGGGGAGATGGGGGTGAAGAGGGGTGGAGGTGAGAGGTGGTGGGAGGGGTGAGGAGAGAGGGAGATGGAGAGGGAGGAGGGGAGGGTTTGGGGGAGGGTGTGAGAGGGTTCAGGGAGGGGGTGAGAGAGGTGGGGGAGGGGAGGAGAGAGGGAGGAGGGGAAGGGGAGAGGGGAAGAGTGTGGAGGGAGAGGGAGAGGGTGGGGAGAAAGTAGGGGAGAGGGAAGAGTGTGGAGGGAGGGGGAGAGTGGTAGGGGGAGGGGGGAGAGTGGGGAGGGAGAGGGAAGGGAGGGAGGAGAGAGGGGTGGGGGAGGGAGAAGTGGAAGTGGGGAGGGAGGGAGGGTGAGAGGTGTATGGGACAGAGGTAGAAGTGGGAGAGAGAGAGGGGAGGGGGTTGGGGGAGTGGTGGAAGAGGGAGAGAGGGGTAGGGAAAAAGGGGTGCAGGGAAGGGAGGGGGAGGGAAGTGGAAGTAGGGTGGGAGAGGGGTAGGGGGAGTGGGGGGGAGAGGGGGAGGGGAGAGGGGGAGGGGAGAGGGGGAGGGGAGAGGGGGAGGAGAGGGGGAGGAGAGGGGGGAGAAGGCAAGAGAATGGGGGAGAAGGGAGGGAGAAGGAGTGGGGACACTTTTAAGAACTATAATAAAGTTTAACGGGCAATTTACCTACTTGTCGGTTTTCCTTGGTCCTGAAAACTCCAATAACCCAATCAAAATGCCCATTCAGCGAAGGAGATTGCCTACGATTGCCCTCGACTGCCTTTAACTAAATAGCGACCCCACTCCACTGCACTACGAGTTAAAAAGAACCATGCCGACCAGTTTTTACTTGCGGAAAATTTTTCAACATGCAGAAAAATTTTCCGCGACCTAGCTGAGGCCGCGAGCATGCGTAAACGTCCCTCGAGCATGAAGGAGAGTTCCACTGACCTCATAGGACCTCCTAGGACCACATGTTGACCATGCTGCGAGTTTGAGTCCAGGGCAAACTCTTCTGAACTGGCGGATTAGGTCGTCGCAGTGCGACAGCCCCATTAAACTTCTAAGGAAGTAGAGGTGTTGGTGTGCTTTCTTGTTCATTGCTTCAATATGGGTGGTCCAGGAGAAGTTGTTGATGATATTGACTTCTAGGAACTAGAAGTTTTCAACCATCTCTATTTCGGCACCGCCAATTAAAACTGGGGTGTGTACCGCTTTGCTTAAAAACTGGGGTGTGTACCGCTTCGCTTCCTGAAGCTGATCACTTTCTCCTTTGTCTTGCTGACATTGAGAGAAAGGTTGTTGTGTTGACACCAGGATACGAGGTTCTCAATCTCCTCCCTGTGCTCCATCTCCTCATCATTTGATATCCGGCTCACAATGGTGGTGTTGTCGGCGAATTTGAAAATTGAATTAGATATGTACATGGTTGCACAGTCGTGGGTGTGCAAGGAGTAAAGAAGAGGGCTGCAAACGCATCCTTGTTGAGCACCAGTGTTGAGGATTATTGTGGAGGACGATTTGTCTCCTATCCTAATTGATTGTGTCTATTGGTCAGGAAGTTGAGGATCCGGTTGCAGAGATGAATGTTGACACAAAGTCCCACTAGTTTGGTTATAAGATTGGATGGTATAATGGTCTTAAAGGCAGAGCTGTAGTCTATGTATAGGAGTCTGACATAGGTGTCTCTCTTATCCAGGTGTTCCAGGATGAGAGAGGCTAGGTCTACGGTGATTTGTTGTGGCGGTAAGTGAACTGCAGGGCATCAAGGGCACTGGATAGAATGGATTTAATGCGTTCAATTACTAGCCTCATGTTGGTAGATGTCAAGGCCACTAGACTGTAGTCACTTAGGCATGAGGACTTACTTTACTTTGGCACTGGGATGACGGTGGTTTTCTTGCAGCAGGCCAGTACCTCAGAATGGAGTAGAGAGAGATTAAAGATGTCCACGAATGCTCCTGCCAGCTGGTCCCCGCATTTACTAAGGACAGGACCAGGAACCGTCTGGGCCAGTTGCTTTTCGCGGGTTTACCTTCAGGAGACCAATCTAACCTCTGCTGCAATCACCCTGGGGAGAGGCACCCTGGAGTCTGAAGCCCCCCCTCTGTTGGCTTTCTGCTAAAAACAAACATAGAAAGCATTCAGTTCATCGGATATGTAAGTTATTGGGGCAAATCCTACAAAATTATGGAGGAATTCGGGGATACGGACATGGACATTTTAAAGCTGGCTGTAAAGAAAAAAAAAACCCCAATCCACAAAGGAAGAACCAGTTTAAAACCTGTCTGTGGACCTGGGCAATACATGACTCTGTGAATGGTGTGTACAGGAAAGGACAGGACAGAGATAACGAGATTATCTTGGAAAGACAAAGGAAGGAACCAGGCCTCAGCGGACAGGGGTAAACAGCCCAGCAGCAAGACAATCTTCATCGTAAATGGCCCATCCAGGTGATGGGATAACGATCTGGTTGAGGTATCGTGACATCAGCAAACCCATTATCCTCGGAGGCCTATTGTTCATGCCAGATCGAAACTGGGAATCATCGAAAGACTCTTTTGTCCAGAGGACCTCCTGGGAGGTTTCAAGAGAGAAACTCGGGTATAAAGGGACAGGCAAGCCAGAACTAGCTCTCGTTTCTGCTCTGTTGGACGGCTTCTGGCCCTGTAAGTACCCCCAGACGACTTGGTGAAGTTCCTGAAATAGGGTAGAGGTTGAGAGAAGAAGGGGAAGGGGGGGTGCATCTGTAATTAAAATTGTGTAAAGTAAGTTTTTACGACCTGCCCGATAATTTTCTTTCCGTAGTCTTGGTTTAAAACATAAGTTTAGCCATGTATTATGTAGTATTGGTGAGATTCATTTCTCATTGTTTAATAAAGCCTGTAAATTTTAGACTTGCTTTGGTTTCTGGTTTGTTTTCTCTCATCAGCATGCTCTGGTCAAGTCAACATTTTTATCATATCCAATACAATACAATACCATTTATTGTCATTTGAAACCTCATTGAGGTTCAAACGAAATTTCGTTTCTGCAGTCATACATACAAAAAAAGAACCAAGACATAACACATTTTACACAAACATCCATCACAGTGAATATCCTCCTCACTGTGATGGAAGGCAAAGTCGTATCTATCCCCTGCACTCCCCATTCTTCTCCCGGTCAGAGTCAAAGCCCCCGGCGGGTGATAGTATATAAGTCCCGCGGCCATTCATGCCGCGCCAGGCGATGCAAGGCCCCGCTCATTGGTCTTGATGTTGGAGCCCCCGGTGGGCCCTAGCAAGTCCCGTGGCCATTAAAGCCACGCCGGGCGATGTAAGGCCCCGCTCCAGGTCATTTTCAACCCCGCATCTCGGGCGGGAGAAGTTGCTGCCACGGGAGCTCCGAAAAGCAGTCACCCACCAGGGACCCGCGAGCTCCCGGTGTTACCGTCCACCGGCCTGCAGCTGGAGCCTCCGAATCTCCGGGGTCAGGCAGCAGCAGCGCGCCACCACAGCTCCTCCCGTTCCGGACTCGGCCAGCTCCACGTTGGTAAGTAGTCTGCATGCTCCGCGACTGGAGCCCCAGGTCCGGTTGGAGGCCGCTCCACGGTGCTAGGCCCCAACTGCAACGGAGACCCGACAGAGAAAAGGTCGGGTCCTCCGTACAGGGAAAAGATTTAAAAAGTTTTCCCACCATAATTCCGAGGTCTAGAATGCAGAGGAACCCCTTTTTTGTATTCTCTCTTTGGAACCGCTCGAGTGGAGTGGTGGCCGTTTGACCCACCGACGAGAGAGAGAATCACTCGGGTAGTTGGGTCCAAAGTGGAGTAAAGGGAACTGAACCCCTACAGAATGGCAACTATGACAGGACCTCGGTGGTTTGGGATATATGACTTGCCAGAGGGGATGAGAGAATGTAGCAAGATGGAGGAGAGAATCTCCTCTTATCTGTTTAAAAAGATCAATCTCACCAAACAATGGGTGGTAGCACTTTTGACAGCACAGCAGCCCACAGCAGCTGCAGCACAATGGACGGAAAGCAAACTTTATAATAACAGGCAGGAAAAGGCAGTTTGGCTAGCGTGCCTATCACAGCAGGTAGGCAAACTGGAGAGACAGGTAGAGAGTCTTGAAGAGTAACTGAGAAAAGCTAGGGCCAGCGCTGAGGAAAGCTCTAGAGAAGGGGAAGGGCTATATGAGGAACTCAGTGAAGCCAGGCAGTGTATTTGGCAGGCTAGGGAATCCCACAGAAATGCCCAGTAATTCCTCCAATGCCAGGCGGTAGAGGCAAAGGAGAGGGAACGAAATGCCTAGGAACTCCTGACTCAGAATACACAGAGATACAGGGATGTGCATACAGGGTGGCCGTAATGAGCTAGGGGATTGTGATCATGGACCTTGCCAAGCAAGGATAGCTCAGCTGAAGGAGACTCTCTCCAAGACTACGGGACGGGTTCACCTGGTAGGATCAGGGGGGGTCCCCTGGGGGCAGAGGGCTCCCCTCAGCAGATGATTCCCCAGGGGCAAAGGGGAATAGGTCCGGGTCGGCAGGTGGGGTTCGGATTGTCCGGGGAGGAACAGGCCCAAGGAGGGGCAAGAGAACACCCTCGGTTAGCAGCATCTGCGCCATGTGTAGCACACCACGAGGTGGTGGGATTACCGATCATGGTGGGAGAGCCGGGGGGTAAAGGGGCAACAGCCCTGGGTAGGGCAGATGTGCCCGTTACGGCAAAGGAAATATGGTCCCCCGGTAGGGCAAGCAGATAGGGGGCCAATAGAGAGTGATATCATCATTCCCCATGGGGCACATGTGCTGAGGGGGATGGTGGCTCACGTTTCCAGGTTAACCAGAGCGGGAGACCCGTCATTGCATTTTATGGAGGTGCAGCAGGCAGCCGACATAAACCATTGCGATGAGGTTGAACGGGTGAAGCTACTACTGATGACCCTAGATTCCTACCTATGCAAGGCGATGACCTCCTGGGAATGGAGAAGACCTGAAACATGGGTAGCGGCACAGACGGCGGTTCTGGAGACCATGGGGTTGAATCAGGGTAGTCCTTTCGCAAGGGTGGGGGAGACGAAGCAACAGGTAGCTGAGTCCCCGGACATGTTTGCAGAAAGGCTGTGGGCAGTGTACGAGGGAGCGTGTGGGACGCCTTTAGATAGGCGGAATTTAGATGAGAGAACAGCCCACTGGCTGAAGACTCTGGTAGTGATTTGCCTCCCGCGAGTTACGGCAAAGGCCGGGCACTGGTTCGACCTAGCGGACCCAAACCTTAACGAGGCGGAGGTGATCAGGAAGCTCACGCTTGCGTATCGCAATGGAGAGAAAAGTGAGGAGAAGCCCTTTAAGGGCAAGGTGCACAATATAGGACCGGCACCCCCCAAAAGGAGGGAGTGGAAACAGGAAGGCAGCAGGACCTCTTCCGAGATGAGGCTGGTGTGCTACAGGTGTGGGAAGCCCGGGCACTACAAGAGGGAGTGCAGAAACTTAATTAGAGCAGTGGGGGATAGGACCCCGGTATCAGCCGACCCAGCCCCGGAAGAGGGAGCGGCAGTGTGGGGAACAATAGATGTAAAAGATCTATTGACCTATTTGCAGTCAAAGGCGGGAGGGTCACCTTTATGACTGCCAGCGAAACAGCCCACATTCCTATGCCCGTTAGAGTACGGCCCATGTGGGAGACCCTGGGTCAAGATGGAGGTTCAGGATGTGGTCGGGATTACCTGCTGGTCACAGGTGCTTCCAGTACCATTGTCCACACGGACAATCCCCGTACATCCCCTCTATCTAGTGGGGTGCCCTATAATCTTGTCGGTTTTATGGGAAACAAGAAGACAGAGTTTTTCTCTGTTCCCTTCTCCATTCGATTAGGAGCACTCCAGGTGCAGTGGAAGTGCGTCCTGATGAGTTGGGAGCAGGATGGAAAGGGGATACTAGGCACCGTCTTTATAGTGACCCACCAGGTCCTGGTGAACCTGAGGAACCACTGCTTGTGGGGCATAGCAGGAGAAGGGGCTGAGAGAGAGAAGGAGGTAATGGTCATCGAGAGGGCACCAGTGAGAGGGGCTCTGTGTGTCGTGAAGCCCAGAGAGGGGTACGATGTAGAGGCCCTAGTGAGGCAGACCCTGACAGAGTATCGAGGCCATGTTAAGCGAAATTTGGCCACATTCGCTACTCACAAGCACGACTGTGGAAGGGTCACAGGAACAGAGGTCAGGATAGATGGGGATTCTATGTCCCGACCGCAGGAACAGTGTAGTTTTCCCCGAGAAGCGGAGGCTGACTTAGAAGTCGCCCTGAGTTCACTGGTTAAGCAAGGTGTTATGAGGCCCATAGCCACCCACGTGAACTCACCGCTCTGGCCCATACAGAAGCCAGACAATTCCTAGAGGGCCACGGTAGATTATAGGGTCCTGAATAAGAACATTCCGGCTTGCGCACCAACTGTGGCAGCGTAGCAGACCTATTGGGGGAAATTACAGCGTCTGCATCTGTATATACGGTGCTAGACATCTCGAATGGTTTCTGGTTTATCCCGGTCAGGAAGGAAGACCAGTACAAATTTGTTTTCACATTCAAGGGGCAGCAGTACACGTGGAACTATCTTCCCCAAGGGTTCCACAATAGCCCCAGCATTTTCCACCAATGTATGGCGGAATGTTTAAAGGAATTTAGTGAACCCCACAAGATCGTCCAGTATGTGGACGATAGTTTGCTATTCACGGACACTAGTGAGGAACATGGGCCCCTAGTAAACGAACTGCTGGAGCTACTCTGTAAGAGCAGTTTAAAAGTAAATCCCAAGAAGGCACAGATAGGGTTAGATGAGGTAAAGCTCTTGGGACTGACCCTTAGGGTGGGAGAAAGGGGTATCGATACAGCAAGAAGGCAGGCAGTGCAGGAACCCCTAGTCCTAACGGACGTGGGGGGGTTAGGTCATTTCTGGGAGTCACGGGCTACTGCCGAGACTTTATAGAGGAGTATGCCGCGACCGCAGCACCTCTGCTCCGTCTGCTACGCAAAGGGGTAGAGTGGGAGTGGGATGAGCAGTGCGAGTCGGCATTCATCCATTTGAAGCGGAACCTGCAAAAGGCCCCAGCTCTGGGAGCCATTGACTACAGGGAGGAATTTTTCATGGAGGTAGCTGCAAGCAGCGATGGCCTGAGCGCAGTGCTCCTCCAGGAACGGCACGGCAAGTTAAGGCCTGTGGTGTATTCCTCCAGAGTCATCACAGGGGTAGAACGGTCCTATTCAAACTGTGAGCGTAACCTGCTAGCCACATACTGGGCAGTGAAGAGGGTACAAGTCTTCATAAGAATGTCCCCCATCACCCTCCTCACCCACCATACCCCAACCCAGATGCTGCTGGACGGTCGGATTAAGGATGGGACCGTTAGCAGTGCGAGGATCACTCGCTGGACCCTTCTCCTTTCCCAAATGGCCTTACGGGTTGAGAGGCTATGTGAGCCCAAGCTCGCAGCCAATTTGGTGTACCCAGGGGAGCCACACTGTTGCTCGGTGGAAGGGGTATGGGAGGCGGACTTTGGGCTTAGAGCAGGGTTATATCCCACGGGTAGGGAAATATACGTGGACGGGTCCAGTATCGTGTCCGAGGGCATAAGGCTCACAGGCTGTGGGATCTGGGACCCCGAGGCAGAGATAGCCCTAGCCCTTAAACTCCCACATACGTTAAGCGCCCAGCAGGCCAAGCTGGCGGCGGTAATGTATGAGGTAACCCATACTGAGCGTTTCCCCACTCCATACACCATATTTTCGGACAGCATGTTCTCATGCAATGCCTGCATGGAATATCTAGCCATTTGGTCCCGCCGAGGGTACACCTCATCGGACGGGAAGCCCCTGACCACTAAACCCATATTAGAGAGGATTATAGCAGCCGTAGGGAAGGGCAGTGATAGATATATCCATAAGGTGAAGGCCCATTCCAAAACGGAGCCACGGGGCGAGGGAAATCAGAGGGCAGATCGCTTGGCCAGAGAAGGAGTCAGGAGTGGGAAAGCATGGGATCCCTATGAGGAAGGACAGGTAGCTGCAGCCATGGAGCCGTCTCAAGAAAAGGAGAGTGCGGGAGTGGTTTTGGCCCCAGACCTGACCACGGTCCAAGGACAAGACCCCATTTTAAAGGCTGCCTCAGCAGCCATTTGCAGACAGGAGAAGATATAGGGACCGTATGGGGGTAAAGACATGTCAGTAAAGGAAGGCATGTTATTCAAGGGAGATAAGTGGGTAGTGCCTTCCCTGTACAGAAGGGAATTTTTAAAACTAGCCCATGAGGGTCCAGGGGCAGGTCACCCCGGGCCAGAGACCACATGGCAGAGAGTAGAGATAGCAGGATGGTAGCCAGGGCTCAGGGGAGACGTTTGTGACTTTTGTGCAAGCTGTCTGGTTTACGCAGCAAACAACCCAGACCCCCAGAAAAGGAAGGTTTCTATGGGACACATCAGGAAGGTGGAGGGGCCATGGCAGTTGATTCAAATCGACTACATCGGACCCCTTCCAACCGCTCAAGGGGGTTACAAGTACTGCTTAGTCCTTGTGGATGTGTTCTCAAAATGGGTAGCGGCCTTCCCTTGCAGAGCAGCCACTGCTATGGGTACGGCAAAAATCCTGGTTACGGAGGTGTTCACCAGGTGGGGACTCCCACAGTTCGTGGAGTCAGATCAGGGGAACCATTTCACGGGACAGGTCATGCAGTCCACCCTTAGAATACTGGGCATCAAGGCCAAGCGGCATGTGGCCTACAACCCCCAGTCCTCAGGTCCGGTAGAGCAGTTGAACCGGACAATAAAGGAAAGGATAAGGAAGGAAATAGGGGACTCACCCAGCCGGTGGGTGGAGGTTTTACCCCTGGTCCTTATGGGGATTCGGGCCAGCCAGTCCAGGAGTATGGGGTACTCTCCCCATGAGCTCATGCGTGTTATGGTCCCAGCCCTAATAAAGGGACAGCTCAAGGAAGTGAACCGGGACAAGTTTGTCAAGACGCTATTTGAACAACTTAGGCAGGTTCCCTGGCAGGCAGCCAGAAACGTGGGGGCCCAGCACCAAAGAAACAAGCTACTGCTGGAGCCTCGCAGTGCATTGCGAGTGGGCAGTGGAGGACCAGGTAATGGTCAGGAGATATGCTAAGGTAGGGGTGTAAGAACCCTTTTATGCGGGCCCATACAACATAGGGGACAAGGCCAGTGCCATGGTATATGCCATTCAACATACCCATAGAGTCAAATGGTTCCACATCAACCAGTGTCAATTGTTCGACCCCACAAGGACAGGAGAAAGTAAGAAAGGGGTACGTGTCAGGGAACAGGATCAAGAACAGATTGATCAGGTTGATGTGGAATCCGTAGGGGAGCCAGGTGAGCCCACAGGTAGTCAGCCTGAAGTAGCCTGCTGTGTCCCAGGGCGAGGACTGGAAGCAGCGGGGAAGGATGCTGACTCCAGCCCTCCGCAGGCAGGTACCGTAGACTGACTAAAAGAGGCAGAACTAGCAGAAGCAGAGGAGATGGAAGTATCACCTCTGGTGTGGGAACCCTCGGTAGGACGTAGGAGTAACAAGGTCACTAAACCCCCAGTAATGTGGTCCCAATCCCTAATTAAACTTAGGACAAGGACCGGCCACAGGAGGAGCGGGAAGAAGAGTGGCCGAAACAGGGCACTACGGAGTGCGGCTGGATGGAGCCCAGTCTCCGCAGGGAACATAGGGGGATCTTGAAACACCGTAGTGCAATGGGAGGTGAGGGGCAGGCAGGCCCCTCGACAGGAGGAGTTCTGGCCTGCATGTGTGGGCCCACCAGAGGGGTAGCCCCAGCATGATGGGGACCGGTTATGAGTTGGCCACCCGGAGACGGGTGGCGTTGTATATAGCATTGGTTTGTGTGTGAGTAGATGTAGTTAGCGTTTGGTAATTAGATATAGGGTTTTGTATAGATAGAGGGGAGTACAGGGACGGACAGTACGGGAACGTCGGCTGCATCGAAGGGATGGGCCGTGGAAAAGTAGACCACAACAGACAAAGACAAAACCCCGAATGCCATTATTAGGATGGTAGTCGCTACCATTGGCCGGATGGCCATTCTTCCATGGGTGTGATGAAGTGCAGGGAGGCAGATAGCTTTGTGGAGGCAAGGAGGTGTTTTGCTTTGTTTTCCGGATGGGTAGCCCCGCCGTATGGATGATGGCAACAATGTGCCTCCGGATGTGCGTGGCGCGTTGCGGGGACACGGAGGTGTCCATTGTATACTGGTGCTCTGCGGGCAGAGCACCCCATGTGTCGACTGGGCAAGGAAACCCGGTAGGCGATAGCCAGGCCCGATACTCCCATGAGGGGAGATGGCCTGGGTGGCTGGGGTCAAACTCGACCAGGTTCTCCAGCTACAGGCAAGCCAGAACTCGCTCTCTTTTCTGCTCTGTTGGACGGCTTCTGACCCTGCATCGATCTAGCTGTAAGTACCCCAAGAGGTCTTGGTGAAGTTCTCGAAATAGGATAGAGGTTGAGAGAAGCGGAAAGGGGGGTGCATCTGTAACTAAAATTGTGTAAAGTAAGTTTTTACGACGTGCCCGATAATTTTCTTTCCATAGTTTTAGTTTAAAGCCTAAGTTTAGCCACGTATTATGTAGTGTTGGTGAGATTCAATTTCTCATTGTTTAATAAACCCTGTAAATTTTAGACTTGCTTTGAGTCTGTCTTGGTTTCTGTTTTCTCTCATCAGCATGCTCTGGTCAAGTCAACCTTTTTATCATATCCCACCATAATTCCGAGGTCTAGAACCCAGGGGAACCCATTTTTTTGTATTCTCTCTCGAGTGGAGTGGTGGCTGTTTGACCCACCAACAAGGGAGAGAATCACTCGGGTAGTTGGGCCAAAAGTGGAGTAAAGTGAACTAAACCCCTACAGATTGGGTCACCAATGATGTTGCCTGACCTTGCTTTTGCAGCCAGTTATCATATTCAGACCTGGCCATGTTCTCCGTGTGTCCGAGCGATTACACTGGGACTCAAGTTTGTCCAGGTATTGTCTCTTGGCATCCTTGATGGTTTTGCAGAGATCATAGCGGGCCTTCTTGTACCGCTCGGAATCATTTGACCTGTATGCAGCGGACCTAGCCTTAACCTGTAAATGTACCTCGCGGTTCATCCATGGTTTCCTGTTGGGGAACACTCAGATTACCTTTGTCAGTACAAAGACATCCACGCACTTGCTGATGAAGCGTGTCTTGGCACTCATTTGGGTGAGCTGCGGAATCCCTGAATATGGACCAGTCCACTGACTCAAAGCAGTCAAGTAAGATGTCATCCGTGTCCGTTGACCAGAATTTCACTACTCTCTGTACACCGTGTTTAAATGTCGCTCATTGGACGCCATTTTTAACACACCTCACCCAACAATTTCCTTTGAAAGATTGAGGGAAATCTGCTCTCCCACAGAAATGACTGATATCTAAAGACATTGTGACCAGATACATTGCTATTTCAGCTTACATGATAACCAACGGACACAACAGGCGAGGAGCAAGGCTGGTAGGTGAGGTAACGGGGGTCTGGCCAGCCACGGTTTCAAGGCCGGTTGGGGGAGGCGCCCCCTGGGCACAAAGGTGGAAAGTCGAGGAGAGGGATGTAACTTCACTGGTCGATCCACATATCCAAGGAAGGTGGTGGCTGGAGTCCCACAGTAACCTGGGGCTCGCCTGGATCAAGCACCACACATAAGACCTAGTGCGAGGATTGGACTTTGGAAAACCTGGCGCCTCTTGCATGTGAGCTCAGTGGAATTTTTCTGTACAATGTCCAGTCGGGGATGTACTTACGTATGCCAATACTGTACTGGACTGTATGTGTGAAAATAAATTCACTGCGTTTGCACATGTTACAATAAAAGCACCTTTCAACCTTTGAATTTTAAACTCTCAAAGCAGTACAATTGCTACTAGTTAACAACTCCAGCAATTTTTTTTTTTTTTACTACATTTGCTGCTTACATCCTGATAGTATTTGGAGCCATTTTTACATTTGTCAATGAATGGTCAGTGGCACATATGTTTTCTGGGAACAGATCCACAGAGAATGAGTGGGGAGTTTGGTATGAAAGTCATGAAAGTTATTATGACTTGTGAACTCAGCCACTTGGTGCTTGAAGCTGAATCTCCAATCTCAAAGTGCAAAGTACAATACATATTTACATAGTGTGTCCTCTGGACGAAATTAGTAAAATGCAAATATTGCACCATTTTAGTCTTTATATTGTTTAATATTATTTATATTGTTTGTTTACAAATACACAGGACAAGATGTTAAAAGTCCAAAGTGCCAAATATCAATTTACTCCCGATGGTGATGGGAGCCTTCTGCACTCAACTATGCTCCTCCGATGTTGAGAAAGGCTAGGCAGACACGTCATTGAGGTCAGCAAGTGGGCACCTACTTTCATCGATGTTTCGCTGATTGAACCCACAACGTTTCCAGTAGGCTCAGCGGTGCATTCTGCTGTCCCAGAACCACCCCCCCGCTGCATCTGTCTAGTCGGTTATTTGGGAGACCAAATGGGTCTTTCCTCTTTTTGGGGGGAAAACACAAAGACAACTGTAAATAATTCATCGCAATTTTAATTGCATTGATTATCTACTCAGTTTTAAAATTTTGAGTGTGGACAAGTAACTTTGCAGACCTATATATCTATCATTGTAGCTGCCTTTAATAATATGTTAATACATGAGATGGCTACACTGATTTTACTGATCTTGTCATGGAGGTTTCAATAAGAGCCAATTAATATGCAGATTCATGAATTGTCCTGAATAATACTGATCAAAATTCCACACACCTGATGACTGGTTTCAAATGACTTAAATAATCCTTGCAAGTTAATTTGTGGACAGGCTAATTTGTAATTTTATAAAATGGTTCTTATATTAATAAAGATCTCCTATCCATTTAATTAAATAAATCCTGAATTTTCCCCTGACAATGAATAGGAGAAGGGGGGTACACAAAAAGCTGGAGAAACTCAGCAGGTGCAGCAGCATCTAAGGAGCGAAGGAGATAGACGACGTTTCGGGCGGAGATCCTTCTTCAGACATGGGAGAAGTTTGAATGGCCCATTCTGATTCCTACCTTTCAATAAGTTGTGTTTCTTTGAACCTCAGTGTAGGTGCAGTCATAGATCATGTCCCCAGTTTTACTGCTTGGGTGCCCATCCCAAATATGGAAACTTTATTGCCCCTAAGATTTGTTACGAAGTGACTGCAGAAACAAAGGAACAAAAGGAAATTCCGTGGAACAGAACACCTCAACTCAGTCTGCCTAAACCTACCTGATCTCCCAGTTGCTAAACACTTTAACTCTCCCTCCCATTCCCACACTGACCTTTCTGTCTTGGGCCTCCTCCATTGTCAGAGGGAGGCCCCGTGCAAATTGGAGGAACAACACCACATATTTTGCTTGGGCAGATTGCACCCCAGCAGTATGAATATTGACTTCCCTAACTTCAAGTAACCTTTGTCTTCTCTCCCTCTCCATTCCTCCCCCCTTCCAAGTTCTCCGACTAGTCTGACAGTCCTCGTTTCCATTTTATCTATATTTGGTTTGTTGTTACCTTCTCCTAGTTAACAATATCTATTCTACTTTCCTTGATCTCCATCGCCTTTGTCTCATTTTCACACCTTATCTCTGATTTTCCTCTCTGCTAATTCACTGAAGAAGGGTCTCGACCCGAAACATCACCCATTCGTTCTATCCAGAGATGCTGCCTGTCTGCTGAGCTACTCCAGCATTTTGTGTCTATTAAAGGAAATTCCACGTGGAAGGCACTCCAGATGTTTGTTTATACCAAAAATAGACACAAAATGCTTCAGACTGAAGAAGGGTTCTTACCTAAAATGTCACCTGTTCTTTTTCTCCAGAGATGTTGCCTGACCCGCTGAGTTATTCCAGCATTTTGCGTCTAATAAAGGAAATTCCAGCCTACCACAGTCTGTTGCAGCAATCCTGTCAGAATTTCTAAATTACAATACTTATTTATGTAATGCATCGTCTGGTTGAAATTATTTAAATGCTTCCTATGGTGCTTAAATGCACCATTTTAGTTTATGTTTCTTTCGGAAATGCGAGCCTGCATCCATACGGGAATTAAGTGAGTAATCGGGCGATCTGTCCTTCAATGGATTTGTCTGAGTGATTAATCTTGGCCTGGATACTGAAAGAGATTCATAAGGATGATGAAACAAAACTGCTTCAGTGAAGCAATGTAATCTGATAAGAAAAGATACATTTCGACAAGAAAATTGTCAGGTACCTGCAAAATCCACAATTTTGCCTTGAGGTGGGGATACTCAAACCATGCAGGGCCCTATTGATTTATGAGATGAGATAATTCTACTGAAGAGTGACATTTGATACTCAGATATTGGTGAAGAAGCAGATGCAGCAACAGAAGGCAGACATTAATATTGTCCAGGGAAAGTTGACTGGTTTAGTTGCAGTATATACTGTATCTAGAATGCACGTGAGATGAGAGGGGAATACTAGAAATAATGGGCAGTTTTTAGCATCTACTCTGTTATTCATTGAGATCATGGCTGATCTGTATCTTTATTCCATCCAACCACCAGGTCACATATGCTTTTGAACGTTTGTGCAACAAAATCCATTTGTCGGTCTCAGATTTAACATTGTTAATTGAGCACAAGATGCTGCTTTTTGAGTGAGGGTTTCATATTTGTCGGTATCAAGAAATGCTTCCTCAAAAAATTGTTTACACACTTTTGTGCTGGACTCTCCACCAATAGAAGAAGTTCAAATCAATTTTCATCAGAAATTGCATTCAAACTGTTTAAACGCCTCTTGCTTCTTAACATTTTGTGCTTAAGATACGAGGTCCAATATACATAATTTCCCACCATCATCTAACACTTGGATCTGGGACTATTCTGGTGATGAATAATGAATGAATCATGAAAAAAGAATCCAAAAGTGGTGAGACACTGGACATTAGACATAGACTGAGTAAGCTGTTCAGAATAACAGAATTTTTAACCGATGATTAAAGTAAAATTAAAATAGCTTGCAGTTAAAATCAAAGTTCTCAGATCAAACCTTTGCACTATATATATCTGGTTCTTAGATCTAACTTTCGCATTGAATATTATAGCTATTTTTTTCACATGAGATAACTAAATTGTAACTGAAGTAAAAAATAGGCTGTATTTCCTCAATGGCTTAAATATACTGTAGGCACCACAGCCTATGTAACTTCTGTGAGACAAAAAACATCTTCTTTTTCAAAATGTATAAAAAGGTTATTGCAAGCTCAAACTATTCCACTAGGTTAAATCCGTTTTCATCACCAGCTACAGTCAAGGATGTTAACAAGTCAGATGTCCATTTTATATGCCAAATATATTGCATGCATATTAATCTTATAATATCCATGTTTACTAACCTTGTTAATGGGGTTTGTGATGTGTGTTACCTTGATGACACAGAACTTGGGACTCAGATTATATTTTGAATCATTTTTAGTTTTGCCTTTTGAGTGCTCTATGTTTGTTTATAAGCCTATTTATTACCTTACTTTGACATTTTTCCCCTTTTCATATTTATTTAGACCAGCATCTCCATTTGCTTCTAATAGACATTACCCTGGCATTTTTGGGAACAGTGTAAATCAGTAGATATAGTCCAACCAGATCAACATCCGATACATTTAGTCTTTAACTTACATTTTTGTCTTGACTACTGATTTAACTTATTTGTTTGAATTCAGCGTCAAAGTACTCTAGTTCTCTGTCAGTTTGAATCAGTCCACTTGAATTTCTGAATTGCGGCCAATTTAAAAATTTTCATCCTACACACTCGTGGGTCAGATATTTAATCCCGGTCTGTCACTGATGCCTGATATCATTAGTGATGCAGCTCTGAGAAATAAATGTCAACCTGACAACTCTTGTCTTAATCATTGATACAGAAAATCAAATTATCATTCAAAAGCTTTGTAGTTAATAAATTATTAATTGTTCATGTCATTTTTGGATTAGTATAGTCAGACTTGGGCAATACTTCACATGACAAGAAAAAAACATAATGTAAACTTACAGTCTTTAGTTTTGTTGTTTTATCTTAATTGCACAATATATATAACATAATGAATATGCACACACACATATCTTGTATTGTGATTGTAACAATGAAGATAAAGTAACAAGATTAAAAGACTACTGTAAGTTTACATTATAAACATATACGTACATACATATACAGACACACACACACACACACAAATATATATGCATATATATCTATCTATATATCTATCTATATATCTATCTATCTATATATATATATATAGAGAGAGAGAGATAGATATACATGTGTATGTGTATGTGTGTGTGAGTGTATATATGTATATATAAATGGGTAAAACTGCACAAAATGTGATAATTTAGTAACATTTCATTTGATATATGTTTTCATGAAATATTTGAATATTTCACCTTTGAAACTCTGTATAATGTTTTTTTCTTGCTATTTATTTTACACACAGCTTCATCAAACACTTGATCGTTATACCATCTCATAATAAGACAGATGGAAAACAGTATTGCCTGACCCCAACAGATTGCTTTTGGTGTAATCCCTTCCAGCAGTCTTCACAGCATATAAAACAAATCAAGAATTGACTACTAATTACCAAGAAAATCTTTAATCATGTGTCATATATAATTTACATGATACAAAAAGCAAATCAATCTAATTAGTTGCATCTTTTGAAAGTTAACCCTTGGAGACCCTTTGCTGCAGTACTGGTGTGGCACTTCACTAATTTGACAAGGTTAGCATTTTCCAGTTGAAAGGAGCAGTATAAATAATAAATTATGGCATGGGCTGAATGATTTATGCTCATTTTCATATAATTTTTCGCATAAATGTTTTTAAAATATTGAAGATCTTCAATGTGTTCCAGTTCTCGACAAAAAATAGTTGATGCTTAAGAAGTTTTTCCTGTAAAATCGGTATGACAGTGCTATGATAAGAACTTATATGACTGAATAAATCTTCACCCAATTGCATCTCTCTGAAATATTCTTTGTTTTTATTATATTTCTTATTTAAAATCAATTAAAAAACAATTACATTGGCATAATTAGTGGCAAGATGATGTAAAATCTTTACTTAAAAAATGCTATTAAAAATCTCTGAAGATTAATTGATTTTTGGGACAAAAACCAGACAATACTCAAATGATACACAATAGGGATATTTTATATCATGAAAATGATTAGAAATATGTAAATAATTTTCACCAGAAGGAAAGTAATCCTTTGAACAATATGTCACCATTTTATGATCATATTAAGTATTTTGGGATTTCTTTGCTTTTGTTTATCATAAAATAATGCATTATTGCCATGGCAGACTTTGAAGCATGGGTGATTATTATTACTATACCAAAAAACAATGTGATGTTTTTTGGTTAACAACAATGTTGTCAAGTCAAGAGAGTTTATTGTTATGTGTCCCAGATAGGACAATGAAGTTCTTTTTTGCTGCAACACAACAGAATATTGTAAGCAAAAATGCAGAACAGTTCAGTTCAATATACACATAAATAAGCAGATAAAGTGCAATAGGCTGTTACAGTTCAGTCTGTTTGTTGGCAAGTTTATTAGCCTGATGGCTGTGGGGAAGTAGCTGTGGGGAAATGTTCCTGAACCTGGATATAACAAATCCCAGGTTCCTGTACCTTCTGCCCGATGGTAGCGGAGAGATGAATGCATGGCCAGGATGGTGTTTGTACATGATGATGTTGGCTGCCTTTTTGAGGCAGTGACTGCGATAGATCCCTTCGATGGTGGAGAGGTCAGAGCCGATGATAGACTGGGCAGTGTTCACAATTTCTGCATCCTTTTCTGCTCCTGGACGCTCAAGTTGCCGAATCAAGCCACGATGCAACCAGTCAGCATGCTCTCTACTGTGCACCTGTAGAAGTTCGAGAGAGTCCTCTTTGATATACCGACTCTCCGTAGTCTTCTCAGGAAGTAGAGGCGCTGATGTGCTGGGACCAGGAAAGATCTTCAGAAATGTGGACGCCCAGGAATTTGAAGTTCTTGACCCTTTCCACCATCGTCCCGTTGATATAAATGGGATTGTGGGTCCCTATCCTACGCCTTCCAAAGTCCACAATCAGTTCCTTGGTTTTGCTGGTGTTGAGAGCCAGGTTATTGTGCTGGCACCATTTGGTCAATCGGTCGATCTCACTTCTATACTCTGACTTGTCCCCATCAGTGATTCGTCCCAACAACAGTGGTGTCGTCAGCGAACTTGATAATGGAGTTCGCACTATGTCCGGCTATGCAGTCATGAGTATAGAGCGAGTAAAGCAGAGGGTTGAGCACGCATTCCTTGAGGTGCTCCCATGCTGATTGTTATCGAGGATGACACATTTCCACCAATATGGACAGACTGTGGTCTGTGGAAGAGGAAGTCGAGCATCCATTTGCAGAGGGATGCGCAGAGACCCACATCTGAGAGCTTGTTAACGAGCTTGGAGGGGATGATTGTGTTAAATGCCGAGCTGCAGACAATGAATAACAACCTGACATATGGGTTTTTGTTGTCCAAGTGGTCCAGAGCAGAGTGGAGAGCCAGAGAAATAAATAGGATATCATATCTGTCTTCATTTTTCTGGAAACATTCTGCATATGGATAATAATATTGCTCTATAAAATGGACACTGATATGATTTGCTATTTCTTCAAAATAAGTAGTGATTCTAGTTAGATAAAACAATGAAATCAATTTAAGTAAATTATTATCTCCCTTCCAAATACGAGTTATATACTGTACATATTGATGACAGAGAAAGCATCATTGCTTGCATTTTCTGTATATTATGACAAATCATGATGCCTTTGTTAGGTATTAAGTCCAATAGTAAGTGGATTATGGTATTTACAAAACAGGTCTGTTAAACCATTCCTAGAAAAAACAGAAACTATTAATCAGCAGAAGAATCTTAAAAAAAGTTGAAGAGGTAAAGTAAAACTCTGATAATCCATCATTCATGGGACTTTGACTGTTGCCAGGATGTTGGCAATTAATACACAGCATACTTTCAATTTATTTTTTATGTTACTCTGTAATATAATACACTTTGCAATGAGATTCAAGAGAGTACTGAATCAAGGCTTCATACTTGGGTAAGAGGGCCCTAGTTGAAATTAAACTTGGGAACTGGAGCCTTGACGTTGATAACCCACAATTGTATGATTCAGATTAACCTAATTTGTTAAAGTTTCACATGTTAGTCAATGCATGGTGATAGCAAATGAATTGCAATCTTTCATCAAACATATTTTTAAAATGTAATCTTTGGATATGAAGATGGCTTACAAGACCAACATTTATTGGTTATCGCTGGTTACCATTAAGGTGGCTGTGACAAACAAAGTCAGAGTCTAATTATCAAAATGAACCTTTTGGCCCAACTCATGCATGCTGACCAAGATGTCCCATCTACAATAGCCCATCTGTCTGTATTTAGCCCATATCCTCCTAAACCAGTCCCATCCATGTACCTGTCCAAATATCTCCTCTCATCCTCCTCAAAATGTAAATACAGAGAACTGCAGTCAATGCTGGTTAATACACAAAAGGACACACAGTGCTGGAGTAACTCAACCCATTAGGCAGCATGGATAATGCTGGAGAACATGGATAGATGTTGTTTCAGGTTGACACTCTTCCTCAGACTCTTGTTATTGTACTTGCCTCAACTATTTCCTCTGACAGCTTGTTCCATATACCCGCCACACACAACGTGAAAAATATCACATTTCAGGTTCCTATAAACCAACCCCTCCCATGTTAAACCTACACCCTCTAGTTACGATTCCTCTACCCTGTGATAATGACTATGTACATTAATGATATATTTGATCCTCGTGATTTTATATTCCTCCACAAGAGGAATATACACCCCTAAATCTCATGCACTCTAAGGAATAATATTATAGTCTGCCCAACCTCTTCCACTGGCTCAGGCTTGTTTTTTTTTAGTTTAGTTTAGAGATACAGCACAGACAGAGGCCCTTCGGCCCACCGAGTCCACACCAACCAGCGATCCCTGCACATTAACACTACCCTACGCCCACTAGGAACAATTTTACTCATACATCAAGCCTACATACCTATACGTCTTTGGAGGGGGAAACTGAAGATCTCGGAGAAAACCCACACAGTCACAGGGAGAACGTACAAACTCCGTGCAGACAGCACCCATAGTCGGGATCAAACCCGGGTCTTCGGTACTGCAAGTGCAGGAAAGCAGCAGCTCAAGCGCTGTGCCACCATGGCTGCCCTCAAGCACTGGCATTATCCTTGTAAATCTACTTTGAACACTTTCCAGCTTAATGGCATTTGCCCTATAACAGGGTGAATAAACATGAACATCATACTCCAAAGATGGACAGAAAAAGCTGGACTAACTCAGCCGGACAGGCAACATCACTGGAGATAAGGAATGGGTGATATTTCGGGTTGAGATCCTACTTCAGGTGTAGTCTCACCGATGTCTTGTACAACATAATGTCCCAACTTCTATACTCAATTCCCTGACTGATGAAGTTCAACATGCTAAAAGATTTCTTCACCACCAGGCTACTTGTGAAGCCACTTTCAATGATCTAAGTACTGCTCTGATACTTGCAGCAATACTGTTGATATTCTCAGATGGAAATTAATCCCTACAACAGAATAGGTGGGCAGGGTACATATTTGAAATTAGACTTCAGGTCTTGGTTAGGTTAAACTTGCAAGCAGTAAATTCTAAATTTGCATCAGTTTACTGAGTGCTTACTTTGTAATTTTGAGCCACTGGATCATAAACTAGCCTTCAAATGAGCAAAGGGTAATGGGGGTGGTAAGGAGGGACTGAGGGGACTGAGCAATGGTCTTATGTGGCATTGCTGGGAGCAATGGTGCTTATCTCAGCTTCAGGCCTGCACTTCATCCTCTAGGACCTAGACCGCCAGGGGACCTATGTGAGGATTTTGTTTGTTGATTTTAGTTCTGCATTCAACAACATTGTGCCAGAGCTAATACACTCCAAATTTTCCAAGTTGACTGTTCCTGAACCCCTCTGTCTGGGGATCACCAGCTTCCTGACAGACAGGAAGCAGCATGTGAGGTTGGGAAAGCACATCTCAGACCCGCAGACCCTCAGCATAAAAGCACCGCAAGGCTGCATACTCTCCTCTCTCCTCTACTCTCTCTGCACCAATGACTGCACCTCCACTAATTCCTCTGTCAAGCTTCTCAAGTTTGCGGACAACACAACCCTGATTGGACTGATCCAGGGTGGGGAGAATCTGCCTACAGATTTGAAGTGACACAACTGACAGCCTGGTGCCATCCAACAACCTGGAGCTCAATGCTCTTAAGACGGTGGAATTGATTGTAGACTTGAGGAGAGCTCCCCCTCCCCTCACCCCACTCACCATCAACAACAACACCACAGTCACATCTGTGGAGTCTTTTAAGTTCCTGCGAACCATCATCTCCAAGGACCTTAAATGGGGGGGAGAGGGGGGCACCATTGACTCCACAGTAATAAAGCCCCAACAGAGCAAATACTTCATGCGGCAGCCGAGGAAACAAAATCTGCCACAGGCAATGTTGGTCCAATTCTACACGGCCATCGTAGAGTCTGTGCTCGTGTTCTCCATCATGGTCTGGTTTGGCTCAGTCGTGAAGCACGACATCCGGAGGCTGCAACGAATCATCCGATCTGATGAGAAGGTTATTGGCTGCAACCTTCCCTCCATTGACGAACTGTACGCTGCAATGGCCAGGAAGCGAGCGGGTAAGATCATCTCTGACCCCTTTCACACTGGCCACAAACTCTTTGAATTACTTCCCTCTGCAAGGCGACTCCAGACTGTCAAAGCTGCCACAGCCAAACATAAAAACAGCTTTTTTCCACAAGTAGTAGCTCTATTCGATAACCAAAAATCTGTAGCCTCATTTTGCTCTGGTATTTTATTTAATTCACATGTTTAATCAATAATATTTTATTATTAATGTTTAATGTTTTATGTGTCATTCCTATATCACTGTATGTCATGTTGTCACATGCGGGCGGAGCACCAAGGCAATTTCCTTGTATGTGAATACTTGGCCTATAAACGTATTAATTAATTAATTAATTCATTCATTCATTTACCTCTTGTAAAACCTACCTTGTGGCACCAACATTTTGAATATGGGTAGTTAGGCTGCATTTACACTTTGTAATATTAAACACAGCAGGGCCCAGCAGGGTCTGAGGAAGGGTCTCGACTCGAAAACGTCACGAATCCATTGTCTCCAGAGATGCTGTCTGACCTGCTGAGTTACTCCAGCACTTTGTGTCCATTTGTGTATTAGTCAGCATCTGCAGTTATGGAGTCATAGAGTCATAGAGTCACACAGCTTGTGAGCAGGCCCTTCGGCCCACATTCCACACACGGACCAATATGCCCCATGTACATTTGTTCCACGTCCATGCTTGGCCTTTAACCCTCCAAACCTATCCTATCTGTGTACCTGTCCAAATGTCTCTTAAATGTTATGATAGTAACTGCTTCAACTACCTCTCCGGCAGCTTGTTCCATCAATTCCACTGCCCTTTGTATTTAAGTTACCCTTCAGATTCCTATTAAACCTTTCCCCCCCTCCTCACCTTAAAACTATGTCCTTGGGTTCTTGATTCTCCTACTTTGGGCAAAAGACTTTACCTCATTTATTCCTTTCATATTTCTTTGTTTCTACACCGGGGTCTTCATCAGCTGTGTTACTGAGAACCTTGTTTGACAAAAAACTTGAGCATTTCAGTTATGCACTTTTTTATTTACAAATCTTTGGTGTAAATGTTCAGCCTTTACCATTATTTTGATAGTTACACTCCAGGACAGCAATGCTCACACTACCTTCCATTCATTACTGTAAACTAAAAAGCATGTTGAAGCAACGACCAAGCGGCACACCAACGCCTCTACTTCCTTAGAAGACTTAGAAAGTTTGTCATGTCCCCTACAACGCTGACCAACTTCTATAGATGCACCATAGAAAACATTTTCTCAGAATGCGTCACAGCTTGGTTTTGGAACAACTCCATCCAAGACTGTAAGAAATTGCCCCGAATTGTGGATGCAGCACAGGTCATCACACAAACCAACCTCCCTTCTATTAATTCCATTTATACCTCAGGCTAGCTCGGCATGGCCAGCAGCATAATCAAGGACAAGTCGCATACTGGCCAGTGCCTCTTCTCCCATCAGGCAAAAGGTGTAAAAGTATGAAAACGCACACCACCAGATTCAGGGACAGTTTCCTCCCAGGTGTTATCAGGCTACTGAATCATTCTACCACAACCAGAGAGCAGTGCTGAACTACCATATACCTCTGATGTCCCTCGGACTAGCCTTGACCTGACTTTGCTGGCTTTACCTTGCACTAAATGTTATTCTATTATCATGTATCTATGCACTATAAATGGAATGATTGTAATCATGTATTGTCTTTCTGCTGACTGGTTAGCAACAAAAAGTTTTTCACTGGTTACGTGACAATAAACTAAACTGAACTGAAATTGAAACAGAACTGAATTGAGCTTCAAAGATAAGTAGCTTTGTCCTTTTTGGTGTTTCTTGCAGTTTATTATAAAGACTGCAGATACACCTTGGCAATTCAATGTTACAAGGTTGTTGATTCTTCTTTTGTTCATCATATATCAAATCCTGTGGCTGGTAGTTCTTTTCTGATGCTTTATATCCCAAAATGTATCCTATTATATAAAAGAAAGATTTATGATCAATGGAAGTTTGAACAAGAAAAATAGTTTGTTTTCTTTATTATGTCTGTCATGTCCTCAGAGCATCCCAAACCTCTGTCAATTTCTTATTTCCAAACTGTAGTTTGTATAACTATAGACTTATCTTGAAAAAAAAATTATTTGTATTTTCTGTCAAGTTCCGACAGAAAACAAATTATTTTGTTTTAAATATGTTCGTTGAGAATAGTAAAATTGGATTTTGTATCAAAATGCAGCAATAATGGAAGATTTTAAACATGTCATGCAATGGTACATAATTGGGTGGCATGATGACATAGTGGTAGAGCTGCTGCTTAACAGCGCCAGAGATCCAGGTTCGATACTGACTATGAATGCTGTCTGTACGGAGTTTGTACATTCTCCCCGTGACCTGCTTGGGTTTTCTTTGAGATGTTCGGTTTCCTCACACATTCCAAAGACGTGCAGGTTTGTAGGTTAATTGGCTTCTGTAATAAATGCATAAATGTAAAAATTGTCCCTGGTGTGTTTAGGGTAATGATAATGTGTGGGAATCGCTGGTCGGTGTGGACTCAGTGGGCTGAAGGGCTTGTTTTCCATGCCGTGTCTCTAAACTAAACTAAATTGTTCAACTACATGTCGGATTTATGAGTGTGCACCTGAGTCGGAGAGCCTTTCCCACCAATAGCACATGTCAGAAATTGGGTGGTCACCCCATCATTTTTGTGTGTGATTAGTTTAGTTTAGAGATAAAGCACGGAAACAGGCCCTTCGGGCCACCGGATCCATGCTGACCAGCGATGGCTGCATATTAACACTATACTACACACACTGGGGACAATTTTACACTTATACCAAGCCAATTACCCTACATACCTGTACATCTTTCGAGTGTGAGAGGAAACCAAAGATCTCAGAGAAACCCACGCAGATCACGGGGAGCACATACAAACTCCATACAGACAGCACCCATAGTGGGGATCGAACCCGGGTTTCCAGTACTGCAAGTGCTGTAAGGCAGCAACTCTACCTCTGTGCCACCGTGCCGCTCCGAATAGTATGTTCCAGATGGAACAGCCCACCTGTGGTGAGTGTGCATGGGCAAAATCATTCTTCTGTAAGGAAATCAATTAAATTTCAGTTTTATGGATTTGTTTACAGAAGTATACTAGCAAGCAGCCACAAATAACTTAAAACATATGGTGTACAGAAACACACATTGCCTGCTACCCATTCAGTGCTAATGAGAAATATTATTTTTTAAATCGCAAACAAATATTCATAGACTGAACTAAATGTCGGCTTATACACCTTCACTTAATAACCTTTTTTTTTTCTTTAAAAATACCTTTTATCATATTTTATGATAATATTTATGGCATTTACCTGGAGTAAAGAAAAGAACCTTACGATCCACTTGCTTGACGACTGAGAACATTGGTCTCCTTATACAACCAAATACACTTACTTCACATTATTATCTGGTAAAGGTCACCAAGAAGATTAAATAATACATGATCAAAAATTAGATTAGCCTAAATTTCCAATAATGGTATTAATTTATGCAAATAGTAAAAACGATTAAAGCAGAAGATAAATTAGATGCAAGCATTAAATCAGCAGGTAGAAGTGTGAAATCCACAGTGATTGCCAGGTTTGTGTTTCTGAAGAAGTAAGCAGAAAATGAATGGCGAAGGGTAGAAAAGGGGAGAATAAGCAGGATAGCACTGAAAAGCAGGCACCCAATATGATTAGTATGTTCCCGTTCTGCCTATTTTGGCCACCTGCTGCCTGCTCATTAAAATAGTGTAGCTGTCAGCAAATACTAACCCTTAACTATGTTGATTTGCACCTTAGCAAGAAGGGTACTATCTTTGGAGTGCTTGGCCAGTTGAAATGTGTCTGCGTTGCATAAAACTCATCTCACCCCTTGCAAAGGAGTTTCATTATGGATTCAGGAACAGAAAGGAATGCAAATACATTTTAATCAAAAAGACATTCCACCTATTATACTATAAACATTGGGCTGGCAAGATATAGAAGCAACAGGATTCGCAAATGAATCATGGGGTTATTTGGGGTAAACCGTTAAGTTATTCCAGCATTTTGTGTCCTTTTGTGTATTAACCAGCATCTGGTTAAACAACCAGTTCTTTGTTTCAACATTTGTTTTTTCGACACTGTTTCAACACTACATATAGCCTACATGGGTGTATGTAGGGTTATTATATTACAAAATAATCTAATATAGGATGAGCACTGAGCAATTACACAAAAGTGATTAGTTGTCTTTTGTGCGATGCTTTGATATATAAAGTTGCTTTAGTGGAGTATTTATTTTTACTGATGTCAAGCCAGTTATTATGATATTCAGAAATGGAAGGAAGGTGCATTTGATACTGGTGGTGCCATTAGATTAGTTGGTCACAACCAACATGACTAAAAAATGAGCTATTGCAAAATATCTGGCATTTTTGTCCTGGGTCTCCTCCATGGCCAGAAAGAGCCACACATAAACTGAAGAAATAGCATCACATATTTCACTTGGGAGGCTTATATCTCAATGATATGAACATTGAATTCTCCAATTTAATATAACCACATAACCTCCCCCCTCTCCCTTCATCCCCCATATACTTCTCTCCTATGTTCCAGCTGGATTCAAACCTATTTTTCCCTACCCCTCCTCTTCCACCTATGTTCCTTCCTCGAGTTTCACAATTCACAACTCTTCATCCTTTTGTTTCACTCCTATATTTTCATCCTAGTCCAACCATCTGCCTATTAAAAACCCTTCCTCACCTGTATCAACCTATGACCTGCCAGGCTTTGTCCTACCCCTCCTCTCTTCCAGCTTTCTCCCCCACCCCTACAATCAGTGTGAAAAAGGGTCCCGACATGAAGTGTTACCTATTCATGTTCTGCAGAGATGTTGCCTGACCTGTTGCATTACCCCAGCACTTTGTGTCTCTTTTTTTAAGGTGCAATAAGAATTCAGTCCAAAGATATGTGATCTAAGGAGGGCAGACAAAGCAAAGAAGTGGAAGTCAACAATGGGATACTGAGAAGTGTTTCGGGATATAAGGACTATGAAATCCATGTCCATCAGAAAGAGAGTGACGTTCAAAGGGATCTGGATATTCTTGTACATGAATCTCTGAAAGTTAACATGAAAGTTATTAGGAAGGTGAGAAATAAAATTTAATTACAAAAATAGATCAGTGAACAAGAGTAGTGATACCTTGCTCCAACTACATGAGCCTTGATTAGATGGTAGCTGGAATTATATCATCAGGTGTGTATGAAGTAATTGCAGATGCTGGTTTAAAACAAAGATAGACACAAAAAACTTGAGTAACTCAGCGGGACAGGCAGGTCACATTTTGGGCAAGTTACTTTGGCAGGACTGGTCTCCTCACCTGAGGATGGAGTGCATTGAAAGTTTACCAGATTGATTCAGGCCATGTTGGCTAAGTTGCATGAGGAGACGTTCAACAGTCTAGACATGTATTCCCTTAAGATGAGAAGAACGAGAGGAGAATTCATTGAAATATAAAACATTTTTATTGGGTTTGAGAGGAGAGATATAAAAATGATGTGATCGCTGGCTGGGGGTGCATTGAACCAGGGTTTCAGAATAAGGTTTAGCCATTCAGGATAGAAATGGCAAGAAATATTGTCAGCAAGAGAGTTGCAAATTTTTGGACTGAATTCCAAAGAGGGCTGTAGAGGTTCAGTCACAGCGAATATTCAAGATATAGACTGATAGATATGTATATTACTAAAAGTAAGATCTTGACCCACTTCCTGTTTTTCTGCTTCATGATTTTGTAAAAACACTGCCACTTACGGCTGTGATTTTTGGCCATGTTTCTCAGAGTCCCTCTCCGCTGCACTGGACAAGATAACTTTTCCCATCGATGAAAAATAAAAGAGTTATTAATGTTTTAAAAATGTTGACATTCTCTCTGCTGCCCCTGCTCGTGGGAGGGGGGGAGGGACTATAAAACCCGGAAGTGTTGTGCCTCACTCAGTCTCTGCAAGATGGAGGAAGCGTGAAGGTAACATCTCTCTGAGCTGTGAATAACACTGAACACATGTTTACCCAACTGTGAGTGCCTTTAATGTGGTTTGAAAATGAAAATGTGGTTGCTTTGAAATGCTGCACTGCAAGTGGTTGTCGGTGGTGGTAACTGCTTTGAAATGCTGCACTGCAAATGGTTGTTGGTGGTGGTGGCTGCTTTGAAATGCTGCACTGCAAATGGTTGTTGGTGGTGGTAACTGGACAACTTCCTGTTCGCACTGGATATTGATTTTAGATAAACGCTACCACTTATGGCTTTTGGCCATCTTACTCAGCCCCCCTCCGCTCATTTAGTTCAGAGGATTCTTCCCATCAATCAAAAATAGTGTTATTAGTGTTTAAAAAAATGTTGAGAATCTCCCTCCTGTCAATCATGCCGTGAAGGCCACGCCCCTTCCAGTGGGAGGGAGGAGGGAATTATGAAACCCAGAAGTGTGGGTGTGGCTCAATCTCTGCAAGATGAGGGAGGGAGAGGTCACGATTCTGTCTGAGCTGTGACTCAACTGAACACACTGAATGTCTACTGAACTGTGAGTGTGGTGTTTATGTGTGGTTTTATGGTGTTTTTATGGTGGTTTTACCCTGCTTGAAATGGTATGAAACTGCGTTTGAATGTGGTGGCCTTGCACCCTGCATGAAATGGTATGAAACTGCATTTGAATTTGGTGGGCTTGCACCCTGTTTGAAGTGGTATGAACCTGCACTTAAATTTGGTGGTCTTGCACCCTGCTTGAAATTGCATTAAACAGTACTAGCATTTGCTGGCCTTGCACCCTGCTTGAAGTGGCATGAAACTGCACTTGAGTTTGGTGGCCCTGCACCCTGCTTGAAGTGGTAAGAAACTGTACTTGAGTTTGGTGGCCCTGCACCCTGCTTGAAGTGGTATGAAACTGCACTTGAATTCGGTGGCCTTGCACTCTGCTTGAAGTGGTCGGAAACTGCACTTGAATTCAGTGGCCTTGCACCGTGCTTGAAGTGGTAGGGAACCGCACTTGAATTCGGTGGCCTTGCACCCCGCTTGAAGTGGTAGGAAACTGCACCTGAATTTGGCAGCCTTGTATCCTGCTTGAAGTAGAATTTCAAGGAATAGCCATGAGTCAACTGCTCGCCCACTAGCCATGAGTGAGCTGCCAGCACATCAGACTTGAGTGACTGAGCTGTCACCTCAAGAATCCATTTGGCCCACAATGTCCACACTAGCCCTCTGGAAACCAGTCCCTTATGCCCACAATACCCATACTAACGCTCCAAAAAGCCCCACCCTCCCCCCAGCCATCAATATTGGAATTGGTGGAGAGGTGGAATATTGTGTTGGGGGCCCAGCCCTCCCGTGTGAACATGGGACACAACGGGTCCCACTTAGTCTAGTTTAGATAATAAAGGAATCAAGGGCTATAGGGATACAACAGGGAACTCTATTGAACAAAAAATAGCCATGATCTTATTGAGCGCAGTACAGGCAGAAATATAGCAAATAGCCCAATCCTTTTCATGATTATTATCTTCAGATGTAAAAGGTAAATTGCTTATTTTGAGACATAGCTTATGATTTTGCGGTTCTGCGAAATTTCTTCTATTTGTCAATTATACTGAGATGATACATGGTGCCCCAAAGTTACGTGCAGAGACGATGGCTGTGTATTATCCTTCCTTGCAATAGGCAATGATAAGTATCTGTAGAGAGCATTTGTGATCTTTTTTATGTACAGTCCACAACAGATTGGAATGCATTACTGATACCTGCAGGATTAGCCTGGTAGGAGCTGGTCCGTTGATCACCATCATGATATAGTATCCACCGTTGAAAGGTTCCTGTATGTGCTTGTAGTTATGGAGAATGTGCATGTTTCACTGTAGTGCCTGGATCCCTCTCTGAATTGAACAGAGGAGCATAATTTCCAAAGGAATTTTGAAAATTATGTCACTCCTACTGAGAGGACTTTCCTTCTTTCCTCTCTTTGTTGCTTGGTTAACCGTGCATCCTTTTTGTACTTGTCCTGTGATTCTGAGCTCTGTGGATTGTTTATTGAAGTTTTCACAACTGGGACTTGCTGGAGTAATGCACAAGCTTGAATTCAACACAGGAGCTGCTGCCACACTACTCCCTATGGATTCCAAGCTCTAAATAAGTCTAGAAACACCAAACACATTTTTAGTAAATCAATACTCCATAGAAATCAACACCACCTAACCTACAAGAAATTGACACTCTTTTAAAGCAGTCCAGTTAAACATACCGTTATAGTATGTACATTAAGAAGAATTAAAATAAATGGCAACATACGTATGAATATGACAGCTGGATATTTCAAATATGAATAGAAACTGCTACATGCATATGCAAGGTATGTTAGTTTCTACCAAGGAAAAGGTCAGATTAATGTTTCTTATGTATGTCCTTAATGAGAGAGAGACGAGAAACAATTATTTCTGGAATGACGAGCGTGTCAGAAGAGAATAGGAAACTAGTATTCGAGAAAATAAATGAGGCAAAGCAGAAGCTTGAGGATTAGTAAAATAAACTCAGAGACTAAAAACAAGAGAATAAAGATTGCCAGAAAATATGGAGAAGCCTTGTGAAAGAAAGTTGCTGCAGTCTAATATATCTTCTGTACATTAGTGAAGACAGTTTCATTACTTCCATAATTTTTCTTGGCATGTACACTCAGGGAACAAGGACAGCAGAAGAGGAAAAAAAGAGGTGATGTCACCCATTGGAAAATTGTGATCAAAAAACAGTGGTATGGATGTTAATGTGGAGTCAATTGGTAAAAACGTACAATGCTGATTATGATAAATTCATTTTTGACCGATTTTAATTAGTTGCATGTTGAAGTACATGAGAAAACAATGTCTAAAATTAGTGCTCTGATACATAAGACACTGAATTTGAAAATATGTATTGAATCCCTGCTGAAAAGGAATGCCCTCAGTTTTATAATCTTGTATGAGAGTATTTTTTTTTTTCAGTCAAATATATTGATTACATTTAGTGTAGAGAAGACTAAGGGAGTGTCACAAGGATGTGATGATGCAATTTATCTCTGCTGGGATTTTTAAAACATTTATTGGAGAGGTCAGTGAAATTATGGGATGGACAGAACTAATCACACATAAAATGCCGTCACCAGTCACCGCCATCCTTCACCAAAGCAAAAACAGTCTTTGACATTTTATTGTATCATTTGAATCCAAAGGAATGTGGGAAAATAACGGAAACATGCAGTGGGTGTAATATGGAAACTAAATATGTAGGAATGAACAGCAGATGCTGGTTTATTCCAAAGATAGACACAAAATGCTGGAGTGACTCAGCGGGTCTGGAGAAAAATAATCCTGTAGGTGACGTTTCGGGTCAGAACCCTTCTTCAGACAGAAACTGCTCCAGTCCGAAGAAGGGTTCCACCTGAAACATCATCTATTCCTTTTCTCCAGAGATGCTGCCTGACCCGCTGTCACTCCAGATTTTGTGTCTATCTTTGTGATATGTAGGCTATTGGATCAGGTCCAAACCATTGCAGGAAATACTTTTATTTATTGAGCTAGCAATTTTTCCACTTGTAACCTGGGATCCATTCAATATGTGGCAGTTCACAACAATATGGACTCAAAATATTGATGGCGAAATTGGCTTCCACAGCTGCTCAAAATAGGCCATTTTACTTCAGTCATCCCTTTTAGAGCATAATGATTTTTTTCCTCCATCGATTCTAGTAGGGTAAATGGTTGCACCTATTAAAATATTGCAAAGGTTAATACTAAGCAGATTAGGCCGTTTTTATGGAGATTAAAAACAGAATTAATGATTATGTTGAATTGAATTGAATTGAAAGATACAGCATGGAAACAGACTCTTCAACCCACTGAGTTCACACCCGCCATTGATCACCCATTCATGCTAGTTCTGTGAAATCCCAGGTTAGCATCCACTCACGACGCACTGGGGCAATTGAGAGAGACCAATTAAACTACAAATTGCACATCTTTGGAATGTGGGAGCAAACTGGATCACCCGGAGGAATGTGTAAATTCCACACAGACAGCACCCAAAGTCAGGATCAAACCTGGATCTCTAGTTCTGCGAGGAAGCTCTACCAACAGCACCATTGTGTCACCCTAAAGGTCGATAAACTTTCATCCCAAGCTCTTATGTTTCATACAATAGTTTGACAGTCATTGCATTAGTTTGCTAATGACAAGCTATGTTCACATTTTATCATTGTACATTATGAAACTATTTTCAAATCTGCATAACTGAACTTCATTCACCGATGTCCTTCTTCATGTTTGTCTGTGCCAGTCACTTGTAGCTGGTCCAGGTTCCACAATTTAACAAAAAAGAGAAAATGTTGAAAAGATTCAGCAGATCAGGAAGCATGTAGGGAGACATGAACAGATTTGATGCTTCATAAACTTGATTAGAATTGCTCTGAATTCCGTTCTTCTCAGCGTTGCTGTGTTTGGTCATATGAGTATTTTCAGCACGTTCTGTTTTCACTTCAGATTTACAGCATCAGTAATATATATATTTTTTGGTCTAATTTCCAAAACAAGTGGTCATTTTTCATTCTCCTCAGAGCAAATTATCTTGGGAAATAAATACTGCAATCTCCAAGAACAAGTTTTTTTTTGTTAAGTCATCCATCCAATAGATTTCAAACCCTTCATAGTGCTTGTGAGGCAGCTAATGGGCATAGGAGTACCATGCATCATACTTATTCCTACTCCAATAATTCAGCAAAATATTGTTATGTACACTGGCAATTGCATGCATTAATTTCTTCCTCACTGGCAGTAGGATAATTGGAGCAGCAAAATAATATTATAGATCAAAGATCAGACCTATCATCTACCTATTCAGCTTGGTTCATTTCAACGGTTATTCCACAAGAATTCCAGATCTACTTAATGCAGGCCATGATTTATAATGCTGCTGCTTCACTGAAACTGAATAAAAATGCTCTATACTCCCATGTTTGACACCAGTGTGAGTGAACCAGGTCCACAATGTCTGAAGGAATGCATCACCACATTCACAGAACAATAAGTGATACAAAGAAATAAAATGTATTTATTACTGAATATATCCTGGAATAAACATGTAATGCAAAAGCTCAGGTTTGAAGATGGAATATGCGAATAAAACCTTGCTAGTCCCACATCTACCAACTCCTTACAGCTTCACACACAACGTAACTTATGTATCTGCAACTAAGTTGCATTTTGAGAAATGCATGAGTGCAATGCACATAAAGCACCATGTCATGGAGGCCAATTCAAAAGGTGAAGGTGGCATCTATTTGAGCCGGTACCCGAGCGTGGGGCGGACAGACAAGAAGCCGAAGCAAAGAAGTCAAACGCACCCAAGCTCCCATGCACAAAACAGGCAGCATCTCTGGAGATAAGGAATTTGTGATGTTTCGTGCTGAGACCATTCTTCAGCATGCATCTGAAGGGTCTCGACCCGAAACACCACCCATTCCTTCTCTCCAGAGATGCTGCCTGTTCATTTGAGTTACTCCAGCATTCTATGTCTATCTTTGGTGTGGCAGTTGTCTCATTTCATCGGCTTTGTGTATTGCACGCCCAGGAGAGAATCTGTACATGCCGCTTGCATCTATTCAAACAAGTGCGCTCAAATTGAAATCTTACATCTTTGCGAGAGAGCGATGGGATAGATGTAATCACCGGCTAAAACAAAGGCCGTTAGGACAGGGAAATAATGCCACCAGTTAATTAACCATGGTCCAGAATGTAAGAATGATTTATACATGTAATACATGATATACATTTATACATGGTTAATTAACTGGTGTATATCATGTATTACATGTATAAATCATTATTACATTCGGGAACATGGATCACCCTGTTGTGGAGGTTGGGGTCCGATGGCGATGCATCGCGGTCAGTGACTGTGGGACGCTCCCACGGGTGGAGACGGAGGAGGGAGAGAAGGGGGAGAGAAAGGGAGAGAGAGAAGGGGGGGGATAATCACCCTGGTGTGGGGGTTAGGGTCTGATGGCGGTGCATTGCGGTCAGGAACACTCCCGCGTGTGGGAGGTGTGGGACAATGTTCATGCCTTCACAGTGATGTGATTGACGCGGGGGTCTGGACCAATCACTGACAAGTCCTGCCCCCCCCCCCCCTTCCCCCGGAACATCAAGTCCGTTATTGAACTTTTCTGTTGAGTGGCAGTCGGTCCCTTGGCTTGTAGGTGATGCCTCCTTTCGGGTAGGTAGCAGTACGACAGAGCAGCCATTCGGTAAATTTGCCTTTAGGCGACGCAGCCTTTTAGTTCGTTGGCTTTGATGGTCCCGCCCTTTTGGTTAGTTTGCATTTAGGCGTCCCATTCTTTCGGTTAGCAGGTGTTTCTTCTTCGGACTCTTTCGGTTCATTGGCATTTCGTCCTCGTTTCTATTTGTTTCTTTGGCTTCGACTTCTTTGCTTTGGCTTTTTGTCTGTCGGTGCTGCATCCGTACACAATTTGAACCAAGGAACCAGTGAACATTTTGATGCAAGTGTCCCCGATTTGTTATACTTTGCAGGACTGGGTCAAAATACGTATTAAAAATCCCGCTGATTCTTAATTGTTACTCCTGTGTTGCAGGTTGTCAGTAAATGATGGTGTCCTGTTCTGACGACAGGTAAATGAGTAAACAACAAAAAATATTATATATAATTATATTGATTAACTCAGAATTGACAGCACAGAGAAAGCCAGTTTAGTTCAATTATTCTCTACCAGTACATGATGTACATTGTATTCCTATCACAAAAATCTTCTTTCCATTTAAGTTGATGAAATTATCTAGCTCTTAACATATTTATGCCATTTGCCACAGGCTTTTCCTATTCTGGAAGAAATGTAAATTTAAACAAAGATCAATTAATCAGTTTTTTTAATAACCTAATTTTCTTTTGAATAAAGTAGAAATAAATTATTTTTAAATAAAAATATCGCCAGCATAAACAAAGATCACTGTTGAACTTTAAAATCATTTTATTAGTAATACGGCTTTTTCATACATAAACCGTAGTTGAACACATCAGACACTTTGAAAAGCTGACTAACGATGACAGTCTCACAATGAATATTTCTTCTATGAAACATATGGAATCTGAAATATAAAGTAAACGACAGACGGCAAACAAGCCGAGTAGGCTTAGTCATGTGGCGCTTGCAAAATTGTTCGTTAACTTTCTGAGTCAATCATTTGTGTGATGAGGTGCATGGATCATTTATGAGGCATTAATAATTGCTGCAATTATGCTTATAATGCAAACCTGAAATTCAATGAATATTCGTAATAATGATTACATTGTATCAACTGAATGGGAATTATTTTTCATCATGAAAGTAGCTCCGTGTGACCACAATTAATCCGAATACAGAGCAGGAATATATGTTGTATATACATTAAAAACAAATCAGAATGAAAGCGGTGATGCATGTAAAATTGGCGTACTGCACAATCATACCAAAAGTCACAGCTTTGCATGTGGCACTCTGTTAATTTGGTATGAATTGTGATTTCCATTCTTACATCTCTAATTCTCAAGATCCTTTAAAGTGGGTGCAATAATTGGAAATTAATGCATTTAGTGCAGCGTCTTCATGTTGCTTGCACAGTTATATGATTCTTGTATCCAGCAGCCAGCACAATTCATGCTGTTGATTAGCTGCACACATCATTAGAGAGTCAAAAATTGATCTTGCCAAACACTCCTAAAAGCTAATGTACAATGCTGAAAGGTAGCCAATGTCCCTTAAAGGGGAGCTGCATAGTTGTTTAAACAGGTATTGGCAGTCCTCTGTGACCTGGGAAAGACTAGAGACTTGTTGAAGGTTGACGAGAGCCAATGCAGAGATTTTCCAGTGATGAATTCAGAGATTCATGGAAGTAGAAAAGGGAAGAGCATTGTTATATGTGCAGTAGATTGAGTGGATCTACATTGTGAAACAAACAGTTGGAGTTAGGATCTCAGTGCCAAAAATCCAGCCTTGTTGATCGAGGCGCCTGCTGCAAGAAATTTTCTGGTCAAACAAACGGCCAAGTTAATCAATATGACTTCAAATGACATAACCTGCCAACATAGAAAAATGGGTGCAGGAGTAGGCCATTCGGCCCTTCGAGCCTGCACCGCCATTCAATGTGATCATGGCTGATCATCCAACTCAGTATCCCGTACCTGCCTTCTCTCCATACCCCCTGATCCCTTTAACCACGAGTGCCACATCTAATGCCCTCTTAAATATAGCCAATGAACTGGCCTCAACTACCTTCTGTGGCAGAGAATTCCAGAGACTCACCACTCTCTGTGTAAAGAATGTTTTCCTCATCGCGGTCCTAAAGGAATTCCCCCTTATCCTTAGACTGTGACCCCTTGTTCTGGACTCCCCCAACATCGGGAACCAACGGACCTGTTGGTTTCATACATTGTCCCTTGTGTCACACTCCTACCCTCATGCACTCACAAACTCCATCAACCTAGGCATGCAAACCCATACACACTTACAAATCAATGATTGAATACAATGCCACTGATGGAACCATGACAACCTTATCACTTCATTACATTGCATGATACTCATTCACTTGTTTACTTTCTTGCAGGAGAAATGAACAAAAAATATCAAGAACAAATTGAGTGGAACAGAGTTTCAAGAAGTGCACAACCTCTTTTATATAATAGTCCAAAGTAAATGGTAAGACATTGCACGTATTTTCAGTATCAGCTTTGAAAAAAGTAGATGCATAAAACTCCAGAGACATGGTCATATTCATGATGGTGAAACAAGGAATTGCAGATGTTAGTTTACAATAAAAGGACACAAAGTGCTGGAGTAACTCAATGGATCAGGCAGTATCTCTGGAGAACATGGGTCAAGAATCTGCTCCAGACTGAAGAAATCAGCTATTTAGATGGAACAATGGCTAAAGCAATAGTTAGATATCAGTTCTTTTGAGATGCTCAGTTACTTCCCAAATGTCCTTTGCAAAATTGCTCCTTGTCCAACCTCGGCAACTATGGTGACCCAAGAGATTGCAGATGCTGGAATGTTGGACAAATATAATGTGAGGGGAACTCAATATGTCAGGCATCTGTGGAACCCCTCCACAGATGCTGCTTGACCTGCTGAGTTGCTCCTGCACTTTGATTTTTAGGCAGCTCTGGTGAGGTCCTTCTTCCCCTCTTCATTCTTCAGCAGTTTTCCCAGTTTCTAATGATCCCTGCACATACTTTATGACAAAGCGAAGGCCTGTACAACCATGTACAAAATCCCAAATGCAGCAAAAGGTAAGTCTTTTCTGACTTTTGAAACTCAAAATAAGAATGGAACAAATACATAATATTTTGAAGTCAGTCATCAATCCCTTTAAGTTGTGGATCTTAAGCAGATACATCTGGGGTGGCACGGTGACACAGAGGTAGAGTTGCTGCCTTACAGTGCTAGAAACCCGGGTATAATCCTGACCATGCATGCTGTCTGTACGGGGTTTGTACATTCTCTCATGCCAGCGTGGATTTTCTTTGGGTGCTCCGGTTTCCTCCCACACTCCAAAGACATACAGGTCTGTAGGTTAATTGGCTTGTATTCAATGTAAATTGTCCCTTGTGTGTGTAGAACAGTGTCAACTAGACTAAAAATGCCCCGTTTGGGCCCATGTTCACATGGGAGGGCTGGTTCCCCACCTCTCCGGCAATTCCAATATTGATAGCCAGTGGCGGGGGGGGGGGGGGGGGGGGGGGTTCCGGAGTGCTAGTATGGGTTTTGTGGGCCAAAGGGATTGGTTCCCAGAGGGCAAGTATGGACATTGTGGGCTGAATGCATTCTTGGACTGGCAGCTCAGTCACTTAGGCCTGGTGGACTTGCAGCTCATTCAGTTAGGCCTGGTGGGCTTGCAGCTCAGTCACTCAGGGCTGGTGGGCCGGAAGCACAGTCACTGTGGGCTGGCAGCTCAGTCACTTAGGCCTGGTGGGCTGGCAGCTCAGGCCTGGTGGGCTGACAGCTCAGTCACTCAGGCCTAGTGGGCTGGCAGCTCAGGCCTGCTGAGATGGCAGCTCAGTCACTCAGGCCTGGTGGGCTGGCAGCTCAGTCACTCAAGTCTGGTGGGCTGGCAGCTCAGTCACTCATGGCTGGTGGGCTGGCAGCTCAGCCACTCACGGCTGGTTGTGAATACCATTTGTGGTATAAATGGCTTGATATAAATGTAAATTGTCCCTTGTGTGTGTATGATAGTGTCAACTAGACTAAATGGGACCCGTTGGGGCTGATGTTCACACGGGAGGGCTGGTCCTCCAAAGCAATATTCCACATCACTGCCAATTCCAATATTGGTGGCCAGTGGGGAGGTGGGGGGGGGGGGGGGGGGGGGGGGGGGGAATTTCTGGAATGCTAGCGTGGGTGTTGTCGGCCAAAGGGACTGGTTTCCAGAAGGCTAGTATGGACATTGTGGGTCGAATGGATTCTTGGGCTGGCAGCTCAGTCACTCAGGCCTGGTGAGCTTGCAACTCAATCACTGAGGCCTGGTGGCCCGGCAGCTCAGTCACTCAAGCCTGGTGGGCTGGCAGCTCAGGCCTCGTGGGCTGGCAGCTCAGTCGCTCAAGCCTGGTGGGCTGGCAGCTCAGTCATTCAGGCCTCGTGGGCTGGTAACTCAGTCAATCAGGCCTGGTGGGCTGGCAGCTCAGTCACTGTGGGCTGGCAGATCAATCACTTAGGCCTGGTGGGCTGGCAGCTCAGGGCTGTTTGGCTGGCAGCTCAGTCACTCAGTCCTGGTGGGCTGGCAGCTCAGGCCTGGTGGGATGGCAGCTCAGGCCTGGTGGGCTGACAGTTCAGTCACTCAGGCCTGGTGGGCTGGCAGCTCAGTCACTTGGGCCTGATGGGCTGGCAGCTCAGTCACTCCTGGCTGGTGGGCTAGTAGCTCAGTCACTCATGGTTGGTGGGCTGACAGCTCAGTCACTCACAGCTGGTGGGCTGGCAGCCGACTCACTCACGGCTGGTGGGCTGGCAGCCAAATCATGCACGACTGGTGGGCTTGCAGCTGACTCACTCACAGCTTGTGGGCTGGCTGTTGACTCACTCACGGCTGGTAAACTGGCTGTTGACTGGCTGTTGACTCATTCATGGCTGGTGGGCTGGCAGTTGAATCACTCACGGCTGGTGGGCTCATACACACACCCTCAATCACACACACATACACATTCCATCTCACACCCACAGAAACACACACACTCCATCTCTCTTACACACACACACCCTCCATCTCATAAACACACACACTCACATATGCAATTTCCATCTCACACACACACCCTCCTTCTCTCACACACACCCAGCATCACACACACACACCAACTCTCAGACACACACACTCACACCATCTATCACACGCTCTCATACACAACATATATATGACAGTAAAACTCTCTTGAATCTATTAACACAGTTGAGCACAGCCTTTCCCCTGAGCGCAAATTCCGCAGTGAGCGGGACTTCCTGAATGACTGTGACATTCAGTTCAATCAGCACAGTGCGGACCAACTCTTCAATTCTGTTCAAGCAGCACAGTGCAGACCAGCCCTTCAATTCAGTTCAAGCAGCACAGTGCAGACCAACCATTCAATTCATGCACAGTGCAGATTCACAGTTCAGTTCACACATGGCGTAGACTCACAGTTCTGAACTCAACTCTCACTTATGGTCTTCCGGGGTAACTGACTCAAGTCCGGCCTCCGGGGCTTTATTCTCCTGGTCCTCCGGAAGGGGAGTTACCTTTATCATGGTGACTAACAGGCAAGAAGACCAATCTGCTGATCTCATAATTTTGTAAACATTCATAACTTTTTTATTATTTCACCGATCAGAAAAAACCTTGGGGCGGTTGGAGGAGAGGAGGACACTAAGTAAGATGGTGAAAAAATCATTGCGATATAGGGTTGTGTTTTTTTCTATATTTTCTTTACAACATAGACAGGAAGTGATTAAGATGAGATCTTAAGTAATAGTAATAGTATAGATACAAATTATAAAGTGGCCAAAAGATGGGTAAAATCAATCCAATTTCACATCTGTAAATACCAAGTCTTCAATTCTATTCATTCAAAACATTTCAGATTTAAAAAAAAACATTGAACTGTAGAATTAACCCTGTTTCTCCGTCCATTGATATTGCTTGACCTACTGAGTATTTCCAGTTGTTTTTGCTTTACTTAATTTTTAATGGTTTATACTTTTTCAAGAACAATGATGGGGATTTTTGTTCTTGGATCTCCTGACAAATATATTTTAATTGCTCATCAAAAAATGCGCTCTTTAATTCTCAGTCTGCCAGCTTTTAGGAACTTCCACTTCTTCCCAATTTTAATGAGAAATACTTTATCTTTATCAGTATGCTATTAACTGATCTCAGCTAATGTAGTTAAGATGCAGCATAACTGACTCAGTGTAGATCAATACAGATAGATTAGAGAATGAAGAATCAGACTAGTATTACCGCCCCTCATTGTTATCTGATAATCTCCACAGCAAGTGTTTAGGTATAAATCCGGAGTATGACAGCTCTCATTAAAAAGATAATTGCAATATTGTAAATTTTAGTTATTGAGGTTGGACATCTCAAAAGATTAAGAATTCCCTTCTTGAAATTGATGATGATGGGCTTGGCATCATGTTCGGCACAGCCATTGTAAGCCGAAGGGCCTGTTCTCAAAAGTAGTACCTCAAAGGTAATAATCTCTGGATTATTACCAGTACCACGGGCCAGTCAGAGTAGAAATAGGAGGATATTGCAGATGAATACATGGCTTGAAAAATGGTGCAAGGGGGAGGGATTCAAATTTTTAGGGCACTGGAACCATTTCTGGGGGAGGTGGGACCAGTACAAACAGGACGGTCTGCACCTGGGCTGGAATGGAACCAATGTCCTTGGGGGAGTGTTTGCTAGTGCTGTCGGGGAGGATTTAAACTAATGTGGCAGGGGGATGGGTACAAGAGCAGAGATGCAGGTGGGTGTAAAACGAGGGTGGAAGCAAATAGGGAGCAAGGTGAAAAGTAAAAGTGGCAGGCAGACAAAACCAGGGCAAAAATTACAAAGGGCCACTTCTCAACAAAATTGTATAAGGGGTAAGAGCATTGTAAAAACAAGCCTGAAGGCCTTGTGTCTCAATGCAAGGAGTATTCGTAATAAGGTGGATGAGTTGAACGTGCAGATAGCTATTAATGAGTATGATATAGTTGGGATCACGGAGACATGGCTCCAGGGTGACCAAGGCTGGGAGCTGAACATCCAGGGATATTCAATATTCAGGAGGGATAGAGAGAAAGGAAAAGGAGGTGGGGTAGCGTTGCTGGTTAGAGAGGAGATTAACGCAATGGAAAGGAAGGACATTAGCTTGGAGCATGTGGAATCGGTATGGGTAGAGCTGCGAAACACTAAGGGGCAGAAAACGCTAGTGAGAGTTGTGTACAGGCCACCTAACAGTAGTAGTGAAGTTGGGGATGGTATCAAACAGGAAATTAGAAATGCGTGCGACAAAGGCAAAACAGTTATAATGGGTGACTTCAATCTACATATAGATTGGGTGAATCAAATTGGCAGGGGCGCTGAGGAAGACGATTTTTTGGAAAGTATGAGGGATAGTTATCTAAATCAACATGTAGAGGAACCAATGAGAGAGCAGGCTATTTTAGACTGGGTATTGAGTAATGAGGAAGGGTTAGTTAGCAGTCTTATTGTGCGTGCCCCCTTGGGCAAGAGTGACCATAATATGGTCGAGTTCTTCATTAGGATGGAGAGTGACATTGTTAATTCAGAAACAATGGTTCTGAATTTAAGGAAAGGTAACTTTGAGGGTATGAGACGTGAATTGGCCAAGATTGACTGGCAATCAATTCTAAAAGGGTTGACGGTGGATACGCAATGGAAGACATTTAAAGACTGCATGGATGAACTACAAAAATTGTTCATCCCAATTTGGCAAAAGAATAGGTCAGGGAAGGTAGTGCATCCGTGGATAACAAGGGAAATCAGGGATAGTATCAAAGCAAAGGATGATGCGTACAAAGTAGCCAGAAAAAGCAGCATTCCGGAGGACTGGGAGAAATTCAGAGACCAGCAGAGAAGGACAAAGGGCTTGATTAGGAAAGGAAAAATAGATTATGAAAGAAAACTGGCAGGGAACATAAAAACTGACTGCAAAAGTTTTTATAGATATGTGAAGAGAAATAGATTAGTTAAACAAATGTAGGTCCCTTGCAGTCAGAAACAGGTGAGTTGATCATGGGGAACAAGGATATGGCGGACCAATTGAATAACTACTTTGGTTCCGTCTTCACTAAGGAAGACATAAATAATCTGCCGGAAATAGCAGGGGACCGCAGGTCAAAGGAGGACTTGAGTGAAATCCAGGTTAGTCGGGGTGTTGGGTAAATTGGATGGATTAAAGGCCGATAAATCCCCAGGGCCAGACAGGCTGCATCCCAGAGTACTTAAGGAAGTAGCTCCAGAAATAGTGGATGCATTAGTGATAATCTTTCAAAACTCTTTAGATTCTGGAGTAGTTCCTGAGGATTGGCGGGTAGCAAATGTAACCCCTCTTTTTAAGAAGGGGGGGAGAGAGAAAACGGGGAATTACAGACCAGTTAGTCTAACATCGGTAGTGGGGAAACTGCTAGAGTCAGTTATTAAAGATGGGATAGAAGCACATTTGGAAAGTGGTAAAATCATTGGACAAAGTCAGCATGGATTTATGAAAGGTAAATCATGTCTGACGAATCTTGTGGAATTTTTCGAGGATGTAACTAGTAGCGTGGATGGGGGAGAACAAGTGGATGTGGTGTATCTGGACTTCCAGAAGGCTTTCGACAAGGTCCCACATAAGTGATTAGTATATAAACTTAAAGCATATGGCATTGAGGGTTCAGTATTGATGTGGATAGAGAACTGGCTGGCAAACAGGAAGCAAAGAGTCGGAGTAAACGGGTCGTTTTCACAATGGCAGGCAGTGACTAGTGGGGTACCGCAAGGCTCAGTGCTGGGACCCCAGCTATTTACATATACATAAATGATCTGGATGAGGGAATTGAAGGCAATATCTCCAAGTTTGCGGATGACACTAAGCTGGGGGGCAGTGTTAGCTGTGAGGAGGATGCTAGGAGAATGCAAGGTGACTTGGATAGGCTGGGTGAGTGGGAAATGTTTGGCAGATGCAGTATAATGTGGATAAATGTGAGGTTATCCACTTTGGTGGCAAAAATAGGAAAACGGACTACTATCTAAATGGTGGCCGATTAGGAAAAGGGGAGATGCAGCGCGACCTGGGTGTCATGGTACACCAGTCATTGAAAGTAGGCATGCAGGTACAGCAGGCAGTGAAGAAAGCCAATGGTATGTTAGCTTTCATAGCAAAAGGATTTGAGTATAGGAGCAGGGAGGTTCTACTTCAGTTGTATAGGGTCTTGGTGAGGCCACACCTGGAGTATTGCGTACAGTTCTGGTCTCGAAATCTGAGGAAGGACATTATTGCCATAGAGGGAGTGCAGCGAAGGTTCACCAGACTGATTCCTGGGATGTCAGGACTGTCTTATGAACAAAGACTGCATAGACTCGGTTTATACTCTCTAGAATTTAGGAGATTGAGAGGGGATCTTATAAAAACTTACAAGATTCTTAAGGGGTTGGACAGGCTAGATGCAGGAAGATTGTTCCCGATGTTGGGGAGGTCCAGGACAAGGGGTCACAGCTTAAGGATAAGGGGGAAATCCTTTAGGACCGAGATGAGAAGGAATTTTTTCACACAGAGAGTGGTGGGTCTCTGGAACTCTCTGCCACAGAGGGTAGTTGAGGCCAGTTCATTGGCTATATTTAAGAGGGAGTTAGATGTGGCCCTTGTGGCTAAGGGGATCAGAGGGTATGGAGAGAAGGCAGGTACGGGATACTGAGTTGGATGATCAGCCATGATCATATTGAATGGCGGTGCAGGCTCGAAGGGCCGAATGGCCTACTCCTGCACCTAATTTCTATGTTTCCATGTTTCTCATGCTGCACTGTTCTAACTCCAACAACCAGAGAGCAGTCCTGAACTACTATCTACCTCATTGGAGACCCTTGGACAATCTTTGATCAGACTTTACTGGCTTTATCTTGCACTAAATATTATACGCATTATTCCCTTTATCATGTATCTGTACACTGCAGATGGCACGATTGTAATCATGTAATGTCTTTCCACTGATTGGTTAGTATGCAACAAAGGCTTTTCGCTGTATTTCGGTACACGTGACAATAAACTAAACTCAAACAATGGAATTATTTTTTAACTGATCGTAGAAATTGCAGCATTGAAAAAAATGTTGCTGTTTTACGGGATTGAAAATTCAACCAATCATCTGTCTTTATAAATATTACCAATTCTTTAAAAAACAATAAAATTCTAACCGAGAAACGTAATATTTAAAATTCCCGTTACAATGGGAAATGGAGAGGAAATTCCTATATTCGGTAATTTCTCATGTTGTCTTACATGAGAACAGATACTACATTGTCTAAGAACAGATACATTGTACTGTGCAGAGGGTTACATATTATTCTCGTAATGTGAATGAGTGTTCCTTGAAGGCCATAAAATCCAGGTCGAAGTAGAAAATTAAGGTCGAAGTGGAGGCTCCAAGACCTTAATAGTTTAGCACAGAAAGTATTATATTAGAATATGCTTTGAAGTGATCACGTTATTTTAGTTTCAAACAATGATTTTTTGAGACTTTTCTGTTTGTTTTCCTGCTTCAGGGGAAACATCTTTAGATTTTAGACTTTAGAGACAGAGCGCTTGCCGACCAGCGATCGCCCCATGCACAAACACTACCCGACACACTAGGGACAATGTACAATTTTTACTGAAGTCAATTAACCTACAAACATGTAGGCTTTTGGAGTGTGGGAAGAAACATGAGAACCCGGAGAAACCCCCGCGGTCACAGGGAGAACATACTAACTCTGTACAGACAGCACCCGTAGTTAGGAGCAAACCCAGATCTCTGGTGCTGTAAGACAGCAACTCCACAGTTACTCCACTGAGCCACCCCAAATCTCAGTTTCTTATTTTAAGTTAACCATTAAGATTACTTATTATATTCTGAGTTGTTTAGGATGTTGTCGTCGGGGCGGTGTCAGGTTGCAATCCTCTTTTGGATTCCGGGGGTGCCTGTGCACCATGGGCTCTGGGGGTACCTCTTGTTTTTTCTTCCCCAGGCCCAGACATGGAGGATGATGGGAGAGTGCAAGAGCCCGGCCTTTCACTGGACAGCCTGTTGCTGTCAAGGGTATCAGGACCCTCCCTCGGTATTGATCCTGGGGGTGTGTCCTGCCGGAGGAGGGTGAGAGTGATGAGGCTGGCTTGTGCAGTGGGTGAGTGAATTTTCAGCGAGCTGTGATCCTTCGAACTCTGACAATGACCTTGAGCGCTGCGCAGAAGAGTTTGTTGTTTCAGGTGTGAATGAGCGCCCAGAGAATGAGCGCCCAGACTCCAAGGCCATGTCTCAAACAGTCATTATCCATGAGGTTCAGGAGTTTCTAAACACAAGCAAACTGTCAGGACAAAAATGGATGCGGCGCAGAGACGGTGGGCAGATTGGTCAGGATTGTTTAAGACTCTCGAGGCTATCCTTGGCAAGAAAGATAGTGATCATCCGGAGTCTGAGAAGTGTCAGTTTGGGGACTTTTTGAAGTTCCTCAGAGAGAGAGTTTACGAGTCTAGAGGGAGTGTGAGGTTCTCAATCTAGTGTATTTGCGCATTCAGAGTAGCCACACTAAATTTAAACGGAAGTAGAGCGAGTTTTCGTCGATTTCACCATCTATCAGTCCTCAGAGAGGGAGAATATGCAGTGTGTTTTCTGCAGGAGATGCATACTCTTGTCAGTGATGAACCCACCTGGCGACTGGAATGGGAAGGGGGGGGGGGTCTACATGAGCCATCTCATCTCGAATTCGAGTGGGGTGGCTTTTCTGTTGGCTCGGAAGTTTCAGCCAGAGATCCTGAAGGTGCAGGAAGTTGTGCCAGGAGGTTTGCTCCATCTGACCATGAGCCTGGATGGCATGCCATTGTATTTCATTAACAGGTAAGCCCCCAGCACTGACACGATGCAGGCCTGCCTACTTCAGGAGGTGACTGCTCTGTTGAGCACTATTGATAGTGGAGAGTGTGTCTTCCTTGGGGGGGGTTTAATTGCACACTTGAGGTGCAAGACCGTTCTGGTACTCAGTGTGCCCCGGCTGTAGCAAAGAAGCTGAGAAGTTTGATTGATTCCTTTGCGTCGGTTGATGCATGGCGGAACCTCCACCCTGATTCCAATGCTTTTTCGTGGAGGTCTGAGGGGGGTGGTTCACGCATTGACCGCATGTACATTTCTGGTGTGTACGTTTCGTGTGTCTCACCGGCCTCAATGTGGCTGGTGCCGTGCTCGGAGCACTGTCTGGTGCATGTGGACTTTAATCCGGCGCGCGCTCGGGCTGGGTCCACGTACTGCCACTTTAATAACCAGCTGCTGGAGGATCGGTGTTTCCGGGAGTCATTCAGTCAGTTTTGGGTGAAGTGGAGGGAGGCAGAGGTGCTTCTCTTCCCATAGGCGGTGGTGGGATGTGGGTAAAGCTCACATCCATCTCTTTTGTAGGGAATACACGTGGGAGTCGACCAGACGGCGGGACTCAGCGGTCGAGAGGCTTGTCCTGGATGCAGAGTCTCGCCTGGGTCGAATTGATGAAGACTCCTGTGAATGAGGAGAGTTTCAGGAGAAGAAGGAAGCCTTGAGGAACCTGATGCTTGAGAAGGTGGGAAGTTTCATGGATGTTTCTCTGGAGAAAGGGTGGGGAGCCCGCAAGCAGCTCATAGAGCTGCTCGCGGATGATGGCTCCTCTGTCAGTGATCCAGAGAGGATCAGTGCTTTGGTCCGGTCCTTTTATGGGTCCCTGTTCTCCGCAGATGGATTCAGCGGGGAGGCTCAGCGGGCCCTGTGTGAGGGTCTACCAACTGTAGATAGGGAGGTGTCCGATCTTCTTGATGACCGCTTATCACTGGAGGAATTAACCAGCCCTGCACCAGCTCAGGAGGGGTAAGTACCCTGGGTTGGATGGGTTGATGGTAGAATTTGTTAGACCTTTCTGAGATACTCTGGGGGGTGATTACATGATGGTTCTGGGGAAGAGCCTGGTGACCAGGAAGATGCCCCTCTAATGGCGTAGAACAGTCGTTGTCTTACTGCCCACCAAGGGCGAACTCCGCACGTTGAAGAAATGGCACCCGGTTACTCTCTCCTATGTACAGAGTATAAAGTTTTTGCACAGGCGATGGCTAATCGCCTGGGCTCTGTGATGTCTCAACTGATTCATCCTGACCAGTCGTACACAGTCCCTGGCCAGTTCATTCAGAATACCATCCACCTGGTTAGGGACCAGATTCATCTAGGCCAGGGTACTGGCCAGTCAGCTGCTTTTCTGTCTCTTGATCAGGAGAAGGCCTTTGACAGGGTAGAGCATGAATACCTCTTCAGTACGTTACAAGCGTTCAGATTTGGACCGCATTTTGGGGCCCGGTCCGGCTTTTGTACGCTGCAGTGGAGTGTCTTGTGAAGGTTAATGATGCGTTGTTTTCTTCCATTCATTTTGGGAGGGGGGTCCGTCAGGGTTGCCCCATGTCTGGTCAGTTGTACTCGGTCTGTGTGGAGCCATTCCTGTGTCTTCGGAGGAGGAGGTTGACAGGCCTGGCCCTACCTGGCCCGGGGGTGGAGGTGGTTCTTTCGGTTTATGCTGATGATGTACTCCTCATGCTCACTGATCCTGGTGACCTGCAGAGGATGTGTGACTAGCAGAAGATTTTCTCAGCTGCACCTTCTGCCAGGATTAACTGGAGTAGGTGTGGGTCAGTGGAAGGTAGACTCCCTGCCGGAGGAGATGACATTATATGCGTGGAGCACCACACACCTCCTCTATCTGGGGGTGTACCCGAGCCCCACTGAGAATGCTTGGCCGGAGAACTGTCAAGAGTTGGAGATGAAAGTGGTTGCCCGGCTGGGGCGCTGGTCAGGCCTGCTTGGGGTTCTTTCCTTTCAGGGGAGGGTGCTGGTCATAAACCAGCTGGTGGCCTCCATGTTATGGTACCGGTTGGCTACTCTGTCCCGCCCTCTATATTTGTAACTGCTTTACAGAAGAAGCTGGTGGATTTCTTTTGGGGAAATAAGAAACACTGGGTTTCCGCAGCGGTACTGAGTCTCCCGTTAGAGGAGGGCGGCCAGTCCTCACTATGCGTGCGTACCCAGGTGGCGGCTCTCCGTTTCAGGACACAGCAGAGGTATATGTATGTAGAGAACCCCCCAGCCCCCTACCCTGGCCAGATGGCACGCTCTGGCCACGTATTTTTTTCATCGGGGTCATTGCCTAATGGGGGTCTCGCGGCTCCCGGTGGCGGGCATCAGTCGACCCGCCCTAAGGGGCTTGCCTGTTTTCTACCGGGATGTGCTAAGAGTGCGGAATTTGGCTGTTTTCAGCCAGCGTGTTGCTCCACGAGGGGAGGAGGATGTTGTGGCTGCGGGAGTGGCCGGTCCTCACCCTGTCATGGCGGGTGTCAAGGAGAGGTGTACGCCTAGAGTGGTTCAGGCTGAGCTTTCACCCGCTCCGTCAGATGTGCTCATCGGGCCTAGGCTCCGGGATATTTTTCGGGCTCCGGCTCCGGCTCCACACAACCTGAGCCGCCTTTCTGCGATGACCAGGATGCCATTTCGTGATGCGAAGAGACGTACACTTTAAAGAATGTTCCTGCAGATTCTGCACCTCCTTGCCTTCGTCTCTCATCACGACACACGATGGCGGACGGTGTTACCACCCGAAGGCGTGGGAGGTCCCTAGTGGGGGTCCCTCTACAAGGGAGTTGTCCCCATTTACATTGGGACCTGGGTTGGAGAGAGCTGCACAGATTGGTGGCATGTAATAAACTTTTGAGCCGGTTCACGGACTCGTCCGCCGCATTATATGGAGTGTATATGGAGTGTGAGAGGTTACTGCCCCTGTAGCAATATCTGAAGAGGTAGTTCCTCAAGTTCTGGTTGCATTTTAGTCCTATGATTCTAGTGTTTGGACACAAGGCAGGGAGTGGGAAGAGCCGATCGGGGGGATGGGGCCTCCCTGTCAGTTTGCTCCTGGGCCTGGCCAAGTTGGCCATTCGTAGGTCCAGGCAGCGGGTGGTCAATGGTCAGGCTAGAGTCGGCTGCCTTCCCCTCTTTCGAGCCTACATCCGCGCACGTGTGTCCCTGGAGAGGGAACACGCGGTGTCCACGGGGACTCTGGATGCAATCCGTGGGGGCTGGTCACCGTGTGGCGTTGAAAGTATTGTAAACAATGAATGCACTGTTGTACTATAATGAATATTTGTTGTAGTGTAGTTTCTGATTATGTTTTGATGTGTTGTATCATATGACTGTGTCGAATAAAGATTTTGAAAAGAGAAAAAAGAGAATAGGTAGGTAGATTCAGTACATAGATAGATATTGTGAATTAAATAATAGATAAAATGAAAGCTAAATAGATAGACTCGCATGGAGAATATGATAGATAATCAATTAGATAATCATGAGATAGATAGAAAGAGATTATTTCACTATTAATTATATTTCATTTCAAATGTCTGTTTGCCATTCGTGCTCAGATTTAGACAAGAATTTAATTGATCATTAATGCTTCCTCCTTTTTATGAAATTTATTACCACATTAACATGGGTGATATTTTTAATACCCAAGTTAAAGACTTTTAGTAAGTTATTAACGATTCAATTAGATTATATGTGCATTTTACTGAAAAAGTGATTTGAAAATGTTTTTACATTTATTTTTTATTTGCATTAGAATCATTAAGTTAGTATACTCTTATATAACGTACTGCCAAAATCCAGCAGTATCAATAGTGTTAATTGGGCAAAAAAAAATTACATATAATATACTACTATCAACCTAAGAAAGACAGATGGTGACAAGCTGGTGGTAAATTTAGCAAGTAGTTATCAGCTGCTCCTGCTGGCACCAAGGTGACACTTCAATTCAATCTGCAAAACAGAATTTAATGTCCATGATCTTAAAATTAAATTGCAGAAGTAGAAAGACCACAATGAATTAGCCAAAAAAAACCATAGAATTCAAGAATTTTAAGAAAAACATTACAAGACAAAAAAAACCTAACTAGTGCCACATTTCAAGTAAATGAATAACTAAGTATGTAGGAAGGAACTGCAGATGCTGGTTTAAACTGAAGATAGACACAAAAAGCTGGAGCAACTCAGCGGGACAGGAAGCATCTCTGGATAGAGGAATGGGTGAATTTTGCATGAGTTTTAGCAACTAATTTTGCATGAGTTTTAGCAATTAACTCTTCAGAGACTCAAGCTTTTTGTGTATCTTCAGAATAACTATAATGCATTGTAAAAGGTGTAAATACTTATACCAAAGTTACCGCATGCACATTTATCCGGCTTGTTTTAATAGCTCGGAACAATGTAATTGAATGTTATTCTGCATTCAGTAAATATCATTGTCTCTTTAAATGAAAGCTTTCCCAAAATTGAATTTCTTTTGAGAAATTTCAGTTTGAAAACTCATCATCAGAAGCAGTTGGTTTCCGCCTTCAGGCAGTTTTTTTTTTCACAGAAGCTGTAGACTTGCTGACTGCTTCCAGCATATTATTTATTTCCAGTGTAGAGGTAATGAAGGCAGGAGAGACTGCAGATGCTCAAATCTTAAGCATAACAAAAAGTGCTGAAAGAACTCAGCACATCAGGCAACATTTTTGGGATGAATGGACAGACGACATTTTGGATCTGACGGGTCCTGACCAGAAATGTAATCTGCCCATTCCCTCCACAGATGCTGCCTGATCCAGCATTGAGCTCCTCTAGCACTTGTGGGGTTTTTTTTGGAGATAATAAAGTTTACTCCAAATAAGAACTTTAGACATCATAGATTACCTAATTTTGCATGAGTTTTAGCAATGAATAATTCCCTTTTCTGCTGCTAAAATTATGGTCAGGCTTCTTTGTAAAATAACATGTATTTATTTTTTGTTAAGAATTAAATGATATAACTATGTCGGGTACAGAAATGCCATGATTTGAATAACATATTTCTATTCTATCTTCTTCCTATTAGTTCAAACTGTGATCCAACCAAGGTGCTTATTGATACCCACCAACCAAACAGTATTATTCCTAGACAATGGAAAAAAAAGATGCCATTTCAAGAAGGATGGTGATATTGGCATCATTTCAGAAGTGTGCAGAAGAGAGTTAAATAGTGACCTATCTTTCAGCAGAAGACAAATAGCTGTTTAAAGGGCTTGTCCCACTGCGATTTTATGGGAGATGACTAAAAACTGTCAAGTAGTACGACACTACCGCATCAGCATGTGTCACCAATTTTCACACATCACCATTCGTCAACATACGACAGACGCATCGCCATGCGTCGCCATAGGACGGCATGCAACAGCATATGACAGCATAGAACAGCACCTGTGACATCACACCCACCAAGCGGTGTCAAGATAAGACACGCAGAAGTCGTGCAAGGATTTTGAACATTCCAAACTCCTGGGGCGGCAGGGAGACAACCTCTTTTCAGGCTGTCGCCTAAAATGTCACCCAACTGGGACAGGCCCTTAACTCAGGCTTACAAGGGCTCATAGACAGTGTAGGTGCACAGATGGTTATTGTTGACCATGTCCTTGTTTAGAGGTTGCATTATTCATGTGCTGACTCAGACTGGGTCCAGTATGTTTGGGGAGGATAAGGGCTGGCTATCAGGTCCAGTTAGAGCCAAGAGTTGGCGTGGTAATCAGAGGGTTGACTTTTGGGAAGGGTTTGTTGTGTCAGTGAGTAATGATAATGGGTCAGATATCAGGATTTGGATTGAGTATTGGATTGCGGCTGAGCGGGATGGGGGGACATCTGAGAGTCAATGCCTGGGAGTTAGGACCTATGCTGGTCAGGGTGTAGTCAATATGTGAGAAGTACATGAGTGCACATATGCTCTCTGCAAGTCCTTGGTTAGCTCATCCCTTCCTATCCACCCATTAACTTCCTCAAGCATTTTTCCCTGCAACCGCAGGAAATGCAACACCTATCCCTAAACTCCTCTTTCACTTCCATCCGGGGTCACCAGCCATCTTAGACAGAGGTTGATGTGTACCTCTTCCAACCTAGTTTATTGCATTTGGTTATTTCAATGTGTGATAATTTTGCCGAAGACGCGCTCCGTCAGCCAAGATCTGCTGGAACTCCCAGTTACTAACCATTTTAACCCCTTCCATTTCCTTACCAATCTTTCATTGTCCAAGTAAGACTGCATACAAACTAGAAGAACAAAAAAATCATATTCTGCCTGGGTAACTTACAACCAAATTGTATGAGCATTGAATTCTCCAACTTCCCTTACCCCTCTCCTCCTCCTGTTCCCGCCCCATCCCAGTGCACACACATTTATCTCACCATCCGAGTCACCCTGCTCCTTTCTGCATGCACATAGCCCATCCCTGTGTCCCATATTTCCCTTTTCTTCTTCCTCTTTACCCTTCCCCTGTCCATTTTCACACATATCCTTCCCTCCGTCTCTCCGTTCACAGTAACTCTTCTTTTCTCATCTTATTTTTCTCCTTTTCTCCTTTTCTGCTCCTTTTCAACTCCAGCCTTCATCACTTACCAGATCCATCTCCACCTATCAACCACACCCCACTCTTGTATCCACTGATTACTAGCCAGCCTTTGCCACACCCCACGGTATTTTCCAGCTTTCTCCCCCCTATGAAATGTTAGATTCTTAAATTCTGTCCCTCCACAGAAGTTGCCTGACTTGCTGCATTGCTCCAGCATTTCATGTTTTCAATGCATTGGAAGCAGGTAGTTCTGTATTAATGGAAGTTTTTTTGGGGGGTGGGGGGGCAATAGAGGCCAATAGATTTAGTACACAAAGGAAATACAGTTGTCATGGGGGAGGTCAACTATGGCCAATCCTGGAACATTTTGGTCCAATTCTCCCTGCAATGTGGAAATGATATCTGTCAGTGAACATCTGACACTGAAATTGCTTCCAAGAAGCAAGCTAAATTGTACTGGAAAACTACAACATGCCATTCAATTACATTATGAAGAAGCTGTGGGAGCACTTCAACCGAAACCCTCTGGAAATTTCTGAAAGCTATAAATTTGGCACTAGAAACCAGAAGCAGAATGAGACAATCAATGAGTACATTGTTGCCTTGAAAAACTTAACTTTGCACTGTAACTTTGGAACTTTTCTCAGAGGCGCAGTACGCAACAGATTTGTTTGTTGTCTAGTGGATGAACGAATACAGTCCAAACCCATAAACACTCCAGATCCTACATTCGAGAAAGCATGCAAGATTGCTACCACAATGGAGATGGCATCAAAGAATGCTCGTGAGTTTCGTCCACCATGGACAGCAGTGGCCGTTTACAGTCACAAGGCAGTGCCTATGGCCAATCCAAGAAGCGCTAAACCAAAACCAAAGTATGGCGGGGAGCCGAGTTCAGCCAGTTGTCATCATTGCAACGGTAATCCCAATTTTGTCAGTCCAAAATGACCAAGTGCTATAACTGCTAGAAGAAAGGCCATATCGCGTCAGCATGTCAGGCCAAGCTTAAAACAGGAAACCAACAATCTTCAGGAAACAAGCGACAACCCCAGAGAGGAGTTCACAACTTGGAGGTGAACCCAGATGGACATGAACTTGGGTTGTACTTTTTATGCAGCCAACATCGATAAGCCTACAACCAGCTAAGGCAAGGATTTTCTAACTAAACTATTGATAAATGAACAGTTAATTGATATGTGTATAGACACAGCAGTTGATTGTTCGGTCGTGAGCAAAGACCTGTACGGAAAGTTCTCACAGATACCATTGTTTGAGAGTAAGGTCAAGCTGAGAACCTACTCGGGTGAAGTTTTGGAGACATCTGGCCAAATGAATTGTAAAGTTCAGCATAATGGTCAGTTAGTAATACTGCCCATCATAGTGGCCAGCTACAGAAATAAACCAACCCTCCATGGAAACGATTGGCTGAATAGAATAGAATTAGACTGGAAGAACATTTTCAGTGTTGATTTGTCCAAATCATGTCTTGAAAATGTCATAAGCAAACATGCAAACATTTTTGCTGACAGTTACATGGGAATAACAGAGTACTCTGCACACTCGTCTAAGCAAATTGTGAGACCTGTGTATTGTTGACCAACACCTGTACTGTATGCCCTAAAGCAACATGTGGAGGAAAAACTCGACAGTTTAGAGCGGAATGGAATACTTGTGAAGACAGACCAGAGTAACTGGGCAACGCCAATTGTGGCCGTACCCAAGGCCGACAAAACTGTTTGACTATGCGGTGACTACAAAGTCACTATCAACCAAGCCGTTGATGATGAGCGATATCTGTTACCAACCTCGCAAGATCTGTACACAGAACTTAGCGGAGCAAGAGTCTTCACTAAACTAGATTTGTCTCACGCATACGCCCAACTCAATGTTGACAAGGAAAGTCAGCATTACTTGACTATCAACACACATTGGGGCTTGTATTCATATACAAAGCTGCCCTATGGTGTGAAATCCTCCCCAAACATCTTTCAGTCTGTCATGGACAAAATGTTACAAGGCACTCCGCACTGTGTGTGCAACCAGGATGACCTACAGATATTCACAGAGGGCATGGTAGGACATCTGGAAATCCTCGAGCAAGTTCTCACACGACTGAACTGCCACAATGTCAAACTGCGACAAAGTAAATGTGCATTTGCGCAGTCAGAGGTGGTCTACCTTGGACTTAAAATAGATGCCAACGGACTTCGCCCTGTGAAGGCGAAAGTTGAAGCAATAATGAATGCTCCAAAACCCAACAAAGTGTCAGAGCTACGATCGTTCCTTGGGTTGCTGCAGTTCTGTGCACGATTCCTTCCAGATTTAGCAACTGTGCTAAAGCCACTACATCATCTGCTACAAAAATATGTGAAATGAACGTGGGGAAAGGAACAATGTGCATATGACATCTGCAAGGAAAACTTGACATGTGGCAAACTTCTTGTTCACTACGATACGACACACGAGATGAAACATGCTTGTGATGCTTCAAGTTACGGTGTAGATGCAGTAATCTCCCACGTAATGAGTGATGGACAGGAAAATCCTATTGCTTTTGAATCTCGCACCCTATCACCGAGTGAACATAATTATGCGTAGATAGAAAAGAAAGCACTCAGCATCGTGTTCGGAATCAAGAAATGCCATCAATTTCTTCTCGGCAAACCATTCACCCTAGTGACTGATCACAAGCTACTACTAGTGATACTTGGTCCCAAGTCAGCTATACCTTCCACGGCAGCTTCAAAGATGCAGCGCCGGGCAATTCTGCTGTCCCTGTATGACTACAGAAGCTCAAAGTGCAACGCAGTTGCAGATGCATTGTCCCGGTTGCCCGATGAGAACTCTGATGTGAGAAGTGAGAACTCAATCTACTAAATTAACTTGCCAAGAAACCGCTCGGTCCACATTAATCAACCTGATCTCCTTGTGGCTCAGCATTTCAACTCCCCCTCCCATTCCGAATCTGACCTTTCTGTCCGGGACCTCCTCCATGGCCAGAGTGAGCACCACCAGAAATCGGAGGAGCAGCACCTCATATTCCGCTTGGGCTGTCTGCACCCAGCTGCTTGAACATTGGCTTCTCCAATTTCCGGTAGCCTTTGCATTCTCCTCCCCTTCCCAGCTCTCCCTCAGCCCTCTGGCTCCTCCTCTTCCTTTCTTCTTCCCACCCCCGGTCTAAATCAAGTATCACAACAACAAAATTGTAACTGAGTACTTAGATTTAATACTTAAAAAAGGAGAGCAGTGTAATGTATTAATGCATATTCATGTTTATGTCAATGAGTTGGTGTTGTATATAAGCAGGGAATATAGTTAGGTAATAAATCTCTCTCTCTCTCGTGATCCATGCAACCTGCGTTTAAGTTGTTTTTCATTCTGCCGTCCGGAATACAACAAAATCCATGTTCTCCAATGATGTTGCCTGACCTGCAGTTACACCAGCGTTTTGTGATTTTTGTAAACCAGCATCTGCATTTCTTCGTTTCCACATTGCACTGGATTTCAACATTGAACAACATTTTCCTTTACATTCCTTGAAAATTAACTGCCTAAAATATACACTGATGCATGTTTTACATCATAACTACCTCAAAGGTGTATATTTAGTTTTGTTTTGATTGGAGATACAAAGTGGAAACATACTCTTCAGCCCACCAAATCCACTCTGACCACAAGTTCACACTTTCTCATTCACTCCCTCATGTTAGGGGCAATTGACAGATCCAATTAACCTACAACCTCTGTGATGTGGGATGAAACGGGAGCACCTGGAGGAAACCCCCATGGTCACAGGGAGAATCTGTAGACTCCACATAGACAATGTCAGGGGTCAGGATCAAACCCAGGATTCTGGTGCTGTGAGGCAGCATCTCTACCAGTTGCACCACAGTGTTGCCCTTATTGCACCCCAGTGCCAGCCCTTTTTGTCCATGTACTCCACTCACAAAGCAATGAGATGACAACAGTACACAATCTAATTTCTTGGCAAGTTAATTTAATACATGAAATTCCCATGATCTGGGTCATGAACGTTTGATGTTATTACGCTGCTTCCCTTGTGTTACATTAATAAAACTGGATTTCTAATTCCAATGGCAGAATTGTGATCTGGCCACAGAAAAACTTAATAGGGAAAGGTCTGACTATTTAAATTTAAAAAGCGCAGTGATTAAAAGCACGTCCCTTTTAAGTGCATTTTTTGTCACAGTTCACTCATTTGGCTCAGTGTTCACACTTGCTTCATTAGCCCATTGTCCCACACAGATAAAATATTTCACACCCTTTTAATGAAAAGCAATCAAAGTTAATCACCACAGATGTGAAGACCAAAGGTGTTGATGAGCTACCTGCCTGGGAAGGTTTTGTTCTGGAATCAGTCACTGAATGTAAGATATTTTCTGATGAAACACATCTCAGACCTCAGACCTCAAAGCTAACAGGAGCATGTCAAAAAAAATGAAAGAATTATCATAAATGAAAAAAAAACATACCTCTTCTAAATTTATTATAAAATATTGATTTATTTGTTGTAATAGTGAAAGAGGTAAAATGCAAATAGATTAGAAAAAACTCATTGGTTTCTCTAAGGGTATGGGAGGTTTATATTGGAACAATGAAACCACATTAATGGGAAAATTGAGAAAATAAGGAAACACGGGTATATCTCTTGACTTTGTCCATTATTGAAGTAATTCAATGAGAATTGAAAAGTGCCATTTTTTTAAATGGCACTTGCCAAATAAAATAGACTGAAATCTCTGCACAGCAATGTAGTGCAGAAGATTACTATTAAGAAAATAATATTTTGCAAACATCCACTCACTGAAATATTGCTTGCTGTTTTTAATAATGGATGTGCTAACAAGCTTTATCTGACAGAATTGATGTATACATTTAACTGGGCAATGCCTCAGCACCATTCACGTTGGTTGTTCCTGAAAAACTGTGCTGAAGACTGTCACAATCCAGAAATGCTAAAGTTTGAATTATTGTTTGAAGCTGATTTGAAGCTAACAGCCTCCTGCTGGAGGATGAATGGAAGAAGGACATTGTCAAGATTTTAACTCAACCCTTTGACTTGGAGCCAAAGGGAAGACTTCAAGATTGATGCCACGGCACACTGGGTGGTACTGCAGGCTTCTGTAGTGAAGGGACCATAGAGTAAAACGGGAAGATGGTCTGAGGCTGTTTAATTACTAATTGAAAAAGATAAGAACGATGAAGGAAGCGAAGCTCTTTCAAACCTTCTCAAGTCATTAATTATTTTTCTGCAGCATTAGAACCCAGGGTGATAATTAGCAAGATGCCTTTGCAAAAGCAGGAATCAATGAAACAGATCTTTTGAATCAGAATGACAATTAATATTTTTTTTAATTTTGCCATATTGCAAATCTTTTTTTTAACTCATCCATGCGCTTAATATAATTGAATCTGAATATTCTTTCTTTAGATGTTCCAGAGATCGACATCGCCTGCACATTTTCGTTCATCCAAATATATATCTTCATTTGGCGACATTGTACTTCAAACTGAAGGAGAATCGCTAGTTCCCAAAATCGTGTCTTGTTACACCACACTGAGTTAGCCATCTGCCCACAATGCAAATGAAATGAATGCAAACGGAGTGCGGTCATCAGCAAGAGATAAATATAAGGGAATTACATTTCAGAAGTTTGAGGAGAAAAGAGAAGCAGAGGAATATTCATAACCTAGACTCAAAATCTGTTGTCATGAAACGGTGCCAGTTGCCCCAGGTGGGAAACAAGCAGCCTCCTTCAATTATCTCAGGAGATAAAACATAGTTAAGTTTTGTGCCAAGTTCCTTGGCATTTCCTGAGATGATTCTGTTTCAAAATTAAAAAAACATGCTGATGGAACATTTAAAAAATGAACTGTTCAAAGCATCTAGTCATGATCAGATTTTGATTGATTGACATGCTTGAGAGTATTCCTCAGGGGCAAATAAAACACAGCCTGGAGTAAAACAGGAGCGGGATTTGTTCATTGACTCCTATTTTTCCAGCGGAAGCATGCTTGCTTCATTTCACCCTTTCATCTGCTCTTTCTACTCTCCTATGATATTAGGTATTTATTGGTTGTAAAATATAATTTTACATCTGACTCTAGGCACCAGATTCAGAACTGCAGTGAAATAAACAGTCTGCCAGCACTCTTTTATTTGTCGCGTATGAAACAGAAAGACAAATGTGATTTGATTTAAATTATTGTTTTTTATCTCATTGAAACGTCCTCTAAAACTGGAAGCTGTCAAAGGAAAAAAATCAAATTCATTTAAGGATGTTAAAACTCAAATAACATTATTGTAAAAACTAAAAATATTGAAAATGCAGAGCAAGATGATCTGGTGAAAGAAATGGCATGATCTTTCATCAAAACGACATTTCAGCACAAGGTCTAATGCAGAAATAAGATGTACAGACCTCTTCCTCTCTTCTGCTGGTAACTACCTCATCTGAATTCTCTGATAACATCATCTGTCATATTTCAAATAGTGAATCAAATGTTTTATATTTTAGTTGATTTTTGAATCAAACATTTTTAGTAGCACTGATTTATTTATAACAAAAACAAATCAAAATAATGAAAAGTTAAACCGGAAAAAACTGGGAATACAACTCGGGCAACATTTGTACATCAATTACCTTTGGTCAGAAATGACCTTACTTATAACGTCAATTCTATTTCCCTCCACAGATATTGGGTGTTTCTAACATTACAATTTCTATTTCATATTTTCACAATGACTCATACTTTGCTTTTGAATCAAGAAAATAAATGTGTGCAGTTATAAGTGACTGAACATTCACAAAATGTTCCACTTGTCCACATAAATGTAAAGTATTCCATCACACTACGGTTTATTGATAGAAATCTTTTAGGAAAACAGGAGCTGTGTTGCAACAGGAAGCAGGTGAGCCTATCAACAATTCCCTTACTTGACTTAGAAATGCAATCAGCAACTGCACATTTAGCGAGGAAAGGTTAGTCGACTAATTTGCATTGGCTCAGCCTATTGAGACATGCTGAAAGTTTTCATTGCAATGGTAAATAAAAATGCTGGAGAAACTCAGCGGGTGAGGCAGCATCTCTTCACACCATAGATGCTGACTCACCCGCTGAGTTTCTCTGCATTTTTGTCTACCTTCGATTTTTCCATCATCTGCAGTTCTTCCTTAAACATTGCAATGGTAGAATTCACTTTAGTGCAAAAACATAAATGCTGCAAAAGCGTAAGTAAACAGATGGAAATGCAGAACACTCTAAACACCTCACTGCAGATCAATTTCAGCAAAGGGACAGGATTGATGCAGATGCAAGATCCTGTAGATATTGAAATTTTGGACAAAAACACAAAGTGCTGGAATAACTCAATGGGTCCGTCAGCATCTCTGTTGGGCATGGGTAGGCAACTTTTGTGTTGCGACCCTTCTTCAGACTGAATGGGAGGGGAAAGCTGGAAAGCGGGTGGGGGAGAGGGAGTTAGAACGATGCCTGGAAAGTGATGGTTGGATACAAGTGAGGGGTGTTTGTTTGGCTGATGAGTGGAGTAAGTGACAAAGGCTGGAGATGCAGGTAGAGGACAGAAATGATAGAATATAAATCTGACCGAAGAAAGGCAATGTGTTTTTCCCCGATGAAACTGAACAATATAATATATAAGAAGAATCCAATTATTCACAGTACAATATGAATATGGAATCAAATAAAATTATCTTTAAAATTAAGAAAATTATCACTTCTTTCTCCAATAACTAATAATCCCTCATTTAAACTATCCATTATTGATCCATTGGAAAAATGTTTATCCATTGGGAAAGATTAGGAATTAAAACAATGGGAGATATGTATGATATGGGAAAACTTTTATCATTCCAACAATTACAACTAAAATATAATTTGAAAAATAATCAATATTTCAAATATCTTCAAATTCAAGATTATTTGAAGAAATATATACAAGGATATCAAACCTTAACCCCAGATTTATTGGAGGAAGGAATGAATAGAAAGGCAGAATCAAGCAATTTAATATCTTACTTATATAATATAATTTTAAATATAAAAACGCCAACGACAGAGACAATTAGAAGGGACTGGGAACAAGAGTTATTGATAAAAATTCCTAACGATAGATGGGAAAAAATCTATTATATGTAAATAAATGTTCAATTAATGTAAGACATAACCTAATTCAATTAAAAAATTTAAATAGATTATATTATTCTAAAACTAGACTGAATAAAATATTCCCAAATGTTTCCCCCATCTGTGACAAATGGCTTACTCAAAATGCCACTATAGCACATTCCTTTGTCTCGTGTATAAAACTGTATAAATTTTGGAATGAAATTTTTTGAATTTTTACAAAACTATAACACAAAATTGAACCCCAATACAGAACTGATTATCTTTGGATCAATGGAAGAGGGAAATAAACTAACTATATTCCAAGAAACTTTTCTTAATTATGGTCTAATAACAGCAAAAAAACTTATACTCAAATTTTGGAAAATCGCAATTACGCCAACATCCAAAATGTGGATTTCAAATATGTCTGAAACGCTTCATCTTGAAGAAATGAGATTTCTCCTCATAGGCAAAGTAGACCAATTCTCAAAGACTTGGTCTCCTTTTATCAACTTTTTGCAAGCATATGGTGCAACATAACGTAACCTCAGAAATTAAATGGTTTAGAACCGGGTGACGGATGGGCAAAAATACAAAATAGGTAGATCTCCTAATCTCTCTTTTCTTTACTTTCTCCTTCTATTTCAATCTTTTCAGCTTCTCTTATATGCCCTTTATTTCATTTGCTATCTGTTTCTACTCGCTTTTCTATCTATTCTGACACTCTTTATTTCTTTTTTCTTCCACTGTTCTTTTATTATTAAATCAAAAGTATGAGTTGTACGAGAATGGAAATATGTATGTATTAGGTACTTAAGTACCACACTATTGTACTTACTTCTAACAAAAATCAAAAAAAAGAAAGAAAAAAAAGAAAATGTGTTTAAGAAGGAACTGCAGATGATGGAAAATCGAAGGTAGGCAACAATGCTGGAGAAACTCAGCGGGTGAGGCAGCATCTATGGAGCGAAGGATATAGGCAACGTTTCGTGTCGAGACCCTTCTTCAGACTGATATGAAGGTGGGGGGGGCGGGAAGAAAAAAGGAAGAGGTGGAGACAGTGGGCTGAGGGAGAGCTGAGAAGGGGAGGAGAAAGTAGGGACGACCTGAAATTAGAGAACTCAATGTTTATACCGCTGGGGTGCAACCTGCCCAAGTGAAATATGAGCTGCTGCTCCTCCAATTTATGGTGGTCCTCACTCTGGCCATGGAGGAGGCCCAGGACAGAAAGGTCGGATTCGGAATGGGAGGGGGAGTTGAAGTGCTGAGCCACCGGGAGATCAGTTAGTTATTGAGAACCGAGCAAAGGTGTTGGACGAAGCAATCATCAAGCCTACGCTTGGTCCCACCGATGTAGAGCAACTAACATCTAGAGCAGCGGATGTAATAGATGAGGTTGGGTGAGGTGCGTGAACCTCTGCCGCACCTGGAAAGACTGCTTGGGTCCAGTAATGGAGTCAAGGGGGGAGGTAAAGCGACAAGTGTTGCATTTCCTGTGGTTGTAAGGGAAAGTGCCCGGAGAGGGGGTGGTTCGGGTGTGAAGGGACAAATTGACCAGGGAGTTATGGAGGGAGCATTCTCTATGGAAAGCAGACAGGGGAGGAGATAGGAAGATGCGGCAAGTGGTGAGATCTTGTTAGAGGTGGCAAAAATGTCAGACGGCTGGTAAGATGGAAGGTGAGGACAAGGGGGACTCTGCCATTGTTACGAGTGGGGGGACGGGGAGTGAGAGCAGAGTCATGGAGTATAGAGGAGGCTCTGGTGAGAGCATCATCTATAGTAGAAGAGGGTAACCACAGTTCCCTGAAGAATGAGAACATCTCCGATTCCCTGATGTGGAAGACCTCATCCTGGGTGCAGATGCGGTGTAGACGGATGAATTGGGAGTAGGTGATGGAGTCCTTACAGGAAGCAGGGTGGGAAGAAGTGTAGTCCAGATAGCCATGGGAGTCAGTGGGTTTATAGTGGATGTCAGTCAGTAGTCTATCACCTGCAAAGGAGATTGTGAGGTCAAGAAATGAAAGGGAAATGTTGGAAATGGTCCAGAAGTATTTGAGTGCCGGATGGAAGTTAGTGGTGAAATGGATGAAGTCAGTGAGTTGTATGTGGGTGCAGGAGGTAGCACCAATGCAGCTATTGATGTAGCTGAGGTAGTTTAGAGATAGGGCCCTGGTATGCCTCGAACACGGATTGTTCAACGTACCCTACAAAGAGGCAGGCATAGCTTGGGTCCATGCGCTTGTCCATAGCTATGCCTTGTATTTGGAGGAAATTGGAGTCAAATGAAAAGTTATTAAGGGTAAGGACCAGCTCCGCTAGGCGGAGGAGAGTATCAGTAGACAGGGATTGGTTGGTTCTGCGGTCGAGGAAGAAATGGAGGGCTTTAAGATGCTCCTGGTGGGGGATAGAGGTGTGAGTGACTGGACATCCACGGTGAAGATGAGGGAATGGGAGCCTAGAAAGCGCAAGTCCTGGAGTAGACGAAGAGCATGTGAGATGTCTCGAACATAGGTAGGGAGGGATTTCACCAGGGGGGATAGGATGGAGTTGAGATATGTGGAAATAAGTTCTTTAGGACATGAACAGGCAGAAACAATGGGTCTGCCAGGACAGTCAGGTTTGTGGATTTTGGGGAGAAGGTAAAATTGGGCCATGAGAAGCTGGGGAATGATGAGGTTTGGAGGTTTTGGATGGCAGTGAGCCAGATTTGATGAAGTCAGTGATGGTGCTCGAGATGGTGGCCTGGTGCTCGTCTGTGGCATCATGGTCCTGGGATAGGAGGAGGTGTCTGAGTGTTGGCACATGGCCTCAGCCTTGTAGAGATCAGCCTGCCAGACTACCACGGCACCTCCCTTGTCGGCAGGTATGATGACCCAGTCTGGGTTGTTGTAGAGTGAGTGGAGGGCTGTACATTCAGGGGGGGAGATGTTGAGTGAGACAGGGGAGTGGAGAAGTTGAGGCGGTTAATGTCCCGCTGGCGGTTTGTAATAAAAAGGTCTAAAGCCGGTAGATGGCCATGAAGAGGAGTCCAAAGGAGGGGGTCCGTTGGAGATGGGAGAAGAGGGTCATCACTGGGGGGCGAGGACTCTTTCCCATGGAAGAACACTTTGAGGCAGAGGCGACGGATGAAGAGCTCCACATTGTGGCGGGCGCAGAATTCATTAAGGGGACAGTTGCTGAGGACAGACCATTCGGTATCAGAGAGGGGAAGGTCAGAGGGAATGGTGAACACATGGCAAGGATCGGGGTTGGGGCTGGAGAAAGGCAGGTGAGTGGACTGAGGTCAAGGCGATGTCTGGTGGGGGGGCGAGGTGGGTGGTCAGGGTGGAATGGGTTATGAGGACTATAGTGTGGGTGGGGAAGAGCTGGGGGTCACATGGTTTGAGGGGGAAGACCAAGTGGAACAACCACTGAGGTTCCCTAGGTTAGGCGAGACTAGCACTAGGACCCAGCACAGTTAGACCCCGTGATGTCAGTCTGCAGCGTGGAGACTTCAGGCTCGGTGCTGAGCCTAGGACTCAGGTACGGCAATGGCTGTGGCCTGCTGGAGAGTGGTGGAGTCGATGGTGGAAGCCCATGGCGAGTGGAGTAGGGGTCAGCGGGCGAAGCTTAGGAGGACCCGGTCAGCGGATATCCGGTGGGGCGGCGACGTTCGGAGATCCCGGTGAGGCAGACAGGTTCGGAGGGCTTGGTGAGGCGGCGAGATTGGATGGTCCTGATGAGGCGGTGATGTTCGGCGGTCCCGGTGGGGCGGCGAGGCTCAGCGGTCACGTTATGGCGGCGATAGGCAGAGGAATCAGGGAGGTAGCGAGGGTCGGCGTAATCGGTGAGGGGACGATAATCAGAGTTACCGATGAGGCGGCGAGGGCAGGTGAAGGCCGATGGCATCATCGATGTGAAGAAAGACAATGGATGTGAATGGTGTATGAACATGTGCTTTTAGTTTAGTTTTTCTATGTGGGCGGAATTTGAACTACAAATATGTCTGAAATGTTGTCACTTCTGGCTCAGCCTTAGATTTTACTCCTTCAATTATCATGAACTGCTATGACATAGGAAATTAACCCTTTAATATGCACATGATTTTTACAAACAAAATGGATAAAGTTATTAACGTCCTTTCATGGAATGTTAATGGTTTGAGCCATCCCATTAAGAAGAAAAAAAAAATGAAGTTCTTCGTGGACTAAATGCTCAGATTATCTTTGTGCAGGAAACTCATGTAAGGAAAGACAACAATCAACTATTCTTTAAGTTTTGGAGAGGACAGCAGTTTCATTCAAACTCGTAGGCGAAGGTGAAAGGAATCTCTATTTTTATTGACTCCTTAATTTAATTTGTTCATTATGAAACAATTTCTGATCCATATGATAGATTTTTGATGATCACTGGTGTTCTTCATAACCAAACAGTTGTTATGGTGAATGTTTATGCACCTAATATTGATCACCCTGAGTTTTTTTAAACAATTAATCGCATCCTTACCGAATTTAAACAAACATCTTTTGATAATGGGCGGAGATTTTAATTGCGGTTTGAACCCCTCGATGGACAGATCTACATCTGATCATGCGCTTCCAAAAAAATCAGCTAGTTTTATCAACTTTTTACTTGACTCTGGAATGGTAGAAGTCTGGAGATTTCATTTCGGAGTCACGTGAGTGACTTCGTGAAGAGCCCGCCGGCGCGCATGCTCGACATATCGTCGTAACGCGTTGCTGCGACGGCTGGCGGTGGAGCGCGCTCCTCGCCAGCCCTTCATAAGGGGCCACGGAGGTAAGTATTCTACCTTTAGTTGGTGGTCCTTGTTGTCTGATTATGTCTTGCAGCAAGGACATGGATGGGAGTTCGAAGGGCCGGAGGACGTCAGGACGAGTTCGCCGGTCAACAGTTCCGGGGCCTTTACCATCGGCAGTACCTGCAGCGCAGGCCGGTACTCAGGCGGAGATGTGGGTAAGCCCTGTGATTACAGGTCCAGATCCGCCAGCACACCACAGCTCGGAGGAGTTCGACGAGGAGGAGTGTGGTGTGCCGCCAGAGCAGGGGGACCCTGCCATGGCAGTCAGGTCGTCAGCGGGCTCGCTGGCGACCTCAAGCAGGGCACGTGCCGTTGCACGGCCTGTTCCACTCAGCCCTCCGAGAAGGGGGAGGGCAGGAGCCCAGAAGCCTAACCCTGTTAGGGCTAAGGCATTGCCTATCGCGGAGGAGCGGTCAGGTTCCAGGGCGAGACCCGGGGCGGCTGTGAGGTCCAGCCGGCACACCCCGACTCTCGACGCCGGGACGGGTCGGTCGAGTCGGGTCTCGTCACGGTCGCCGAGCCCCCCATGGATGGGTGGGCGAGACCATGCGTCGGCAACGTCCACGATGTGGGCAGCCGGCAAGACTGCGCGGGTCCCAGGCAGCCATGCTTCGGCTGGTGCCGACACCTCGCCGCAAGTGCCCTTAGTGGCAGCGGCTTCAGCTCCCGCTAAACGGAGGCGGTTGAACACGCCCGCGCAGGAATCGCGCAGTTTCGCCTCGGCGGCTGTTAGCGACAACTACCGGCACCGGCAGGGCCTCGACGAGGTGCGGGCCGATGACAGGAGCCCGGTTTTCTTTTCAGAGCCGGAGGACTCCGACCACCTGAGTGTTAAGGGTGAAGGGCGTATTGACCGTATGGAGCGGCTGCTGGAGCTCCTGCTTCAACGTCAACAACAGCAGGGCAGCAACAGGCACAGGGCGTCTTCACCAACATCTACTATCAGCCTGGAGCAGCAGGAGGAGGAGGTTCTGGTGGATCCCGTACCACATCCGTTGGAGGTGCCAGCGGAGGAACTCTTGGATGTGGCGACCAAATTCGCGGCCCCACATTCATCTGGTCTTCCTCTAAATACAAAGCTGGCAGCCACAGTGGACTTTCTTAATAATCAGGTGCTGCAGGAAGAAGTCCTCATCCAGGCTATGAGCCGTCACAAGGCTCCATCAAACTGCAACTCCCTCAACGTGCCTGTGGTCAATACGCCAATATGGGGCAACATCAGTGCGGCTATCCGTCAACAGGAGCTAAAATTGCAGCGGATCCTGAAACTCCTCACGGCCGGTATTACCGCCTTTGCGCGCTCGGTGGACGGGGACGAACTGAATTTGGACCAGGAAGATGCTCTGGCCTTATTGTGCGCGACCCAGCACGAAATCAACGGGTTTCGCAAAAACAGCATCCGCCCAGCACTCAACCCGAAGTTTGCAGGATTGTGCAAACCACCGCCGCCCCGTCAGCTCTTTGGTGAGGACTTCTCAAAGAGAGTCAAAGAGCTTGACGAACAAGCCAAAACGGTGGGGATCATGCGCTCTCAGAGTGCCCCCACACCGTCAGGCTCAAAAGCTCCATACATTCGCTCACGAGGGTCGGCCGGTGCCTCGACGAGGACTCGCCCTCTAGCTCCACAACGACAACAGCACCAGAACCAGCACCAAGGGTCTTTTTTAGGACAGGGTCGGCAGAGACCTTTGTGGAAACCGAAGACGCCGCGCCCTCAAGCCAACCCAGCACCTCCACGGCCACCCACACGTGTCAAGGACCGCCGGTAACCACGGAGGTGAGGGGGTCTGGTTCTCTTTTTTCTCTCTGTTCAACTTCCCATGTTGGTGGTCGTTTACGGTTGTTTTTGGATGCATGGGGTAATTTTACTGGTGATGAGTATGTGTTGCGGAATATTCAGGGGCATAAAATTGAGTTTATTAATGGCGACATTCCTCCATCCCAGCACATGCCTGGTCGTACGTTCAAATTGTCTGCTGCAGAACAGGCAGCAGGTTATAAGGAAATTTTAAGTCTGGAACAGAAGGGTGTGATTGAGAAAACGGTGCATGAGCCAATTGAATTTGTTTCGAACATATTTACTAGACCAAAGAAGGATGGAGGCTGTCGTGTCATTATTGATCTAACCCGTTTGAATACGTTTGTAACATATACTCATTTTAAAATGGATACGTTTGAAACAGCCAAATCATTGATTTCTCATGGCTGCTTTATGGCATGCATTGATTTGAGGGATGCATATTATTCAGTATCCATCCAGAAATATGATAGAAGGTTTTTGAAATTTATCTGGATGGGGCAACTTTGGCAGTATAAGGCTTTGCCTAATGGGCTCACTACAGCCCCTAGATTGTTCACTAAATTGGTGAAGCCAATCATGGCTTATTTGAGACAACGACATCATATAGTTATGGCCTATTTAGATGATGTCTTTATTGTGGGCCACACCCTGCAATTGGCTGAACAGGGTGTTGCAGCTGCTGTCAATATATTTCAACAATTAGGATTCATTGTCCATCCAGAGAAATCGAAGTTCTGCCCTGCCCAGGTAATTAATTACCTAGGGTTCACGGTGAACTCAATGAGCATGAGGATAACTATACCAATTAACAAAATTGAGGAAGTCACTAAGGTGTGCAGAGATTTAATTGGCACCATCGATTCGGCATACAGCCACAGTAATTGGCAAGCTAGTGGCTTTGTTTCCGGCAGCACGATATGGACCTTTGCATTATCAGAATTTGCAAAGAGCTAAAATTACTGCGTTAAAACGGAACGCTGGTCATTACGATCAATCAATGCAGCTGCCGTCCGAAGCGATAACTGAGTTGCAATGGTGGGTGTGTCACATTAGCAACTCATTTAAGCCTGTCAGGGAGGCTAATCCGGTGGTATATTTACAGACTGATGCAAGCTCCAATGGCTGGGGAGCTACTGATAATTGCTCTAGTTGTGGGGGCAGATGGGATACCCTTGAGGCATTGATATTGTTGACTCAAGGGATTAACTATTTGGAGTTGCTGGCAGCATTCCACGGACTTCGTGCATATTGTTCCAAGCTTGTTGGAGCACACGTCCGTCTCCAAATAGACAACACCACAGCTGTGGCATATTTAAACCATATGGGTGGTACCAGGTCAGTTTCGTGTGAGAAATTGGCTAACTCAATTTGGCTCTGGTGTATTCAAAGAGACATTTGGATTTCAGCTACCTATTTGCCAGGTGAGCTTAATACTGTGGGGGACACCAGGTCACGCAAATTTAATGACAACATTGAATGGATGTTGCATCCTGAGATTTTTTCTAAAGTCACAGCCAAATTTGGTAAACCGGACATTGACCTTTTTTGCGTCACGGTTGAACCATCAGGTACCAGCCTACGTTTCATGGGAACCAGATCCTGGGGCAATAGCGCTAGATGCATTCTCGCTGGACTGGGGGAATTGGTTTTTCTATGCCTTCCCTCCGTTTTGCCTCATCAGTCGGGTATTGCAAAAGATTCAGGCAGATGCTGCCAAGGGCATCCTTATTATACCCGACTGGCCCACACAGCCTTGGTATCCGGTGGTCTTTGACATGCTCAACGAACCTTGGGTCCTTTTGAAGGGTTGCCCACAATTGGTTACTCACCCTGTCTCAGGGGAGCCACATCCCTGCCATGGCTATTTAAATTTGTTGGCTTCCAGGTTCTGAACAGGCCATTAGTCCAATACGGCCTCTCGGCTCGGACCATGGATACCATCGGGGCGTCGTGTCGAGAGTCCACAAGGCGAAGATACCGCTCGCATATTAAGAAGTGGGAAGCCTACTGCAGCCGCTCTCGCATCACGTACGATGACGTGACAATAACCGACGTCCTGGAATTCCTCGCGGGGTTGCACCATGATGAACACTTAAGTTACAGTGCCATCAACAGCGCCAGAAGTGCGCTATCATTCTACCTCAAGATTGGGGTAGGATCCAACAGGCTAGTGTCCAGACTCATGCGGGGTATATTCAATATGAATCCGCCTACACCACGCTATAATATCACCTGGGATGTCAGGGACGTATTAACCCTGCTCAGGACGTGGTCTCCCATGGAAGGGCTCCAACTGGACCAACTCACCATGAAGCTGGTGATGTTACTAGCGCTGACTTCAGCTCAGAGGGTACAGACACTACACAAACTGCGTGTCGACAGAATGACATCTACCCCTACAGAAGTAGTCTTTTTCGTTGACGAGCTACTAAAGCAGCATAGACCTGGGTGCACAGGGCTGCAGCTGAAGTTCCCGGCATACCCCGCAGATGCTAGGCTATGTTTAGCCTCACATATCCGCCACTATGTCAAGGTGACGGCACGCATCAGAGGAATGGAGAGATACCTGCTTGTCACTCATAAGAGACCTCATCATCGAGTGACAGTCCAGACGATATCCAGGTGGCTTCGAGTCGTCTTGGGTAAGTCAGGTATCGACATTAATGTGTTCAAGTCTCATTCCACCAGGGCTGCATCGACGTCAGCGGCGAGGGTCATGGAGGTGCCCATGGACCAAATTCTCACCACAGCAGGATGGGCGAATGAAGCTGTGTTCCAGCGTTTTTATAACAAGCCTGTTGCTGCTCCTCTACAGTTCGCAGAAGCCGTGCTGAATGCAGGTCAAGAACGTGGAGATGTCCCCGCATGAGGGGTTTTGATTTGTTATTAATAAATATGCTCTTGTTTTGCAGTATGAACTATTGAGCAAGTTTGTTCCTCCCATCCATCCCTGGTAGTGGTGTGTCAGCATGGACGTGGTCCAGGGCGTGTAATCACAGAAGCTTTGAAGTCTTCACGAAGTCACTCACGTGACTCCGAAATGAAATAGTAAGATTGAACGAGAACTTACCAGTTCGAAGGTTGATCTTTATTTTATGAGGAGTCGAAGTGAGGGATTTCGTGCCCTCCTCGCCCAACCCTGAATCACCTTCATCTGGTAATCTTAGTCAATTCAATCATACTATGCGAAGTCATTTCTATTGTTGGTTCTGTGATTCCACGCCGCTACTTTGAAGTATGTCGAGCATGCGCGCCGGCGGGCTCTTCACGAAATCCCTCACTTCGACTCCTCATAAAATAAAGATCAACCTTCGAACTGGTAAGTTCTCGTTCAATCTTACTATTCCTACACCCAAATGACAAAGATTTTTTTTTTCTCTCATGTATATCATAGTTACTCTAGGATTGACTACTTTATAATAGATTCTCAGCTAGTTTCATCGGTCACTATGTGTGAGTATGATGCAGTAGCTATTTCTGATCATGCACCATTGAAACTATCAATCAAACTACCTGATTCCAAGTTTAGTGCTAAACAATGGCGATTTAATACTACTCAAGATCTAAGTGGTGTTAATTTTATTAAAGATCCGATTGCTTTCTTCTTCTTAACAAATGCTACTGAAGAAATATCCAATGGTGTAGCTTGGGATGCTTTTAAGACATATATTCGTGGACAAATTATTTCATACTCCACGGGATTAAAAAAACAAACTAAAAATGAAATACGTATATTGTCTGATTAGATTAAAGAAATTGATAAAAAATATTCTATAAGAATAGAGTTGAACTTCAACTGAGACACGATTTGTTATTAGTATCACCGATTGTGAATCAGCTACTTAAAACCAAAATTCAATTTTATGTACATGGTGATAAATCTGGCAAATCTGGCACAGTTGAAAGCTGTGTCAGCCAAATGCCAGATTATTAATTCCTACTGATCCCAATATAATGCACGAGTTTTTAAAGAAACTGAACTTGCCAAATTTACCACATAATGAGTCTCTGTTGTTAGATGAACCCATCACGGAGGAGGAAATACAGAAAGCAATCCTTTTGATGAATTCTGGTAAAGCTCCCGGTTTAGATGGGTTTTACAGTGGAATTTTAAAAATATTTTCCAAGTTTACTGTCCCCCTGGCTATGCAAGGTTTTTAAAGAAGCCTTTTTAATGAATATATTACCACAATCCTTTTATGAAGCATCTATGTCTTTAATTCTTAAAAAAGATAAAGACCCTACTGAAGTGACATCATATAGACCTATATTACTGTTAAATGTAGAATCCAAAATTCTTTCAAAAATATTAGCTATGAGATTGGAAAATATTTTACCGCAAATAATTTCTAAAGATCAGACAGGTTTTATTAAAAATCATTACTCATACTTTAATGTTAAAAGACTAATGAATATTGTCTATACGCATCATATAAAACTCCAGAATGTGTAATTTCACTTGATGCTGAGAAGGCATTTGATAGAGTAGTACGGGAATACTTATTCAATGCACTTGAAAAATTTAAGATTGGCCGAAAATGTATCTCTTGGATCAAACTGATATATCATATACTTCAAGCTTCAGTACTCACCAATAATCAGAGATCCCCTTTTTTCAGGATCTTTCTAGGTACTAGATAGAGCTGTCCTTTGTCCTTTATTGTTTGCTATCGCTTTGGAACCTCTGTCCATCGCTATTAGGTAATCCCCTAATATTTTTGGTATTGTTCGTGAGAATAAGACACATAAGCTATCTCTCTATGCAGATGGTCTGTTATTATTTATCTCTAACCTGGAAATAATAGCACTATTTAATCAATTTAGTAGTTTTTCTGGTTATAAACTAAATCGTAGTAAGATTGAGCTTTTTCCATTGAACAATCTAATTTCGAATTATGGACAGTTTCCATTCAGATTGACTACCGACTGTCTTACTTATTTAGGCATTAAGATTACCAAGAAACACAAGGATCTATTTAAAGCCAATTTTACACCCCTAATTGACCACATCAGACAACAGTTTACTAAATGGTCACAAATATCCTTATCTCTAGTCAGCTGAATCAATGCTATTAAAATGTTTATCCTACCTAAATTTCTGTATTTATTTCAGACGATACCAATTTTTATTGCTAAATCTTTCTTTGATATTATTGACCAAACAATTCTTCATATATATGGCAGAATAAAAATCCCAGATTAAGTAAAAAATGCTTACGGAAATCAAAAACAGATGGTGGTTTGGCACTGCCGAACCTTAGATTTTGCTTTTGGGCAGTTAATGCTCGCTATTTATCATTTTGGACAAAAGATTTTGAAGATACCCAATGTCCAGGATGGATAAATCTTAAACGTGATTCTATGCAAGGGCTATCATTGGCTTCTATTCTCGGGGCCTCATTACCCTTTACAATTACGAGATTGAATAAATACACGATTAACCCAATAATAAGACATACATTCCGATTATGGTTTCAATTTCGTATGTTTTTTGGATTGAATGATTTCATCTTATCGAGTCCTTTCATAATTAATTTTGTCTACCAACCTTCTAGTACTGATCAAGCCTTTCTGTTATGGAAGAGTAAGGGAACAGCCATTTTTCGTGACTTCTTTTTGGATGGTTATTTTATGTCTTTTGAACAACTCTCCAATGAATATAATCCAGCTAACTCACATTTCTTTAGATATTTACAAAGATATTTAAATATTTACATATTTAGATATTTTTTTTAGGCTAGTCTACCCTCTTTTCCGTTACCACATCAAACCAAAATCTTGGAAACATTTTTGCATTTGAACCCTTACCAGAAAGGTTTCAAAACGACTATTTATGAGTTGATTTTGAAATTACAAATAGATACATTGGATAAAACTAAGAATGACTGGGAAAGAGAAATTCAAATTTCTCTACCTTTTGAGAAATGGGAGAGGATTCTTCAATTAGTTAATACCTCTTCAATGTGTGCAAGGCACGCTCTGATACAATTCATGGTGGCTCACAGAGCTCATATGTCAAAAGATAAGTTAGCTCATTTGTACGGTCATATATATCCTATCTGTGACAGACGTAACTCTGAAGTTTCCTCACTGACTCATATGTTTAGGTCTTGCCCAACTTTGGAAAAATATTGAAAATAAATGTTTGACATTATTTCTGTAGGTTTAGGTGTTGATTTACAACATCATCCTATTACTGCAATTTTTGGGCTGCCAATGTTAGATTCTACTTATCTGTCCTGTTCTGCCCATCAGCTGATTGATTTTACTACATTAATTGCCAGAAGATCTATTTAACTTAAATGGAGAGACTCTAATCCTCCTACCACACTTCATTGATACTCTAAAATGATATCATGTTTAAATTTAGAAAGCATTAGGAGTGGCATTGTTGAACCCGTGGTTAAATTTGATAGGACTTGGGGAAGCTTTAGTCAACATTTTCACACAATATAAATTGTCCCCCGATCAACCGTTATAATAATTATTTTACCTTCAAACGGTGGAACAGACTTGATGACAAACAGAGACTTAAATTGTTGAAATTCTTTGTAGCCCAGATTTTGTTTTGTGTTTTTTTTAAGTTTAGAGGGTTTTGTTTTTCTCTTTTTTTTCCTCTTTTTTTCCTTTTTTTTTCCTATTTATCTTTTGTTTTTATATATAGTTCTCTTTTTAACTATATTTACATAGAGACCGGAAGGTCTATACCCAATGTGTATTTTGACACTGGACTCATACTTGGGTTATACTTGTTATTAATGCAATCCTGATCCCAATGTATCAATATCACTGTTATGTTTATCATTATTGGGGGTTTTTTGGGTTGTTTTGTTTTTGTTTTTGAAAAAAATTAATACATTTTTTTTAAAAGAAAGAAAAGAACATATGAATTGTGTTCAGGGCAAGAGCACTCAGCCCTTCAAGCCTGTCCTACCATTAATAATATTGTGATGGCACGAATTTACAGAGAATGAAATGCCCTATGACTGGAGTTTAAGATTATGTCTCAAACTGAACCATACTGACAGGGCAATTGTTCATTTCCCTTGCTAATGCTCATTATTCTATGCACTGAAAAATTATATCACATTATATCACTCAGCAGCAGGCAGAGTGAAGCCAGAATGAAAGAAAGAAATTGAGGTTGGACCTGGTAACCAAACGGGAGGTGAGAGATTGCTGCGCCCTGACCCTAACAGAGACGTGGTTAAACTCCTCTGTTCCCGACGGCGCCATTAGCGTGGAGGAGTTAACAGCATTCAGGTTGGACAGAAGCTACGCTCTCAGTGGGAAATCCCGGGGTGGTGGTTGGTGCATTTACACTAATAACAGCTGGTGTAAAAATGCCACAGTGGTGTCAAATTATTGCTCACCAGACATTGAGTTTTTGACAATAAAATGCAGACCCTTCTATCTGCCCAGGGAATTTAACATTATAACCATCACATCCATGTACATCCTACCCTGTGCAAACACTAAGGAGGCCCTGAATGCTCTTTATCGTTCCATTAGTGACCTACAATCCATACATCCAGATGGTTTTTCATTGTTGCTGGGGATTTTAACCAGGCCAACATGAAAACTGTTCTCCCACATTACCAGCATGTAGACTTTGCCCAGGGGAATGAACACACTGGACCTAGCCTATACTAACATCAAGAAGGCATTCAAGGCAGTCCCCCGCCCCCACCTTGGCTCCTCAGACCATATCTCTGTGATGCTAATTCCTGCATACAGGCCCCTGCTTAAAAACCTACTGTGAAGCAGGTCAGGGTCTGGCCAGAGGGAGCTATGACAACACTACAGGACTGTTTTGAATGCACGGACTGTGACATGTTCAAGAAGGCTGCAAATGTCAGTCAACACATCAACCTGGAGGAGTACACTGTGTCCGTGTCTACTTACATGGAAAAGTGCATAGAGGATGTCTGTGTCACCAAGACCATCACTATACGGGCCAACCAGAAACCCTGGATGACCACAGAGGTACGTGGAATGCTGAGAGCACGTAATGCCGCGTTTAAATCGGTGACGTGGTGGCACTCAGATCCGCAAGAGCCAACCTGAACCGAGTCATCAGGCTGGCCAAGCGTGCCCAAGGCCAGAAAATCCAGAGCTTCTTTCACGACTCCATGAACACCAGGCGCATGTGGCAGGGAATCAAAACAACCATGGACTATAAGACTGCTCCACCACCCTGTGATGACAACATTGAGCTCCTCAATGAACTCAACAACTATTTTGGACGGTTCGAGGCATTAAATAACACACCTGCAAGCAAAGGTATTCCTCAATGTGATGAACAGGCACTCATAGTGGATGTCCGGAGGACCCTAAAAGGACTGCATGCACAAAAGGCGGCAGGCCCTGATAACATACCAGGGCGGGTGCTCAGGGAGTGTGCTGATCAGCTGGCACATGTCCTTATGGACATATTTAACACCTCGCTGAACCAGACTGTCGTCCCATTATGTTTCAAGACTGCCACCATCATATCAGTGCCAAAAAAATCCAGCATACAATGTCTCAACGACTACTGCCCTGTAGCACTCACCCCCATAATGATGAAGTGTTTCGAGAGGCTGGTCAGGGACCATATTACCTCCAGACTCCCCTCCACACTTGACCCATACCAGTTTGCTTACAGGCCAAACCGCACAACAGAGGACGCTATATCCTCCGTACTCCATCTAAGCCTGGAACATTTAGAGGAAAGAACACCTATGTGCGAATGCTGTTCGTGGATTTTAGTTCAGCATTCGACACAATTATCCCTCAGCACCTGATAAGTAAACTGGTTCCATTGGGCCTTGGCACTCCCATATGTAACTGGCTACTAGACTTCCTCACTGACAGACCCCAGTCTGTGAGGGTTGGAAATAATACCTCTAACACCATCTCTCTGACCACCGGCTCCCCTCAGGGCTGTATGCTGAGTCCACTGCTGTTTACCCTGATGACCCACGACTGTTGTGCCAGGTTTAGTACAAACCACATCATGAAGTATGCAGATGACACAACAGTGGTGGGCCTCATCAGGGATGACAATGAGGTGGCTTACAGGGAGGAGGTGAAACAACTGGTGGACTGGTGCAATACAAACAACCTGATCCTGAATGTCGAAAAAACACAGGAGGTCATCGTCGACTTCAGGAAAAACCGGCACAGTCCCATACCACTTCACATCAATGACAGCGACGTTGAGGTGGTCAGTAGCACTAAGTTCCTGGGGGTGCAGATCACTAACAGTCTGACCTGGTCAAATAACATCTCATCAACAGTTAAGAGAGCGCAGCAGCGGTTGCACTTTCTGCACCGGATGAGAAGAGCTCACCTCCCCCATCCCATCCTCACCACTTTCTACAGGGGCACCATAGAGAGTAGTTTGACCAGCTGTATCTCTGTCTGGTTTGGGGACTGTAAAGCCTCTGACTGGAAGTCCGTGCAGAGAGTGGTGAGGACAGCGGAAAAAATCATCAGGACCTCTCTTCCCCTCAATCGGGGATATTGCGACCAAACGTTGCGTGTCTAAGGCCAGCAGTATTATAAAAGACCCCACACATCTCCATCACGGACTGTTCACTCTGCTGCCCTTGGGCAAAAGATATCGTAGCATAAGGAGCAGAACATCAAGGTTCTGCAACAGCTTCTTCCCACGAGCCATCAGACTCCTGAATTCCATGTAATGGGCTGCCACCATTGTCTATTTATCCTTTTATCCTTTTTATCCATTTTATCCATGTTTATCCTTCTGTTAATTATCGTGTTGCACAGAGAGCCAAATGCAACAGAATTTCGTTTGGAACTGCATACATCGATGTATTTCTAAATGACAATAAAGTTTGTTTGACGTTTGACTTTTGACTTTTGACATTACACCGCGAGCCACAGATCAGAAAATGCTCCGGAACATAGCAGCTACCATACAAACTAGACAGCTGTGTATACTGTACGGCAGAGGGAACTATGTGCAATCATCAATACAAATAAAACTGAATGATTGGTGTCATTCTGAGAACAGATCCTTAAAGTTCTTTTGACTTCCTCCTGGAAGGTGTGAAATAAAAAAAATAAACAAATAATTATGAGTACTTACTAATGCAAAGATGCTCCAATAGTTGAATAAGTTTGGCCAGCAACCTATGGGTTAGGAAGCTCCAACAAACTCAGGATCTTAGAGGGCATCCAGGTGATATTGTATTGTATCATATCCTTTATTTTTCTAGCACTTGCATTGGGTGAAAGAGCATGGAGGAAATCCAAGGGGAAAGGAAAAAAAACCCAAATGTAGGCATCCTCCAGCCACACAGCACTCTGTCATTTGACAGTATACATAATAATTCCTTTGTTACTGTTGGTTCAAAATCCTGAAATATTTAGTCAGTATATACTGTAATTCCTTTGTCATTGTTGAGTCTAAATCCTGAAACATGCAACCACAATGCACTGTAGAACTATCATACCTGTAGGACTGCAGCAGTTCAAACATGGTGGCTCAGCACAACCTGTTCAAGGATAATAAGGAACTGGCAATGAATGCAGGTCTTGTCAATGGTCCCCACACCCTTGAAAAATGAAATAAACTTTAAAACCCTTCTCCTTTTGATGACATGACATGATGGACTATTGCCACTCCACTGCTGCCCTGGTAAATGGGTCATAAATGTTTACTGTGTGGACGTGGCTCACACTTCTCCTTCACCTTTCACCAACACTCTTGGAGATAACTCCTGGAGTTGAATTGGTGTTTGTGTATGTTATGTGAAGGTGAATGCTATTAATCCACTTAGAAGTTGCCTTCTTCCAGATTATTATAGAAGAGGCTGTTCTTCAATCTTAAAAAAAAGCAAGAAAGAGAAAATATGGAATACTGTCTGTATTTTCTCTATTTACTTGTCTCTCCCTATTTACTCATATGAAAGAATGTCTATGGTTGTCCCACTGAGCCAATTGTTATCTCTGACACTGGTACCAAGATTACTAGAGTAGTATTCTGACCATGAGTAGTAGAGTAAGAGGCAAATAGGGTTGGATGCCCTCATCCTAAGAATTTATATAAGAAACTTGCATATGTTAATTTGGTGAAAAGTCACATTCAGTATGACCATAACTTTCCTCTAGGTGATGCCTATAGGCAAATTCTACTGAGGTACAAAGATGGAATAATACATTATTTTATCAATTTATTATCATGTGGAACTAATCTTCCAATTTTGTAACATATACACAACACTGAACCAAGACCTTTCAATTCTATACCCTAGACCATATATTCAAGTGCCTAGTTACTATAGGTTTTTTTTAGCGAAGGTGTCATTAATTAATATTTCCCCAATATATCAGATTGTGCCTGTAAAACAGGCATTACAATAATAATTTTAAAAAGTATTTAAAACCCACTGTAATATATAATAGTATGAATTAATTAAACGAGTAGGGATCAATTGTAATAAACTTACTGACCATCCCAGTCTAGCCAGCATGTGTGTGTACATGTGACTCCGGAGAAAGAGCAATAGACAATAGACAATTGGTGGAAAAGTAGGCCATTCGGCCCTTCGAGCCAGCACCACCATTCAATGTGATCACGGCTGATTATCCACAATCAGTGACCCGTTCCTGCCTTCTCCTCATATCCCCTGAATCCACTATCTTTAAGAGCCCTATCTAGCTCTCTCTTGAAAGTATCCAGAGTACCGGCATCCACTCCCCTCTGAGGCAGAGAATTCCACAGACTTCCACTGCAATTGACTGCACTTTTCTCTCAAATGTCATTTTAAATTACCCATCTTGATAGAGAAAAACAAGAATTATATGAATGTAGAGCATACCTCATTGTAAAGTACTATTCTGTCAATCTATTTTCAAATAATTATCAATGTGACATAAGGTTCAACTGTTGGGTATAAATGCAGGAATAGCAAGATGGATTCAACAGTGGCTGAATGGGAGAAGCCAGAGGGTAATGGTGGATGGCTGCTTGTCGGGTTGGAGGCAGGTGACTAGTGGGGTGCCTCAGGGATCTGTGTTGGGTCCTTTGTTGTTTGTCATGTACATCAATGATCTGGATGAAGGGGTGGTAAATTGGATTAGTAAGTATGCAGATGATACCAAGATAGGGGGCATTGTGGATAATGAAGAGGATTTCCAAAGTCTACAGAGTGATTTAGGCCAGTTGGAAAAATGGGCTGAAAGATGGCAGATGGAGTTTAATGCTGATAAATGTGAGGTGCTACACCTTGGCAGGACAAATCAAAATAGGACGTACATGGTAAATGGTAGGGAATTGAAGAATACAGTTGAACAGAGGGATCTGGGAATAACCGTGCATAGTTCCTTGAAGGTGGAATCTCATATAGATAGGGTGGTAAAGAAAGCTTTTGGTATGCTAGCCTTTATAAATCAGAACATTGAGTATAGAAGCTGGGATGTAATGTTAAAATTGTACAAGGCATTGGTGAGACCAAATCTGGAGTAGGGTGTACAAATTTGCTCAATTATAGGAAGAATGTCAACAAAATAGAGAGGGTACAGAGGAGATTTACTAGAATGTTGCCTGGGTTTCAACAGCTAAGTTACAGAGATAGGTTGAATAAGTTAGGTCTTTATTCTCTGGAGCGCAGAAGGTTAAGGGGGGACTTGATAGAGGTATTTAAAATGATGAGAGGGATAGACAGAGGTGATGTGGACAAGCTTTTCCCTTTGAGAATAGGGAAGATTCAAACAAGAGGACATGACTTTAGAACTAAGGGACAGAAGTTTAGGGGTAACATGAGGGGGGACTTCTTTAGAGTGGTAGCGGTGTGGAATGAGCTTCCAGTGGAAGTGGTGGCGGCAGGTTAGTTGGTATCATTTAAAAATAAATTGGATAGGCATATGGATGAGAAGGGTATGGAGGGTTATGGTATGAGTGCAGGCAGGTGGGACTAAGGGAAAAAAGTTGTTCGGCACGGACTTGAAGGGCTGAGATGGCCTATTTCCGTGCTGTAATTGTTATATGGTTATATGGTTATAAGGTGTCATCAACAGAACTAGGAAGTAGCACAATAATGCTCAATCTGAGTTCACTCAGGACTTTCACTGCAGCCTTGATCCCAACACATCAACATAAGGTGATCTGCACAAATGTGTTAAGTTTAGGTTTAGCTTTATTATTGTAATGCGCACTAAGGTACAGTGAAAAGATTTGTTCTGCATGCTATCAAAATGGATCAGATATACTATACATCAATACAATCAAGTACAATAGATAGAGCAAAGGGGAAGAACAGAGTACAGAATATAGTTCACCATATTGATTGTTGATAATTTCAAACATTTTGAAAAGCACAGCACCCGCGCATTGCAGAATCAACCTCCATAATCCAAATCTTTACTTGAAGTTGAGACAATGGTACAACGTATCCTCCTCTGATAACCTGAGCACAGAATACTTATTTTTGCCCCAGGAGTCAATCAAAGACCCCCAGTCGAGGGTCCCTGTGTTGCTGGACATTGAGGGTCTGAGTCCAGTGGGGATACCCCTAAAACAGAACACTACTGAAGATACTAGCAATCTTGAGTGTACAGACACTAAGAATGTAGCACATACACACCTCTTCCCTCCCACACCCCCCCCCCCCCCCACACACACACCCTTCCCCCCACAAATCCCCTGCCCACACACCCCTTTCCCCCCTCCCACATTCACCCTCCCCACTCCCTTCCCCCCACAGCCCCTAGGTCTAGTATATATTAAAAAGACAATCCAATGGGGCACAACCTTGGGTGGCTGACTTGGTCACCCTGCCATTTTCCCTGACTACATACAGTACCTTAATGGTTGAGAGATTTTACCTTTAAGGTAAAACCCCACTAGTTTTACCTTAAGTTATAATCACAGCTTTATCTTTGATTTGCCCTGGCATGAGCAATAGGAATTTGGCCTAAATTAACCTGTGCCCCCTTCTTCCTCACCACCCCCTCACATTTCTCTGTCTATTCGATGTCTCAGTTAGCTCTATCATTCAATTTCTATATGTCTCAAGGTCACAATTTCTATTAAATTCCAAGTGAATACAACTTCAATGGTACCATGGAGTTACACTGACAATGGGGATTGACTTATTTATAGTGCAGTTTCAGATAGGAAAATACAAAGTTCCCAGAATTCGTGTCCCAAGTTTTCTCTTTTTCGGAAGCCTGTCTCCTTCATTTGTTTGTTATTACCTGTGGGAAAATTGTTACTGTAAATAAACTGGTGCATGAGATAGCAGGGCTTCAAATAGAGTAGGTATCTGCCTATTGAAAACAAACCAACAGTTGAGAAAAGCAGGATTTCATTATTTATTTTACAGTTGATGTGTCTACTTATGATTTTTAGCTCAACACCTTTTGACAACTTCTGTATTTTCAAAGACTTTGGGTTTGAAATTAGACATCTGAGCTCTGGCTGTGACCATCCTGTGAATCCATATCTTTGTGGGTAGTTAATAGCTGTAGTCAGAGAAAAGCATTAGTAAATAACCATATCATGCTTCTAATACAGGGCCGTTACCGTTAGAATGAGTCAATTACTGCAGATCTGTACCACAAATTTAAAAAACACCGAACATCATGCTGGACAACATAATATAGGACTGGACATTTTCAAGCAGCTTGTCCTGTCATATATTATGTTGTCCACTGTCCAGCATGATGTCCAGTGTTTTTTAAACTGTGGTAGCTGTAGAATGGAAACTGCACGGATTAGGTTGCCCAAGTGGGACAGGGGCTTTAGCAACACTAGTTGGGAGAACAGAAGTCTCCAAGACAACGTTTGAGGAATAGTGTGTCACCTAAGATCAATATTAAACAGCTGAGAACCTGCAAAGTGGTTAAATGCTGACCACTGGAAAAGGCAGCGACCAGCTTTTCACTGCTATTAATTCTCAAGTCCATTTGTACCAACGCGAGCAAAGAAAATGGGGCCAAACTGCTTTCCTCAACCCGATTGTTTCTGGTTCAGTTAGTTTTTGTCCAGTTTTGTTTAATTCGGTCACTTGTTGCGTGTTAACATCTCGATCCCCCACTTCGTTGCATCGATTTAACCTGGTTTTGCTCCAAACTTTATTATGCAGCCGTCAACTTTTTTATTTCCCCCAAATTATTACAGAAGCCAATAAAAATACACTGGAACACCAGAACATAATAGTTGTGCTTTCTCGCCAATTTTAAATGTAGTCAGCTATAGCTCGACTTCTTTAGAAGATCGATATTTCAGTTAGAAGTTAAAACTGGAAAGTTTTTGTTTAAAAGCTGGTTACATTACAAAGTTCAAATTGTTAAATCATTGAAAATTTGCCAGAAGTTAAGTTACAATTAGTAAATATGATTTCTGTTATTTTTATGACAAGCTTATCTAATGCACTTAAAACGCCGAAGGGAACTTTGACCCTAAAATGTACATTGGAATGAAGTTTGTTTCCTATCAACAATTGCAAACTGTAGAGCCGATGAATGTCGCAAGCTACCCTAGCCCATCTGAAATGATATAAGTGCAAGTTCCGGGTAAAGTATATGATTTTACTTCGGAGTCACGTGAGTGACTACGTGAAGACCCCGCCAGCACGCATGCGCGACATATCGTCGTACGCATGCGGAAGCGACGGTCGGGAGGAGCGGGGCTCCTCCAGCGCAAGTTAAATAGCTTGCGCCAGGTAAGTCTCACCGGAGGAGTGAGTCGACGACAGCGATGGAAGCAAGAAAATCAAAAAGAGCCGCGGCAAAAACAGCTGCAAAGGATAGCAGCCAGCAGAGAGCCGCCTCTCCAGAGCTACAGGTTCTGCCTGCAGCTCCCGACTTTTCGCCCTTTGGGACCGTTGGTACGCCACGGTCGGGCGGGAAAACCACCCGGATGTCGGCCGGGGCCGACTCAGCGGAGTCCGGTCCCGAGGACACCCCGTTCGCGGACAGCGACGGAGGTCGTCTTGCCCGCATGGAGCGGATGATGGAGCAGCTGCTCCAACGTGACCTGCTAATGCAGGGGCAGGATCACAGTAGGCCTACTAGCAGGCCCACGGCAGGTTCCTACCGGGGACTGCCTAATGTCTCCCCCTCTATACAGGGGAGCATTGAGGGTCAGAACTGGGCTGACCCAGAAGAAGGGGAGCTGGCTGAATCACCGACTGTGTCAGGGGTGTGTGAAGGCTATATGGATGTGGTGAACAAGCATGCCATGCCCGAACAGAAGGGCTTACCCATCCACCCCAAACTGGCTGCCAGTATTAACTATATGGCAACAAACCAGCTGCAGGAACAGGCCATAAATGCTACGGCAGATAAATACATGGCACCAGCAAACTGCAGTTCATTGAATGTCCCCGCAGTAAACAACCCTATATGGGGGAATATGAGCCCATCGAGCAGAGGACAGGAGATAAAACTTCAGAGGATCCTGAAGCTCCTAACCGCGGGAATTACGGCAGTGGCAAGAACTGCAGTGGGTGTGGATATGCCGGAGGAATTACAAGATGCATTGGCTCTGCTGTGTAGCACTCAGTACGAGATTAACAACTTTAGAAAAAGCATCATAAAGCCGGCGCTTAACCCCAAGTTTGCGGGGTTGTGTAAGCCTGGGAAGACTCAGCCTCCTAGCCTGCTGTTCGGGGAAGATCTCCCTAAGCAGGTTAAAGACCTGGATGAGGAGGCAAAGGTTTTGGGCCTTATAAAGATACCTGGCTTCCCTAAACCCCACTACCCGCAAAGACAGCACCCCTACACATCCACCAGGCAGAGTTACCATTCCAGGTCTGCAGGTGGTGAAAGCTCGAAGGCCGGCAATCCTGCACAAAGGTCTTTTTTAGGCCATGGCCCAGGCCGGTCTTCTTGGAAGATGCGCCACTCCCAGAACACCCCCAACCAGCCAAGGAAGCAAGGGCAGAGACCTCAACACCGGCAGTAACCATGGAGGTAGGTGGGTCTGGAGTCCCCAGAAACACATCTTGTCTAAATTCACTGTATGTGGGGGGCAGGTTGCACTTGTTCTACGAGAATTGGCTCACTGTTACCTCTGATCCTTATATACTCAGGAGTATTCAGGGCTACGAAATTGAATTTATTCACGAACTCCCTACTCCGGTTCAGCATGTCCCTAGCCGGAAATTTATCCTTTCTCAACAAGAGAAGGCAGCAGGACATGCTGAGCTTCTTAGGTTAATAGAGAAAGGAGTAGTGGAGAAAGCCACCAAAGAACCCCGGAAGTTCGTGTCCAATATATTCACCAAAAATAAAAAAGACGGCGGTTGCCGCATCATTATTGACTTAACTGAACTGAATACTTCTGTCCAGTATATTCATTTCAAAATGGACACCTTCAACACTGCTATACAGTTAATAGGTCATGGGTACTACATGGCATGCATTGATCTCAAGGATGCATATTATTCAGTACCCATACACAAGGATCATAGGAAATACTTAAAATTTATCTGGATGGGACAATTATGGCAATACAAAGCCTTGCCCAATGGGTTATCATCAGCACCCAGATTGTTTACCAAGATATTGAAACCAGCTTTGGCCTGTTTAAGGAAACAGAACCATACCGTTATGGCTTATCTAGACGACATCCTCATTGTGGGGGAAAATTTGGAAACAGCCACTTTGGCGGTAACAGCCACTAAACAGCTTTTTCAGAAGCTGGGTTTCATTATACATCCAGATAAATCTATATTGGAACCCTCTACTACCATGAAATACTTGGGGTTCATCATTGACTCTGGGCAAATGTCTATCACGTTGCCACCAAGCAAGGTGGAGGACCTGATAGAGGCTTGCAGGAGCCTCTTTGGCACTAAGGATCCATCCATTCGACAGGTGGCCAGGGTGATTGGAAAGATAGTAGCTGCATTCCCTGGAGCACAATTTGGGCCTTTACATTACCAAAACTTACAAAGAGCAAAAATTACAGCGCTCAAAAATCATGCTGGCCATTTTGATAGGCCCATGACAATACCGGAGAAGGCAAAAGCCGAATTATATTGGTGGATGGGCAATGCCCAAAACTGCTCTAAACCAATCACTATCATCAATCCCTCGGTCACCTTACAAACAGATGCCAGTGCCAAAGGGTGGGGAGCTACTAACACTACCTCTAGTTGTGGAGGTAGATGGAGTGCACAGGAGTTAACCCATTTCAAAAATTTGGGGATTAACTATTCGGAAATGCTGGCAGCATTTCACGGCCTTAAAGCATACTGCACTAATATGCACAAAGTCCATATAAGGATACAAATTGACAACACCACGGTGGGAGCCTATATTAACCACATGGGCGGTATTAAGTCGATATCATGTGATGAATTGGCAAACAATATCTGGCACTGGTGTCTGCAAAGAGAAATCTGGATATCAGCTACTTACCTTCCAGGGAAGCTAAACACAGTGGCAGACACCAGATCACGTAAATTCAACGACAACATAGAATGGATGTTGGATCGGAGTGTGTTTACAGATATTGTAGAACGGTATGGAACACCAGATATCGACCTTTTCGCGTCCAGGCTTAATCACCAACTACCAACATATGTTGCTTGGGAACCAGACCCGGGGGCAGTAGCGATGGATGCATTCTCGCTACATTGGGGAGATCTATTTTGCTATGCATTTCCCCCTTTCTGCCTCATCAGTCGGGTCTTGCAGAAAATTAAGCAAGACTCCGCATCGGGAATTTTGGTGGTGCCCGACTGGCCTACCCAACCATGGTTCCCTATGGTACGGAAGATGGCCACAGAACCCTGCATCAGGGTGAACAAAAGACCAAGTCTGCTCATTCAACCTGTTACAGGGGAACATCACCCATGTCATGATCGCATGGATCTATTAATTTGCAGATTTTAAAACGGCCACTTCACGGATACGGACTCTCCAACAGGACCATTGACACCATCACAGCAACCTGCAGAGAGTCCACAAGGAAGCAGTATCTGACCTACATCAGAAAATGGGAAGGATTCTGCGTCTCAGCCAACACCACTTATGAAACCGCCACTATTACGGAAGTGCTGGAATTTTTGGCTACCCTTCATTTCGATGAGGGTTTGAGTTACAGTGCCATCAACTGTGCCAGGAGTGCCCTATCATCCTACCTGGGCCAGGGAAGTGACCAATTGGGCATTGGATCACATCCCCTAGTGTCCACATTTATGAGGGGAATATTCAATTCCAATCCCCCCAGGCCTAGATACAGCCATACTTGGGATATCAGCACAGTTTTGACTATGCTACGAGGATGGACGCCTATCACGGGACTCCCTTTGGCAAAACTCACGTACAAAATGGTCATGATTATGGCACTTATCACGGCACAACGGGTCCAGTCCCTGCACAAACTCAATCTGGATGCAATGACCTCCACCAGTGATAAGTCACTTTTTATGTGCAGGGACTATTGAAACAAGATCGTCCCGGTGTCTGGTCATACATTAGAGTTTCTGGCTTACCCAACAGATTCTCGCCTTTGTATCGTTACATTATTCTCACGATACATCTCAGTTACTAAAAATCTAAGGGGCACGGAGACAGCATTGCTCATCAGTCACAAGAAACCCCATCATAGAGTCACGGTGCAAACCATTTCCAGATGGTTAAGGGTGGTATTGGATGCGGCGGGGGTGGATACTAACATTTATAAATCTCACTCCACCAGGGCAGCATCCACCTCGGCGGCTAGAAGGATGGAAGTACCTTTGGATCACATCCTGGCCACAGCGGGTTGGAGGAACGAAAAGACCTTCCACCGCTTTTACTTTAAACCCGTGACCTCCCCTGATACTTTTGCAGGGAGGATTTTAAGTACTGCCAGATAGTACCCTTTTGGGACTATATTGTTTGGTATGAATAAATACCTGTTTTTGTTTTTCAGCCAGTGTCTTGTCTGAATTACGTTCATCCTCTTATCCCAACTTTAGCGGTGTGTGAGCATGGAGCTTCCAGGGCATGAAATCACAGAGCTTTGAAATCTTCACGTAGTCACTCACGTGACTCCGAAGTAAAATAGTAAGATTAAACGAGAACTTACCAGTTTGAAGTTTGATCTTTATTTTATGAGGAGTTACGATGAGGGATTACGTGCCCTCCGCTCCCAACCCTCTATTATAAAGATCACCTGGTATGGAAGTTCTCTTTTTTATCTTACTATATTAGTCATTGTGACTGTTTGTTCTGTGATTTCACACCACTGCTTTGAAGAATGTCGCGCATGCGTGCTGGCGGGGTCTTCACGTAATCCCTCATCGTAACTCCTCATAAAATAAAGATCAAACTTCAAACTCGTAAGTTCTCGTTTAATCTTACTATTAAGTAGCATTCTTTTATGGATGGTATCACTGAATAAGAATGGGCTGCTCGCTTATAATATGGTAGATTTTCTGCAGTTTCTTCCATATTCATACAAAATATAAAAAAGTGAAATGAGAAAAGATAGGTAGTTGATCAGCACTTAAAATATACCATTTGGAAAGTGGTGCCAGCATGAAAAATGTTCTCTCCTTTTGAAATGAAGTATTGTCTGGATGCCTTCTATTCAAATATCTCAGCATTGGACCGTCAGACATTTCGATGTTCACAAATCAAAATCCAAAGTTCAAATGATAATTGTGCTCGCGCCTGATATTTTTAAATGCACCTCCCGTTAATTTTGTTCAAAGGAACGCATCATACTTGAAGCAAGGTTAGTACACACAATTATATTATGAGGATTAATGAATGGATTTTGATGCAGCAATTAACAATGGCAGACAGTTAGCGCATCGTTTTCGTGAACGGTTCTTGCTTCAAGTATTTTGCGTTCCTTTGAATAAAATTAAAGGGAGATAGACAATAGACAATGTCAATGTCAAACTCAGGTGCTTCGAGGCATTTAACACTCCATTCCATTCTTCTGCCACAAAAACAATGTGACACAATTATAATTACTAAGGATGCAGGAATGGGATCGATAGCAGTTGACATTCACAAAGACAGTTAGCACATCATTTTTCTTGTCAGAGGAATGCAGTGGTGAACGAACAAACGACTCAAATCGAACGACTCGACTCAAAATGAACGACTTCAAACGAACAAAATTACACCCGACATACCTTACAAAGCTTGTAACGTGAGGGGGACTATCCTCCACCTCTGAAAACATGGAGAGAACACGTCCCCTCTGCCCCCCCCCCCGGGTTTTCCGCCGTTGGTCTTTAGTATAGCTACAGTACTGCTGTATTTAGCATTGCTGAATATACTACATTTTCTGCACTCAGCTATCAACAATTCAGTCAAGACGAACGTGTAATATCCTTAGGTTCCCTATGCATTTAGAACTGAACCCATATCACGTTGCTTGTGCATATCACTAGCTGTTCGTCTGAGAAAGAAAATCACCCAAACACTCTGCATGATATTCATTAATACATTTCCCTGTCCCTCACAGGATCAGGTGAAGAGGAGGCAGCAGAAGGGGTCAGATCTGGCTGCATGAACTTAGGCATGTGAGGAAATATTGAGGTGTCACAGCTGGGGGATTGTGTGCGGTTTTTTTTTGCACTATTTGTGTTTGTTTGTTTAGAAATGTATGTATATATACAGTGGCTTGCAAAAGTTTTCATACCCCTTGAACTATTCCACATTTTGTTACGTTACAACCACAAATGTAAATGTATTTTATTGGGATTTTCTGTGATAGACCAACACAAAGTGGTGCATAATTGTGAAGTGGAAGGACAATGATACATAGTTTCCAAATGTTATTACAAATAAAAAACTGAAAAGTGTGGCGTACAAAAGTATTCATCCACCCTGAGTCAATATTTTTAGAACCACCTTTCACTGCAATTACAGCTGCAAGCCTTATGAGGGATGTCTCTACCAGCTTTGCACATCTAGAAACTGAAATGTTTGCCGCTTCTTCTTTGCAAAATAGCTCAAACTCAGTCAGATTGGATGGAGAGCGTCTGTGAACAGCAATTTTCAAGTCTTGCTAGAGATTCTCAATCGGATTTAGGTCTGAACATTGACTGGGCCATTCTAACACATGAATATGCTTTGATCTAAACCATTCCATTGTAGCTCTGGCTGTATGTTTAGGCTCGTAGTCCTGCTGGAAGGTGAACCTCCGTCCCAGTCCCAAGACTTTTGCAGACTCTTTCCTTCCAAGATTGTCCTGTATTTGGCTCCATCCATCTTCCCATCATCTCTGACCAGCTTCCCTGTCCCTGCTGAAGAAAAGCATCCCCACAGCATGATGCTGCCACCACCATGTTTCACAGTGCGGATGCTGTGTTCAGGGTGATGTGCAGTGTTAGTTTTTCGCCACACATAGCATTTTGCATTTAGGCCAAAAACTTCAATTTTGGTCTCATCAGACCAGAGCACCACATGTTTGCTGTGTCCCCCACATGGCTTGTGGCAAACTGCAAATGGGACTTCTTATGGTTTGTTTCAACAATGGCTTTCTTCTTGCCACTCTTCCATAAAGGCCTGATTTGTGGAGTGCACAACTAATAGTTGTCCTGTGGACAGATTCTCCCACCTGAGCTGTGGATCTCTGCAGGTCCTCCAGAGTTACCATGGGCCTCTTGGCTGCTTCTCTGATCAATGCTCTCCTTGCCCGGCCTGTCAGTTTAGGTGGAAAGCCATGTCTTGGTAGTTTTGCAGTTGTGCCATACTCTTTCCATTTTCTAATTAATAGTTTTTTATTGTAGGGAAAAACAAAATTCACAGTACATCTGATGTATGGCATTACATTTTCCTCCATTTTGTTTTTTTATAAATAATAATAATAATATTATAAACAAAATAACCCTAACCCACCCTCCCTATACACCCCTTGGCAGCTTATTTTTTCACAATCCAAATATATCACAAAATCAAATGCACTTTTTAACAATAATAAAGTAACAAAACAGAATAAAGGCAGATGCCCACTTAATTTCAAGTGCCCTCAGTCAATAGGTAGTTCCTTTAGACCCTCAAAGTATGATAAAAATGGTTCCCATTTCAAATAAAACTTTTTCACAGACCCCCTCAATGTGAATTTAATCTTTTCTAACCTTAAAAAAAACATGACGTCTTCCAGCCAAGCAGCAGCAGATGGAGGAGTGTTAGATTTCCAGACCAGCAAGATTCTCCTATGGGTCAAAAGTGATGTAAATGTAATGATATCAGACTGGGTTGTATTTAAACCCAAGGTTTTATCTGTTACACCAAATACAGCTACAAGCGGGTAAGGTCTCACTGTCATCCCAAGGACTTCACTGATGGTTTTAAAAACCACTGCCCAGTAGTTAAAAAGTTTGGGGCAAGACCAGAATGCATGAGCTAGATTGGCTGGAGAGAACAAGCACCTGTCACAGCCAGCATCTGTCCCTAAATATATGTTAGCAAGTCTGGCTTTGATTAAATGAACCCCGTGTAAAACTTTAATTTGTATGAGCCCCACTCTTTCCATTTTCGAATGATGGATTGATCAGTGCTCTGTGAGATGTTCAAAGCTTGGGATATTTTTTTAAAACCTAACCCTGCTTTAAACCTCTCCACAACTGTATCCCTGACCTGGCTGGTGCGTTCCTTGGGCTTCATGATGCTGTTTGTTCACTAATGTTCTCTAACAAACCTCTGAGGCCTTCACAGAACAGCTGCATTTATACTGAGATTAGATTATACACAAGTGGACTCTATATACTAATTAGGTGACTTCTGAAGTTGCACTGGATTTTATTTAGGGGTATCAGAGTAAAGGGGGCTAAATTGGTTTGCACGCCACACTTTTCAGTTTTTTATTTGTAAAAAAATTTGAAAACCATGTATCATTTTCCTTCCACTTCACAATTATGCGCCACTTTGTGTTACTCTATCACATAAAATGCCAATAAAATATATTTACATTTGTGGTTGTAACATGACAAAATGTGGAAAAGTTCAAGGGGTATGAAAACTTTTGCAAGCCACTGTGTATATATATATATATATATATATATATATATATATATATATATATATACTAGTTGTTTTATATATATATATATATATATATATATATATATATATATATATATATATATATATATATATATATATATATATATATATATATATATATATATATATATATATATATATATATATATACTAGTTGTTACTTGTTCAGCTGAGCTTATTGACAGGAAATCAGCTTTAGGATCCTCAGAAAATCTCGTACCAGAAAAATGCAGAAATGTACTTAATGCTTTGTAATACTCGCTTATCTAATGTTAGACAAACTAATTTTTCAGTCATTGGCCTCAATTACTTTCATCCTGTCTTAGTTTTCTGTAAATATACCACATGTATATACCATATATATATATAATCCTGCAAAATGGAAGTCAAAGCAATTCAATATGATTCACCAAGTACAATGTTTCAAAATATTTCAGCATAACAAGCAACCATCAGTATTCTAATATATGCTTGTTGACATATTCTCATTAACACTGGCATTACAAAGCCAGAATACAGATAGTGCAGTAATTGCTCAACAGTGGGGTCTTTTTTAGCTACAATCAAAGGCTGGTTATTTTTAATGTATCCAATGTTACAATAGGAAGGAAATGAACAAGGTACGACAAAGAGAATGGCACTGTGGTGCAGCTGGTAGAGCTGCTGCCTCACAGTTTACCCTGTCCCACCAGCATGCAACTCTATGCGATCAAACTAGAAGCGGGGGCCGCGCGGAGGTCAGGTGATCCCCTGTATAGGGCCGTTCCCACCAGCATGCGCCTGCATGCGGCAAGCGCGACCAAACCGGCAGTAGGGGCCATGCGGAGGTTGGGTGAGTGGCGCAACGGGGCACAAAATGAGGCGAACGTGGAGCGAAGTCTAAGGTAAGTTCGCCAGGACAGAGAGGGGCACACAGAGAGGGGCACAGAGGCACACACACACACAGGGCCACGGAGCCACACACATGGAGGGTCACGGCGGAACTTACAAATAGGTTCACGGAGGCACGATGTCGGGGCGGCGTGTAAACGTCGAGGCAACTGCAAGCCGACAAGCCGTTGCCGCGCAGAAGTTTTGGACATAGTCAGTTTTTCGGAGCCCCGCATGGTGTCGGGACGAATTCGGGACGAACTCCGCACAATTCCGCACGGCTCCGGTGATCGAAGTGGGACCGGCCCCGCGACGCCGGACGGCTCAAGCGACCACGTTAGGTCGCGCTAATCGCATAGAGTTGCATGCTGGTGGGACAGGCCCTTTAAAGGCTCGGTTTTGACCCTGAAGTCAGGTGCTCTCTGTGCGCAGTTTGCACATTCTCTCTGTGACCATGCATGTTTCCGCTGGAAGATCTGGTTTCCTCCCACATCCCATACATGTGTGGGTTGACAGATCACTTGTCTGTTGTAAATTGCCCTAAGTATGTGGGTGAGTGGATGAGAAAGTTGGATAAATCATTCTCAATGAATCATGGAAAGATACAACATGGAAACAGGTCTTTCGGCCCACTGATACCACACCGACCATCACACACTCTTTCACACAAAAGTTGAATAGCATAGAATTTGTGTGAACGAGTGTGTGATGGTTGTCATTGTATCAGTTGGCCGAAAGGCCTGTTTCCATGTTGTATCTTCCAATGATTCATTAAGAGTGATTTAAGCAATTGAATATGTTCCTTGTAAATTATTACTATAAAAATGCTGTGGAATCGTTACGTTTTTCAAATGCATTCTGCAAATGAACCAATAGTCAATAATTTGCTGCAATTAATCATTATGTGGATGTCATTATGGAGAATTGCCAAGTCTGAGGATAGTGAAATTCTCAAATAAACCTATAGCCCAATTGTCATCACGAACAGAAGATATTTTACAGAGTAGATCTAACAATACAACATTTTAAAAATGTTTTTAAAAATATTTTTATTAGAAGCAATGCATATTGCCAATGATATAACAGTTTTTCAAATACACATTTAACTTGTTTCAAAAGTTATACAAATATTACGGAATGATTTATATAAGCTTCTATTTTTTTTAGAACGTAAAGAAAGTAAAGAGGTGAAAGAATAGGTGTATAATCAATGAAGATTGAGATCAAATAATATTGATTATGATTACATAACCATATAACCATATAACAATTACAGCACGGAAACAGGCCATCTCGGCCCTTCAAGTCCGTGCCGAACAACTTTTTCCCTTAGTCCCACCTGCCTGTAGTCATACCATAACCCTCCATACCCTTCTCATCCATATGCCTATCCAATTTATTTTTAAATGATACCAACGAACCTGCCGCCACCACTTCCACTGGAAGCTCATTCCACACCACTACCACTCTCTGAGTAAAGAAGTTCCCCCTCATGTTACCCCTAAACTTCTGTCCCTTAATTCTAAAGTCATATCCTCTTGTTTGAATCTTCCCTATTCTCAAAGGGAAAAGCTTGTCCACATCAACTCTGTCTATCCCACTCATCATTTTAAAGACCTCTATCAAGTCCCCCCTTAACCTTCTGCGCTCCAGAGAATAAAGACCTAACTTATTCAACCTATCTCTGTAACTTAGCTGTTGAAACCCAGGCAACATTCTAGTAAATCTCCTCTGTACCCTCTCTATTTTGTTGACATCTTCCTATAATTGGGCGACCAATTATATAAAAAAAAGAAATAATTAAAAAAAAAAAAAACAATAAAAAAATAAAAAATACAAGCAAACAATTATTATACTAAAAAAAATGGAAGTTACTGAGTTACAATGCTGCGCTCAGCTACCCCTTCATATAGTCAGTGAATGGAGACCATATTTGTTCAAAAAGTTCGTATTTGTCCATTAGGACAAACCTGATTCTCTCCAAATGCAGCGTCTCCAACATTTCCACTGTCCAGATTTAATTGTGGGGGATAATGTTCCCTTCCAGAATTTGAATATTAATTATTTCCAATTATTAAACAGTAATCAAGAAAATGTCTTTGATTTACTGTAAATATTAAATTTGAATCTGAAACTCCTAATATTATTAGCTTTGGGTCATGATCCAATTTGATCTTAAGAACTATAGAAATGATTTTTAAAATTTCAGTCCAATAACTATTAAGTTTTGTACATGTTAACAATACAACATTTACTAGTAATATTACATTTAATAGGAAATTAGCTAAAAAGCTTCGCATTTACTGCAGTTTTAAACAATAAAAGCATGTCCCTTTCTCCAAAGGTACATGAATTGAGTGAAATATTCATCCACATGCATAAATCATAACAAAGCAAACATGAGTATTTATTTCAGAATGATGTGGAGTATGGAAACATGTTAGTGTTGATTTTTAATCAATTAAATTCATTTTAAAGCTTTCTTGAAATTGATGATGGACATGATGTGAGAGGTGGGATGAATTTCAAGTTAATTTTATTCATTGGATTGCCTTAGAAGAAGAAAACAGACATTTTGTATATCCATTCTGTCATACCTGTAAACCTGCAACTGGATGGGAGGGAGGAACTCAGGAAAATTACAACTATTGCAGAAGTGGTACTGAATAAATTGTTGGAACTACAGGCTGATCATCCTCAATCGATAACCCGTGCCTGCCTTCTCCGCATATCCCTTGATTCCACTAACCCTAAGACCTCAATCTAACTCTCTCTTAAATCTATCCAGTGACTTGGCCTCCACTGCCCTGTGTGGTACGGAATTCCACAAATTCACAACTCTGGGTGAAAAAGATTGTTTTCCCTCAGTCTTAAATGGCCTCCCCTTTATTCTAAGACTATGGCCCCTGGTTCTGGACTCGCCGAACATTGGGATCATTTTTCCTGCATCTCGTTTGTCCAGTCCTTTTATAATGTTACTAGACCAAGTGGGACCTGTTGGGTCCCAGCTTCCCATGGGAGGGCTGCTCTCCCAATGCAATATTCCACCTCTCCACCAATTCCAATATTGCTGGCCAGTGTTGGGGGGGTGGGGGGGGGGGGTGGATTTCTGGAGCACTAGTATGTGTGTTGTGGGTCAAAGGGACTGGTTTACAGAGGACTAGTATGGACATTGTGGGCCAAATAGATTATTGGGCTGGCAGCTCAGTCACTCTGGCCAGGCAGTTCAGTCACTCTGGCCAGGCAGCATTTTAGAACCAATAGAGACACTTTCTGCAAGCATTTTAGAACCAATAGAGACACTTTCTGCAAGCATTTTAGAACCAATAGAGACACCTTCTGCAAGCATTTTAGAACCAATAGAGACACCTTCTGCAAGCATTTTAGAACCAATAGACACCTTCTGAAAGCATTTTAGAACCAATAGAGACACTTTCTGCAAGTATTTTAGAACCAATAATGACACTTTCTGCAAGTATTTTAGAACCAACAATGACACTTTTTCTGCATGCATTTTAGAACAAATGGAGACACTCTTTCTGCAAGTATTTTAGAACCAATAGAGACACTCTTTCTGCATGCATTTTAGAACCAATGGAAACACTCTTTCTGCAAGCATTTTAAAACAGACATTCTTTCTGCAAGCATTTTAGAACCAATAGACACACTTTTTGCAACCATTTTCGAACCAATTGAGACACTTTTTGCAAGCATTTTAGAACCAATAGAGACGCTTTTTGCAAGCATTTTAGAACCAATAGAAACACTTTTTGCAAGCATTTTAGAACCAATAGACACACATTTTCAAACATTTTATAACCAAGAGACACACTTTTTGCAGGCATTTTAGAAGCAATAGACAGACTTTTTGTAAGTATTTTAGAACCAATAGAGACACTTTTTGCAATCATTTTAGAACCAATAGACCCTTTTTGCAAGCATTTCAGAACCAATAGAGACACTTTCTGCAAGCATTTTAGAACCAGAGACAATTTCTGCAAGCATTTTAGAACCAATAGAGACACATTCTGCAAGCATTTTAGAACCAATAGACAAATACTGCAAGCATTTTAGAACCAATAGACACCTTCTGCAAGCATTTTAGAAACAATAGAGACACTCCTGCATGCATTTTAGAACCAATAGAGACACTCTTTCTGCAAGCATTTTAGAACAAACAGAGACGTTCTTTCTGCAAGCATTTTAGAACCAATCGAGACACTATTTTTGCAACCATTTTAGAACCAATCGAGACACGTTTTGCAAGCCTTTTAGAATCAATAGAGACGCTTTTTGCAAGCATTTTAGAACCACTAGAGACACTTTTTGCAAGCATTTTAGAACCAATAGACACACTTTTTGCAAGCATTTTAGAAGCATTAGACACACTTTTTGCAAGCATTTTAAAACCAATAGAGCCACTTTTTACAAGCTTTGTAGAACCAATAAACCCTTTTCGTAAGCATTTTAGAACCCATAGAGATACTTTCTGCAAGCATTTTAGAACCAATAGACACCTTCCACAAGCATTTTAGAACCAATAGAGACACTCTTGCTGCAAGCATTTTTGAACCAATAGAGACACTTTCTGCAAGCATTTTAGAACCAATAGAGACACTTTCTGTAAGCATTTTAGAACAAATAAAGACATTCTTTCTGCAAGCATTTTAACCAATAGAAACCTTCTGCAAGCATTTTAGAACCAATAGATACACTTTTACTGCAAGTATTTTAGAACCAATAGACACTCTTTCTGCAAGCATTTTAGAACCAATAGAGACACTCTTTCTGCATGCAGTTTAGTACCAAATAGAGACACTCTTTCTGCAAGCATTTTAGAACAAATAAAGACATTCTTTCTGCAAGCATTTTAGAGCCAATAGAGACACTCTTTTTGCAACCATTTTAGAACCAATAGACACACTTTTTGCAAACATTTTAAAACCAATAGACACACCTTTTTGCAAGCATTTTAGAAGCATTAGACACACTTTCTGCAAGCATTTTAGAACCAATAGAGACACTTTCTGCAAGCATTTTAGAACCAATAGATATCTTCTGCAAGCATTTTAACCAATAGAAACCTTCTGCAAGCATTTTAGAACCAATAGATACACTCTTTCTGCAAGTATTTTAGAACCAATAGACACTCTTTCTGCAAGCATTTTAGAACCAATAGAGACACTCTTTCTGCATGCAGTTTAGAACCAATAGAGACACTCTTTCTGCAAGCATTTTAGAACAAATAAAGACACTCTTTCTGCAAGCATTTTAGAACAAATAAAGACATTCTTTCTGCAAGCATTTTAGAACCAATAGAGACACTCTTTTTGCAAGCATTTTAGAACAAATAGACACACTTTTTGCAAGCATTTTAAAACCAATAGACACACTTTTTTGCAAGCATTTTAGAAGCATTAGACACACTTTTTGCGATCATCTTAGAACCAATAGAGACACCTTTTGCAAGCATTTTAGAACCAATAGACCTTTTTTGCAAGCATTTTAGAACCAATAGACATTTTCTGCAAGCATTTTAGAACCAATAGATATCTTTCTGCAAGCCTTTTAGAACCAATAGACACTTTTTGCAAGCATTTATAGAACCACATTAAGGGCACACAGTTGAGTAGACATGTATTCAGAGCTCAGGGAGACATGACCCCCTGGCTTCCTCCATCTTGCAGAGACTAAGTGAGGCACACCATTTTTTGGTTTTATAGTCCCTCCCCCTCCCTCCAGCAGGAGCAGTAGAGAGAATGGTGATTTTTTTAAAAACATCTCTCTGATTTTTTATCGATGGGAGAAATCCTCTGGTCCAGGAAGGCGGAGGGTGGCTCTGAGCGAGCTGGCCAAAAATGATGGCCGTAGGTGGCGGCGTTCTCTTGGAAATCACACCACAGTGAGCCAAAAGCGGTCAAGATCAGACTTTTAGTAATATAGATAGATAGATAGATATGTTTCTATAAGATCCCCCTCATCCTTCTAAACTCCAGTGAATACAAGCCTAGTCTTTTCAATTGTTCCTCGTATGGCAGTCCCGCCATCCCAGGGATCAATCTTGTGAACCTACGCTGTACTGCCTCAATCACAAGGATGTCCTTCCTCAAATTAGGAGACCAAAACTGTACACAATACCTCAGATGTGGTCTTACGAGAGCCTTATCCAACTGCAGAAGAACCTCTACTCCTATTCTGAAATCCTCTTGTTATGAAGGCCAACATTCCATTAGCTTTCTTCACTGCCTGTTGCACCTGCACGTCAGCTTACAGTGACCGGTGTACAAGGACACCCAGGTCTCGCTGTACCTCCCCCTTACCTAACCTAACCCCATTGAGATAATAATCTGCTCTCTCGTTTTGCCACCAAAGTGGATAACCTTACATTTATCTATATTATACTGCATCTGCCATGCATCTGCCCACTCACTCAACCTGTCCAGGTCCGCCTGCAACCTCCTAACATCCTCTTCACAGTTCACACTGCCACCCAGCTTTCTGTCATCCGCAAACTTGCTAGTGTTGCTCCTAATTCCCTCTTCCAAATCATTAATAGTGGACGCAATAGTGGGAGCACCAAGGCAAATTCCTTGTATGTGAATACTTGGCCAATAAACCTACTTACTTACTTAATATATGTGGTAAACAGTTGTGGCACCAACACCGAGCCTTGCACCACTCCACTCGCCACAGGACCCATTCACTCCTACTCTTTGCTTCCTGTCTGCCAACCAATTTTCTATCCACGTCAACATACTACACCCAATACCATGTGCTGTAATTTTAGTCACCAGTCTCCCATTTGGGACCTTATCAAATGCTTTCTGAAAGTCTAGATACACTACATCCACTGGCTCCCCTTCATCCACTTTATTTGTCACATCCTCAAAAAATACCTGAGGATTAGTCGAGCATGATTTTCCTTTCTTAAATCCATGCTGACTTGCACTAATCCTTTTACTGCTAACCAAATACCCCATTGTTACCTCTTTAATAATTGACTCCAACATCTTTCCCACCACTAAAGTCAGGCTAAATGGTTTGTAATTCCCCGTTTTCTCTCTCACTCTTTTCTTGAAAAGTGGGATAACATTAGCTATCCTCCAATCCACGGGAATTGATCCTGAATCTATTGAACATTGGAAAATGATCACCAATGCGTCCACTATTTCTAGAGCCACCTCCCTGAGGAAACTGGGATGCAGTCCATCAGGCACAGGGGATTTATTATCCTTCAGTCCCATTAGCTTACCCACTACTATTTCTCGCCTAATGAAAATTTCTTTCAGTTCCTCAATCCCCTTAGATCCTCTGTCCTCCAGTACTTCGGGAGATTGTTTGTGTCTTCCGTAGTGAAGACGGATCCGAAGTACCTGTTCAACTCTTTTGCATTTCCTTGTTCCCCATAATAATTTCACCCGTGTCTGCCTTCAAGGGACCCACATTTGACTTTGCTACTCTTTTTCCCTTAACACATCTAAAGAAGCTTTTACTATCCTTCTTTATATTCCTGGTAAAGGATTATAAGATTGGTCAGTAACAAATCAAACTATTTTATTGACAGGTAGTGAGAGAGAAAATAGAAAGGTGCAGGTTAGTTTAATTTAGTTTAATTTAGAGTAATAGCACAGAATCAGGCCCGTACACTAGCACTATCCTACACACTAAGGACAATTTACAATTTTTACCAAAGCAACATTAACCAAGACTTGTACGTCTTTGATTGTGGGAGGAAACCGGAGCCCCCTGGGATAATGCACAAAGTCACGGGGTGAACGTACAAAGTCCATCCAGACAGTCCCAATAGTCAGGATTAAATCTTGGTCTCTGAAGTTGTAAGGACGCAATTCTACCACTGCCGCCCATAGTTGCCTTAAAGTCTGTCATCATGAAAATGAACCGATTATTGAAGATGTTTTAACAAGGCACTTAGAAAAATCTAAGGTAATTCAGGTAATTTCAACAGAGTTTTGTGAAAGGGGAATCATGATTGACTAATTCAGTGGGGTTCTTTGAAAAAAGTAATATTCTGTGGATGAAAGAGAACCAATGCGTGTGCGAAGATTTCCAGGAACTTCTACAAATGCAGCATATAAAGCACACTACCAGGTTGCATCACAGCATGTTTAGGGAACCACTCCACCCAAGGCTGCACAATTATTGCAGATAATTATGGCTCAGTCATAGAGTCATATTGTCATAGAATGTTACAGTGTGGAAACTAGCCAAATTTGCCAACACCGGTCAACATGTGTCAGCTACACCAGTTCCATCCGGCCGGATTTGGACCATATTCCTCCAAACCTGACCTATCCATGTACCTGTCTAACTGTTTCTTAAAATGTTGGGATTGTCCCTGCCTCAATTACCTCCTCTGGCAGCTTGTTCCACCCATTTACTGCCCTTTGTGTGAAAAATGTACCCATCTGATTCGTAGTAAACCTTTTCCCCTTCACCTTAAATCTACGTCCCCCGGTCCTCATTTCTGAGGAAGAGACTCTGTGCTTCTACCCGATCTATTCCTCAGACGATCTTATACACCTATATAAGATCACCCCTCATCCTCCTGCGCTCCAATGAATAGAGTTCCAGCCTACTCAACCTCTCTCTATAGTTCAGACTCTCTAGTCCTGGCACCGTGTGCAGACGGGACGTCAAAGGACGAGAAGCCAAAGCCAAGAAGTGGATGCGAGGATACCGAAAGGACACAAAGCCAAATGGACACAACGCCGAAAGGAATTGAACCCGAACGGACACGACGCTGAAAGGATATGAACCTAAATGGAGACAACGTCGCCAAGACTAGACGCAGAACGGGCATGATGATGAAAAGCCGCCAAACGGACATGACGTCTCCGGGGACGGGATTTGTCCTAGACCTTGTCAGTGATTGTTCCAGACCCCTGTGTCCATCACATCACTGGCCGGGGGGAGATTGAGCTTGCTTTTGTAAAATGGTGGCAGTGACTCCAACCTGCTGCGATTGCCACAGAGGCAGTGATAGAAACATAGAAACATAGAAAATAGGTGCAGGAGGAGGCCATTCGGCCCTTCGAGCCAGCACCACCATTCATTGTGATCATGGCTGATCGTCCCCTATCAATAACCCGTGCCTGCCTTCTCCCCATATACCGTGATTGCACTAGCCGCTAGAGCTCTATCTAACTCTTTCTTAAATCCATCCAGTGATTTGGCCTCCACTGCCCTCTGTGGCAGGAATTCCATAAATTCACAACTCTCTGGGTGAAAATGTTTTTTCTCACCTCAGTCTTAAATGACCTCCCCTTTATTCTAAGACTGTGGCCCCTGGTTCTGGACTCCCCCAACATTGGGAACATTTTTCCTGCATCTAGCTTGTCTTTTTATAATTTTATATGTTTCTATAAGATCCCCCCTCATCCTTCTAAACTCCAGTGAATACAAGCCTAGTCTTTTCAATCTTTCCTCATATGACAGTCCCGCCATCCCAGGGATCAATCTCGTAAACCTACGCTGCACTGCGTCAATCACAAGGATATCCTTCCTCCAATTAGGAGATCAAAACTGTACACAATACTCCAGATGTGGTCTCACCAGAACCCTATACAACTGCAGAAGAAACTCTATACACCTATACTGAAATCCTCTTATGAAGGGCAAAATTCCATTAGCATCCTTCACTGCCTGCTGTACCTGTAAGCCAACTTTCAGTGACCGGTGTGCAAGGACGCCCAGGTCGCGTTGCACCTCCCCCTTACCTAACCTAATCCCATTGAGATAATAATCTGCCCCCTTGTTTTGACTGCCAAAGTGGATAAACTCACATTTATCTGTATTATATTGCATCTGCCACGCATCTCCATTTACACCACATTGCTTTAGGAAAACAGCCAACACAATCAAAGACCTTTCCCACCCTAGTCTTTCCTTCTTCTCCCTGATAACATATCAATGTGGCTGGCTAACAGAAAATAGAGTGTGAGCATAAATGGATCTTATGGCAAGGTGGAATGACAGGTGTGTCACAGGGAGTGGTGCTGTGGCCTCAAATTTTAACAATTTACATAAATGACATCTACTGAAGGTGTTAGTTGCTAAATTTGCTCATAACAATGGAGTGAAAAAGTAAAATGTAAAGAGGGTGCTGAGGACTGGTACTTCGACGTTCACATTGGACATGGGTGGCAAGGAGGAGTTTGTCTCCGTCAGCCGCCTTAAGCCAGCACATGTCGATGAGGATAGCCCGCTGGTGGTGGCCTCTCAGTGGCATAGAGGACGTCCGCCGGCTGTTTTGCCACCCTCTGCACCCCGGTTATGTTTCACCAGTCCCCTCTGTTACGCCTGTCCCTCGTTCGCGTTTGTCGTGCCCCTCCTGTCCTGTTTTGCCAGCCCCTACTGTTACGCTCACCCCGCGACCTTGGGCTACGCGTTCCGGTTGAACCGTAGAGTTACCTGTGCATTTCTGTACCGCGGATTCTGGGGGGGCCATGTAGCGGCGCCTGCTGGTGCACGCAAGTATCGAACCCAGCATTCGGAAGCCGCGGTCACGTGACTCGGGAGGGGCTGCTGGTTTTTCACGCGGTTTCGCTTTGACGCTGCAGTTGAGTGCTGACCACCGTTGTGGCCAGACGTGTTGTACGAACCTGTGAGCTAAGAAGCTGTTTTGAGAATAAAATATCTTACAAAACTTAGTTGTCGTTCTTGCGACCGGTCTTGAGGTATGAAATAAACAATAATGTCTTGTAAATATAAAGCAAAATAAATAATTATTCACTTTGGCTTGAAAAGTTAGATATATGCCATTTTTAAAAATCAGCGCAATCCTATAATGTCTTGTCTTATAATGTCTTATAAATTGTTAATCCTAAATCCCACACTTGGATTCTACTAATTAGCTAAAGTTTTATTAAAAACATCCCTTTTTAAAGTAATTGCAGATGCTGATAACTTGTGCAAATCACAAAATACTGGAGGAACTCAGAAGGTCTGGCAACATCTGAGGAGAAAATGGACAGGTAATGTTTCTGGTTGGGATCTTCCTCAATCTGAAGAAGGATCAGGACCAGAAACATCACCTGGGACAGTCATTGGGAATTCCCAAGATAAGCAAAACCTCATGAAATGAGTGGGTCATGTTTTTAAGAATGTGATTGGCCATGATTTAAACTGTGAACAATTGTGGCTTCCATTCAAAATTCTGAGAAAGGCTGGCTGGGAAGGATTGTGCATTGTAAGTGTTTGATTGCAATGACAAGTCATCTTTGCTCTATTTGTTGCCTGTGTGACACTCAGCATGAATGGTCAATTCAATAATGTGGAGGGGAATGGTAGATCTCTTCTGACATGAGGGCCTATAAATATGGTTTAGTTTAGTTTAGTTTAGTTTACTTTAGAGATGCAGCGTGAAAACAAGCCCTTCAGCCCACCACATTTGCGCCGACCATTGATCCGCGTGCACTAGCACTATTCTACACACTAGGGCCAATGTACAATTTTTACCAGTGCCAATTAACCTACAAACCTGTACATCCTTGGAGTGTGGGAAGAAACCTGAGCACCCTGAGAAAATCCACGTGGCCACAGGAAGAATGTACAAACTTTGTAGAGATGGCACACGTAGTCAGGATCGAACCCGGGTCTCTGGCGCTGGGAGGCAGCAACTCTACCGCTGTGCCTCCGTGCTGCTTTACCGTATTGCATGGACATAATAGACGCTTGATATATACTATTTACCTAAACTGTGGGGTCAAGGAAAGAATGTTCACGTTGCGGCCCTTTTATCACCAATCTTTCCACCACCATGCACAAGAAGCACAAGAAGCGCGAGACAGACACCATTGTATACAGATGCCGGGAAGTGTGATCAGTTCTGGTTGAACAACCTCTAATCTTGTGTGTGGACTTAATAAGAAGAAGACCTAAACTGTACAGCATACTTGAAACTCATAAACAAATGGCCACATTTTCTACAATTTTTGAAGGTTTTTCTAAAATGCTGTATCACCATAAAATAAAATGAAGGATGGGTTGACAGGAAAACAGTTGCAACAGATCAATTTATCTGGCAAAGTGATCTAAGCTACCTGTTAATGTTCACCAAATAAGCTACCACATGGCCTGAGTGCATACAAAACCCGCAAGATAGATAACTAACATCAGAAAGGAAAATGATGGAAGGCTATCTTATACCTCATAAGACCTAGGACTTCACTACAAATTCCCTATAGAAGAATACAAGGCAGAAAAATATGCTTGGCAGATCAGGATTGGCATGTCCTCCATTCCCAGAGCAAATAAACAAACTAGCTAAGTCAATGTCAAAGATGAATGACCAATAGCGATAGAGAAGTCAAGTTACATGAAGTTGTAGAATTCAATATTGAGTCCAGCAGACCCCAATATGCCGTGATGGAAGAGGTGATGTTCTTCAGGCTTGTATTGGGCCTCGTTGTCACAATGAAGAAGGTCACAGACCATTATGTCCATGTGGAAGTAGGAAGAGAATTAAAGTGATAGGCAACAGGAAACTCAGAGTCACGGCTGCAAGCTGTTTGCAGATGTTCTGCAAAGTAGTCACGTAAGCTAGGTTTGGCTTCTCCAACGTAAGGTGACCATATTTACTTCCCTTTAGAGATACAGCGTGGAAACTGTTATGGGAATAGCGCCATCGGTGGTTCGGTATCGATGATGCAATACCAAGATGGATCCTGAATAAAATGGCTGAACCCAAGGCTCGAGTGTAAAGCCTCTGTTAATTAGTTGTGAAGCTGTAATGGAACGGTTTACAGAAAGGAAACATGGTGTCAGAAAGTGGCTTGGTTCAGGATTCTTCGAGTTTTGGTTGGGTGCACGGCGACGGCATACAACGTTTGTGAATGAGTACTACAAAGAGACGATTGTGCAGCCTACGTTGTTTCCATTGATAGAGGGGTATATTTGTCAGGAAAATAGAGCAGCTAAAGCCCCTGAGGCAAATGAATTTTGAGGCAAGGGACCTGCCAATGGAGTGGAGACAATGGAGGGAGGAGTTTGAGCTCTAGGTTGATTCAAGCATGGCAGGGAAGGATGACAAGACAATGAGGAAACTGCTCATGTACCTAGTTGGACTGCAAGGGAGAGAGCATTATCAAACGCTAGAGACACAGACGCCGGAGTGCAACCTATGTGAAGTGACACTAGAGCAGCCTCTCGATGCTATCGACCAGCACTGTCAACCCGTGAGGAACGAGGCCATCGACAGGTATAGATTCTTTATGAGGAGCCAAGAAAGAGGGGAGACTTTTGATTTGTTTTTAATAGAACTGAAGCTCTTGGCAGCTCATTATGGTTTCAGAGAGTTGAAGGATTCACTGATACATGATAGAATAATATGTGGCATAAGAGATGACATACTGCGGGAGAAACTTCTCCGAGAAACCTCACGACTTAGAAAAGTGTGTGAAGGCAAGCCAGGCTTCGGTGCTTGCCAAGGCCAGAGTCGATGTCCCATCAAGTGATCAACTACAAGATGTCTGTGCAGTGAGACAAGTGGGGAAAAGGAACCAGCCAATCATACAGTGCAAATACTGGGGATACAAACATGAGAGGAAGAAGGAGAAATGTCTGGCATATGGCCGGGAGTGTTTCAAATGCCAAATGAAAGATAATTTTGCATCACAATGCATGGAAAAGCAGGTGCAACAAAAGAACCAGAAGAAAGATAGGAAAGGGAAAAAATATGTGCCTGCAGTGGAGGAAGTGGAGAGTTCCAGTGATGAAACATAGAAACATAGAAACATAGAAAAATAGGTGCAGGAGTAGGCCATTCGGCCCTTCAAGCCTGCACCGCCATTCAATGTGATCATGGCTGATCATCCAACTCAGTATCCCGTACCTGCCTTCTCTCCATACCCCCTGATCCCTTTAGCCACAAGTGCCACATCTAACGCCCTCTTAAATATAGCCAATGAACTGGCCTCAACTACCTTCTGTGGCAGAGAATTCCAGAGACTCACCACTCTCTGTGTAAAGAATGTTTTCCTCATCTCGGTCCTAAAGGAATTCCCCCTTATCCTTAGACTGTGACCCCTTGTTCTGGACTCCCCCAACATCGGGAACAATCTTCCAGCATCTAGCTTGTCCCCAACCCCTTAAGAATTTTGTAAGTTTCTATAAGATCCCCCCCTCAATCTTCTAAATTCCAGCGAGTACAAGCCGAGTCTATCCAATCTTTCCTCATATGAAAGTCCTGACATCCCAGGAATCAGTCTGGTGAATCTTCTCTGTACCCCCTCTATGGCAAGGATGTCTTTCCTCAGATTTGGAGACCAAAACTGTACACAATACTCCAGGTGTGGCCTCACCAAAACCCTGTACAACTGCAGTAGAACCTCCCTGCTCCTATACTCAAATCCTTTCGCTATGAATGCTAACATACCATTTGCTTTCTTCACTGCCTGCTGCACCTGCATGCCTACTTTCAATGACTGGTGTACCATGACACACAGGTTCTCGTTGCATCTCCCCTTTTCCTAATCTGCCACCATTCAGATAATAGTCTACCCTCATGTTTTTGCCACCAAAGTGGATAACCTCACATTTATCCACATTATACTGCATCTGCCCATTCACTCAGCCTATCCAAATCACCCTGCAGCCTCCAAGCATCCTCCTCACACCTAACTATACCCCCCAGCTTGGTGTCATCTGCAAATTTGGAGATGTTGCATAGAATTCCCTCATCCAAATCATTAATATATATTGTAAATAGCTGGGGTCCCAGCACTGAGTCTTGCGCTCCCCACTAGTCACTGCCTGCCATTCTGAAAAGGACCCGTTTACTCCTACCCTTTGCCTCCTGTCTGCTAGCCAGTTCTCTATCCACATCTATACTGAACCCCCAATACCGTGTGCTTTAAGTTTGTATGCTAATGTCTTTTGCGGGACCTTGTCGAAAGCCTTCTGAAAGTCCAGATATAACACATCCACTGATTCTCTCTTATCCACTCTACTAGTTACATCCCCGAAAAATTCTATCAGATTTGTCAGACATGATTTACCTTTCGTAAATCCATGCTGACTTTGTCCAATGATTTCACCACTTTCCAAATGCGCTGCTATCCCATCTTTAATAACTGACTCTAGCAGTTTCCCCACTACCGATGTAAGACCGATGAGTATGATGACAGTCAAGAGGATGATTTGAGAAGCAGAAGCAGTAGAAGCACCCAGAAGCAGTAGAAGCAGAAAGTGTGCACAGTGTTGAGGAGACTCAATTCCCAAAGAAAAATCTTTGCGACCATGATGCTGAAAGAGAAGGAAGTAAAATTCCAGGTGGACAGTGGAGCTACATGTAACATCATTCCTAAGATGTATACAAAGGATGTGGATGAAACCAAGCAAGTATTGTCGATGTACAACAATACGATAGTGGTGCCTCTTGGGAAATGCAAGGTGAGACTATTGAACCCAAAGAATGGAAGGAAATACAAAGTAGAGTTTGTAGTCCTGGAGGAAAACTGCATTCCAATCCTAGGAATCATGGCAGCCCAGCAGATAGGGCTCATCTCAGTCTGTAAAGAGAACATAATGACATTGAATGGCAGTGAAATCCCTCTGAGCAAGGAAAGACTGATAGCTGAGTATGCTGATGTGTTTGATGGGACAGGTAAATTCGAGGGCAAGTACCATCTGCAGGTAGAAGACAGCATAACACCAGTGATCCAAAAACCATGAAGCGTCCCTGTATCCTGAAAGAGGAGTTAGGCAGACTAACAGAAGCTGAATTAATTGCACCAATAGTGACCCACACTCCATGGATATTCAGCCTTGTGTGTGTGGAAAAGCCCAATGGAAAGTTGAGAGTGTGTTTAGACCCGAGGGATCAGAACAAGGGGCTTATAAGAAGTCATTACGCAATGATGACAATTGAAGTGGTCCTAACTGACCTGAATGACGCCAAGGTCTTTAGCACGTTTGATGTCAAGAATGGGTTTTGGCATGTGGAACTGGATGATGAGAGTTCTCAGCTTACGACATTTAACACACCATATGGCAGATATAGATGGAGACGCATGCCATTTGGTCTGTCCACGGCCCCTGAAGAATTCCAGCGATGACAGAACCAAGTGTTGGAGGGCCTGGAAGGAGTGAGGTCTGTTGCTGATGACATCCTAGTGTTTGGGTAGGGAAAACCTGCAGAGGAAGCAGAAAGAGACCATGACAAGAATGTCAGTGCTCTGATGGAAAGATGTTGTGTCAGAAACCTGAAGCAGAAAATAGAGAAGGCAAAGCTGAAGGTGAAGGAAGTAACTTTCATAGGACATAGAGTCTCTGCTGCAGGACTGAAACCAGATCCAGGGAAGGTAGAAGCAGTGCCACAGATGCCTAACCCAATGGATGACCAAGGAGTTCAGCAATTTATTTGGTTTGTTAACTGCTTGAGCAAATTCCTTCCTGGACTAAATGACTTATGTGAACCGCCACGCAAGCTGACACAGGAGGATGTAGTTTGGTGATAGGCAGAGGTGCAGGGCGGTGATGGAAATAAAGAAACTCGTTACAGCAGAGCCAGTACTCCGATACTATGATCCAACCAAGGAGCTGACAGTACAGGCTGATGCATCAGAAACTGGACTTGGTGCAGTGCTGGTGCAGGAGGTTGCCTATGCTAGCAGGGCCCTGACGGATGCTGAGACCAGATATGCACAAATAGGAAAATAATTGCTGGCTGTGGTCTTTGGTCTATAGAGGTTCCATGTGTACACCTATGGAAGGCCAGTGAATGTGCAGTCAGATCATAAGCCACTGGAGATAATCGCCACAAAACCACTTCATTGTGCACCCAAGAGATTGCAGATTACACAAAAAGCTGGAGAAACTCAGCGGGTGCAGCAGCATCTAAGGAGCGAAGGAGATAGGCGACGTTTCGGGTCGAGACCCTTCTTCAGAGATTGCAGAGGTTGCTGATGAGGACGCAGCCCTATGATGTGACAATAAGGTACAGACCAGGGAAGGAGATGCAGCTTGCAGACATGCTGAGCAGAGCATCTATTCAGACTGTCAAGACTGACAAGACCATGAGAGAACTGGAGACTGTAAACCTAGCAAGGCGCATCCCAATTTCATAGCTAAATGGCATAAGGGATGCAATGAAAAATGGTGAGTCTATGCACAGACTGCAAGAGGTGCTCAAACGAGGTTGGCCAGAGAACAAGAAGGATGTTGACCCAGAACCTATCTCCTATTTCCATATGAGGGATGAGCTGAGTGTTGGAGATGATCTCATATTCAGGGGAGAGAGGGTAATCATCTCGAAAGCTGAGAGACGAGACATGATCACACAAGTGCATGATCCCCACATTGGTGTGAATGGCTGTCTAAGAAGGGCAAGATAATGTCTGCACTGTCCCAGAATGAGTGCAGAAATCAAGGACTTCGTACAGATCGCCACAAAAGAAATCAAGGACTTCGTACACACCACTTCTGTGGTGCTGTAAGGCAGCAACTCTATCTCTGCACCGCATGCAAGGCTGAGGAACACCATTGCATCTTCCATCTGGACACAATGATTTCTCCATTACCTTTCAGCCTGACATTGCTGCACCATTCATACATTAAAAAAGATAAACACCATGAGCAAAGCTGTTAATTTGATTGAAGAATCAGGCATGATTTATTTACAAGCTGCAAGACTTAAGCTATAAAAGTAGTTTAAACTTATAGTTTACACCAAACAAAGTATCCTTATTAAATCATGGGTACACTTAGTGAATTACACTTTTACAAAATTCAGTGAATTATATGAAGCTGAAGAAATTATATTTAAAAATGCAGATACTAGAAATCTAAATTAAAAGAGAAAATGATATATACTCAGCAGGTCAATCCATTTCTCTGGGAAGAGAAAATTAGGTAACATTTTAGGTCAAAGGCCCTTCACTTGAACTGAAAATCAGCCTTTCCTGCCGGAGACCGACCAGAGCTTCAGCAGCAGCGCAGCACTGATTTACCATCGAGGAGTGGGCGATGCCGTGTTGAAAGCTCCAGCGTTTTGGGCCTGCTGCTTTGACATCGTGGAGCTATGGTAGCGGAGTTGCGGGCGGCGATGACTTTAACATCGCGGAGTCCTGGTATCCCTTTGTCGAGGGCCGCCAGTGTTGAATCTCCGCCCAGCTCGGTCTGCAGACTTCGGGAGCCACGGTGTCTGGTAAGAAGTGGCCAATTTAGAACCTCCATGCCGCTGAGAATGTTCCATTCCGACACCGGAGTTCCGATCATCCCGGCGAGAGGGCCTGAACATCAGGTGAACAAAGAGGAAGATGACTGAACTTTATTGCCTTCCCTCACAGTGGGAAACGTTGATTCCACTGTGTGGGGATGTTCGTGCTAAATTCTGTCATGTGTTGTGTTCTTTTTATTCATATGGCTGTATGGTAACTCAAATTGCACTGTACTAATTGGTGCATGTGACAATAAATGTAAACTTGAACTTGAATTATCCGAAGCCTCAGTGAAAATTGATTATTAAAGAGAGTTTCATCAAAAAAAATCACAAAGTCGAATGGGCAAAAGTAATGTCCTTCAGACATCAGGTGAGTGCAGTATGGTTCCACAGTTTTCTCATTTGTCTATATGTGGTTGATGGCAAATTCTCACTAACACCCTCCAACTCACCCATCCTTTGTGAGATGCTTTGCACCAGTTCCTCACTCACTGTATCTGTTTCCTTCCACTTGGATACATCAGAACTGGAGCTACGTTGTGCAATGTGTTGGGAGTGAGCAAAGGTTGATAGGTGTTCAGCGGGGCTGGGTGATGAGCAATAGTGGGAATAGTTTGAAAGGCTATCGTAGTTCCAAACATGGATTTACAGTAGGAAAACCTTTGCTTGAAGTCATATATTGTTTGAGTCCAAAGAAGGTCACTGGTCAGGAATGGGTGTGCTGATGATGATGTGGTTCTTTCCAGAGATGGCACGATAACTGTGATTTATTTAGTCAGTCTCTTCCTCAGGAATGGGGTACTGATTGTGGATGATCTGCCATGATCATATTGAATGGCGGTGCTGGCTCAAAGGGCCGAATGGCCTATTCCTGCCCCTATTGTCTTGGCCTATGTGTTACCATGCCTATCCTGGTTTATTTGGCTGAAGAAGGGTCTCAAATTCAAACATTCCAGAGATGCTGCCTGTCCCACTGAGTTACTCCAGCATTTTGTGTATATCTCCAGTGTAAACAAGCATCTGCAGTTCCTTGCTACACTGACTTATTTACCATTGATTTTCAATTCTGAGGGTTTGTGAGTTTGTGCTCGATGCCAGTTCTCTCATGCTGTATTTTGTCTCTATTATGGCTTGGTATCTCATTGAGGATTTTCTCAGCCGACTTTCACCTTCGGTGTTTCCAGAAACTAATAATGCATTTTTGATTTGCTTCTATTTGCTTTCTTCCAGGTTCTCTTGAAATGTGTCAAAATAGTAGCCTTGGTCAACATCCCGAATTAAGCTGTATTGTTTTGTTTCCTTAGTTTCTGTCATCCCAGCTTCTTGCTGCCTGTCTTCAGACAGGACTAGTTTTTTTTTTAATTCAGACACTTCAGCTGATTACACAAACAACTGATCCAATAGTCGTGACTGAGCAGATGGAGAAATCCTTGTGTAATCGGCACCCAGGGACAGGAGAGGGTAGAGACCATAAATGCATAACAGACCATATAAAATTTCAGGGCCTCGTTACTTACTCACTATTTGTTCATCAAGAACTTTTACTTACATTATTTTTATGCAAGAGGAGGTCCCATCTATGTAAAGTGATAATTGGTAAGGTGCCAAAAAGTTGAAACATTCAGACCTCTGATTACCAATTAAAGAGAGAATTTGCATTCTCAATCCTACCGTTACTGCTAAGGCATTACTCTGCTTGCTGAAATCCATGACTACAAATGCCAGTGGGAAACATGCATCATCGACCATTCAGTCACATTTGCTGTTACTTTGCAATGCAAACTACTAATGGGAAGGATCTTCATTGAAAAGGTAATGGCAGATTTATAAATACCACACAACTACAAGATTTCTGACTACCAGGACACAAATTAAATAATCTCTTGTGATGCTTTGATCATGGTGGTGGTTGCATGGTTTCATTTAAGTAGCATTTTCAACAGAAATAGTGGTATCTGCACGATTGCCTTTGGGGTTATAAAATAATTCCTTGTAGGTTTACCCACTGAATTAAATAAATTGTTTAAAATATTAAATGTACTGTATTGTTGATCCTTGGTTACCTCCCTGAGAATGATTGAACCATGCAAGCTGTGTTAAACTTAAACATTCTGTGTTGAAGTACTTTATAGATTATTTTCTACTTCATCATCCATTTGTAGTAAGCACAACATGTTGAATGAATGAATGAATGAATGAATGAATAGTTTATTTCAGTCATACATTAAAAAGAACAAAACTTTACAATCTGTGTGAATATGAACCAACACTGTATTCATTTCACACAACGTTCACATAATAAATGACCAAAAAAGGAATAGGCTGAAACCACAAAGCTTATTTTTGCCTATCCTATACAATCCATAAAATAACCCAGAATATCAACATTACAAAGGAAAGGAAAAAACATTACTGTAAATTGTAATCCTTACTTATTTTACATTTAAATCCTTTTACATTATAATCTATAATTATTTTACATTTTAAGGCTTTTTTGAAACTCGACAGAGAGCTACAAAATTTCAACTCATTGCTAAGCCCGTTCCATAATTTGACTCCCAAAAGTGAGACACATCTATATTTTACATTGGTTCTCACTTTACATGTTTCAAAAATGCACAACCCTCTTAAATTATAATGTCCTTCTCTTAATTTAAATTTGTTTTGAATACTAACAGGAAGGCTTTTATTTGTAACTCGGAAAAGTATTTCTAATGTCTTAAATTATAGGGTCTATATTTGTTTTATATACATTTGGGGGGTTGGGGAAACTTTTAAATCTCTTCTCTGTACGGGGGCCCCGACCTTTTCCCTGTCGGGTCTCTGTTGTCATTGGAACCCAGCACCGTGGAGCGACCTCCAACTGGAACGACCTGGGGGCTCCAGTCACGGGGCCTGCGGATCTTTCATCGTGCAGCTGGCCGACTTTGGAGCACGGAGAGCTATGGTGGCACGCGGCTGCAACCTGACTCAGGAGCTTCGGAGGCTCCAGCTGCAGGCCTGGTGGACGGTAACATCGGGAGCTCGCGGGTCTCTGGTGGGAGACAGCTTTTTTGGAGCTCCCGCAACGGCAAATTCTCCTGCCCGAATTGCGGGGTAGAAAATGACCTGGAGTGGGGCCTTACATCGCCTTGGCGAAGCTTTAACAGCCAGAGGATTTGCTAGCGCCCGCCGGGGCCTCCAACATCAAGACCCGGAGCGGGACCTCACATCGTTCGGCGCGGCCTTAATGGCCGCGGGACTTACCATCGCCCACCGGGGGCTTTGACATCAGGAGAAGAATGAAGAGCAGGGGAGAAACAAGACTTTGCCTTCCATCACAGTGAGGAGGAGATTCACGGTGAAGGATGTATGTGTAAATTGTGTTGGTGTGTGTCTTGGTTCTTTTCTTATTGTATGACTGCAGAAACCAAATTTTGTTTGAACTTCATTTGAGGTTCAAATGACAATAAACGGTATTGTATTGTATAGTATTTTCCCCAAACTTCAACACAATATGACATATATGGCATTATAAGCAAGCAATACAATATATATAAACACTTCTTATTCAACAGATCCTTTGTTTTGTAAAGAATAGCAAGGGATTTAGATAATTTAATGTTAGACATGTTGACCCTAATTAACCCCCTGTGCTGCACTATTTTGTTAATAATACAAACAGTTCCCAATAATACACATTGACTACATCTTCACTGCTATTGAATTATGATTTACCAAACATAACACTTTGTTTTCTAGTTAAATATACATATTTCCTGGTACTTTTCATGTGGTTAATTCCTTTGAAACAGTCAGATTGTGAACAATATAAAAACTTAATACATTAACAATTAAAGATAATATTCCTTCTTAACAACTATGATTACCTCTCACTTTTGACACATTGAGTGAAATAATATGTAAAGTTACTGAACAAAGTCCATTAAATATGAAATAATATTATTTGCTATATTTAAGAGGGAGTTAGATGTGGCCCTTGTGGCTAAGGGGATCAGAGGGTATGGAGAGAAGGCAGGTACGGGATACTGAGTTGGATGATCAGCCATGATCATATTGAATGGCGGTGCAGGCTCGAAGGGCCGAATGGCCTACTCCTGCACCTAATTTCTATGTTTCTATGTTTCTATTAGTAGTGTGTAGGAAGGAATTGTCAAAAAGCTGGAGTAGCACGGCCAGTCGGACAGCGATATAGAAAGATATCGAACAAATGAATGAAAGATATGCAAAAAAGTAACGATGATAAAGGAAACAGGCCATTGTTAGCTGTGGGCTAGGTGAAAATGTGTGACCCGCTGAGTTACTCCAGCTCTTTGTGTTGAATAATATTCATAGATGGTATTAGTAGTAATCTTTTCCCTTCCTGAACGTTTGAAACCCAGGGAAATTAGTCACGCGAAGAATATTCTCCTCATGCAACAGCTAAAGTATGTATTCATAACTGTTGCATCCTTATCCTTACAGATGATTTATCTGCATAACAAAGAACTGCAGATTCACTGTAATAAAAATGGAAGATGATGGTTTATACCAAAAATAGACACAAAGTGCTGGAGTAAGTCAGCGGGGCAGGCAGCATCTCTGGAAAAAATGGATAGCTGATGTTCCGGGTCGGGACACTTATTCAGATCACCATTGTGACCATAAGAAGATAAATACAACTCAGGCAATTAGAAAGGAAAGTGGAATAGAATCTTCAACATCATATAAGTAACAACCAAGTCACATCGATAAACTGGATGCAATATGATAAGTCACATACCTGCAACAAGAATGTTCACATGCCAAGTTCATTGAAGGCTGAGGTCCTTTTTGATAGGAGGTATCAGAAAGATCATTTCAACTTCCATCCCAGTATATTCTTCAATTTAGGAAATGAGGACATGACCTAATGATTTCAAAGGCTTTCAGTTGGGCACATCGATATGCAGGGAATGGAAGGAAATGGATCACATTTAGGCAGAGTTGATGAGTATAACTTGGCATCATGTTTGGCATGGATATTGTTGAGCCAAAGGGCCTGTTCCTATGCTGTTGTATTGTTCTGTGTTCTATGTTAACACAGAGATACACTACACTGACACACATTGACCTTTCTGTCCTGGGCTTCCTTCATTGTCAGATTGAGGTCACATGCAAATTGGAAGAACAGCACCTCATATTTTGCTTGGGCAGCTAACAATCCAGCAGTGTGAACATTGAATTCTCTAATTTTAAGTAACATCTACTTCCACTCCTCTCCCCTCCTCCCTTGTCCCTACCTCCACCCTGGTTGTTTTACCAGTTCCATATTTCTCCATATGTTTTTCCCTCTTCAGATCACACAGTCCCTGGCCAACATTGGGCTTACCAGGCCCCGCCTGAGGTAATCTGTGGCCCTAATTGGTCATTGTTGTTTCTCACCCCCTGCCCTACACAGCCACCTACCCACCCCCCCCCCCCCCCCCCCACCCCCACTCCGACTCCCTCCCCTACTTTCAGGCTGTGGAAAGGTCCCAACCCGAAATGTCACCCATCCATTTCCTCCAGAGATGCTGCCTGACACGCAGAGTTACTCCAGCACTTGTGTCTATCTTTGGTACAGACCAGTTTCTGCAGTTTGTTTTACATTGATTATATGCCTGGTTTGAAGCATACCTTGCTTTATGAACTATACCTTATTAGCATCACCAAAATGCAGTGCTAATATTTTGGTGATCACATTATGATGACATGGCTGGTTTGTTATAATGTCATTGTCTGTACTGGTGCAAAGGCTATTTTTTTTTCACTCGATTAAAGAACAATATGTCGGATTTGTTTGTATTCTTTGGACAGTCTGTCTAATCATTTGTAGTAACAATTCTGAGTCCTGCTATGGCTCATTTAGTAAGGAAATGACACAAACAGAATAATTCTTCAGTTTTCACAAGCTTTACCATAAATGATGGAGAGATAATTTGTACATGAAAAGTAAACAATTGACAATTGTAAATTAAATTTAATGCACTATAATTTGTTCTTTCCCTTTTTGAAATCTTGTAAATCTGATGATTGATTTCCTTCATTTGATAAAAATAAAAATTACCTATTTGTTTGATTTTGTCATGTGCAAAATACAATTATTTTCTTAACATTATTTCCACTGAATAAATAAGTGTTTTATGTCAATGCATTTATGCTTGTTAAAATATATTTTATACTTTTGAATTCATTTCCATTCAATGCACTGTCTTTGTTATTTTTCTGGTTCCTTCCAGAGTTCAGTATTAAAAAAGTGACCACCCCTTTATTTTGCACAAGTTTAGTTTAAATGTGTGCTCAGATCATGCTTGCTTTCTCTTGGTAACTGTCTTTTCTTCTGGATTGATTTAGCAGGCATCACCTTCAGACTGGATCGTAAGCGGTGAGGTCGGTTGGTCTTCTTCTGGGAAAGTTGCCATGCTTTGAGGGACCTATGTGTACTTTGTTTCACAGAGGCATTGCTCAATCCCAACTCTCTGGACATGTGGTTCCAGCCCAAGAGTTTTCCATTCATCATATGGACTGGACATCGGTTTCAGGAAAAGATGAGATTGTGGCGTCTGCTGCATGATAAACTTATTGTGGTGCCCTGACATGGTGCCGGTGCCGAAGAAGTCTAAAGTCACCAGCCTGAATGACTACTGCCCGGTTGCCCTAACTCCAATACCAATGAAGTTTTGAAAGGCTGGTCCTCTCCCACATCAAATCCAGCATCCCTGCATCATTGGACTCTCATCAATTTGCATACTGGACAAATAGATCCACAGAGGATGCCATCTCTGTGGCTCTTCATACTGTTCTGACCCACCTGGACAGACAGGGCACCTATGTGAGGATGCTCTTCATTGACTATAGCTCTGCCTTCAATGCGGTCATCCCCACCAAGCTCACCACCAAACTTCACCAGCTAGGCCTCAGCTCACTGATATGCGATTGGATCCTGAATTTTCTGATGGAGCGACCGCAGGCAGTGAGACTGGGGCCGCACCTGTCCTCCACTATCACCCTGAGCACCGGCACACCACAGGGCTATGTACTGACCCCTATGCTCTACTCCCTCTTCACCCACGAACATGTCCCTGCATTCGACAACAACACCATTGTCAAGTTTGCAGACGACACAATGGTGATCGGGCTGATCACCAACGGTGATGAAACAAACTATGGAGCGGAGGTGCAGAACCTGGCGGACTGGTGCTCACGGAACAACTTGTCGCTAAACACCTCCAAGACCAAGGAGCTGATTATCGACTTCAGGAGATCACAGAATGGGGAGTATGCCCCAATCTTGATCTACGGGGACAGTGTGGAGAGAGTGTCCAGCTTTAAGTTTCTGGGCACTCACATCTCAGAGGACCTCACATGGTCCACCAACACCGCTGCGCTGGTCAAAAAGGCACAGCAACGACTGTTCTTCCAAGGAACATTGAAATGGACTGGTCTGCCCCAACAGCTGCTGACGACCTTCTACCGCTGCACCACAGAGAGCATACTAACGTATGGCATCAATGTGTGGTAACTCAGCTGCACGGAGGCGGAGAGGAGAGCTCTTCAGCACGTCGTCCACAGAGCGCAGCAGATTATTGGGACACCGCTACCAGCCTTGGAGGGCATCTACCACACACGGTGCCTCAGGTAGGCCGTCAGCATCCATAAAGACTCCTCTCACCCTTGTAATGGACTGTTCGAACTATTCCCTTCTGGCAGACGTTACAAGGCCTTCTACGCCGCACCTCCAGACTCAGGAACAGCTTAATTCCCAGAGCTATAATGGCTCTGAACCGCCCTGCTGAGTGTCCCCTCACCCCCATGGACTGTCTGCCCCGGCCTCGCACTTTAGTCTGTGTTGATTTTACTGGTCTAATGTTCGTTTTTACAAACCTTGTTCTTGGGGTATCTAAACCTAAATTTTATTTGTCAATTAAGTTATGACATCGGATGGAAGTTGCAAACCAAATCTCGTTGCACTCATGTGTAATGACAATAAAAATATATTATTATTATTCAATCATGGCTGATCTATCTCTCCCTCCTAACCCTACTCTCCTGCCTTCTCACCATAACCTCTGACACCTGTACTAATTTAGAATCTATCTATCTCTGCCTTAAATATATCCACTGACTTTGTCCCCACAGCCTTCTGTTGCAATGAATTCCACAGATTCACCACCCTCTGACCAAAGAAATTCCTCCTCCTCCTTTCTAAATGAACGTCCTTTAATTCTGAGGCTATGACCTCTAGTCCTAGACTCTCCCACTAGTGGAAACAACCTCACCACATCCACTTTATCCAAGCCTTTCACTATTCTGTACATTTCAATAAGGTCCCCCCCTCATTCTTCTAAACTTACTAAGTACAGGCGCAGTGCCTCAGGCAAACATTGAGCTAGAATTGAGGAACTGGGTTTCATGATCACAGTTGTGCAGTGGTTGAATTGCTGCCTCACAGCGCCAAAGACCTGGATTTGATCCTGACATCGGATGCTGACTGTGTGGTGTTTGCATGTTCTCCCAGTGACAGCGTGAGTTTCCTCCGGGTGCTCCAGCTTCCTCCCACATTCAAAGATGTGTGGGTTTGTCAGTTAATTGGCCACTGTAAAGTGTCCCTAGTGTGCAGGACATAGAACTAGTGTGAAAGGGTGATCAATAGTCGGTGTGGTGCGGCTAGGCTGGAAGCCTTCCACATCAATGCTGGGGACTTCAACCAGGCTAACCTGAAGAAGTATCTATCACACTACAGTCAGTAAAACAGTGAGGGGGGCTGTCCTGTATGGGTATGGCTGCCCAGCCTGCAGCGGTCTGTTTTTTCACCTCTTTTTTTTTTTATTTTTAGTGAGTTGAGTGTTTTGTTTTTGGAGCTCTAATCTTTTTTATGTGGGGGGGGGGGGTGGATGGGGGAAACTGCTTTTCAGGGTCCCTACCTGGTCAGAGAGGCGGCTTTTCTCCGGGCAGCACCTTTGACCCGTCCTCGCGGCCTACCAGCGGGCCTGGAACGGCGTTTCCTGAGGAGACCGGCAAAAAAGGCAAAGCTCTCTCCCATCTCTACTTTTACCTGCATCTCTATCATGTCTGCAGCATCCATACCCTGGGATGCAGAGCTGCCAGTGCTGCCTTTGCCATGTTTCTATATATCCAGTTCTTTGAAATATTTTCCTGGCCAATTTCATAACATTTTTCATCCACTATATTGGGTATAACAGCATTGAATGCACCAAGAAAGGTTATACTCTAAATTCTATGGATTTGTATTCCATAATGGAATAAATTCCCACCTAGTGGAAGGGAAATCATACTGAATATATCAAAAACAAAAATTAACATGTCCAAAACGTCAACCATCCACCAAAAAGCACAATATTTTGTTGACAAATGTAAATAAACCCAGGAGGAAGTGATTATTGTTCTAATCATTGATTTGGCAAGGTCCAGCATGGTAGACCTGTCAGGACGGAAATGTATCCATTATTGATATTAATGGATTTTTTTCCTCATTGGTTCCTTATCCTCTGTGGTCCAGATTCTGTGGTCCGGAGGAGGTGAATAAATGTATGGCTATTTGATTTTCTCCAGGTAAAAATTGAGACATTTGGCCCTTTGAATCATCCACTTGAGTGAAAAGGAGTGATTATATGCCCGTTCCTGTGGACAATGTGCTTCCGATTTGTTTGTTTTGTGCCCTTCGGAATGTTGGTGCAAAAGATCACGTGTAGCTGAATTATTTTTTTCTCACATATATTTCCTTTCTTGCTACACACACCAGCAAGGAAATTTGATCTCAGCCACCCAAGAACATTTAATTTCATCATGATAAAAACAATCCTTTGCTAGTCAATACATTTTTAGTGCATGTTAATGTTCAGTAAATATGATATTAATATCCAAGGTAAATTAGCCAATTGGATTCAAAATTGGCCTAGACAAAGATGTGAAAAGGTGGTTGTTGAGAGTAATTTCCACACACACGGACACGCACATTAAAGTAAATAAGCATTGATTTAAACATCTTATTTATGTTGATTATGTTGATCTGGGTTAATTGGTGAAGTAAATTACCTTTTACTGTAGGTAATGTAAAATAATCAAAGGGGAGTTGATCTGTGAGACAATAAACTAACAACGACATAGAGAACAAGGAGATACAGAATGGAACAGATGTAGTTACTCTGCATGGAACCAGCATAGATGCAATGGAGCAAATGGCCTTCTGTAGTGTCATACTAAGTATCAACAAAAGCTGGGAAGTTGTGGGAAGCTGGGGACCAAATATCTGGCAGAGATATTTGTATCATCCATAACCATGGGTGGAGTGCTAGAAGACTAGAGGGTGGTTAATGTCGTGCCTCTATTTAAGAAAGGCTGCAAAAAAAAACTGAGTTAAACACCAGTAAGCCTCAGTGGTAGATTATTGAAGGGGATTTTGAGAGACAGGTTCAATCAGGATTTGGAAAGTTAAGAACTGATTAGAGATAGTCAGCATGGTTTTGTGTGTGGAGGGTCTCATGTTATTTGTTATTTATATTAACAAATTAGATGTGAATGTAAGTGGCATGGCTAGTAAGTTTACAGGTGACACCAAAATCTGTGGAAGAGCGGACAGTGAAGAATGTCAACTGAGTTTAAAACAGGATTGATCAGCTGGGATGTAGTATATTTAAGATAAATGTGACGTGTAGCATTCGGAAAGTCAAACCAGGGCAGGAGATACAATAAGAGTACCCTGAGAAGTGTGGCAGAACAGAAATACCCAGGGGAGAAGGTACCACATTCTATGAAAGTGGCGATACAAGTGAATACCATGTTTGCCTTCATGGTCAGTGAATTGAGTATGAGAGTTGGATATGTTACAGCTATACAAGACATTGGTAAGTACATATTTTGGAGCTCTGGTTGGGCTAATATAAAAATAATACATTAAACTGGAAAGGGTTCAGAGAAGATTTATAGGAATGTTACTGGATCTGGAACGTTTGAGTTATAAGATGAGGCTGCATAGGCTGTGTCATTTTCCCTGGAATGTAGGAGGCTGATGGGAGATCTTATAGACATTTATAAAATCATGAAGGTATGATCGAGAGTGTGCTGGCGTACTGTATAACCACATGGTATGCCAGCTGCTCTGCAGCGGACAGGAGAGCCCTTCAAAGGGTCATCAACACTGCCCAAAAAAATCACTGCCCTCCCTGAAGGACATCTTCAGCTCTCGCTGCCTTGGAAGGGCAGCCAACATCCTGAAGGACCCTTCCCACCCTGGACACAACCTGTTCCACCTGCTGCCCTCTGGCAGATGGTACAGGTCTTTCAAAACTCGCACAAACAGACAGAGACAGCTTCTACCCCATAACCATACGTGAGCTTAACAATGCAAAATAAGAAATAACACTCACATTCAACTGAATTTTTTTTAATATGTTTTTTTTTTACCTTCCTTATATTTTAAGATTGTCCTTGTGAATTGCACTGTTGGATTGACTTTTTAAATTGTGCAATGACAATAAAGAGATTCTAATGAATAGCCACAGTGTTTTTTCCAGGACAGGAAAGTCTAAAACTAGAAGGCAGAGACGCAAGTTGAGAAGGGCAAGATTTAAACGAGACCTGAGGGACAAATCTTTCACACAGAAGGTGGTGCTTATATGTAGCGAGCTGCCAGAGGAAATGATAGAGGTGGGTACAACTATGACATTTAAAAACACATGGATGACTACATGGATAGGAAAGGTTTGGAGGCATAGGAGCCAAATGCATCCAAGTGAGGCTAGCTCAGTTAACATAACTTGGTCAGCATGGAATGGTTGGGCCAAAGCGCCTGTTACTATGCTGCATAGCTCCGACACTATGATTTTATGACTTCACAACCTTAAGAACGGTTCTTAATAATTGCTCACATTGATGACCAGTAGAATTTCTGAGTCGGTACTCAAAATATCTGTCGTAGGCCCCTTCGTTCAGTCAGGCAATTATAGAGCAGTTAGTTTGATGCCACAAGAAAGAAAAATAATTAAATATGAATTTGATTGCAGCAAAACTGAAATATTGATTATAAATAGTCAGCATAATTTCCGGAATATAAATTCAAGCTTGACCACTTTAGTTGTATGCTGAATAAGTTATACGAAGGCTGGATTAGAAGAGTGTGGTCAATGGCATATATTTTGAAAATACCTTCACTAAGGTTCACTATGTAATGGGGTTTTGGCTTAGAGATGAGCATCTAGAATACAAAAAATAGATGAATAGATTAGAATATTAAGATTAAATGGGAACTTACCAGTTTGAAGTTTGATCTTTATTTTATGAGGAGCTTCGATGAGGGATTATGTGAAGAAGCTCCGCCAGGCGTATGCGCATCATACTTCAAAGAAACCGTGTGAAAACACAGTAACTATAGTCAAAGTGATATAGTAAGACTCAGACAACTAGAACTACCAGTTGATCTTTGCGATTATGAGGGTTGGGAACGGAGGGCACGTAATCCCTCATCGTAACTCCTCATAAAATAAAGATCAAACTTCAAACTGGTAAGTTCTCATTTAATCTTACTATTTTACTTCGGAGTCACGTGAGTGGCTATGTGAAGATTTTAAAGCACTTTGATTTCATGCCGTAGATCCATTCCATACGACACACTGCTTCAGTTGACACAGGAGTGAACAAATAATGTATTGAACATTGCTCAAGTTATTCAATAAACATTTTTTAAATAATAAACAAAAACAATAATAACTCCTCGATCCCAGGGGGAAATTATAAATGAATTTTAGAAAAGAAACCAAACGGAACCCAAAACAGCATGCCCAAAACCTTGCACTGTCAGGACAGGTTTGTCATAAAACTTGGAGGAGATCGCCTCCCTAGACCATCCTGCGGCCCAGAGGATTTGATCTAGAGGCACGTCCTGTGCCTTGACTGCGGATGTTGATGCCGCCCTGGTGGAGTGAGATTTAAAGACATGAGGTCTACTCCAGCACAATCTAAAACCTGTTCCAACCATCTAGAAATAGTTTATACTGACACCTTTTATGAGGTTTTTTGTGGTTGATGAGCATTGCCGTCTCAGATACTCTGAGACTCTTAGTTACCTCGATATATTGACTCAGGTGCATAACTACACATAGCCTTTGGTCAATGGGTATGCTTTAAAGCTTAATTTGGTTCTGGCCATACCTGGCCTGCTTTGTTTGATTAAATCATATACATAAAACATCATGTTATCTACAGAAGAATACATGCTATCCAGCCTTAGCTTTTGCAATGTTTGAACCTGTTGCGCAGATACCAGCGCCATGAGCATAACCACTTTAAGTGTTAATTTCTGAAAAGATAGTGACGTGATTGGAACCCATTGCCGAAGCAGTGTGAGAACTATACTCACATCCCAGATTTCTGTACATCTAGGCTTAGGAGGGTTTTTGTTAAAGATACCTCTCATGAATCAGGACACTAGCGGATTAGACCCGATAAATTGTTGTTCTGAAAACTGCCCTAAATAGGACAAAGCACTCCAAGCACTATTAATGGCACTATTGCTCAAGTGTTCATCAAAATGCAATGTAGCAAGGAACTCCAATACATCCGGTATGCTTGCAGTATGATTTGATATATCTGACTGCAAACAAAACATCTCCCATTTATTAATATGAGACATATTGTTTTTTAGTGATATCTCTCCAAGTCGCAGTAATCACATCCATGGTACATCCATCCATACATCCTACTCGACAGTCCAAGGCCTTGGAACGGTCTGGTCAGAACCTGCAGATTAACAGATTAAGACGATCATGTAACGGATGACTTTCTCCTGGTACAGGATGAACCAACAATTCACTGCACTTGGGGACAGTCATGAATGGCTGAGTCATCTTTCTCAGAACCAATGGGAACCATAGCTGTGTAGGCCAGTCAGGAACTACCAAAACGCCTGAGGCGGAGTCTTGCTCTATTTTGGTGAGACATTGCCTGATGAGGCAGAATGGGAGAAAAGCATAAAATAACGCACGTCCTCAATGTAGCGAGAATGCATCCACCACTACTGCTCCTGGATCTGGTTCCCACGAAACGTAATTAGGCAACTGGTGATTTAGCCTGGATGCAAACAGATCTATGTCTGGCAAACCATAGCGGCTGACAATCATTTTAAAAACATTAGGATTTAGCATCCACTCTATGTTGTCATTAAATTTCCATAACTTGGTGTCCGCCACCACATTATCTCTACCTGGTAGGTAGATAGCTGCGATCCAGATATTTCTGGAAATGCACCAGTCCCAGATGAGGTTAGGAAGATTATCACATGATACTGACCTAATTCCTCCCATGTGATTGTTATAAGCAACAACCGTGGTATTGTCAATCTGGAGCTGAACATGTAAATCATTCATTGCTGAACAATATGCTTTTAATCCATAGAATACACCTAGCAATTCTAAGTGATTTATACCATGCCTTTGCAGGATTAATTCCTCCTGCACACTTCATCTACCACTACAGCTAGACTTGCTGATCGTGGCTCCCCATCCCAAAGTGCTGACATCTGTTTGTAAAACCACTGAAGGTTGTTGAGTCAAAATGTTTTGGTACTACGTGCGATATTGATTATCCACCATTGCAATTCGGCGATGGCTTGGGCTGGCAACTGCATTGGTCTGTCGAAATGACCTGCATGTTCTTTAAGTGCTTGTTCTCTAGCTCGTTGCAAACTTTGATAGTGCAGATGTCCAAACTGCACTGCTGGGAAAGCCACCACTAATTTACCAATAACACTGGCTACTTGCCGGATGGAGGGTTGTTGCTCTTCTACGAGACTGCTACAGACCTCCATGATTTCAACAGCCTTGGCCGTAGGCAAAGTCACTGACATATCAACTGAATCAATGACAACCCCAAATAGTTTCTTTTTGGGATGGTACTAGCTTGCATTTTGTTGGATGGATGAGAAAACCTAACCTCTAAATTGTTGTTTGGTTACTGAAACCGACTCCTCCACTGCTTCCTGAGTGGTGCTAACAATTAAAATATAATCTAAATAAGCCATCACAATGTGATTCTGGGCACGAAGTAGCACCAGAACTGGTTTCAACAATTTTGTAAACAACCTAGGAGCTGAGGTTAACCCATTGGGCAATGCTTTAAATTGCCACAGCTGTCCCATCCAACTAAATTTCAAGTATCTATGGTACTGATGATGAATTGGTACTGAATAATATGCATCTTTCAAATCTATGGTTGCCATATAACAACCTTTTGATAACAGCTGTTTAGCAGTACTGAAAGTATCCATTTTAAAATGCCTATACTGGACATAGGTCCTGAGCCAGTCTTACGAAGTTTAAATACCCGCAGGAAGTTTTAAATCACTTACCTGCCGGTTTATTACTTACCGCTGGTGGAGTTGTGCTCTCCAGCCCATCGGTGTGCCATGCGTCAGATGTAATGATGCACATGTGCCTGGCGGGGCTTCTTCACGTCATCACTCATATGACTCTGAAGTAAAATCTCACTACAGAACACAAAATAAATAGGAATAGTCAAAGGAAATGCTCAGATTGGTGAAAAATAGGAAGTGATCCCCAAGGACTGGTGGTGGCATGGTGAATATTTGCATTTACTTAAATTGTTTGTACATGGGAGTGAAAAATACAATGATTGAAAACTGTCATTAAGAAAGAAACTGAGGGCTTCAGGGTAATACTGTGTAATACTGCACAAAATACAAGGCACTATTAACAACTTCTCAGAATGTCTCTGTAACTGGCAATTGTCAACTAATTGCAAGATTCAGAATTTAGGTTGGTGAAATAATGAGCATCATTGGAAAATAACAGTCCACAGAAGGTAGCAGAGTACTGGGATCCAGGGAAGTACCAGTCAAAAATCTTTACAAATAGCATTGCAGGTTAACAGGAATTTATTTAAATGCCAACAAAAAACTTGGGTTCACTTTTGAAAGAATACATTGCAAAGCAGAGGTAATATATTATTTATGAAATTAGTTCATAAATTCATATTAAGTATATTTTGTTCTGTGCTGGTCTCTCTGTTATTAAAAGGATATAGAAGTTCCAAGGAATGGGGAACAAAAACAAATGCATGGATGATGCCTGAACTGAGAGGTAACACTCAATAGGCTGTTGGAGGGAAGTGCACAGGGAAGTACTTGTGTAGGCTTTTGGGAAACCATGTGCTAACATCCTTAACATCCTGGAGGAAATGAGAGATGATAAATGCCCAACTTTCTCAGAATGGGTCAAACTATGCTGGTTAGATTTCATGGTTCCCATTGAAGCTGCAGCATTCAACTGTTTTGACTTCATTAAGTCTGGGGCTTCTGTACACCTCTTTAGAGATACAATCTGGAAACAGGCCCTTCAGCCCATTGAGTGCATGCCGCCCAGCGATCACCCCGTACACGACACACTAGGGACAATTTACAATTTTTACTGAAGCCAATTAACCTACAAATTTGTACATCTTTGGAGTGTTGGAGGAAAACAGAGCGATCATGTGGAGAATGTACATGCTTCAATACAGACAACACCTGCAGTCCTGATCAGACCCGGATCTCTGGCGCAGTAATGACTTAACTGTAACTCTACGGCTGCCGACCAAATAACATATTGACATGTAGAATGCTGGAATCTGAGACATAGTGACAGCCATTGTTGCAACAGTCATTATGTCTCTTTGTTGATGCCCTGTCATTGACTTGATCCTTTTGGAATAGTGATTATCACGGTTTCAAGGTTTCAAGGTCAGATTATTGTCACGTGTACCAATTAAGGTACAGTGAAATTCGAATTACCATACATCCATGCTAGAAAAATGCAACAAGACACACAACTACATACAAGTTAATATAAATATCCGCCACAGTGGATTCCATGTTCTTCACTGCGATAAAAGGCAATGAAGTCCAAACTTCTTCCTCTTTTATTCTCACACGGACAGGGCAGTCGATCCATCTGCAGTCAGGGCGATTGAAGCTCCCGCAGCCGACGGTCGAAGCCCCATGTCGGGGCGATCGAAGCTCCTGCGTCGTGGCGGTCGAAGTTTCTGTGGCGAAGTTCCCGAAGTCGTCCTCTAACTAGAGACCGGAAGCTTCTTGCAACTACTTCCAAAATTGCTGAACAAACAAAATAAAGTTGCAGTGGTCCGGAACATACTCTTAGAGTCTGACCTGAGACAAAACATTACATGAATGAAGAATTTAGAGAGTTTTATTTTCATGGATATATAGAGCACAGAAACATGCCTTTCAGCCCATCTTGCCCATGCTGAATATCAAGTACTTGTAAATTAACTTTCATTACTGAAAGCTATGAATATTGAAGGCTATCTGTTTCATTGGTTAATGCTGAAGCAACTCAGTGGATCAAGCAGCATCTCTGGAGAAAATAAACTGCTGATGTTTTGTTTCGGAACCCTTCTTCAGACTATGGAAGACCCGAGAAGGGTTCCGACCTAAAACATCACCTGTTCATTTTCTCCTGAGATGCCAACTCACCTGCTGAGGTGCCCCTGTCCCACTTCGGAAACCTGAACGGAAACCTCGGGAGACTTTGCGCCCCATCCAAGCTTTCGTGCAGTTCCCAGAGGTTTTTGTCAGTCTCCCTAATGGTCGAAAGAGCTTTCCGTTTTAAAAATTGTTAATTTTTTAGTCGAAGCCGGTTGCGATGCTAGTTGAAGATGGTTGCCGGAGGACAAAAACCTCCGGAAACCTCCGGGAACCGCACAGAAACCTTGGGTGGGGTGCAAAGTCTCCAGAGGTTTCTGTTCAGGTTTCGTAAGTGGGACAGGGGCATTAGAGACACAAGGAACTGCAGATGATGGAATTCTGATTATTGCCCTACAGAGACCTGCTTTTGACCTTGATCTTGGGCGCTGAGTGTGTGGAGTTTTCAAGTTGTCCCTGTGACCGCATGGGATTTCTCTTAATGCTTTGGCTTCTTCCCACATTTCCAAAGACATTTTGGATTTGTAGGTAAATTAGCCTTTGTAAAAGTCCCCTAAAGTGTAGGGAATAGAAGAGAAAGTAGAACATATTGTGAACAGTGTTGATCTGATGGGCCGAAGGGCATGTTTCCACGTTGTAAGTCCAAACCAAAACTAAAACAAACTAGATCCCTTTTAAACATTTTATCGCATATCCAAAGTTTAGGACCTCCAGTTTTAGATACCTCTGCCATCAGCAAATAAAAATCATGCCATTTATTCTGTCTATGCTCATTTTTTTACACCGCAATCAGACTTTCTCACTGTCTCCTCTATTCTATGGAAAACAATCATCGTCCATCCAGTCTCTACTGTAAATTAAACGCTGCATCTCAGACATTATCCTACTCTACACCCCCTCTGGTGCAATCAAATCGTTTTCACATTATGGTTCTTATATTCTATACCTAATGTAAACAACTAACCTATATGTCTTCTTCACCACCTGATCCATTTGTGTTTCCAAAATTAAGTTAATCCGTAGATTTATACACTAAGATCCCCCTGTTCCTCAATAAGGAGTATAAGCCGTATCACACATTGTGTATATTGATGAAAGAGTATAAGCCGTATCACACATTGTGTATATTGATGAAAGAGCTTTCATATAATTGTATTACTTAAAATGGTGTGGTAAAAATGCAGTCCGAAGGCTGAAGATATTACCAGAATTTCATATCAATCCAATAGCATTCGTATTGAAGTTTGGTGAAGTTCAATGATGAACTTTTGTGAACTGGTGAATTCATTGTTTGGTGAACAAACCAACTTTGGATCATGACCAGGAAAAGTAGAGCAATCGATGTACCTTCTGTCAGGATGATTCATCAACACCCGTGTGAAACTAAATTATTCCAAGTACAAACTTGAACAAAGCAACATGTTTTAGCAAGTGTCTGCAGACTTCAGTGAATAAAAGGACATGAAAATGTTCTAGCCTTATTGATACTTATTCCACGTGGTTGGTAGCTAAACCCACGGGAACTCCTACTGTCAAGGAAAATATGTTAGATGAGTTAAGAACAATTTATAGATGTCATGATTTCTGACAACGAACTTCAATTTTACTTTTGGCAATTTAATGATTTTGTGAGAAAAATTATAATTATCACCAGGGAACCATTGGATAAGCTGAATGTTCTGTCAAAGACACCTTGAAGAATCTAGTACTCCAAGGATTCTTATCTGTTAGCAATAACCATCAAAATATAGAACTATTCTACACAATACTACTGGGTCTTTAAGAAAAAGCCTAAGTTTAGTACATCAAAATCTTGCTGACAGTGAGAAGCACCAGTGTCAATAAAAGTTAGGTTCCATGGAGGAAGTTTCAGATCAGAAATTGTGTCGAGGTTTTTTATAGCCCAATACAAAATGAATGCAAATAATTGGAAAATTAGCACAGTTATTACTGGTTGTGGTTGTAAATGGTCTGAATAATGAAAAAAACAGATGTGGCACATGGTTGCAGAATGAAATGGACATGACCAGGTTGTTCCAAAGTCATATTTAAACGGTATCTCAGGTTGCACCTACCAGAAACATATTCCATGGAAAAAAACCACAATCATCAAAACCTTTCAAAACATCAAAACCTGAAGTACTGCATGTTCAACCAAGAAAAAAGGGCAGGCCCTCAAAAATCGAAGAGGTGGGGGTGAAGAATAGATTATACTAAAAGATCAAGAGTCTCTGGTGCTGTGAGGCAGCAGCTCTTCCTGCTGCGCCACCATGCCACCCCTGTGTCTCCACTAAACTGTCCATTGAGCCGTCTTCCTCTGGAGATGTCTTGGTGTTGTATTCGGTACACCAAGAGCACTGTGCCTTCGTCGGAGGGGTGTAGGGCTACCCAAAAGTCTGTCCGGCCGTTAGACTCAGACGAGAGGGTTCGACCATACAATTAGATACCGCGGAACGGGTATCCAGGATGCAGCTCCAGTTGGAGAGGATGCTCCATCAAGAGCGCCGGCCTCTCCAAGAGCCCGCGCCAGCAGCACCTATAGGGCTAACAAGTATCTCCCTCCAAGACGAGGACGAGATTAAATCTGAAGCCGATTCAGAGGGCTCAGCGATAGAGGCTGCCTCACCATTCCTGGTGACCAGGTTTGTCGTTCCTACAGACTCTGGCGAGCCACTTGGCGAGGAGCTGGCTGCCGGCATAAATTACCTGGCCTCCCATCAGCTCCAGGACCTGGCTATGGACACTACTGCCAAAACATAAGAGACCACAGAGAACTGTATTCTGCTGAAGTTGCCGACAGTAAACCATGCCATTTGGGGCCACATGGGGGTAAGCATCCGAGCGCAGGAGATTAAACTGCAGTGGGTGCTCAAGCTGCTGGCATCTGGAATAACTGTGTTTGGTTGGTCAGTGAATGGTGGGCTCCTGACTGAAGTTCAGCAGGATGCCTTGGTTCTCATGTGCAATGTGCACTTTGAGATTAATTCTCAAAAAGAGCGCCATCCACCCCACCATTATTCCCAGATTTGCAGCACTGTGCAAGCCTGACACCATCCTGCTGCCGAACCTGCTATTTGGGGAAGACCTGGCTAAAAGAGTTAAGGAAATGGACAACGAGGACAAAACCAACAGGCTCATCAAGGTGCCGGTGACCAGCAGAACCCTCCAATGCCAGTACCCCAACAAGCATTTTGCTGAAACCGGGGCTGGGCAAGGACCAAACCGACCGTTTAATGTGCACAACTGGCGTTCCCCAGCATATGAGCCTACAGGCCATTCAGCCCATCGAGTCTATTCTGTCTTTCAATCATGGTTGATCTGGCTTTCTCTCTCAAACCCATTCTCCTGACCTCCCCGAAACCTTTGGCAACCTTAGTAATCAAGTACCTGCCCTCCACAGATATCTGTGACAATGAATTCCACAAATTCACCATCCTGTGGCTAAATAAATTCCTCATCTCAAGTTCAAGTTCAAGTTACATTTATTGTCACGTGCACCAATTGGTACAGTGAGATTTGAGTCACCATACAGCCATACGAATAAAATGAACATAATACACGATAGAATTTAACATGAACATCTCTACACTGCAGAATCAATGTTTCCCACTGTGAGGGAGGGCAATAAAGTTCAGTCATCTTCCTCTTTGTTCACCCGTAGTCGGGGCATTTGAGTTCTCTGCAATCGCTGCTGCGGGCAGCCTGATGTTCAGGCCCTCTCGCCAGGATGATCGGAGCTCCAGCATCAGAATGGAAGAACACACTCAGCGGCTTGGAGTTTCCGAATCGGCTGCTTCCTACTGGAGACTGAGGCTCCTGAAGTCCATAGGCCGAGCTGGACAGAGATTCAACACTGGCAGTCCTCGGCAAAATATCCCAGGAATCCGCAATGATAAAATCAGCGCCACCCACAGCTTGAAGCTCCGCAAATCACAGCTTCACAGTGTTAAAGTCAACAGTCCCAACACTCCTGAGCTTCAACACAGGCGATCCCCAGTAAGGCATCGTCCCACTCCGTGATGGAATTCAGTGCTGCGCCGCTGCAAAAGCTCTGGCTAGTCTCCGGCTGGGAAGGCCACACCAATCCAGTTGGTAGGCTGTGAGGGGGGAGGGGTGAAGATGCGACTCAGTGAAAAGACGCATCTCCATCCAGGTAAGCAACTGGGAAACGGTTTCCCCCTATTCCCCGCCCCCCCCCCCCTCCCCCACACATAAAAAATACTAAGAAACCTTTAAAACATACTTTTTGACATACTAAAAATAACAAAAAAAGGATGAAGACGAACAGCTGCTGGCGAGGCTGCCACACACAATGGCGCCACCCAATGGAAGTTCTACAGGTAGGTCCTTTTATTCTGATGATTGGTCCTACACTGTCCCACACCCATTCTATCCAGACCTTTCATCGTACGTTAAGTTTCTATGAGAGCCTCTTATCCTTCTAAACTCCAGGGAGTACAGGCCCACATCCATCAAATGCTCGTTATACGTTAACCCAATCATCCCTGGGATCATTCTTGTAAACTTCCTCTGGACCCTTTCCAAACTCAGCATATCCCTCCTAAGATATGGGATCCAAAACTGCTAAAAATACTCGAAATGTGTTCTGACCAGCGCCTCATAAAGCCTTAGCATTATATCCCTATTTTTATATCCTAGTCCTCTCGAAATGAATGCAAAAATTGTATTTGGCTTCCATACTAGCATTCTTGGTCAGCATCCTTAAAGACTCCTCTCACCCTTGTAATGGACTGTTCGAACTACTCCCTTCTGGCAGACGTTACAAGGTCTTCTACGCCCGCACCTCCAGACCCAGGAACAGCTTCATTCCCAGGGCTATAGCGGCTCTGAATCTGTCCTGCCGAGTGCCCCCCAACCCCATGGACTGTCTCCCTCTGATGGTCACATCACACAGACACATCTGCACTTTAGTCTGTTTTGACTGTTTTACTGTTCTAGTGTTCTTTTTACAAACCTTGTTCTCGGGGTATCTAAACCTAAATTGTATTAGTTGTTTAAGTTATGACATCGGATGGAAGTCGCTAACCAAATCTCATCGCACAAATGTGCAATGACAATAAAATATATTATTATTATTATATTATTATTATTATTATTATCATACTACCGATTTAACCCACACATTAATCTTTTGGGAATCCTACACCAGCATTTCCAAGTTTCTTTGCACCTCTGATTTCTGAATCCTCTCTCCATTTAGATAAAAGTCTACACCTTTGTTCCTACTACCAAAGTGCATGTCCAAACACTTTGCTGTGTTGTATTTCATTTCGGAGTCACGTGAGTGACTTCGTGAAGAGCCCGCCGGCGCGCATGCTCGCCATATCGTCGTACCGCGTTGCTGCGACGGCTGGCGGTGGAGCGCGCTCCTCGCCAGCCCTTCATAAGGGGCCACGGAGGTAAGTATCCTACCTTTAGTTGGTGGTCCTTGTTGTTGGTTATGTCTTGCAGCAAGGACATGGATGGGAGTTCCAAGGGCCGGAGGACGTCAGGACGAGTTCTCCGGTCAACAGTTCCGGGGCCTTTACCATCGGCAGTACCTGCAACGCAGGCCGGGACTCAGGCGGAGATGTGGGTAAGCCCTGTGATTACAGGTCCAGATCCACCAGCACACCACAGCTCGGAGGAGTTCGACGAGGAGGAGTGTGGTGTGCCGCCAGAGCAGGGGGACCCTGCCATGGCAGTCAGGTCGTCAGCGGGCTCGCTGGCGACCTCGAGCTGGGTGCCTGCGGCTGCACGGCCCGTTCCACTCAGCCCTCCGAGTAGGGGAAGGGCAGCAGCCCAGAAGCCTAACCCTGCCAGGGCTAAGGCATTGCCTGACACGGAGGAGCGGTCAGGTTCCAGGGCGAGACCCGGGGCGGCTGTGAGGTCCAGCCGGCACACCCCGACTCTCGACGCCGGGACAGGTCGGTTGAGTCGGGTCTCGTCACGGTCGCCGAGCCCCCCATGGATGGGTGGGCGAGACCATGCGTCGGCAAAGTCCACGATGTGGGCAGCCGGCAAGCCTGCGCGGGCTTCAGGCAGCCATGCTTCGGCTGGTGCCGACACCACGCCGCAAGTGCCCTTAGTGGCAGCGGCTTCAGCTCCTGCTAAACGGAGGCGGTTGAACACGCCCGCGCGGGAATCGCGCAGTTTCGCCTCGGCGGCTGTTAGCGACAACTACCGGCACCGGCTGGGCCTCGATGAGGTGCGGGCCGATGATAGGAGCCCGGTTTTCTTTTCAGAGCCGGAGGACTCCGACCACCTGAGTGTTCAGGGTGAAGGGCGTATTGACCGTATGGAGCGGCTGCTGGAGCTCCTGCTTCAACGTCAACTACAGCAGGGCAGCAACAGGCACAGGGCGTCGTCACCAGCCTCTACCATCAGCCTGGAGAAGCAGGAGGAGGAGGTTTTGGTGGATTCCATACCACCTCCGTTGGAGGTGCCAGCGGAGGATCTTCTGGATGTGGCGACCAAATTTGCGGCCCCACATTCATCTGGACTTCCTTTAAACGCAAAGCTGGCAGCCACTGTGGACTTTCTTAACAACCAGCAACTACAGGAAGAAGTCCTCATTCAGGCAATGAGCCGTCACAAGGCTCCATCTAATTGCAACTCCCTCAACGTGCCTGTGGTCAATACGCCGATATGGGGCAACATCAGTGGGGCTATCCGTCAACAAGAGGTAAAATTGCAGCGGATCCTGAAGCTCCTCACGGCCGGTATTACCGCCTTTGCGCGGTCGGTGGACGGGGACGAACTGAATTTGGACCAGGAAGATGCTCTGGCCCTCCTGTGCGCGACCCAGCACGAAATCAACGGGCTTCGCAAAAACAGCATCCGCCCAGCGCTCAACCCGAAGTTTGCAGGATTGTGCAAACCACTGCCGCCACCGCCGCCCCGTCAACTCTTTGGGGAGGACCTCTCGAAGAGAGTCAAAGAGCTTGACGAACAAGCCAAAAGGGTGGGGATCATGCGCTCTCAGAGTGCCCCCACACCGTCAGGCTCAAAAGCTCCATACATTCGCTCACGAGGGTCAGCTAGTACCTCGACGAGGACCCGCCCTCAAGCTCCACAACGACAGCAACATCAGACCCAGCACCAGGGGTCTTTTTTAGGACAGGGTCGGCAGAGACCCTGGTGGAAAACAAAGACGCCGCGCCCTCAAGCCAACCCAGCACCTCCACGTCCACCCACACGTGTCAAGGACCGCCGGTAACCACGGGGGTGAGGGGGTCTGGTTCTCTCTTTTCTCTTTGTTTAACTTCACATGTTGGTGGTCGCCTTCGGCTGTTTTTGGGTGCATGGGGTAATTTTACTGGTGACGAGTATGTGTTGCAGAATATTCAGGGGCATAAAATTGAGTTTATTAATGGCGACATTCCTCCATCCCAGCACATGCCCGGTCGAACGTTTAAATTATCTGCTGCAGAACAGGCAGCAGGCTACAAGGAAATTTTAAGGCTTGAACAGAAGGGAGTGATTGAGAAAGCGGTGCATGAGCCAGTTGAATTTGTTTCGAATATATTCACCAGCCCTAAGAAGGATGGAGGTTGTCATGTCATTATTGATCTAACCCGTTTGAATACTTTTGTAACATATACTCATTTTAAAATGGATACATTTGAAACAGCCAAATCATTGATTTCTCATGGTTGCTTTATGGCATGCATCGATTTGAAAGACGCATACTATTCAGTATCCATCCAGAAATACGACAGGAGGTTTTGAAATTCATCTGGATGGGGCAACTCTGGCAGTGCAAGGCTTTGCCTAATGGGCTCACCACAGCCCCTAGATTGTTCACTAAATTAGTGAAACCAATTATGGCTTATTTGAGACAGCGACATCATATAGTTATGGCCTATTTAGATGATATCTTAATTGTGGGCCACACCCTGGAATTGGCTGAACAGGGAGTTGCAGCTGCTGTCAATATATTTCAACAATTAGGGTTTATTGTCCATCCAGAGAAATCAAAGTTCTGCCCTGCCCAGGTGATTAATTACCTAGGGTTCACGGTGAACTCTATGAGCATGAGGGTTACCATACCAATTAACAAGATTGAGGAGGTTACCCAGGTGTGTCAAGGTTTAATCCGCACCAATATACCATCGATTCGGCATACAGCTACAGTAATTGGTAAGCTTGTAGCTTTGTTTCCGGCAGCGCAATATGGACCTTTGCATTATCAGAGTTTGCAAAGAGCTAAAATTGCTGCGATAAAACAGGACGCTGGTCATTATGATCGATCAATGCAGCTGCCGTCCGAAGCGATAAATGAGTTGCAATGGTGGGTGTGCCACATTAGCAGCTCATTCTAGCCTATCAGGGAGGCTAATCCGGTGGTATATTTGCAGACTGATGCAAGCTCCAATGGCTGGGGAGCTGCGGATAATTGCTCTAGTTGTGGGGGCAGATGGGACACCCTTGAGTCAACGATGTTGTTGACTCAAGGGATTAACTATTTGGAGTTGCTGGCAGCATTCCACGGACTTTGTGCGTATTGTTCCAAGCTTGTTGGAGCACATGTCCGTCTCCAAATAGACAACACCACAGCAGTGGCATACTTAAACCATATGGGTGGTACCAGGTCAGTTTCGTGTGACAAATTGGCTAACTCAATTTGGCTCTGGTGTGTTCAAAGGGACATTTGGATTTCAGCTACCTATTTGCCAGGTGAGCTTAATACTGTGGCGGACACCAGGTCACGCAAATTTAATGACAATATTGAATGGATGTTGCATCCTGAGATTTTTGCTAAAGTCACAGCCAAATTTGGTAAACCGGACATTGACCTTTTTGCGTCACGGTTAAACCATCAGGTACCAACCTACGTTTCATGGGAACCAGATCCTGGGGCAATAGCGCTAGATGCATTCTCGCTGGACTGGGGGAATTGGTTTTTCTATGCCTTCCCCCCGTTTTGCCTCATCAGTCGGGTATTGCGTAAGATTCAGGCAGATGCTGCCAAGGGCATCCTTATTATACCCGACTGGCCCACACAGCCTTGGTATCCGGTGGTCTTTGACATGCTCAACGAACCTTGGGTCCTTTTGAAGGGTTGCCCACAATTGGTTACTCACCCTGTCTCAGGGGAGCCACATCCCTGCCATGGCTATTTAAATTTGTTGGCTTGCAGGTTCTGAACAGGCCGTTAGTCCAATACGGCCTCTCAGCTCGGACCATGGATACCATCGGGGCGTCGTGTCGAGAGTCAACAAAGGCGAATATACCTCTCGCATATTAAGAAGCGGGAAGCCTACTGCAGCCGCTCTCGCATCACGTACGATGACATGACAATAACCGACGTCCTGGAATTCCTCGCGGGGTTGCACCATGATGAACACTTAAGTTACAGTGCCATCAACAGCGCCAGAAGTGCGCTCTCATTCTACCTCAATATTGAGGTAGGATCCAACAGGCTAGTGTCCAGACTCATGCGGGGTATATTCAATATGAATCCGCCTACACCACGCTATAATATCACCTGGGATGTCAGGGACGTATTAAACCTGCTCAGGACGTGGTCTCCCATGGAAGGGCTCCAACTGGACAAACTCACCATGAAGCTGGTGATGTTACTAGCGCTGACTTCAGCTCAGAGGGTACAGACACTACACAAACTTCGTGTCGACAGAATGACATCTACCCCTACAGAAGTAGTATTTTTCATTGACGAGCTACTAAAGCAGCATAGACCTGGGTGCACAGGGCTGCAGCTGAAGTTCCCGGCATACCCCGCAGATGCTAGGCTATGTTTAGCCTCACATATCCGCCACTATGTCAAGGTGACGGCACGCATCAGAGGAATGGAGAGATACCTGCTGGTCACTCATAAGAGACCTCATCATCGAGTGACAGTCCAGACGATATCCAGGTGGCTTCGAGTCGTCTTGGGTAAGTCAGGTATCGACACTAATGTGTTCAAGTCTCATTCCACCAGGGCTGCATCGACGTCAGCGGCGAGGATTATGGAGGTGCCTATGGACCAAATTTTCGCCACAGCAGGATGGGCTAATGAAGCTGTGTTCCAGCGTTTTTATAACAAGCCTGTTGCTGCTCCTCTACAGTTTGCAGAAGCCGTGCTGAATGCAGGTCAAGAACGTGGAGATGTCCCCGCATGAGGGGTTTTTGATTTGTTATTCATAAATATGCTCTTGTTTTGCAGTATGAACTATTGAGCAAGTTTGTTCCTCCCATCCATCCCTGGTAGTGGTGTGTCAGCATGGACGTGGTCCAGGGCGTGTAATCACAGAAGCTTTGAAGTCTTCACGAAGTCACTCACGTGACTCCGAAATGAAATAGTAAGATTGAACGAGAACTTACCAGTTCGAAGGTTGATCTTTATTTTATGAGGAGTCGAAGTGAGGGATTTTGTGCCCTCCTCGCCCAACCCTCAATCACCTTCATCTGGTAATCTTAGTCACTTCAATCTTACTATGCGAAGTCATTTCTATTGTTGGTTTCTGTGATTCCACGCCGCTACTTTGAAGTATGTCGAACATGCGCGCCGGCGGGCTCTTCACGAAATCCCTCACTTCGACTCCTCATAAAATAAAGATCAACCTTCGAACTGGTAAGTTCTCGTTCAATCTTACTATTCCACATGCCACATCTTTGTTCATTCTTCCAATCTGTCCAAGTCATAGAGTGATACAGTGTGGAGACAGGCCTTTTGGCCCAACTTGCCCACAGCGGCCAACAAAATCCCAGCTACACTAGTCCTACTTGCCTGCGCTTGGTCCATATCCCTCCAACCTATCCTATTCATGTACCTGTCTAACTGTTTCTTAAATGGTGGGATAGTCCCAGCCTCAACTACCTCCTCTGGCAGCTTGTTCCATGCACCCACCACCCTTTGTGTGAAAAAGTTACCCCTTGGATTCCTATTAAATCTATTCCACTTCACCTTCAACCTACGTCTTCTGGTTCTTGATTCCACTAACCTGGGCAAGAAGCTCTGTGCAAGAAGCTCTACCCGATCTTGTCCTCTCATGATTTTGTACTTCTGCTGACTCCCTGCTTCTTTTACGCTACGTGCCCCCACCTATCTTCATATCATCCACAAACATAGCCACAAAGCTGCTTTTGCCTCTGTAAAAACCGTTTAAACACTTCTAAAACAAAGGGAGTAACTCCTTCTGTTGACTGAGTAAGAATAAGAAAGTTTTATTAGCCTATTCAGTCAGTTATAAGGTAGATATAAAAATAGAATTGAAAATGACAGGCAACAGCATCAGTCTGACCTGGTCAAATAACATCTCATCAACAGTTAAGAGAGCGCAGCAGCGGTTGCACTTTCTGCGCCGGATGAGAAGAGCTCACTTCCCCCTTCCCATCCTCACCACTTTCTACAGGGGCACCATGGAGAGTATTTTGACCAGCTGTATCTCTGTCTGCTTTGGGGACTGTAAGGCCTCTGACTGGAAGTCCGTGCAGAGAGTGGTGAGAACAGCGGAAAAAATCAATATCTCCCCTCAATCGGGGATATTGCGACCAAACGTTGCATGTCTAAGGCCAGCAGTATTATAAAAGACCCCACACATCTCCATCACGGACTGTTCACTCTGCTGCCCTCGGGCAAAAGATATCGCAGCATAAGGAGCAGAACATCAAGGTTCTGCAACAGCTTCTTCCCACAAGCCATCAGACTCATGAATGCCATGTAATGGGCTGCCACCATTGTCTATTTATCCTTTTATCCTTTTTATCCATTTTATCCATGTTTATCCTTCTGTTAATTATTGTGTTGCACAGGGAGCCAAATGCAACGGAATTTTGTTTGGAACTGCATATATCAATGTATTTCTAAATGACAATAAAGTTTGTTTGACTGACTTTGAAAGGATCCTGCTTTTTGAGAGATGCTTCTGTCATGTGGATCTGGAAGATATCCCATTACTGGAAGTTTTTTCAACCCAAGTTATGAATAAAGAATAATATTCTGTGTACATTATCATTGAAGGAGATCAGAGCACGAATGATTGTAGAAATTTGACAGACCATTTCAACATGTCACCACTCTGACAGTGATACCCAAGCCATGTGGCCCTGTGGCTTCCCATCTAATTATAATAATCACTTTACCCTTAGGATCTAAGATGGCAATATTATCCTTCGGAACTGGCAGACGGAAGGCCAGTCATACAACAACAGCACTTTGGATTGGGTTACAGGGCCAAACTGATTACCAGCGGCCACTGCCACCCATGGACAAAACAGGATCGCAGATAGAATTTATCTAGACATTTGAAGTACTTCTCGTCCCTCACTTTAATTATATTACCACTAGGCAGAAAGAAATCCCGAATGTAGAATTCTATTATCCTATTCTTCCTCTTTTCTTCTTTGGTCAGCATTCAAGATCAGGTTGAGACAATTCCAATCCAGTTTCTTAGGTTCTGGGGTGGCTCTTGAGGCCAATGTGGGAACTATAAATTCTTCCTCAGATGGGGACGGGATGTCACTGACAGGGCAGGTGGGAGGATATTTTGTGAGATGGAATTTTATCGCATTCAGAGGGTTTTTCTTCTCTCCATGTGGATAGTATTTACATTCTCAATATCATCCCAAATGCTCCGTCTTCATTGATTGAATTGAATCAAATACTTTATTGCAGCGGTGTCCTCACTTCCACGTGGTCCGTCCTCGTCCATCGGTCAGCATCATCATCGACCGCTGCACCGACCTCCCCACTATCGCTTACACATTTGCATAGTCATGGGCCAGAGATTCCCAGGAGTCAGTGGGAATGGTGGATTTTTTCAGGGAGCCTTTGAGTACATCCTCTCTCCACCTGATAAACTTTCCCTTCTGTTGACAGACCTCAGGATGGTATGTCTCTTTCAGGAGTGGTGTCTTGGGCATGTCAGTGACGTGGCCTAACCAAGATTAACCAAGATTAACCAACCTAACCAAGTATAATGCACCCCAGTTGACTGTTGGATGTTGACTGGGAGCAGATTATTATTAGTAGGAAGGAACTGCAGATACCGGTTTAAACTGAAGATAGACACAAAATGCTGGAGTCATTCAGCTGGACAGGCAGCATCACTGGAGAGGGGGAATGGGTGACGCTTTGGATCAAAACTAAACTAAACTAAACTAAATGTTCCCAATGTTGAGGGAGTTCAGAACTAGGGGCCATCGTCTAAGATTCGAGGTGGGGTGTGGTGGGGGGTGGGGGGGGGGGGGGAGGTATTTAAAGCTGAGATGAGAGTTGTGAATTTGTGGAATTCTCTGCCACAGAAGGCAGTAGACGCCAAGGCACGGGTTACTGATTGTGGATGATCAATCAAGATCACAATGAATGGCGGTGCAGGCTAGAAGGAACAAATGGCCCCCTTCTGCACCTATTTTCAATGTTTCTATGTCTCTAAACTAAGTTTCCCTGGTTAATTTTACTGATTGTATGCCTCATTGTCACCTTCCGCTCAGCTAACAATGTATCATTCTGTATTTCCTTACCATTGTCTTTTTTGATGTGTCGCTTTCACACCTTACGCTTCCATGTCTCTGGACTCCCTCTCCCCTGACTCTCAGTCTGAAAAAGGGTCTCAACCCAAAATGTCACATTCCTTCTCTCCAGAGTTGCTTCCTGTCCCACTGAGTTACTCCAGTTTTTCCTGTCTATCTTCAGTGTACAACAAGCATCTGCAGTTCCTTCCTATAAATGAACTATGTTCTGCCTTCAGTTCAACTGTCAAACATTATAATCAATTAAAAAAATGAAATTTGGAGAGATATATGAATAGTGGGCCCAGTCGGATAAATTAGTCGGCATGGACAAGGTGGGCTGAAGGATCTGTTTCTGTGCTGCACAGCTCCATGAATCTATGACTAAATGTACAGTACATTACATTAGGTCATTTGGCCCTTCAAATTCTGCCCTCAAGCACAACTCCCCACAACTTTGTACCTCATTTTGCTTTAAAACATAAGCTCACGTTTCATAAAGAACAATATAAAATATTTTCTGTGGTTGAGCATTCCAAGCTGCAACATCTTTCTGAATGCACCATTTTTCGTTAACCTCCTGAAGTCGCAAATGGTGTCGTCAAAATCCAGCAACTTTGTGTTCAGCAGCATTCAGTATCTAACAGTATCCTCTTACCTTTCAGAAACAACCTCATGTTGATGCTTCCTCATCACTGGCTTACGAGTCGGGAGAAATAAGAGGAAATCTTTATGGAGAGAGTTAAAATAAAGTGATCAGTTACACTCTTATTTATGTTTCAGAAAAATATAGAGACATTATGATCCATATCACTGAAGTCACACTGTAGAAGCAGTTTTGAATAATTTTCCAATTTACATTAAACATTGGAATTTTTCTGATACAGAAATTAATACAGTGAACATTGTAACAAGTACCCACATACGTGAAAGTAAATGAAAAATATTAATCACTAAATAAGACAGGGATTAATGACTGTTATATGATGATGGGTGCTTTTGGCATCGTCCCATTATATCGTATTGATTAATCTATGTCACTTCAAATTACTTTGTAAGCATCAGCTAACCAGATGTTAGATACTAACCAGATACGTTGAAGCAGATTCTGCACCATTTCAATATTTGGGCAACAAAAAAATCATTCTTTCAAACAAATGGAATCAAGTTTCAGAGATCGTGCATATTTTGTATTTCACTTCCATAAGTAAATCATGGCCAGGCAAAATGTTCTGGTCACATTTGTCAAACCAACTAAAATTGTGTGGGTGTGTGAGAGAGGGAGAGGGAGGGGGAGAGGGAGAGGGAGTGGGAGGGGGAGGGGTTGAGGGGGAGAGAGAGAGAGGGAGGGATAGCGAGACAGGGAGACAGACACACAGAGACAGAGAGACAGACAGACGGACAGACAGACAGACAGACAGACAGACAGACAGACAGACAGACAGACAGACAGACAGACAGACAGACAGACAGACAGACAGACAGACAGACAGACAGACATCGCACATGTATGACATGATTGAGGTTTTAATGAGATCGCCCCTTATTGTTTGTAATTCAAATGGTTATGAACCATGTACTGGAAGGTTGAGTCTATTGTTTAGTATGGTGTTTAAATAATACTATATTTACATATCTGTTGTGCTGCTGCAAGTAAAAATGTAATTGTTCCATTTCAGGACAATTGAAAGAAAGACTCTTTTGACTGAGAAATGGGGCCCACTGGTTAGTGTGTATGAGTTGAGCAAAATGACATTTCTCCATGCCGTATAGTTCTATGACACTATGATTCCAGAGGATTCAAGCCCAGTATGATGACTATATCTGGGACTGCATGAAGCCGAGCAAAGATGACATTGCTGAGCAGACTCAATGCTCACTTACTGAGTCTTTTCCAAACCCATCAAAACAAAACCCTACACACATCAACACAACACAATACAAACCTATTCTGTCAACACACACAATGGCTTGCTGGGGGGGATAAAAAGCTGCTAGCTAGCATAATTGCAGCTATTGTTCATTTCAGAGAATGATACAATACATTAGCCTGCAGATGCTTTAGCAAGAACAATTTAGTCTGGATCTACTGTCTAGAGCAGCTGAAGTGGCATAAGACTCATGCAGAATAATTATTTTAAACTTCACTCATAATAGTTTGCCACTTCAGTTTTGTTGTCTTATTACAGGGATATTTTCCCTTGTGAATATAAATAATGAGCTTCCATTTATTCTGTAAGGCTGAAAGGTCCAGCAAATTTGGTCAGTATCAACTTTTAAAATTAATTGAAAGTTTAATATTTTAAACTTTTCACATACTTTCCTTCCTTTCTATCTTATTCTTTACAGTTATCATTGTTATTATTGATGCTGTTTTTGTTGTTGTTATTTTTATTGTTATTATTATGCACAAAGTTAAAGTAATTGTTCAATCAACATCACAAGCCTTAATAGATAGAAATAGAAAGACCTTCAGGCTGAGAATACAATAATACTGACAAATATATGTTATTGCAAATAATTAATACAAATCTTCAAATTTGCTTTTTTATTTTGCTTTTAGAGTTGTTACTTGGAAATAAAAGAATAAATTGTTTTACAAATGTACAGATTTCATCACACGGTGTCAGAGAGGGCACGGTAAATAATTTAGCTTGTAGTGTGAAAACCATATGTTTTTACATTTCTTAACATTGATTTAACAATACATTTTACAATACATTCAAACCAATGGCAAAGATGAGATGCAATACATAATCCTCCATCCATTGTTCATGATAATATCATGAGAGAAGCTTAGTTTAATCTTAAAAACAATACTGTATATAGCAATGTTACAAAATTTTGAGATTTTAAAAATCAAGTCTGCAATTTATCCCATCAGATAAAGCATAAAAAGACGTTTAATTTGACACCTAATTTACTTTCATATCTTCAGTATTAAGAAAGTTATGGCCATTTTCATACTCGGAAATGAGCATCTTGCTTCCCATTGCCTTTCAATTGACTTAACTCAAAAGCTGTGATCTGGAAAAGTTAAAAGCCCATAACATTCTTAAAAATTAAGAGAACTCAATGAAATTTTCAGTTATTATAGATTGAAGCATTCTGAAACAAATATTAAACAATCTTACTTGGATTACCTGAAATTAAAGCATATAATTAGTTAGTTATTTAATTGTAGCTAATTACAAAATTCAATGAGTAGATCTAAACATCTATCAATTTCTTAAGAAAAGATAAACTTTTTTTAAATTGCCTAAGTGTCCAAATAACATTCACACAATAATCCACAATATAACATAATTTTTAAATCTCATTTTCATGAATTTCTGGGCCAAATGGAAGGAATTTAGTGTTTTATGCCTGTAAATTAATGGCCATTTAAATCAACTAGCGAGTGGGTTTTAGTGGAATGCGGTGGATTGTAACGTTGCGGTTAGCGGTGAAGTCAGTATGAAAAATACTGTTGGTTCATACATTTTTTTAGATCCCATTTCGCAACATAAAAATATTATTAATGCCTCCCGAAAAACCAACTTTTAATATAAAAATAAAGTATTTACCTTTTTTTCTCCCCTACGGAAAATGCTTCCTGTTGTCAGCGCTCACGGCTTTTGAAGGTGATTTTTAAATTACTCTAGTTAATAAATAATGTAGAGTAATTTAAAAATACCACCATTCATGAAATGTCGGAGCGATTTTTCTTCAGCAACCAAATCGCCCGACATTCATCGATTTGTCCTGCCTGTTGAAAAACAGCACTTTAAGCCCGCCCCCCTCTGCAAGGTGCGAAAGTCACGCACACGGGGAGCGGCAGAAGTGCAGCGCCGGTAAAGGTACATTTTGTAACATACCTACTGTATATTGGGCAAATAAGCCAGAAGCTAAAAATAATATTTATTAATCATCACCATCATCATCATCAACGTTGAAAACATCAAGGGGCACGATGCCTTATCATGCCATGCACAACAGTGATCGCAATCTATGGCGTTTTGGAGGGGTACCTCTCAAGCCATTTGCTTGGTCATAACTTCCTGAGCCTTGACTGACCTGCATTTATCTAAGCAAGTGGTGAATATCCCATTACACTCTTTACTCGTGCATTAGTTCAGAAAAGATTTGCGAGGATGTTGCAAGGACTAGAGGGTGTGAGCTATAGGGAGAGGTTGACTAGGCTGGGTCTCTAATCCATGGAGCGCTGGAGGATGAGGGGAGATCTCATAGAGATGTACAAAATTATGAGAGGAATAGATTGGGCAGATGCACAGTCTGTTGCCCAGAGTAGGGGAATCTAGGACCGGAGGACATAGATTCAAGGTAAAGGGGAAAAGATTTACTAGGAATCCGAGGGGTAACTTTTTCACACAAAGGGTGGTGGGTGTATGGAACAAGTTGCCAGAGGAGGTAGTTGAAGCTGGGACTATCCCACTGTTTAAGAAACAGTCAAACAGGTACAAGGATAGGACAGGTTTGGGGGATATGGAACAAGCGCAAGCAAGTAGGACTAGTGTAGCAGGGACATTGTTGGCTGGTGTAGGCAAGTTGGGCTGAAGGGCCTGTTTTCACACTGTATGACTATCAAATTGACAACAAATGTACTTCTCACCTTTCAGAATTTGATAAATCTACTTCCACAAATGGTGCACTGGCAGGCAACCAGATGACTATAACCTGAGTGACACGATGCTATTTGCTTCTCAGTCTTCTCACACAAATCCACATATTTTTAATTGCATGTATAACCCTTTCTAATTGGGAGAAAGAACAATGCACAATATCTGATTTTTTTTCTTTTGCAATATTAGAAACAAAGCCTTTAACAATTTTAAGAACTGCTTTGTTTATAAATTATTAGGTGATTGAAGTGCATGCATTTAAATACATGTATCCATGTTGCATAATACAATGTGGATAATGAGATTGTGTGATGCAGGAAGCATGATGTATTTTTAGGAAAGGAATTTGAGGCAGGGCCTATTTCTGGCATCTTTTTTCTAACCAAGATGTCTGTCTGAGTAGCAGGGAGGAACATTTTTTAAAAAATTTAGAAACAAGGAATTGCAGATGCTGGTTAACAAAATAAACACAAAGTGCTGGTGTAACTCAGATGGAGCTTGAGTAGCCTCTCTGGAGAATATAGGTGACACTTCAGGTTAGGCCCCTCCTGACAAATAATGTTCTTTAACTTGTTGCTCCCTCAGCTTTATAAAGGGGAACAAACTAATAGCTGTAAGGGACATCAGAATTCATGTCAGTTCCATTCCCACTTTACTTCACAAAGGCAACTCTCTGCAGAGTTCTTGTAATCTTCTCCATAACTTCAGACAATATCAGAGGGATATCACAACTGCCATTTTCTTAATGTAAATCCCATTACTAAAAATGCCGCAAATGCAAAGCAAAGTGGAAGCTTCTTCTGCAAGTATTCTCAAAGGGCTCTGCAGCCATCCAGCAGAAAACTTCCATTAAAATTCCAAGTAAAGGCAACTTATGACTGGATAAAACTTGATAGCCGAGATCAACAACATCTGTTGGGACTGATGATGTCGTCAGCCCTGGAGTCTTTTTGATTATTTGGAAAAGCTTCCCTGTTGCAGAACCCAGGCTGATTGATCTGTAGTTGGCATGTTTTAATGAAATGGCTAATTTCACTTGTTTCTTAAGGCATTCATGGAATCAAACATCCCTTTGATGATACAGATGGGGACTCTCAGAGGGCATCTTTTAGAATGAACAGATTGCTTCATGCACTTATAGAAATCCAACCAATCTGAAGGAGCTGAACTACGTTCTCTTTTTTTTCAACTTATTTTCAGGATCCAAAGCAATTGAAGGAAGAAGTAGTCTTCTTCTTCTTCTTCTTCTTCTTCTTCTTCCTCTTCTTCTTCCTCTTCTTCTTCCTCTTCTTCTTCCTCTTCTTCTTCTTCTTCTTCTTCTTCTTCTTCTTCCTCTTCCTCTTCCTCTTCTTCCTCTTCTTCTTCTTCTTCCTCTTCTTCTTCTTCTTCCTCTTCTTCTTCCTCTTCCGTATGGCATGCACAGCCTAACATTATGGGACAACTTGTTCTATTTGATCTTATACGATTGTGCACGCCGGGTTGATTGCATTCGTCGAAATAGGGTGGGACACGTGAAGGTTGCAATCTCCCACCCCGAAGGAAGCCTGAGATGTTCACTAATATGCAATCTCTGACATGTGCAATGCAATTATGAAGACCTTGCAGACTTATGCAATGAATAGCAGTTGGTATTATCTGGAATCATCAGGTTGGTTAAGTACAAAGAATGGCATTCATCCTCGGCTAGTATGGCTAAATATGCATTATTGTAGTGGCTATGCATTTGAGGACCCTTTTGAACTTTGTTTACACTTAGCAAAAGTAATCCTGCATTAAAAAATCCAATGTAACAGTGGAATACTAAGCCCAATGATCTTTGAAAATCCCCGTCACTAATGTGCAAGGAGCAGTCAGAAAGCTGACAGAGGTGACTTGGAGACTAGCCAAGCTACAAACAGATATAATCACTTACAACATTTTTGCTGGAAAAAGTACAAGACAAATCTAAATGACACTTAAATAACAATCAAAGTGCACCTTCAATATAACAAAGGAATTTAACTACCAAAAAATTCTATCAAAGCTCTACATTCCTGGTATATTCAGTTGTTGATGATGGACAGTAATATAACTGGTACAAGGAGATAGCTCCTTGAATGTTCCCATTCTCATTGAAGGTTGGCTGCATTTAGAGTATTGTGAACAATTTCGGGCACCATATCTGAGGAAGGATGTGCTGGTCCTGGAGAGGGTCTAGAGGAGGTTTACAAGAATGATCGCGGGAATGAGTGGGGTAAATTTAATCATAGTGTTTGATGGCACTGGGCCTTTACTTGCAGGAGTTCAGAAGAATGAAGGGGGACCTCCAAAATGTACCAAATAGTGAAAGACTATTTGGATAGAGTGGATGTGGATAGGATGTTTCCACTAGTGGAAGGGTCTAGGACTAGAGGCCATAGCCTCAGAATTAAAGGACGTTCCTTTAGGAAGGAGATCAGAAGGAATTTCTTTAGTCAGAGGGTGGCGAATCTGTGGAATTTTCTGCCACAGAAATCTGTGCAGGCCAAGTCAATTGATATTTTTAAAGCAGAGATAGATAGATTCTTGATTAGTGTGGGCATCAGGGGTTATGGGGAGAAAGCAGGCGAATGGGATTAGGAGGGAGAGATTGATCAGCCATGATTGGATGGCGGAGTAGACTTGATGGGTGGAATGGCCTAATTTTGCTCCTATTACTTACGACCTTATGAACTTATATCATCTCAAGGTTCAGCAAAGTAATTGGAGCAATCGTCAACAGAAATGCCAAATAAACGAAACAATAATCTGTTAATCATGCTCAGTTGACATTCTGTCAAGAGCTGCTTGTCTCAGAATTTATTCAGGCCATTGTCCAAACATGGACAAAGGAATTGAATAGAGGTGAGGTGAGGGTGACTGCCCTTAACATCGAGGCAGCATTTACAGAAATGTGGAAGAATGAATGCTTACAAAGGGGATAGTTGGGGAAGGGATAAGATGGGAGTGGGATTGAGAGTGGGGACAAACTCTCCATTAGTTGGAATCATATGAATGCAGTTAAAGGCTTTGGAGGCAAATAATCTGAGCCTCAAACCTTCTTATATGTGTTCTTCAGGACAGCATTCTAAGGGCAACCTTTTTCAACAATCTCACCAGTCACCTTCCTTCCATTCAGCGGAATATGCGTGCTTGTTCATGTTAATGACACAGTGACAAAATGCATTTACCTGTCCTCAGATATAGAATGATCATTAGTGTTAAAGAAAGAACTGCAGATGCTGGAAAATCGAGGGTACATAAAATGCTTGAGAAACTCAGTGGGTGCAGCAGCATCTATGGAGCGAAGGAGATAGGCAACGTTTCGTGCTGAAACGTTGCCCATCTCCTTCGCTCCATAGATGCTGCTGCACCCGCTGAGTTTCTCCAGCTTTTTGTGTAACCAATGATCATTAGCTACATTAATTATTCCATTGTCTGGCAGCTCTGTGTCACAGCTAGTACGGTTGCAGCCTCACAGAGCCAGAGACCAGGGTTCTGTTCTGGATTCATACACACACACACACATATATATCACAAACAATAGAATTCCCACCACAGATCCCTACAAAACTACTGACTGCTGATCTTCAGCTAGAATAACACCGTTCAACCACAACCCACTGTCTTTTATGGGTAAGCCAGTTCTGAAGCTAATTTACCAAGTCACCATAGGTCCCTCAGTACACCTTAATCTTCTGGTTTAACTAAAGGGCCTGTCCCACCAGCATGCAACTCTATGCGATAAACGCGATCAAACCGGCAGTGGGGGCTGCGCGGAGGTCGAGTGATCCCCTGTACAGGGCCGTTCCCAGCAGCATGCGCCTGCATGCAGCAAGCGCAACTAAACCGGCAGCAGGGGCCGCGCGAAGGTTGGGTGAGTGGCGCAACGCGGCGCAAAGCGAGGCGAACTTGGAGCAAGTCCAAGGTAAGTTCGCCAGGACTTAGAGGGGCACACAGAGAGGGGCACCGAGACACACACACATACAGGGCCACGGAGCCACACACATAGAGGGTCACGGAGGCACTTACAAATAGGTTCACGGAGGCACGATGTCCTGGCGGTGTGTAAATGTCGAGGCGACTGCGAGCCGACAAGCCGTTGCCGCGCGGAATTTTTGGACATAGTCGGTTTTTCGGAGCCCCGCGCGGTGTCGGGACGAACTCGGGACGAACTCCGCACAATTCCGGCGATCGAAGTGGGACAGCCCCGCGACGCCGGACGGCTCAAGCGACCACGTTAGGTCACGCTAATCGCATAGAGTTGCATGCTGGTGGGACAGGCCCTTTACCATGAGGAGCAATTAGCCAAAGACAGTGTAGCTAGAGAGCAACATTATAAAATGAGTATGGACATAGCAGAATTGAAAATCTTTTTGACACACTTGAAAGATTTTGTGACTTAACACATGGCAGCGGAAAAAGGAGAGGAAACCCAAACCATCCACTATCTAAAGGAAGTCAGACTAGGATTCAGGATGTAATATGATGTGAGAGCAGAGATGTAGAGATGAATACCTTTAAGAAACAACTAAGGCAGATGATTTTATGAATGTATTTGTGGCATGTAATAGTACACAAATTAAAATGTAATCATAGCTACAAAACTAGTTGTTGGAAGTTATTAGCCTTGTATTTAGAAAAATTTAATGCAATGCATTCATAATTAGGAAGATAATCTGGAGTAGCTATTTCACAGATTTTTTTTTGATGCAGTTCACTGTGAAGATGCATGGTGAAGAATCATAGATATGAATCTTTGCGAATGTATAATGAGATAATTGTTTAGATTCATTTATGTGTATAGTTAACTGATTGTTTAAGTTAATGAATAATAAAAGCTTGTGAATAGTGAATGCTTGCTATGCTTAAAAGTGAAGCAGTATGTACATATTAGAATAAGTGCATCCTTACCACTGGATGTATCAAGACATTTACCACTTTGTTGCACAAAGCACTACAATCTGTTTTAGTTTTAGTTTTTAGTTTTAGAGACACAGCACAGAAACAGGCACTTCAGCCTATCGAGTCAATAGAAAATAGACAATAGGTGCAGGAGTAGGCCATTCAGCCCTTTGTTTATTTGCTTGTTTATGTATTTGCACTATGTTTTAAAAGAAGACAAACAATCAATTTATAATAGCATACAGTGCTGGGACGGAAGGGAAGCCCAGAGGGCTAATACAAAGTCCGCTCCCGAAGATGAGCGTTAATGGCAAATCAGGGGGTAGGAGAAATTTAAAAGACAATAATAAACAATAATACAGTATAAGAATGAAAATTAAAAATATGAAATTAAAAATATAAAAATAAATAAAATAATAATTTTATGAGATAAGAGTCAACAGAAGTAGTTTGAGCTCATAAATAGCATTACAAAAAGCTGGAGGTCAGAAACCTAGGACATGATGAAAAACTTTTTAAGGTCAATCTTAAAGGTGGCTAAGGAGGTGTGAGACTTTAATGACAGAGGCAGGGTATTCCAAAATTCAGGACCTTTAAAAGTAATGCAATGTTGGTGTTTGGATGTTCGACAAAACGGAAGATGAAGATAATTTATTCTTCTGGTTGGGTAATGGTGAATATTAGAAGAAAGGATGAAAAGATCATGAAGAGAAACAGGCAAATCATGTTTACATTTAAGATATTTGAAAATAAAAATACATATTTGGAATGCATTCAGTTTATCTACAGACAAAATTGAATACTTCTTGAAGAGAGGGGCAGAAGGTTCTTGTGAATTTGAGTGAGAAATTAATCTCATAAATTTCTTCTGTATGATGAGTAACTTAGAAAGATAGGAAGGATAGGTAGAACCCCAAACAATATTACAATAATTGAAATAAGGAAAAATCAAACTGTAATATATTGTTAGATGGGAAGACGGGTGAATAAATGCACAAACCTTTCCCAGAATACCAAGCATTTTCATTGATCTTCTGCAGACAATATTGATATGTTCTTTCCAAGTTAAATTTTGATCAATGGTTGCTCCTAAAAAAATTGTATATGTTAGTTCAGGAATTTCATGTCCATTGATAACAATTTTAGATTTGTCTTTGGGAAAAAAAATTGTTTTTATTGCAGAAGATCATGTAATTGCATTTGTTGATATTAAGAGAGAGCCTGTTCACTTCAAACCACTTAGAGAGATGAGACATTTCTTCATTAACTAATTCAATCAATGATTTGTAGTCTACATGTATAGGATAAGTCATTTATATGGATCAAGAATAGTAAAGGACCAAGGATGGAGCCTTGTGGTACCCCACAGTGAATTCTCAATTTTTTGGATGAGTTTCCATTTAGATAGACAAATTGCACTCTATTTGCTAAATCGTTGGTTAACCATAGAAGCCATATCTATTGAGTTTAGAGATTAAGATTGAATGGTTGACGGTATCAAATGCCTTGGATAGATCTAGAAAGACACCAAGAGCAAATTTCTTTTCATCTAGAGCAGTAGAGATGTTATTAACTAGTCTTTCTATGATTTTTGAGAGACAGGGGAGAATAGATATTGGGCGGTAATTACCAAATTCTTTAGGGTCATCTGATTTATAGATAAGTATGACTTTGGCAATCTTTAAATCTTGAGGAATAACACCAGATTGGAGAGATAAAGAAAAAATATGTGCTAGTGGCTCAGTAATATGATCAATAACTTTTTTTAAGAGAGTGGATCTAACTCCATCATGGCCTTCTGCAGAGTTCTGTAGACTCACAATTATGTTGTAGACTTCTTTGGGACAAGGAGGATCGAAGGTGGACAAAGTAGAGAATTGACCGTTAATCAATTTAGTAATTAATTGTAATTTAGTAATCCTGCCTGTATTTCTTGGGAGTGTAGGAGAAAACCAAAGACCTCAGAGAAAACCCATGCAAGTCATAGGGAGAATGTACAAACGCCATACAGACAAGCACCGATAGTCAGGATCGAACCTGGGTCTCTGGCACTGCAAGGCAGTAGCTCTACCGCTAAGCCATGGAGCCAACCATGACAACTTGAAATTTGACTGCCTTCAGTAAATAATGTTTTGTTGGCAGCTCTACGTCTATAAGGTATAAAATATAGTTTCCTTTATTGCCATTCAAACTTTTAGTTTGAAGGAAATTGCGTACCTTGCAGTCATGACAGAAAATAAAATAACAGAACACACAATTAATACAGTTTAACATCCACCACAGTGAGTCTACCAGGCACCTCCTCACTGTGATGGAAGGCAAAAGTATTAAAGTCCTTATTGCTTCCTTCCTTGTTCTCCCTCTGCGTTAAGGCATCCAGGCTTTCGATGTTGGGGCCCCCCGCCGGGTGATGGTAAGTCCCGCGGCCAAATCCGAGCTCCATGAATGGGCCGGTGCAAACTCCGCAGCCTGGGACAAATGAAGCTGCCACCCTCCAGTCCAGCGGATGAAGCTGTTGTTGCGGGAGCTCCGGAGAATTGGTCACCAACCTGGGACCTGCGAGCAACCTGCGAGCTCTCAATGTTGTCATCCACTGGGCCCGCGGCTGAAGCCTCTGAGGCTCCGAAGTCAGGCCACCGCTGCAGAGCCACCACAACCCCAAAGTTGGCCAGCTTCATGATGGTGAGTCCTGGCTCTGCCTCCCGAACCTCGAGGTCGGTCCCAGTTGGAGGCCGCTAGCTCTGCGATTAGGCCTCAGCACAGACAGTGACGGAGACGAGGTTACGACAAAGAAAGAGTTGCACATTCCCGAAGGAAGAAACTAAAACAAGTTTCCCCTATCCCCCACACATAAACAACTAAAAACAAACTAAAACATACGTCCACAAGACAAAAGTAAAACAAAATAAAGGAAAAGACAGACGGACTGCAGGTGAGCCGCAGCTGCATGGCAGCGCCACCACTTCAGGGATGTATTCTATTATTACTTTAATAACAAGTAGGTCATAAAGACGATAGATATTGCAACATCTTTCACAAAAGGCAAAACTGAGTTAGAGATTTGGTTGCTGTTAATCCCTCAAAGACTTTTAGACAACTTTTAAATAAGTACATTTTTGAATAAGAATTTGTTTTTGAATCAAAAAGATAATTTGAAAATTTGAAAAAAATACTTAAATACGCATTAAAATTAAATAAAACAAATATTTCTCAATTGCCAGAACTTAAATGAACAGAGGCACTGATCCGACTGCAGACCTGGTTGATGTAGATTAAGGGAGGCACAGTTCCTCGCCTTTTGCTTGAAAATCCCAGCAGAGCAAGGCCACTGGACTGCATGTAAACAGATTCAGGATTTACAATGGATCCCAATTATTCCAGGACAAATTACCTGGCAGTGGTCAGGCACCAAAGTTGCCAGGGACAGCTAGTTTGATGCAAACCAGTAATGCTTTGTTCCCCTGATACATAGAGATTATGGAGGTCAGATGCAACATATTGTTGTCATTGCCTCCTCAGTGGAGTGTGACCAATGAGCTAAGTTTGCTATAATTACAGCTTTCGAATGATAATAGCAAAGTGCATTCCCCATTTTCTTCTTTCCATTTGAAAGACATTTTCAAAATGATAGTGGCAGTGATCAACAAGATAAATGCTTGTTCTAAATAAACATTTGACATTAGAATGTGCAAAATAGAGGAGAATTGCTGGAGGATTTACTTGATCAGCAACCATAATTCAGATATAAATTGAAATATGTAAAGTTTGAAGTAACAATGAATAAATCTTTGCTTTTTTGCTAACAATGGGATGGTAGGATATTTTAAACAAAGGTATGGAAATGTACTAAGTGCCGATTGTCAAGTTCTTGTCTAGAACAGGTCTTTGTTTAAACAATGGCTCTCAAAATGTGCTTATTTCCATTGCTTATTTTATTTGGGTAAATTCAGCCACAAAACCCAAAATAAGCAGGTATGCTTACAGAACATAGAACACAGAACAGTACAGCACGTGAACAGGCCCTTCAGTCCATGATACTTTTCCCTACCATGATGCCAAATTAATCTAATCCCTTTAGCTTGCACACAATCCATATTCCTCCATTCTCTGCCTATTCATGTACCTGCAGGATATAAAAGCCTGTTAATGTCATTATCGTATATGTTTCCAACACCAACAAGTCGGTGTGTTCAAAGCAACCAGCACTCTCTGTGCAAAAAACCTATCCGCACATTTCCTTCAAATTTTCCCAATCTCACTTGAAAGCTAATCCCCATAGAATTTGATATTTCCATCCTGGGAAAAATATTCTGGCTATCTATGCCTCTCAAAGTTTAATCAGGTATCCCCTTCACCTCCAAAGCTCCAGAGAAATCAATCCAAGTTTGTTCCGCATAAAGCACAGAATCTGTTACCCAGAGCAGGGGTATCAAGAATCAGAGGATATAGATTGATGGTGAGAGGAGAAAAATCTAGTGGGAATCTGAGAGGCAACTATTTCACACAGAAGGTGGGGGGATTATAGAATCCCAACAACATCCAAAATACATTTGTACAGCTACATGGATAGGAAAGGTTTTAAGGAATATTGACCAAACGCGGGCAGGTAGGCTGTGTAGCTCAGGCAAGCTGACCTCTACTGGGCTGATGCTAACTCACAGAAATCTCCTCCTACTTATCCTTGGACCATGGTCCCACAGATGAGCATCAGGCCATAATCTCACAGACTGTTTCTGATTTCATCACTTCCGGCTGTCTGTCTGCCAAAGTCTCAAACCTTATCATTCCCCAACCCCACCCAGCCCAGTTTTATCTTCTCCCCAAAATCCATAAACAGAACTGCCCTGGTAAACCATTGTATCTGCTTGCTCCTGTCCCACTGAATTAATTTCCACATACCTCGACTCCATTCTATCCCTCCCCGGTCTAATTCCTCCCTACCTATGGCCAAGACATCTCACACACCCTTCGTCTCTTCCGTTTTCCAGGCTCCCGCTCCCTCATCTGTACTATGGATATTCTGTCACTCTACACCTCCATTCACCATCAGGAAGGCGGGGATGCCTCAAAGTCTTCCATCTCTTCTTCGACCGCAGAACCAGCCAATTTCCCTCTACCAACAATTTCCTCCGCCTAGCAGAGCTGGTTCTTATTCTTAACAACTTCTGCTTCGATTCCTCCCACATCGTCCAAGTCCAAGGCATAGCCATGTGCACTCGTATGGACCCCAGCCATGCCTGCGTCTTTGTAGGGTACGTCGAACAATCTCTGTTCCAGGTGTATACTGGACCCATCCCCAAACTCTATCACCACTACATGGACAACTGCATCTGCCACCACCCATGCAGAACTCACTGACTTCATTAACTTCATTAATAATTTCCATCTTGCACTCAAATTCAATTGGACCATCTCCAACATTTCCCTGGTACACAAAAGGCTGGAGAAACTCAGCGGGTGCAGCAGCATCTCAGGAGCGAAGGAGATTTTGTGTACCAGGCAACGTTTCGGGCCGAAACCCTTCTTCAGACTCAATTTACCCTTGATTTTCCAGCATCTGCAGTTCCTTCTTTAACTCCAACATTTCCCTACCGTTTCTTGACCTCACAGTCTCTATCACAGGAGATAGACTATTGACTGATATCTAATTGTGAGTTATGTTGCTGAGGGAACTTTGTTGGCATGGGCAAGTTGGGCCAAATAACCTGTTTCCATGGCGTTTGGCTCAATGACTCTTTAACAAAGCTATCCTCTCATTTAGGCAGCATCCTGCACAACTTTTTCCACACAATCTCCAAAATTGTTCTTTATGTGATGGTGTAACCAAAACTGTACACAATACTCCAAATGTGACCAAACCAAGGTTTTATAAAATTGCAACATTGTTTCTTAAACTCATCGCCCTAACTGATGAAGGCAAGCATACCGAATGCCTTCTTTACCAATCTATCAATTGTCTTGCTGCTTTCAAGGGACTATAGACTTAGATCCCAAGACCTTGCTATACTTCAGTGCAGTTAAAGGTTCTGTCATTAACTATATACTTTCCGCTTACATTTTGCCCTCCGAAAGTGCACATTGCACCGATGCATAGGTTCTTCGGCCCAACGTGCAAAGTGCACAGGTTCTTCGGCCCAACTAGAAGTGAGATCGACCGATTGGCCAAATGGTGCCAGCACAATAACTTGGCTCTCAACACCAGCAAAACCAATGAACTGATTGTGGACTTTGGAAGTGGTAGGATTGGGACCCACAATCTTGTTTATATCAACGGGATGATGGTGGAAAGGGTCAAGAACTTCAAATTCCTGGGTGTGCATATTCAGAAAATCTTTCCTGGTCCTAGCACACTGATAAATTATAAAGAAAGCACATCAGCGCCTCTACTTCCTGAGAAGATTACGGAGAGTCGAAGAGGACTCTCTCAAACTTCTACAGGTGCACAGTAGAGAGCATGCTGACTGGTTGCATCGTGGCTTGGTTGAGAAACTTGAGCACCCAGGAGCAGAAAAGATTGCAGAAAGTTGTGACCACTGCCCTGTCCATCATTGGCTCTGACCTCCCCACCATCGAAGGGATCTATCGCAGTCACTGCCTCAAAAAGGCTGCCAGCATCATCAAGGACCCATACCATCCTGGCCACACACTCATCTCTCCACTGCCATCAGGTAGAAGATACAGGAACCTAAAATCCGTTACATCCAGGTTCAGGAACAGCTTCTTCCCCACAGCCTTCAGGCTATTAAACTCGCCATCAAACAAACTCTGAACTATAACAGCGTATTGCACTTTGTCTGTTTTTTTATGAGTATATATATGGTCTATGCTATATAGACATACTGAACTGTTCTGTATTTATGCTTACTATATTCTGTTGTGCTGCAGCAAACAATAATTTCATTATCCTATCTGGGACACATGACAATAAACTCTCTTGACTTGATCTCACATTTGTCCACATTAAACACTGTGCCATTTCTCCACCTATATCTGTAACTGATCTATATTCTGCTAGATCCTTTTACAGCTTTCTTCACCTATTGAAACTCCACCAAGGTTTGCCTACAGCAAGAATAACACTTTTCTTCCACAATACCTTATCTTATATGGGTAAGCCAGTTCTAACTCCAATCTACCAAGTGTCTATGGATCACATGTATCTTAATAATCTGGATCAGCCTACCATGAGGGATACTGTCAAAAGCCTTATTGCAGTCTATGGACACAGCATTCTCTGTACTACCCTCATCAATTATCTTCAACACTGCCTCAAAATACTCAATCACATTTATAAAATACTAGACTTAGTGGGACCCGTTGGGTCCCATGTTCACACGGGAGGGCTGGTCCCCCAATGTAATATTCCACCTCTCCACCAATTCCAATATTGGTGGCCAGTGGGGGGGCTTTCTGGAGCGCTAGTATGGGTATTATGGGCTGAAGAGACTGGTTTCCAGAGGGCTAGTATGGACATTGTGGGCCAAATGGATTCCTGGGGTGGCAGCTTAGTCATCCAAGTCTGATGAGCTGGCAGCTCACTCACGGCTGGTGGGCTAGCAATTGACTCACTGCTATTCCTTGAAATACCATTTCAAGCAGGGTGCAAGGCCACCAAATTCAAGTGCAGTTTCATCCCACCATGCAGGGTGCAAGGCCACCAAATTCAAATGCAGTTTCATACCATTTCATGCAGGGTGAAAACACTGTAAAACCGCTATAAACCACACAAGAAACCATATAAACACCACATAAACACCACACAAACACAACACTCCCAGTTCAGTAGACATTCAGTGTGTTCAGTTGATTCACTGCTCAGGCAGAGTTATGGCCTCTCCCTCCCCCATCTTGCAGGGACTGAGCACACACACACTTCTGGGTTTTATAATCCCTCCCTTCTCCCACTAGAAGGGGCTTGGCCTTCATTGTCTGATTGACAGGAGAGAGATTCTCAACCTTTTTTTTAAAACACTAATAGCACTTTTATTATTCATTGATGGGAAGAACCCCCTGCACATGATGAGCGGAGGGGGGGCTGAGTAAGACGGCCAAAAATCACAACAGTAAGTGGTAGCATTTTATCTAAAATCAATATACAGTGCAAACAGGAAGTTGTCAAGTTTACACCAACAACCATTTTTGCAGTGCAGCATTTCAAAGCAACCACCACTAACAATCATTTTTGCAGTGCAGCATTTCATAGCAACCACCACTAACAATCATTTTTGCAGTGCAACATTTCATAGCAACGACCATTAACAACCATTTTTGCAGTGCAGCATTTCAAAGCAACCACCACCAACAACCATTTTTGCAGTGCAGCATTTTAAAGCAACCACCACTAACACACATTTTTGCAGTGCAGCATTACAAAGCAACCACCACCAACAACCATTTTTGCAGTGCAGCATTTCAAAGCAACCACCACCAACAACCATTTTTGCAGTGCAGCTTTTCAAAGCAACCACACTTTCATTTTCAAACCACATTAAGGACACTCACAGTTGAGTAAACATGTGTTCAGTGCTATTCACAGCTCAGAGAGACGTGACCCTCTTGCTTCCTCCATCTTACAGAGACTGACTGAGGCACAACACTTCCGGGTGTTTGTAGTCTCTCCCCTCTTGCACCAGCAGGGGCAGCAGAGAGAATCTCAACATTTTTAAAACATTAATAACTTTTATTTTTCGAAGGTGCCAAAGTTGCGCACACGGGCAGTGGCAGAACTGCAGCGCCACTAAAGGTAAGTTTTGTAACATACATAAAACAGGAAACCGCAAATGCTGGTTTATAAAACATGACACAGAGTGCTGGAGTAACTTAGCGGGTCAGGCAGCATCTCAAGGGAACATGGATAAATCAACATTGACTACTCTTCAGTTCTCAGGGACCTCAAAGTTCTTTGTCAAGGCCTCACAGTATCTTCTCTTGCCTTTCTCAATGACCTGGGATAGATCTCAACAGGCCCTTGAGAATCTTCCACCTTCATGTGCATCAAGTGATCTAACAGCATCTCAAAATGCCTCAGCACCTTAGCAAATATCACCACATTCTCACTATCTTGCATCTCTTTGTTGAATGATGCTGCTTAGTACTGATTCAATATGTCGCCTACATCTGCTGGCTTTAAATACAAATTCCCTGCTTTATTCTTGAGTGGTCCTATACTCTCCATAGTTTCTTGTTTTTAATGTATGTACAAATTGCCTTAAAATTTCCTTTAATCTGACTCACCATTTGTGTCCCCTACTAACCCTTCTAATTTGTCCTTCCTGCTTTGTTCATGTTCAGGTGTGCATGACCCCAGTGGAATGTATTTGAATGCTAAAATGAAGCTCTCTGACAAGAGCTATTCAAGGCCATGTAATAGCAACACATTGTGCTGAAGTGAACTCAATCTCAATCTGTCTTTACAACTTCCACAATACCTCAATTCCCATACCATCTGAATTATCCTTACTGAAGGCAAGACAAGAATAAAATGTTTCTAATATAATTCCTTTGCCAAAGAGCAGCGGAGTGACTGCCAGCTTCAACTAATAGGCACTCCTTCTGTTTACTCACTCTCTCATTAGTTGTTTTAAATATCACACTTCTTTTTATTCGAGGGATCATCAAATTGGTTATTTGCATTCAGCTACAAATTTATAGGCCAGCAGTAAACTTGCTAAAAATATGGTACATGGTAATGCCTACCAATTTGTGTCAAATGTATATTTTGATATTAAGAGCAGATCATCAGTGGACCAGTCCTCCAGACTATTTTGGTGAAGTGGTTGTACTTTATGTCAAAGTATGCCTGTGATCTTTCAGCAATATTTTTTTTTCACGTAGATTCTCATGTTCTTAATTACCTTTATTACTTGAGAGATAAACAAAGCCAGATGTAATTGTCCAAAGTTAGCTCATGGAATGAAGTAGAAATGGAGAAAAATGCAATTAAAGTGTACTGTCTGGACTTCTCATAACCCCTCAGGTTATTAAACAGCTGCAATGAATTAACTGCAAAAATCTGTCAGACCATGTTCCTGTAATAAAATTAAAAACTGACTTCCATTTTCAAATAAAACTATAACATGTAAAAGGAAGAAATGTCAGAACTGCCAGTTACTTCCTTTTTCTATGTCATCTCACATAAAACAGAAGTACTAAGTGCAATTTAGAGATCTTGAGATCACCTCCAGTGGTTCGTACATTTGAATAAAGGTAATGTTGAAAGAGTGAAGACAATATTCTGGTCAATGTTCAAGTTTACAGATTCACTAGTCTGGAAGTATTCTCAATTTAAAATGATGACTGTTTTTATTCTAGGTGTTGTATTTAAACCTAGTATATGAGTTATCATAAGATCATAAATGATAGGAACAGAATTAAGCCATTCGGCCCATCGTCTTCTCTGCTATTCAATCATGGCTGATCTATCTCTCCCTCCTAACCCCATTCTCCTGCTTTCTCCCCATAACCTCTGACATCCGAACTAATCAAGAATCTATCTATCTCTGCCTTAAATATTCACTGACTTGGCCTCCACAGCCTTCTGTTATTTATTTCCTCCCATAAATGTGGAGAATCATGTTTTCATTTATAGAATAAAAAGTTTTATATAAGGTTAATGATGCAGCAACTATACACACATTTAATTTCCATTTCATTTGTCTTCCTTTCTCAATCCAAATGCTTGATTCACAAGTCATTATTTATCTTCAAGAGACCAAGATCACCAGCGTACTTTCCATTAACTATGTTCATGAGCCAATCATAGATTTGAAAGGCCACCTTTCCATTCACCTTCAATTTTACATACCTACTTGTCACAAAATGCTTGCCTGTCCTCCTGATCCACATTCTCCTGTGTGTGCTTCCCTGTTGGAAGCATGAGATTGCATAATTAACCCTTAACCCGTCTGTTTATATGAGATACTTCCTGCTAAAAATGAATCTAAAGTAAGTCTTATAACAACCATGCTTTATTAACAATCACACTAATGCAATCCCTGATGGATTTTAGGTATATAAGAAATACAGCTCTCGCTACATTATTTTCAATGTTTGATTTGAAAAGGTGCTGAAATTGCTTTCTCAGTTACTCAATGGAAATGCACTGTTCAGCATGGAACTGAAGCAAGCAGATAAGGAAGCTACTAATTATGTCCCTCGGTCTGCTTATTATCCCTTTCTAGGTTTGGTAATAATAAGCTAGGGTGCCTGCTTCTCCCCGCTAACCCCTGACCTCTTTTATACAAATGCAAGGCATTCTATTGATTACTTTCACCAACTAATTCTAGAAGTAAGTAAGTAAGTAAGTAAGTAAGTAAGTAAGTAAGTAAGTAAGTAAGTAAGTAAGTAAGTAAGTAAGTAAGTAAGTAAGTAAGTAAGTAAGTAAGTAAGTAAGTAAGTAAGTAAGTAAGTAAGTAAGTAAGTAAGTAAGTAAGTAAGTAAGTAAGTAAGTAAGTAAGTAAATAAATACATTTGTGTTAAAGAAGGAACTGCAGATGTTGGAGAATCGAGGGTTACACAAAAAGCTGGAGAAACTCAGCGGGTGCAGCAGCATCTAAGGAGCGAAGGAGAGTCTTCCTTAGATGCTGCTGCACCCGCTGAGTTTCTCCAGCTTTTTGTGTAACCCCAAATAAATACATTTATTGGCCAAGTATTCACATGCAAGGAATTTGCCTTGGTGCTCCACCCACAAGTAACAACATGACATACAGTGATAGTTACGAATGACTCAGAAAACACTAAACATTAATAATAATGAAACATTAATGATAAAACACCATTGATCAAGCATGTGAACCAACAAAATACCAGATCAAAGAGAGACTACAGATTTTTGGCTGTTGAGTAGAGCAACTACTCGTGGATAAAAACTGTTTTTATGTCTGGCTGTGGCAGCTTTGACAATCTGGAGTTGCCTTCCAAAGGGAAGTGATTCAAAGAGTTTGTGTCCAGGGTGAGAGGGGTCAAAGATGACCTTGCCTGCTCGCTTCCTGGCAGTGTACAGTTCATCCATCGAGGGAAGGTTGCAGCCAATAACCTTCTCTGCTGATCGGACGATTTGTTGCAGCCGCCAGGTGTCATGCTCAGTGGCTGAGCCAAACCAGACCATGATGGGGAAGGTGAGAACAGACTCAACGATGGCCATGTAGAATTGGACCATCATTGTCTGTGGCAAATTGTGCTTGTTCACCTGCCGTAGGAAGTACATCCTCTGTTGTGCCTTTTTGACTGTGGAGTTAATGGTTGCCCCCCCACTTAAGGTCCTTGGAGATTATGGTTCCAAGGAACTTAAAAGACTCCACAGATGTGACTGTGGTGTTGTTGATGGTGAGTGGGGTGAGGTGAGGAGGAGCTCCCCTAAAGTCTACAAACAATTTCACTGTCTTAAGAGCATTGAGCTCTAGGTTGTTGCTATGGCACCATGACGCCAGCTGTGACACTTCCTGTCTGTAGGCAGATTCCTCCCCATCCTGGATCAGTCCAATCAGGGTATGTGTTGTCCGCAAACTTGAGAAGCTTGACAGAGGTGTCTGTGGAGGTGAAGTCGTTGGTGTAGAGAGAGTAGAGGAGAGGAGAGAGTACGCAGCCTTGCGGTGCTCCTATGCTGAGTGTTTGGGTGCCTGAGATGTATTTTCCCAGCCTCACATGCTGCTTCCTGTCTGTCAGGTAGTTGGTGATCCACTGACAGAGGGGTTCAGGCACAATCAACTCAGAAAGTTTGGAGTGTAGTAGCTCTGGCACAATGGTGTTGAATGTGGAGCTAAAATCAACAAACAGGATCCTCGCATAGGTCTCTACCTTCTCTACTGATGTCTAGACCGCAGTACCTTGTGGTCTAGGTACTATAGGCCCAGGTTGACTGCATCATCCACTGATCTATTTGCCCAATATGCTAACTACAGAGGGTCCAGCAGGGAGTTTGTGATATTTTTTCAGCTTGGCCAGCACAAGCCTTTCGAGTGTCTTCATGACTACAGAGGTCAGTGCGGCAGGCCTGTAGTCATTAAGTCAAGTAATCCTTGCCTTTTTGGGTACAGGGACAATAGTGGAGACTTTGAAGCAGGCAGGGACAGTACATGTTTGCAGGGACTGGTTAAAAATGTCTGTATTGACCGGTGCCAGCTATTTGGCACAGAGATTAAGAGTAGAGAGGGAAACATTGTCAGGTCCTGGAGATTTCCGGCTCTTTTGTCCTCTGAAAAGCCTCTCCACCTCTATTTTTATTGTTGTGCAGCACAGAGGGCATGGGTGATTGGGTCTGAAGTGGTGATTGAAGGGTGTGGGTGTAGAAAGGCCCAGTCCTTGCAAACTGAGGTCAGGCTGTGAGTGGGTGTGAAGTGTTGGTTGGGGTGGGAAATGGTCCAGTCTTTTCATACAGGAGTCTTGCCTTAACTAGATGTGAAGTGGTGAATGGGAAGGAGAGGGTGCAGTTCCACTCTTTGTAGACTGGGGTCTGGCTGTGTTGGTTGGGGAGGGGGTACCAGGGTTACATTTCTGATTTTCAAACCTGCAGTAAAACTCAATCAGGTCATTGGTTAGCTGACGATTGTCCAAAGAGAGGGGGACTATCAAAGTCAAAGTGAAAAAGTCAAACAAACTTTATTGTCATTTAGAAATACATCGATATATGCAATTCTAAACGAAATTCCGTTGCATTTGGCTCCCTGTGCAACACGACAATAAGCAGAAGGATAAAATAGATAAAATGGATAAAAGGATTAAATGGATAAAAGGATAAAATAGACAATGGTGGCAGCCCATTACATGACATTCAGGAGTCTGATGGCTCATGGGAAGAAGCTATTGCAGAGCCTTGATGTTCTGCTTCTTATGCTACAATATATTTTGCCCGAGGGCAGCAGAGTGAACAGTCCATGATGGAGATGTGTGGGGTCTTTTATAATACTGCTGGCCTTAGACACGAAACGTTTTGTCGCAATATCCCGATTGAGGGGAGAGAAGACCCGATGATTTTTTCCGCTGTCCTCACCACTCTCTGCACGGACTTCCAGTCGGAGGCTTTACAGTCCCCAACCAGACAGAGATACAGTTGGTCAAAATACTCTCTATGTTGCCCCAGTAGAAAGTGGTGAGGACGGGATGGGGGAGGTAAGCTCTTCTCATCTGGCGCAGAAAGTGCAACCGCTGCTGCGCTCTCTTAACTGTTGATGAGATGTTATTTGACCAGGTCAGACTGTTAGTGATCTGCACCCCCAGGAATTTAGTGCTACTGACCACCTCCCCATCGCTGTCATTGATGTGAAGTGGTGTGGGACTGTGCCGGTTTTTCCTGAAATCGACGATGACCTCCTTTGTTTTTTCGACATTTAGGATCAGATGGTTCGTATTGCACCAGTCCGCCAGTTGTTTCACCTCGTCCCTGTAAGCCAGCTCATTGTCGTCCCGGATGAGGTCCACCACTGTTGTGTCATCTGCGTACTTCATGATGTGGTTTGGACTAAACCTGGCACAACAGTTGAGGGTCATCAGGGTAAACAGCAGCGGACTCAAGACACATCCCTGAGGGGAGCCGGTGCTCAGAGAGATGATGTTGGAGGTGTTATTTCCAACCCACACTGACTGGGTCTGTCAGTGAGGAAATCCAGTAGCCAGTTACACATGGGGGTGCTGAGGCCCAATGGAACCAGTTTGCTTATCAGGAGCTGAGGGATAATTGTGTTGAATGCTGAACTAAAATTCACGAACAGCATTCGCACATAAGTGTTCTTCTCCTCTAGATGTTCCAGGCTCAGATGGAGTACGGAGGATATAGCGTCCTCTGTGGAGTGGTTTGGCCTGTAAGCAAACTGGTATGGGTCGACTGTGGAGGGGAGCCTGGAGGTAATATGGACCCTGACCAGCCTGTCGAAGCACTTCAAAATCATGGGAGTGAGTGCTACAGGGCGGTAATCGTTGAGACATTGTATATTGGATTTTTTTGGCACTGGTATGATGGTGACAGTCTTGAAACACGATGGGACAATAGCCTGGTTCAGCGAGGTGTTGAAGATGCCCGTAATGTCCGTAATGTCCTCTTGTAGCTGATAATTTCTGGCAAGTCCTTCCAAATTTAAGAAGAGTCACTAGCTGAGAAATTGCTCCTCAACTTCTCAGAGAACCTTTCCTTAGCAGCTCTGATTACTCTTCTCAACTTGTACTTGGCCTGCCTGTAGAGGTCTGCATCCCCGCTCCTGTAGGTCTCGTCTTTAGACCATCAGAGCTGTCTGAGTTCTGCAGTGAATCAGGGCTTGTTATTGTTGAACCATAACCAGGTCTTAGTTGGAATGCAACTGGCCTCGCAAAAGCTGACATATGATGACACAGTGTCCGTATACTCATTGAGGCTTGTGGTTGCTTCCCTGAACACATTCCAATCCGTGCAGTCAAAGCAGAATTGTAGGTTCTCAATCCTCTCACTTGTCCACCTTTTCATTGTTTTGACCACAGGCTTAGCAGCTTTTAGTTTCTGCCTGTAGGTTGGAATAAGGTGAACTAGACAATGATCATTAACAGACAACACTTGCTAACGGAATAACAGTTTGTGCAAAGGGGTACTTTCCAAAACTGCCTTCAAAGAATTAAAGCCCCACCCTGTGGAAAGAAAGTCTGTTGTAGAGACTTTTCATCCACTGTCACAACTCTGCCTGAGAGGAAGCTCACTTCTAACAGTTAACGGCCTGTTCCAATGCGGGGACCTAATTCACGAGTTTAGAAGAGTTTGCCCTCGACTCATACTCGCAGCATGGTCAACAGGAGGTCCTAGGCGGTCTTTGTAACTCTTCTTCATGCTCGAGAGTAGTCCCTGCATACTTGAGGCCCCGCGAGTAAAAACAGGTCTCCGTGGGAAAAATCAATATTTTTTTACTCGTAGGTTTAGTCAAGGTAGGTCGCAGTAGGCTGTAATGCTATTGTAGGTAGTCAAAGGCAATCAAAGGTAGTCGAAGGTAAAGCTCATTGAGAAAAAAAGGTAAGTAAACCGACCGGTAATGTTAAATGGCCGCTAAACTTTATTAAACATTGCCTGACTTCTTAAAAGTGTCTCCACTCCTTCTCCCCCCCTTCTCTCCCCCTTTCTCCTGTTAGTTAGTGGGATACTTTCAAGAGAGAGCTAGATAGGGCTCTTAAAGATAGCGGAGTCAGGGGATATGGGGAGAAGGCAGGAACGGGGTACTGATTGGGGATGATCAACCATGATTACATTGAATGGCGGTGCTGGCTCAAAGGGCCGAATGGCCTACTCCTACATCTATTGTCTATTGTTTAGTGACAGGCCCTTTACAAGGACAGAGAGCGGACTCGGGAGTTTCTTGGTTAATCTCTTCACTATAATTTTCCTAACTGAATATATCACAGGAACATGCCGGCATGCAGACCAGAGAGACACAGAGTGGATAACAAAGGCCACTTTGTGTGGAATACTATCCAAACTCAAAAGATACATCCTAACCTCTATTCCACAGTCTCATGCCAACCATAATCAAAAACTTTTCTGCATGAGTGCAGGAGGTTGAAGGGTGATCTTTTTCAGATGCATCATCGATACTGTGAAAGCGCAGTCTTTTACCTGTAGGGAAATCAAGAACCAGCAGACATATGTTTAAGGAATGTTTAAGGAATCTGAGATTCAGCTTTTTCACCCCAGAGGGTGGTGGGTATATGGAATAAACTAGCCGCGGAGGTAGTTAAGGCTGGTACTATAACAACATTTAAAAGAGACTTGGGCAGGTACATGGAAAGAAAATGTTACGAGGGATATGGACCAAATGCTAACATATGGGACAAGCTTAGATGGGATATCTGGGCCATCATGGATGAGTTGGTGTGAAGGGCCTGTTTATGTGCTATATTCCTCTATGACTCTCCATGACTTAAGATAGAAGCACTGACGTGACGCTGTGCATGTAAACAAATGACATGCCTAGAGGTAAGCATGCATCAAACAAGCTGAAAAAGTACCTTAGCATTGAAAGTGTTTACTGTTCCTTTTGAGATGCTTCAAGGAATGCTAATGTGCTGACTACAGTGAATTAATAAGAGTTTTCGAGTAACTCAGCGGGTCAGCCCATATGTGTAGAGGACAAGCATTGGTGACATTTTGGGTTGGAACAAATTTTTAGTCCCAACTTGAAATGTCACCTATCCATATTCTCCAGAGATGCTGCCTGACCAGTAGTTACTTCAGCACTTTGTGTTTTTTTTTGTTAAATGACATCTATAGTTTATTTTGCCTCTAATAAGAATGTTGCCTCTTCAGCTGAAAATAAATGTAGATTTAGTTTACGCATATTACAATGGTACAAGTGAAAAAATATTTTTACAGGTATATGAAATGTAAAATAAATCTCTTGGAATAGTTTAGTTTAGTTTAGTTTAGTTTAGTTTATTGTCACATGTACTGAGGTACAGTGAAAAGCTTTTGTTGCGTGCTATCCAGTCAGCAGAAAGGCTGTACACAATTACAGTCAAACTGACCACAATGTACAGATGCAGGATAAAGGGAATACTGTTTAGTGCAAGGTAAAGTCCAGTAAAGTCGGATTAAAGATAATCCAAAGGTCTCCAATGAGGTAGGTGGTATGGCGCTTTAGTAGATGGCATAGAACTTTACTGTTATGTGGAAAGGAACTGCAGATGCTAGTTTAAACCGAAGATAGACACAAAAAGCTGGAGTAACTCAGTGGGACCCTGAAGGGTTTTAGAAGGGTCTGAAGAAGGGTCTTGACCCAATAGTGTCTGTCCTGCTGAGTTACTCCAGATTTTTGTGTCTATCTTCGAACGTTACCGTTGCCAAACTGATACATATACTTTTCCCAGGAGAGAGTGCAGACTTGTGCAAGGATGGTACCTTCCAGCTGATTGGCAAAATACCTAGCATATTGCAGGGTAATTTCAATTGTAGATACGAAGATCCAGCCACAGACAGGATGTTAGCTGCTTATGCCACCAACCACTCCTCATCACCTCCAAGCTAGCCAGCTGCCTAAACTGAAAAGATCTAGGATATTTGTAAAAATCTCTGCCATTCACAATCATTCAGACACTCAGAAATGCTAAAAATTAAGCACACTCAGAAAATTATTTAAAAAAAAATAAAAGTAAACAATAAAATACAAGAAAATCTTTGAATACATTTAAATGTGTTTAAATCAATGCAATTGAATAAGAAATAATTAATTTTAAAGGCACTTACCTTTTCCTTCAAAGGTGGTTGCATTTATATCAGTTAGTTCAGAGAACAGAGTTCCCAACAAAGGTGCTGGGAAACGTGTGGATGTTTTGTTCTTGGTTGCTGTCCAATGATGGAGTGCATTGGAAAGTAATTGGTGATCGACTGCATGGTGGTTTGGGACATACACTTGCACACAATAGCTCAGTTCAGTTCAGTTTTAGTTTTAGTTTATTGTCATGTGTACCAAGGTGCAGGGAAAAGCTTCCATGTAGTTGCAGCAGTGTGACTTTTTTTTCTGGAGAAGATTCGGGCTACTGTCATTTCCATTGGTACCTGAGTGTACTCTTGTTCAAGGCATGAATCATGATTTGCAAATTAGCAGCCCAATTTATGATAGAGAAAGCCCTGGGAGGTGTGCAAAAAGCTTTAATCGTTCTCCCTGACTTTCCCTGACTGGAAAAGATTGTCAGAATTTTGATCATGAAATGGCAAGAGGCATTTATTTCCAATCTGCTACAAAGAGCTTGGTAATCTCCCGGCTAAAGTATTACCTGTACTGGGAACAATATTGCCTGGACATTCAGAATTTGCTTATTAGCAGAATAATTTCAATCCAGAGAGGTTGCTGTTATGCTGTAATATTCAATATTTCAATCTAATGAACAGCAATAAAGAATTGATTGAACCTGGTGGGGAAATAATATTATATTCATTCACATATTTCATGTAAATGTAAGCCAGTTTGTTTGCTTATTGATCATTGGAATTGCTAAGATCATTTTCAGTCTGATTTCCAAAAGGATAAGAGAAATACATGATGATCCCCCCCAAAATGCGTGTGCTGTAAATCTATATAAACAAATAATGCTAGAAAAACTCAGCAGGTCATTCAGCATTTATTTCAGATTACAGACTTTTTGACAGAACTGAGTATGGAACATAGAACAATACAGTGGAAGAACAGTCTTTCTGGCCCACAATGACTGTGCTGAATTTGATGCCAATTTAAACTGCACATTCCCACTGCACTTTTTCCTGTTCATTTACCTGTCCAAATGTCTCTTAAATATTGAAGATAGACACAAATGCTGGAGTAACTCAGCAGGACAGGCAGCATCTCTGGATGGGTGGGTGATGTTTTGGGTCGAGACCCTTGCTATGGTATCTGCTTCCATCACTTCCCCATGCAACAATTTCCATACATCTACCACTCATTACCTGTAAATCTCCTTTAAACCTCCCCTCTCACATTAAAGCTATGCCATCTGGTATTTGACATCCCTTGGGGATAAAAGACTATTGGCTCTATTTATGCCTCTCATAAGCTTATAAAAGGTTCCTTTCTCAAGCTTTGATGTTGTAGAAAATATGATCTAAATTTCTTTATAGTTATTATCCTCTAATCCTGGCAACATCCTGCTAAACCTATTCTGCACTCTCTCCAAAGCCTCCACATTATTCCTGTAAAGCACTGACCAGAACTGCACAGAGCTCGAGACAGAAGAAAGAGTCAACAGTCTGAGGTTATTGAATCATAGTCATAAAGCACAGAAACAGACCCTTCAGCCCAACTTGCTCTTGCCGACCAAGATGCCTCATCTATACTAGTCTCTCCTGCCCACATTAGCCCCATATCCCGCTAAACTTTTCCTACCCATGTACCTATCCAAATGCCTTTGAAATGTTGTTGTAATACCTGGCTCAACTACCCCCCTCCTTGGCAGCTTATTCCACATACCCACCTGTGTGAAAAGATTAGCCCTCAGGTTCCGAATAAATGTTTCCCCTCTCATTGTAAACCTATGAAGCCTGGTTCCTGATTCCACTCATCTGTGTAAAGAAACTCTGTGCATTTATCCTATCTATTCCCCTGATGATCTTACACACCTCTATAAGATCAGCCCACATCCTCCTGTACCCCAAAGAATTAAGGTAAAGATTTCTGGCTGAAAAAAGCGAGCAATAAGTTGGAGGAAGTGGAAAAAATGTTCACACCCATATCTAACTTGAATTAACATGGGAATGCAGACAAAGAGAGTGCAAGATGGCCTAAATCTCACAAGTATAGCCTCTCGGTTATGGTGCCATCCTTTCATGATTTAATGCACAGTATCAGATTCTGATTTGTCTACTGTCATTTACATCAGGCTGTAATGAAATTTATTGTGCGCATAAATGTCAAAGACACAACAGTCTTTGTCCTCAGTGTGCTTATAGTAAAAATGAGTCCAAAAGAGAGAAAGTGATCCATATTTAAAATCATTAAACCAAGCAAGGAGCTATGGAGTCTTACAGCATGGAAATGGGCCCTTCAGCCTAACTTGCCCACACAGACAAACGTGTCCCATCTACATATCCCACCTGTCTGCGTTTGGCCCATATCCCTCTAAACCTATCCTATCCAATTACGTGTCTAAATGTTTTGTAAATGTTGCCTCAATACCTCCTCTGGCAGCTTGTTCCATAAACCCACCACCCTTTGCGTGAAAATGTTACTCCTCGGGTTCCTATAATATCTTTCCCCCCTCACCTTAAACTTATATCCACTGGTTCTCAATTCCCCTACTCTGGGCCTGAGACTCTGTGCAATTACCCGATCTATTCCTTGCATGATTTTGTACACATCTATAAGATCATCCCTCATCCTCCTGCACTCCAAGGAATAGGGTCCTAGCCTGCTCAAACACTCCCTATGAGTTGGCAAGATTCTTGTAAATCGGCTCTGCACCCTTTCCAGCTTGACAACATATTTTGTATAACACAATAGTCTAAATGTGCCCTCACCAACATCCTATATAAGTGCAACATGACACGTCATGTTATATCATTTGGTGCTGGACAGAAAATATTTCCAAATGTGATACGATTCATAAAACTTGGTCGATGATGTAATGGCCAAATAGCATTATATTGCATGCTCATCTCCAAGAGAAACCGTGTGGGCAGCTGATCTATTCGTGTGTCTGTGAGTTACATAAGTTTTCTTGCATGCTCATTAAATCCTCCAAGCAGCAAATTATTCCATTGCTTTCCTCTTAAGTGCTTCTCCAGCTTGCCATAAGTCCACCTGTGTCTCATTTGGCAGCAGGTTTAATTTTCTAGCCTCCTAAAGTCCTTACTGCAATTGTTTGTGTGTTACATGGGTATTTCCTTAAATACACCACTGCCAAAGCTGCCACAGCCAGACATGAAAACAGCTTTTTTCCACGAGCTGTAGCTCTACTCAACAGCCAAAAGTCTGTAGCCTCCTTGTGCTCTGGTATTTTATTTCATTCTTCACATGTTTAAATTATAATGTTTTATTTTTAATTGTCTACTGTATATTGTGTTGTTACTTGCAAGAAAAGCACCAAGGCAAATTCCTTGTATATGTACATATTTGGCTAATAAAATTTATTCAATTAAATTAAATTCAATTCAAATTTATTCAATTCAAATACAGCACTCAGTAGTGAAACTGAAGGTCGCCAAACATCCAGGTTACTTTTTGCTTTTATGTAATATTTCCATTTGTCATATCCTGTATTTTAAATAGTATAGATCATAATGTATAATCAAAATAATGAGAAGAAGCAAAAATAAATAAATTTGTTTTGACAAAGAAATATAGATGCAGGAAACATGCTCCAGATGTTGGGGGAGTCCAGAACCAGCGGCCACAGTTTAAGAATAAGGGGTAGGCCATTTAGAACTGAGATGAGGTAAAACTTTTTCACACAGAGACTTGTGAATTTGTGGAATTCTCTGCCTCAGAAGGCAGTGAAAGCCGATTTACTGGATGCATTTAAAAGAGAGTTAAGGGCCTGTCCCACCAGCATGCAAATCTATGCGATGAGCGCGACCTAACGTGGTCGCTTGAGCCGTCCGGCACCGCGGGCCGGTCCCTCTTCGATCGCCGGAGCCGTGCGGAATTGTGCGGAGTTTGTTCCGACATCGCGCAGGGCTCTGAAAAGCTGACTATGTTAAAAAATACCACGCGGCAACAGCTTGTCGGCTCGCAGTCGCCTCAACGCATTACACACCGCCTCGACGTCGTGCCTCCGTGACCCTCTCTGTAGGTGCCTCCATGACCCTCTGTGTGTGTGGCTCCATGGCCCTCTCTGTGTGTGCCTCTGTGCCCCTCTCTGTGTGTCCCTCTTGCTAGGAGAGGACTGCTCATCCGCCTAGCTTACCTATGAGTGTAACTGCATCATGACTAATGGCTACCACAGCACCAGGACATCATGAAGCAGATGGCACCACTCAACCCTCTAGTTGGAGTGAACGCCATAAATAGATAGATATTATGGCCATGTGTTCAAGGTACAGCAAAAAACTTTTGTTTGCATACTATCCAATTAAAAGAACGAAGAGAAACGTACCAGAGTGTGGAATACCATTCTCAGCATTGTGTTGTTGAAAGTCCAATGTCCATAATTGTTGGAGAATTGATACTTTACCCTAGATTATGGAAAGACCATTCAGTAGTCTAATAACCAATTGGATAAAACTGTTCATGAGTCTGGTAGAACGTGCATTCAGTTCAGTTCAATTTAATTTATTGTCACATATTCCGAGGTACAGTGAAAAAGATTTGTTGTGTGCTATCCAGTCAGCAGAACGACAATACATGATTACAATTGAGCCATTTACAATGTATAGATACATAACAAGGGAATAACGTTTAGTGCAAGGTCCAATCAAAGATAGTCCGTGGGTCAACCAAGAGGTAGACAGTAGTTCAGCACTGCTCTCTGGTTGTGGTAGGGTGATCCAGTTGCCTGTTAACAGCTGGGAAGAAACTGTCCCTGGATCTGGAGGTGTGCATTTTCACATGCATATCTTTTGCCTGATGGCAGTGGGGAGAAGAGGGAGTGGCCAGCTTTTGTATCATGTGCCCAACCAGGGTGGGGAGGAGAAGGAATGACTAGATGGGAAAGGTCCTTGATTATTTGGGTTGCTTTCCCATGGCAGTGTGAACTGTAGATGGAGTCAATGGTGGGGAGTCTGGTCTGTGCGATGAACTGGGCTACATCCACAACTATATTCCATCACCAGATTGTTCATTGAAGTATATGGATTTTAAGTTGAGTAATTTAACCTCTGCACCACCATCTTACTCTTTAAAGCACTCTTCCAACAAATTAATAATGGTTTGGGTGCTGTGAGGATGCAGACTGTAGAGTCATGAATAGTCACTTGAAACAGTGTGCCAGATCTTGCTTAGTCCACCCCCTTTCGGGTCCAGGTCCTTACTAAGGCAGGATTTGATGTGCAACATAACCAACCTGCCAAAACACTTAAGCACCATGGCCATTAGTGCCACAGGTTGGTAGTCATTGAGGCATATCATCTTACTCTTCTGAGGCAACAGTTTCATTGACCAAGTGGGAATGACAGTTTGAAGATATCCACAAAATCTCAAACTGGTTGGTCCACACATGTTTAGACAACACAGCCAAGTCACCTTTCTGGTGGGATGCTATCCAAGAGTTCACCCTTATAAAGGATCTTACATCAGCCTTGGTGACAGAGATTACAGTGTTGCCAGGGCCTATGGGGGCCATGACGTTCATATATATCTAAATAAATTATCAACATTGAAGTAAATTATGAAAGAGTGTAAAATAGTTAATGAAATAAAAATAGATAAATGCATAGACATGACTAAAAATAAATAATTTTACTGGTGGTGGATTTTTAAATGTTACTGATCCCCAACTCAACCCGTTCCCCAATACAATATTGCACCACTAACCCATAGCTCCCACGGGAGGCGTGGTCCCCCAACTGAACCCGTTCCCGAACGTAAGACTCCAGCACTCCCCAGCCTCCCTCAGAGGTGGACTTAAAAAAAAATACAATTGCACTTCTCCTGCCTGCAGCTGCAGTTCCAATTAATATACCAATTTGCCCTCCCCCTCCTGTAGAAGCTGTGATATCCCATTGAGGTGAAAAGCTCAGTGTTCCTGTCTTGCAACTTTGTATTGAAATCTTTTGGAAGCTGGCAGGAAGGAATTGAAGAGTAAAAATCTTGTTAAAGTTGGCATTTTTAAAGCTTTAATCATCAATAACATGAAATATAGCATCATCACTGGAAGCTCCTGGAAAAAGGCTCTCTGTGAGAAGCTGTGGTTCCCATTGGAAATGTCCCATTGTGATGTTATTGTTGCAATCAGCAGCTTGAGAGCCCATTGTGTTTGGTGCACTGTGAGTGGCATTGTGACAACATAACTGGAAGCTGCTGGAAAAGGGCTCTCAGAATCAGAATCAGAATGCCTTTTATTGTCACTATACACATGTACAGTGAGATTAAAAGCTGCTCCTACTCAGTGCAAAAACAAAACAAAAAGGGGGGGAGGGGGGGATAATGTGCACAGTTTCTGCAGCGCTATATACATATCTATAAAAAGACAATGGATAAATAGAATGGATAATAGGATTCCTATATCCAGTATGGGTTACAGTTACAGTACAAATTACAGTAGGTGGATAGATGAAAGTCCGGGGGTTAGGCTGTGAAGTCAATGCATGTGTGAGTTCAGGGAGATGATGGAGTTTGGGAAGAAACTGTTCTTGAGTCTATTTGTCCTTGTGCTGATGCACCTACAGCGCCTCCCTGAGGGTAGCAGGTTGAACAGGCCAAATGCAGGATGGGAGCTGTCCTTGATAATGTTCTTCGCCCTGCTGAGGCAGCGGGAGGTGTAAATGTCCATCAGAGAGGGGAGAGGGCAGCCGATGATCTTATGTGCTGCCCTGACTACCCTCTGAAGCCTCTCCCTGTCTGCCATGGTGCAGCTGCCGTACCATGCTGTAATGCAGTATGTCAACAGGCTCTCAATGGACGAGCGGTAGAAGGTCAGCAGCAGGTTGGAGTCCAGGTTGTGCTTCCTGAGGACCCTCAGGAAGTGCAGCCGCTGCTGAGCCTTCTTGATGACCGCTGTGATGTTGTCGGTCCAGGAGATGTCAGCGGAGATGAGGACGCCGAGAAACCGGAAGGTGTGGACCCTCTCCACACACTCGCCGATGATGTATAAGGGGGCTAAGTCGGTGCTGTGCTTCCTGAAGTCGACAATGAGCTCTTTGGTTTTCTTGGTGTTCAGAGCCAGGTTGTTTTCTGAGCACCAGGCTGTCAACTTCAGGACTTCCTCTCTGTAGGCTGCCTCATCTCCCCTTGAGATGAGTCCGACTACTGTAGTGTCGTCAGCAAACTTGACGATTCGGTTGTTGTTGTGGGCCGGACTACAGTCGTGGGTGTAGAGACAGTATAGGAGGGGGCTTAGCACACAGCCCTGTGCTATCGACAAACATCGACAAACTGGTCACTCTCGGCCTCCCCACTCTCACATGTGCCTGGATAAAGGACTTCCTCACCAACCAGCCCCAGACTGTGAGACTCGGCCCCCACCTCTCCTCCACTCGCATGTTGAGTATGCGGACCTGGCTGGACATCCAGGATTTCTGGTTTGGGAAAACCCGAATGTTTTTGTCCACAGTCACGTTTCCGATGCAGAACTTGATATAGTCCAGTACTGTTCCTGTGAATGTTTCCAGATCCTGGTGTTCGAATATGTCCCAGTTGGTCTGTGTGAAGCAGTCCTGGAGTTTGGAGAGTGCATTTTCAGGCCAGGTTGTAACAGTCTTTATGGTGGGCCTAGCACTGCGTCTGAGGGGGGTGTAGGCTGGGGAGAGCAGGAGGGATAGATGATCTGACTGGCCGAGTTGGGGGAGGGGAATGGCTCTATACGCGTGCTTGATATTGGAATAGACATGATCCAGCGTGTTCTCCCCTCTAGTAGGACACTTGACATGTTGATAAAATTTCGGCAATACAGTCTTCAAGTTGGCCTTATTAAAGTCCCCTGCAATTATGTGAACACCTTCGGGGTGGGCCCGCTGCTGTTCGTTGATGGTGTTCAGCAGGAGAGAGAGCGCCGTGTTTACATTGGCGTCGGGTGGAATATACACAGCCGTGACAATCACTACTGTTAGTTCTCTCGGTAGAAAAAAAGGCCGGCATCTTACAGACATGTACTCGAGGTCAGGGGAACAATGTTTGTCTACGATTGTCCCGTTGTTACACCAGTTCTCATGCACGTAGATACAGAGGCCCCCTCCCCTGCTCCATAGTCCTGTCCCCGTGGAGCAGAAAGCATCCTGCAAGCTGCATGCTAGCATCAGGTATCCCCTGGTGAAGCCAGGTTTCAGTGATAATCAAAACACAGCAGTCACGAACATATCAATTTCCAGCGAGTTGTAATTCCAGGTCATCCATTTTATGAACCAGGGATCTGGCATTGGAGAGATACAGACTCGGTAGAGGTGGCTTATGTGGTTGTTTTCTTAGCCTTAGCAAAACACCGGACCTGCGGCCTCGCTTCTGCTTCCTCTCCCTCCTCCGTCTGCGCCGCCTCCTGGACCCGACAACAATCCACGTTGAGCCCGGTGGTCTCACTATGTCGTCTGGGATGTTATGCATTTGATGAAAGATACTCGAAACAGATGTCTGATGCTGGTAACCGACGTCCATGAGGTTCTGGCGGGTGTAGCGGATGTTTGCAGAACCGATAGTGAAGACGGACACGGACAGTGAAACATACATGAACAACAAAAAAGAGCACCGAGACGGAGAGCCGTGAGCCGCTGCGACCATGCGCGCCGCCATCTTGGGAAAAAACTTCTCTCTGTGAGAAGTTACCATTACCGTTAGCAACTTCCAATTATGATGTAATTGTGGCACTCAGCAGCTTGAGAGCCCATTGTGATTGGTGCACTGTGAGTGGCATTGTGACATCATCACTGGAAGCTGCAGGAAAAAGGCTCCCTGTGAGAAGCTGCAGTTACCGTTGGCAATGTCCCATTATGATGTAATTTGTAAATGAGATCCATTATGATTCATACAAGGATGAGAGGGTATCTTATTGAAACATATAAGATTATTAAGGGTTTGGACATGCTAGAGGTAGGAAACATGTTCCCAATTTTGGGGGAGTCCAGAACCAGGGGCCACAGTTTAAGAATAAGGGGTAAGCCATTTAGCACAGAGAGGAGGAAAAACTTTTTTTACACAGAGTTGTGAGTCTGTGAAATTCTCTGCCTCAGCGGGCGGTGGAGGACAATTCTCTAGATACTTTCAAGAGAGAGCAAGATAGGGCTCTTGAAGTTAGCAGTCAGATGATATGGGGAGAAGGCAGGAATGGGGTACTGATTGTGGATTATCAGCAATGATCACATTGAAAGGTGATGCTGGCTTGAGGGGCCGAATGGCCTACTCCTGCACCTATTGTCTATTGTCTATTGCCTATTGTCTATTGATTGGATGACTGTGAGATGGCATTGTGACATCTTCACTAGAAGTTGCTGGAAAAAGGCTCTCACGTGAGGAGTGTTTTTAGGTTTTTCTTAAACTTTAATCGTACATAACGTGTAATATAGGATGAAATCTCAAGTGAACCTGAGTAAAAATGAGTTAGAATATATAAAATCCCAATAAGATCCATTTACGTTTGTGGTTGTAACGTGCCAAAATGTGGAAAAGTTCAAGGGGTATGAATACTTTTGCAAGCCACTGTATATATCTATATACGCACGCACACACACACATACATACATACATACATATATAATACATTTTAAAGTAATTTAAAAAAAAAAGCAACTTACCTTCCCCTTAGCCTCCTAATTCCATGGCCTGGAATTGCCCTTAGATTCAATGAGGTATTGTAATGTCATGCATGCATCAAGAAATAATGATTTACCTGCAATTCTGAGCACGTGATCTATGTACTTATCTCTCTCCCAGGAGCTGGAAGACATGTCCATCTAATGGAAATAAGTACATTCAATTGAAGTTATCCAACTAAGTGTTATATGTCTATATATGGAATTAATATTTGAAAGCATCACAATAAAATAAAAGTTTTCAAATTAACTAGTGGTCCATACATTTAATCTCATCGCACATTTTTGAATTCAAGTTGATAGAGTCACACAGCATGGAAAGAGGCCCTCCGGTCCAACTTGCCCACACTGGCCAACATGTCCCAGCTACACTAGTTCCACCTGCCTGCGTTTGGCCCATATCCTCCAAACCTATCCCATCCATGTACCTGTTTAAATGTTTCTTAAATATTGGATAGTCCCAGCCTCAACTACCTCCTCAGGGAACTTGTTCCATGTACCCACCACCCTTTGTGTGAAAAAGTTACCCCTCAGATTCCTATTAAATCTTTTCCCCTTCACCTTAAACCTTTGTCCTCTTGTCCTCATTTCACCGAGGATGCTTCTTGTATTTTGCACATTGTGGCCACAATTACAAAGTGAGTGTCTGACAGACATTGGGTTGCAGTACCCTACTGGATGACGTACAACACATAATTCCTTCCAAGCAGAAAAAAAACACTGGCATTGCTTCACAACCATGGATTAATAAAAGATGAGTTATAGGATTGGCTGGAAGATGAATATTAAAGTGATGCGGATTGTTGCTAGTGCAGTTCAAAAGAAAATATCATCTACCAGGTTGAGTAAATAAGCAGTGCAAATTGATACTGTTGGAGTGAGAGACAAATGGAACAATTATTTTGCAAGTGCAGTCGTTGTGGAATCATGGCTCAATAATTAAAGAAAAGTTTATTTATTTATAATGCAATGTAGAACATTTCAAAATGAAGCCAAAACGGAGTGGGGGCAATTTAACTTTGAGTATCAGTGTACATGGAATAATAGTAGTTCAGTCGCTCCATTAAACATTTCCACTTTTCTATTTCCATAGAGGAACAGCACTTTTAAGAAATGAGATATACTCTTGTTCTATTAACAGATTCAATGGGAACATGACTACATTTTACCTCGGAGTCAAGTGAGTGACTACGTGAAAAACCCGTACAGCCGTTCATGCGTCATTGTGTCAGACGCTTTCGTGCAGACGACTGTGGAGCAGTGCAGCTCCTCCAACGGTAAGTCTAAAAAAGTTTCAGGTAAGTGCTATTTTCTTACCTGTTCTAGGTCTCCTGCAGGAACCTCCGGGGTTTTTGCGGGATGTTCGTGATGGCCGACGAGGGAACCATCCTAGGGCTTTGGGGGAAAACCCTGATCCGACCGCAGAAGCGGAGAGCTGGGAATGTCGGGTTCGCGATCGGAGTCACTGATAACGCGGGTTCCCGGGGAGGGTAACGTTGTGTTCCCAGGGAGGGGAAACCCGAGAATAGTGCGGTTTTAGACCGCAGTAGTCCCTAGGGGATGGGGCTTAATGGACCTGAATGGTCAGCCTGGGTTCCCGGTGGAGGGGAAATCCAAGTATATGCAGTTCTATACCGCAGTAGTCCCCAGGACATGGGGCTAATACTAACCTAAACGGTTAGGCTGGGTTCCCGGTGCTGGGGAAACCCAAGTATATGCGGGTTTACATCGCAGTGGTCCCCAGCACATGAGGTTAAAATGAACCTAAATTGTTAGGCTGGGTTCCCAGTGCAGGGGAAACCTAAGTATATGCGGTTCCCAGACCGCAGTAGTCCCAAGGAAATGGGGTTAACTCATATATATGATTAGCCTGCGTGCCAGGAGGGTACCGCGGGTATATAATTATATATATATATATTTATATGGACTCCCGCGGAGGGGAAATTCACCTATGGGGTTCCCAAACTACAATAATTCCCATGATATGGGGACAACTGACAAAAATAGTCAGTACAATTAGGAAAGTTGGGAGGTTTCACCTCTGGGAATTAATTTAGAGAGCAGCACCTTTTGGTAGGGCTGCTTCATGAGAATGCCAAGTTATGGCAGTGCCAGCCTATGGGAAAGGCTGTGCCAGCAATACCTTTGTTTAGGACTACTCATGGGGATGCCAAGCTATGGCAGGCTAGCCTGATGGAGAGGCTGTGCCAGCAGTACCTTTGCTCAGGACTGCTCATGAGAATGCCAAATCTATGGCAAATACTGGCCAATGGGAAAGACTGTGCCAGCAGCACCTTTGTTCAGGGCTGCTTCATGGGCGCCAGCGGTACCTTGTTAGGGCTGCTTCATGGGCACCAGCGGTACCTTGTTAGGGCTGCTTTATGGGAATAGCAGTTTAGTAGGGTATTCCCATTTACAGTGATCATGGGGGATGAGGAGGCATTGTTAGGATAAGGCAATATAACAGAAATGATGACAAAAAAGCATTCAAAGAAAACTATTCACAGTTTTAAATAACACTGGTTATATATGTGCTAAAATCCACTGTTAAGTCTCAAACTATATTTGAGAAATTGGGCTCCTCTATCCAGTTAGATTAAGTTCCTATCAAATAGACTTGTAGGATGTTGGGATTTATTTTTAGGTATTCAACTGGCCATGATGCCGGCCTGGACAACAGATTGCAGTCAATAAGACTTTAGAAACAGTTGTTGTTGTAAAACAGTTCTAGTCATTAAACTAATTGTTAATTGTATAGATGCAATTCAGCTGTGTAAGTAGAGCAACAGTTATTTTGTTAAATGGTTAATTATTAAGTGCCATCTAGGTCATTGTTAACACCAGCTGAAACTAATAAAGTCACGATGATGGACAAACAATGTTCATTACTGCTCCAGTAGTTGTTAGGTAAATCTTTCATTATATTGCAAATTGGTGCTAATGGCCCAAAATGTGAAATTGTGTCAGCAGGGCTTTGTAGCAGGCCTGCTTTATGGCACCATCATGTAAGAGGAGAGCATGTGGGATTGATATAATTTAACGCCGAGTCTGAGGGTATAGCCATCGAGCATGCCCAAGGCATATGCCAGAGGTCTATGCCTGGCAAGAAAGTTACCATTCCAAACACATATGCATTGAACACCGCTCTCAGGGGGACATTACAGTTGGCTGCTGAATCTTCTATTCAGGTAAGACTTTTCCATACGTGAAATCTGGAGGGTGAAGCCCAAGCTATTAGATCGAGCAAGGTTTCATAGTTTAGGCTACAATGTGTCCCATGTTTTTATTGGCAGTAGTGGTTCACTGAAATTGCTGGCAGCATGAAAGCTGGCCAGAGGTTCCACACACTGTACCTGTGCTACTCTACAATTAAGGGACCACTTGCAGTTTGGTAAGGTGTATACTTAATTATACATTACAAATGATTGAGACATTATCAGCTACTTTGAACGGTAAATGTAAAATGTACAATATTAGCTTTTCAAGCAGGTTAGAATTGGGCAGGTTCAGTATAAGGGCCAAGATTGTCTTGCAGGCTGGGCTCGGAAATTGGGCCACAGTGGCTGTTTAAGGTAGTTACCAAGTAGCTCAAATATCATCTCGAGTTTGGAGATGGATTAGATTTGCATGACTTGCCAAAAAATATCAGTTATTAGTATCAACTATCTATAGACTCTACGGGCATTTTAAAGTACAGGAGTTTGGATGTTACGTTTCAACCGTACCAGACATGGGTAATCACACATTTGGAGTACTGTGTACAGTTCTGGTCACCTTTGCTATTGGAAGGATATCATTAAAGGTCAAAGAATGCACTTGGTCTAGCCCTGTGGACCTATCCTGAAAAGTGCTTTAAAATTGCCAATATTACCACTTTGTTGATCCGTGCGGTCTTTTTTCCCTGGATTGTAGGTGGCAGAAGGGTGACCTTATGTTTTAGAAATTATGAAGGACATAATAAGGTGAATTTCCATAGTCTCTTCCCCAGAAAGGGAAGTCTAAAACCAAAGGACATAGGTTGAAGGTGAGATGTGGGAGATTAAAAGGGACCAGAGGGGAAATGTTTCACAGAGAAGGTTGTGCATATATGGAACGAGCTGCCAGAGGAAGTGGCAGGGGTGGGTAAAATTAAGGTACATAAAGGGCACTGGGCAAGTGAATGGAGTCGTTTGGAGAATATGTAGCAGGCCTGGCAAGTGGGACTACCTCGGTCAAGCAACTTAGTCAGCGTAGATGGGGCATTATAGTCAGCAAGTGTAAGTTGGGCTGAATGACCTATTTCCATGGTGTATGAGTCTATGACTCTACCAGTTCAGTTCAGTTTAGTTTATAGTCACGAGTACTGAGGTATTGTGAAAAGCTTTTGTTCCATGCTAACTCGTGACTATAAACTAAACTGAACTGAAATGCTAGAGTGCTAAATATAGACAATAGGTGCAGGAGTAGGCCATTTGGCCCTTCGAGCCAGCACCGCCATTCAATGTGATCATTCCCAATCAGTACCCAGTTCCTGCCTTCTCCCCATATCCCCTGACTCGGCTATTTTTAAGAGCCCTATCTAGCTCTCTCTTAAAAGCATCCAGAGAACCTGCCTCCACCGCCCTCTGAGGCAGAGAATTGCACAGACTCGCATGGCTTACTCCTTATTCTTAAACTGTGGCCCCTGGTTCTGGACTCCCCCAACATCAGGAACATGTTTCCTGCCTCTAGCATGTCCAAGCCCTTTACAATCTTATATGTTTCAATGAGATCCCCTCTCATCCTTCTAAACTCCAGAGTGTACAATCCCATCCCATTCTCTCAGCATGTGACAGTTCCGCCATCCCGGGAATTAATCTTGTAAATCTACGCTGCACTCCCTCAAGAGCAAGAATGTTCTTCCTCAAATTAAGGGACCAAAACTGCACACAATACTCCAGGTGTGGTCTCACTAGGGCTCTTTACAACTGCAGAAGGACCTCTTTGCTCCTATATTCGATTCATATTTTTATAAAGGCCAACATGCCATTTGCTTTCTTCACTGCCTGCTGTACCTGCAGGCTTACCTTCATAGACTGGCGTACAAGGACCCTCCAGATCCCGTTGTACTTCCTCCTTTCCCGACTTGACGCCATATAGATGGTAATCTGCCTTCCTGTGTTTGCTACCAACGTGGATAACCTCACATTAATCCGCATTAAACTACATCTGCCCACTCCCCCAACCTGTCCAAGTCGCCCTGCATTCTCATAGCATCCTCCTCACAGTTCACACTGCCACCCAGCTTTGTGTCATCTAACTCTTGTTAGATGATATGGAAACAGTGAAGAAGGGAACGAGCTTATTGAAATATGGAGAATGTTCTTCACTGAAAGGAAAGTAAATAAAGAAGTTGTCCTGCTTTCTAGAATGGCAGTGTTCAAGTTAGGGATTAGAATGGAAAAATAGATAACTGATCCTTCTCCATGTTGTGGTTCAATATTCTTAGACAAAAATGCAAATACAATCGGTGATCAAGCAGTACAATCTCTTTATTACGCCTGGCGGGTGTGGTAAAAACTCTTTACAGTATGCTGATAACAGACTATACAGAGAAGTCCCACTCAAATTGACTCTGATTTCAGTACATATGTATATATACCCCAGTATTCGACGATTCAGTGATATGTTATCTATAAAGTGTAGTACAGCCTCGCGTTTCTTAGGATTGACAGATCCTTAAGATTGACAGCTTCAGCAGATTGACAGGTTCTTCTGACAGAGGAAGGGTTAGCAATATATGGTTAAATGAGAAGGTTATATTTCTGCAGAACAAACATTTTGTTTTTTTCTACTTATGGCGCACATCATAATCTTGTGGAACAAGGGATAGTCTGAATTATCTCTTATGTTATAGAGGAGACATTCATGAAGTTGTGCTTGCTATCTCGCTTATTTTTTATGGAAAGAGGAACATCGACAGTCTGCTGACCTTGTCCTTGTACTGAAAGCAAGGGTTAGTGCTTTTTTGCTAGCTTTGCAATTTAATTGAAGACAGTGAAAGCCTGTCTTACTTTCAGTGGAATACATTTTATATCTTTAAATTATTATTAACTTCCACATCTGGACATTCCGGAACAGGAAAATGAAGATAGTGGAAGCCAGGAGCAGGAGAGAACATCAGCTTTTAAAAGAGAAATGACTGAGATCGCTCTTATGGTGGAGGTGCTGACTAAAATCAAACTTATTAAATTTACTAAGAATGCTGCGGTTAGCGTGGATCTCAAAGGGAGCGAAGCCAAATATATACAAGGGTGGGCTGACTCTTTTGGAACAGAGTCAAAACATTCCTCTCAGCACTCTTATGTTCTTAGTTTGGAGACACCATGCACTGCTTGTGAGCTGGGCGCTCAGGAGGAGTCAGTGTTATATTTGACTCCGCCCACTAAATTCTATCCAAATTAGGAAAATCAGGAAAGGACTCTCTAGCTCCAATGATTGCTTCACCAGCAGAGGATAGTGTGGGGGATCAAGGAGCAAGAAGGAAGGTTCCTCAGAATTGGGTGCCAAAATTAATTGGGAAATCAAGTGGGGAAAATGAAAGAATCCTTCCTGAAGTACAGAGATTCCGGTAGCAGAACGAGCAGCTTTTCTGAGGATGAGACAGCAGGAGGTTATGAAGTGGCTGATCCTGACATCAATAACATTCAGAGCAAATTCCCGACGATATAATTATAGAGTGGATTCCCCGTAGGAATTCCATAGTAGGAACCTGGCTACTCCGACTTTAGAATTATATCCCACAGTAGGTGTAAATGATCCTGAACTACAGACATCCAGATTTCAATGCAACCTGGTTCGGCAGCAGCTAAATCCTTCCTGAGACCCGTATTAAGAATCCGGAAATGGGAAATAACTCGGATCAATGTTACAACTGCGGGGAGTCAGGACATTGGAGCCAATCTTGCCCTGTGAGGCAACACCAAGAAGGAAGGGGGCAAAGAAGAGGGCCACAGGGTTTAAGAAGTCAGTGGATCCCTAGAGGTTCCAGGGACACTTGGGACCCTAGAGGAAGAGGACACTGGCCAGAAGATCAGGGGTAGGGATATGTTGGCAGCCAAATCCATTCCTGTAGCCCTGATCTGCCAGCTAATACAAAGTATGAAATCTGAGGGCATCCTCACATGGCCCAAAATAAATAATAAATTATAAGAATAAGAAAGAACATCACCCCTTCCAAATCTCAGGAAGAGTGTCACAAATAATCTAGTTGGGATCGAGAAACCTCACTAAAAGGAAGGACTATGAACAGGAAAACAGAGGAAATGGTGGCAATGAGAATAAGAACTAAAGAGAACTGAACTGGCACTAGGGAGAGAAGAAACAAACTTATTGTACAAGAGGTAAGGAAGTAGGGAAAGGAGCTATTGTAATAACTTGTTTGTGCCTCCAGGACAGTTTAATCAATAGCATACTACTATCTGGGGAGTGAGGTAAAGAGTATGTGGACCCTTGAGAACGGGCGGAAGACACAGCTCAGTTAAGGTACCTCCCCTGAAACAGAGACCAACAACGAAGAATAAATTATACTGTCCTGTCTCTTTAGGACACACCTGAGAAGGCTGCACCTCAGTATCCCTACTCCTTTGAAACTAACATCAAGGAAGAAGATACCAACCCTATTGCCCAACTTTAACATCATCTAGCTTTTGACACTAGTGAAGGAAAAAGAAAATAACACCATCCAACCTTTTCTTAAAGATACAGACAACCTATGACGACTATTGGGGCAAGCTCTAATTCGAAGAATTGAATTTGAAAATAGACACTCCTCTGTGGTTTGGGGCAAAACACCTACTTTGCGCCTAAATTATAGTCATTAGAAATAAATTGATAACATTTTGAATTTGGTCTCTAAATTGTATGGTGATTAATTGGAGGGACTTTAAAGTTTGAAATTTGGAACTGAATTGTGAGATTTGGCTTAGGAGTACTTAAAGTTTGATTATTAATTGGGTATTGCTATTGTCTCATCCCCAGACAGGCAGCCATAGATGGGAAGGATTATTCAGAGAACACCTGGAGAGGATGGAATGTGGGAAGATCTGGTAACATGGAAGAATTATTCAGGGAACATGAGAGTTAGTAAAAAAAAAAGAGGAACTGGGAACAGCAAGACTTCCCTTTAAGAGATCAAAGTTGTAAAAGGAATTAGTTTTGATGAAGACCCCTATGTAGCAATGTTACAAAATTTTGAGATTTTAAAAATCAAGTCTGCAATTTATCCCATCAGATAAAGCATAACAATAAGTTTAATTTGACACCTAATTCACTTTCATATCTTCAGTATTAAGAAAGTTTGGGCCATTTTCATACTTGGAAATTAGCAACTTGCTTCCTATTGCTTTTCTATTGACTTAACCCAAGTTGAGATCGAGAACAGTCAAACGCCCATAACGGGATGATAATTCGCTGGGTTGGTGGTTTAACCCTTCTTAAAGAGAGGAGTGATGTTGGCCTTCCTCCAATCCAGCGGTACATCGCCCAAGTCAAGCGATTGTTGAAAAATGAACTGTAAAACTAGAGCCAGTTCTTCGGCTGCAATCTTGAGGGCTTGATTTTGTATCTGATCTGCTTTTGTGATATTATTCAAATTGCTTTTGTGGTATTAAAGCAATTAAATAAAATATATGGAAATTGATTGATTAAATTTGAACAGCTGGGAATTCCACAGGAAATGGAATGGAATTGTGTTATCGACCTCAAAGCTGTGGAACAAGAATGGTAAGACGGACCCTGAAACTCAAAATAGTAAATTGAAGGTTGAGACTGAATTTGGTTAAATTGAAACATTCGTCATGGTTTGCTTTAAATAAGAGTCACGCCTATAGGGAAATCTGGACTGAACCCAGCTGAAATTTATATGAGAAACCATCATCAGATATACAATAAGGAACATCATGTGAATACGGAGAGGGCTGAATAGTGTTGATCCTAGGATAGAAAAGAGTATATTATAGAACAGAATAGTAATAGGAATAAAGTGATAGAGCAGAACATAGTAGTGATAGTGAAATGGAAAAGGGATAGTAATGACAGAATAGAAATACAGTGAATGTATGGGAAAGCATTTGTGCATGAATGGTAACTTGCTTTGTCCCAAGTTTTTCAGAAATTGTAGGTTATAGGTGCGACTATGGAAAGGGATGGAAGAATGGGCAACAACACGGATGGAGGGAATTCGCGCCCACATAAACTCGGGAGGTGAAGACTCATCAGACAGAAATTGTGAAGCTACACCCACGAAAACTCGGGAAGCTTGATAAGAATCAGGGAAGAAACATCATCGTCTTGTTGTTGTTAATTGATGAATATAATAGTCACACATATGTCACACATATATATATGATTATCATAAATGATGGTTATCATATATGATTAAAGGAAGGAATGTTAATTCTGGCCAAATTGGAGATGCCAGGACACTACTATTGAGTAAAGGCTTCTGGGCTGCTAGGCGATTTGATCAATTTAAATGTGCATTCTGCAGAAATGGCACAAGCTGCAGAATGGTGCCAGCTTATCTGGAGCCTAGATAAGAATTGCAGGGAAAGAATGGGACATCTGCAGATTACATAGAAACATAGAAAATAGGTGCAGGAGTAGGCCATTCGGCCCTTAGAGCCTGCAGCGCCATTCAATATGATCATGGCTGATCATCCAACTCAGTATTCCATATCTGCCTTCTCTCCATACCCCCTGATCCCTCTAGCCGCAAGGGCCACCTCTAACTCCCTCTTAAACATAGCCAATGAACTGGCCTCAACTGCCTTCTGTGGAAGAGAATTCCAGAGACTCGCCACTCTGTGTGAAAAATGTTTTTCTTATCTCGGTCCTAAAATATTTCCCCCTTATCCTTAAACTGTGACCCCTTGTTCTGGACTTCCCCTATATTGGGAACAATCTTTCTGCATCTAGTCTATTCAAGCACTTAATAATTTTGTAAGTTTCTATAAGATCCCCCCCTCAATCTTATGAATTCTAGCAAGTACAATCCGAGTCTATCCAGTCTTTCTTCATATGAAAGTCCTGACATCCCAGTAATCAGTCTGGTGAACCTTCTCTGTACTCCCTCTATGGCAAGAATGTCTTTCCTCAGATTTGGAGACCAAAACTGTACGCAATACTCCAGGTGTGGTCTCACCAAGACCCTGTACAACTGCAGTAGAACCTCCCTGCTCCTATACTCAAATCCTTTTGCTATGAATGCTAACAAAACATTCGCTTTCTTCACTGCCTGCTGCACCTGCATGCCTACTTTCAATGACTGGTGTACCATGACACCCAGGTCTCATAGCATCTCCCCTATTCCTAATCAGCCTCCATTCAGATAATAGTCTACTTTACTGTTTTTGCCACCAAAGTGGATAACCTCACATTTATCCACATTATATTGCATCTACCCTTTGCACTCACCCAGCATATCCAAGTCACCTTGCAGCCTCCTAGCATCCTCCTCACAGCTAACACTGCCCCTGGGCTTTGTGTCATCCGCAAACTTGGAGATGTTGCATTTAATTCCCTTGTCCAAATCATTAAAATATATTGTAAATAGCTGTGGTCCCAGCACTGAGCCTTGTGGTACCCCACTAGTCATTGCCTGTCATTCTGAAAAGGACCCGTTTATTCCTACTCTTTGCTTCCTGTCTTCCAGCCAGTTCTCTTTCCACATCAATACTGAACCCACAATACCGTGTGCTTTATGTTTGTGTGCTAATCTCTTATGTGGGACCTTGTTGAAAGCCTTCTGAAATTCCAGATATAACACATCCACTGGTTCTCCCTTATCCACTCTATTAGTTACATTGTCAAAAAATTCTATAAGATTTGTCGGACATGATTTACCTTTCGTAAATCCAAGCTGACTTTGTCCAATGATTTCATCACTTTCCAAATGTGCTGCTATCCCATCTTTAATAACTGACTCTAGCAGTTTCCCCACTACCGATGTTACTGGTCTGTAATTCCCCGTTTTCTCTCTCCCTCCCTTTTTAAAAAGTGGGGTTACATTAGCTACCCTCCATTTAATTTGAAAATAAATCCAAATGTGCTTCTAAACATTTATTTTTGGTTTTCTTTCTTATGCATAAACATTAGGGGGGAAATAGCTGAACAATGTGAAGAAGACTGACTCTTATCACCATAGAACCAGAGAAAGATATAATAAAATCCTTAATCGCCCATGTTTGTTTTCCTACTGCATCGTATTCAAGAGAAAACTCATTCATACATAAATAAATGGATTGAATACATGAACATATGAAAAGTGAGCCTGTGATCTTATCTTTTGATTCTAGCAGCAGATTGTAATACTCCTGTTGTAAATAAGAAATAATTTATCCTACCATCTGCATACAAGTACTACTATGTTTCATCAAAGTTCCACAATGTCAGATTCCAGGTCAGTCATTATGAAATATGACATTTAAAAGACACTTGGGCGATCACATCTTAGATGTTGTATCTGTGGCACTCATTTTTTAAATTAATTTGTGGGAAGTGTATATCTCTTTCGAAGTCAGCAGTCATTGCCCTTTCGTTACTTCCCTGGAGATTCATTTCCGAGCTGCCTTCTTGAAACACCTGCTCTCTCAGGTGGATATGGAAGTTCCTGTGGCAAGAAGAGCAGACTGGTAGCCCTAGTGTTCTGGATAGTATTTATCCCTCATTCAGTCTTGCCAAGGAAAGGTTGGCAAGGTTACAATGTTCATAAAGATATATGTCAAAATTAAATTCCTGTGAAACCATTTACATTATTTGAAAAGCAAGTTAACTGCATGATTTGTATGTCCAAAGGGGATCGTAATACTAACATACAGACACACATACATACACTCAATACAGAGAAAACAAAACAAATCTATGCTTAGAAGTACATTGTAATTGCAGCGGGAGGGGACAGATTAGGGATGAGGAGAGATGGAAGGGTTGTCGAGCTGAGATTGTGGGTCCATATCAAGTATTAAGGGAAGGGTTAGAGGATCTCGGGAATTGGGTGATGCTTCTTATTCTTCATAAGCAGTGTCTGTTGGAGTAATTAATGTGGTTGTTTGCACAGTTAATCAAGGCAGGGACATTTAGGGAGATTACTTTGGTAATAGGGTGGTTGTGGGGGAAGGGGGGTAACGAGCTGGTGAGTAGTATAAAGGAGGACATTAGCAGGGATGATGGGGGCAATCATTCGCAAAGAATATATTCCACCCTGCAAGAAAATAGACATCAACTCACTTCCCAAGACAGGAAGAGTCAGGCCCTTGAGCTGAAAGTGAGTTACACCTCTACCCTCTTGTTAAGAACCTCAGAGTGCAAGGACTATGCTATTATAGCAGGTTAATGTAATCACACGTCCCAACATTCTCTGGCTCATGTGCATCATGAGCAGAGGGAATTTAAATAGAAAACATAGAAGTGCATTCCTGGTGTAATAAATCTTGCAAGTTATTTAATGACAGTCAATTTTAAACATCAAAAGTGAGGTTAATTGTTTGAGTCATCTATGATTTGACAAATTAATTTAAATGTTTTGCCATCCACAGTTTGTTTTTGTCTGCACAAAAGAGGAATTGTAAGAGAATAGCAGCAGAGAAGATAATAGCTCTTAAACTGAAACTTTCAAGATGGATGAGGTGGATTGATTTCACTTAACACTTATCTAGCAACTTTAAACAAAGAATCTTACCATTCAGTAATTCAAAGTTAAATGATACTATACCAGACGATATGACATATAATAATTATTGAGAACAATTACATTACATTTCAATGTGAGCACTCCAAGTACAGAATAAATTCAGGCCATTTTTTTAATGGATGCTCCAACAAGAGGGCAAGATGCATTTATCTACTATGCTTGTTTCATGATTTTCTTTTCAAAATTTGAAAGTAAAAATATAGTTCAATGGCAGGCATTTGCTCTAGCTGAAACATTGAAATTTATTAAAAAAAAATCTGTATTATCTTTGTACAAAGGAATGCTGAGGTCTGTGGTTTGCAGTTAAATACAGAACATCTTCAAAATGTTGCTGTAAGTTATTGCCAAATACCTTTCTCTAGAAATTAACAGTTGCATTTATTGTGCATTAAAGTTCCAAGTACAGATGCCAACATAAATTATCAATGAGATAAATATGAGTTACGTGTGTTGCGAGCAATCTGTTGTTTTTTTCTGGTAAATTCAGTAAAATGTTTAATTTTGCAGTTCGGTGGTACGTTTTTGAAGAGAATATGTAGATGAATTATATGTGCGTATGCCATGACATAATTGTGTGCATAACATAAACACAGATTAGTTATTGTCAATCTTCAGTAAAGAATTAGCATGTGTTCTTAAATTCCCAGTTTCTCCGAGAACTTGCTTAAAGTAATATTCACCAGCTTTCGAAAAGTGTTAAAGTGACTCAATGGGTCAAGCTGTATCTGTGAAAGGAATGGATGAGTGATGTTTTGGATCGGAAGCGTCACCTATTCCCTCCACAAATGTTGCCTGGCCCATTGAGTTACTCCAGCACTTGGGGTTTTGCTTATGTTTCCAGCATCTGCAGTTTTCCTTGTGCCTCCATTCACCAGCTTTACATTGGTTGCTCCCACACCACTTCCCAAGGCACCACATGTTACTGAGTAGGAGGCGGGGCCAGCCTTAAGCCGATTGGACCCATTTCTCTCAATAGGGCCCTGCGCCTAAGTTGGGCCCTGCGATAATTTTCTGTATTTCGTACGGAAATACAAACTTGCTTAGTTAAATAAGGATTTTTTTAAACATTTACCATACAGATTTTTTTTAACATAACAAACATGGATAACAACTGCTGCACGGCCATCAGACACAAACGATTTGTTAACTATTACTGTTAGCATTTGTTAACAGCCAGTAGTTAACAAGTAGTTATACAATGTGTCAATGCATCGATCCACATTCCTCAGTAAATGTAATTGTGTTTTGAACAAGTATTAATGATGCAGCGTGAATTGTATTCAATGAAACCTGCCGACCACGTTGTGTCAGTGTCTTTCTCTCCCGCCCTCTCTCCCGCCCTCTCTCCCGCCCTCTCTCCCGCCCTCTCTCCCGCCCTCTCTCCCGCCCTCTCTCCCGCCCTCTCTCCCGCCCTCTCTCCCGCCCTCTCTCCCGCCCTCTCTCCCGCCCTCTCTCCCGCCCTCTCTCCCGCCCTCTCTCCCGCCCTCTCTCCCGCCCTCTCTCCCGCCCTCTCTCCCGCCCTCTCTCCCGCCCTCTCTCCCGCCCTCTCTCCCGCCCTCTCTCCCGCCCTCTCTCCCGCCCTCTCTCCCGCCCTCTCTCCCGCCCTCTCTCCCGCCCTCTCTCCCGCCCTCTCTCCCGCCCTCTCTCCCGCCCTCTCTCCCGCCCTCTCTCCCGCCCTCTCTCCCGCCCTCTCTCCCGCCCTCTCTCCCGCCCTCTCTCCCGCCCTCTCTCCCGCCCTCTCTCCCGCCCTCTCTCCCGCCCTCTCTCCCGCCCTCTCTCCCGCCCTCTCTCCCGCCCTCTCTCCCGCCCTCTCTCCCGCCCTCTCTCCCGCCCTCTCTCCCGCCCTCTCTCCCGCCCTCTCTCCCGCCCTCTCTCCCGCCCTCTCTCCCGCCCTCTCTCCCGCCCTCTCTCCCGCCCTCTCTCCCGCCCTCTCTCCCGCCCTCTCTCCCGCCCTCTCTCCCGCCCTCTCTCCCGCCCTCTCTCCCGCCCTCTCTCCCGCCCTCTCTCCCGCCCTCTCTCCCGCCCTCTCTCCCGCCCTCTCTCCCGCCCTCTCTCCCGCCCTCTCTCCCGCCCTCTCTCCCGCCCTCTCTCCCGCCCTCTCTCCCGCCCTCTCTCCCGCCCTCTCTCCCGCCCTCTCTCCCGCCCTCTCTCCCGCCCTCTCTCCCGCCCTCTCTCCCGCCCTCTCTCCCGCCCTCTCTCCCGCCCTCTCTCCCGCCCTCTCTCCCGCCCTCTCTCCCGCCCTCTCTCCCGCCCTCTCTCCCGCCCTCTCTCCCGCCCTCTCTCCCGCCCTCTCTCCCGCCCTCTCTCCCGCCCTCTCTCCCGCCCTCTCTCCCGCCCTCTCTCCCGCCCTCTCTCCCGCCCTCTCTCCCGCCCTCTCTCCCGCCCTCTCTCCCGCCCTCTCTCCCGCCCTCTCTCCCGCCCTCTCTCCCGCCCTCTCTCCCGCCCTCTCTCCCGCGCGCCCCCCCCATCCCCGGAATTATTGTTGTTTTGTGGTAGACAGAAATGATGGAGAAACTCAGCGGATGAGGCAGCATCTATGGAGTGAAGGAAATCGACAACATTTCAGGTCAGAACCCTTCTTCAGACCCAGCCCGAAACGTTGGCTATTTTCTTCACTCCATAGATGCTGCCTCAAAGCCCAGTCCCACTGTGCAAGTTCACTCAAGAGCTCTCCCGAGTTTAAGAATAAAATCAAAACTCGTGGGCAGCACGTAGAATGAATGTAGAGGGTACGTCGGAGCTCAGGACGTCTCTTAAAGCTAACAGCAGGTACTTGTGAAATGTGGTAACTCGTGAAGATTTTTCAACATGTTGAAAAATGTCCATGAGTAAAATATACTCGGGATGTAAATATTTGATACTTTTTAACATGTAGTCATACCGTAGTAGTTCATGAGTTTACCGTAGTAGCTTGTGCGTTTACCATATTAGGACCTGGTGTCCTATATCACTATTGTATGCTCATGATGAAAATAGAATACTCAGTATATTCATTACCTTTGAATTGTAGTTTTATGTTATCCCCCCATAATTTTTGAGTTGCATTTCACAATATCTATCGGACATACAGAATGTTGCAAGGTAATATTTTGCCCAATTGTTGGGAAAATTGTTCCCAATCGGGCCCCATACCTCCTAAGGCCGGCCCTGGTAGGAGGGGAAGGGAATTGCAATTCAGTGTCTAAATTTCTTCAATTTACTCTAAACTATTTGGACCTGATTACTTTTCCCCTGCTTCAGCATCTAATGTAAGTTTGATGAACATTACTCAAAATGGCTGTCATCCAAATTTGTGTCCATCTGGGAGCCTCTCACAGATAATGCTTATCTCTTCACCTTTCCACAGAGTAAGTCCACACAGCTTTCCTACAGCTCCTTTAATTTATCTGCAAGCATCCACGTTCAAGCTTCATCAAGTGTAGAATCATAAAAATAAAATGAGAAGCAACATTATTCATGTCCACGCTTGAGCACATTATTGGCACATGATACTAGCGGCAGATGGATAATGCAATAGGGCAGACACTTTGTAGTTGACCTTTGTGTTTCTTTATACCAGGTAGCATCCTACCATTTGTGTATTGTATTCTTTACATGGACTGAGTATCCATTGCATTTTGGAGGGTTCAGAGCCACACATAACAATCTAAGCAAACTAAATTAAAGTTAGTTAATTTGTTACCTTTTTTATTATCTTTTATATTTTATTTATCTGCAAATAAACCCTAGAAAAATAATAACAGGAAGATTTATATTTGTTTGTTTTTAAAGTGTCCTTAACCTCTTTCTAACCAATGAGATGCATCTGAAGTGCAATGTGCAAAGTACACATTGTAATGTTGTTGTGTAGAATTATATTAAATATTTCTTGAAGCCCCATTAACCTGAGATGCTGCCTTTAATGTTTTATGAAACTGTCCACCCACCTCCCAGACACTCTGTTTTTCACAAAACTGAGTCATTCAGATTGTAATTCCTGTTATTCGATTTCTTTACCAAGATGTATTACTTCTCACGATTGAATTTCTTGTTGCTTGTATTTACTTGCTTTCATTGTCCCTTTCCTCACATTATCATTGCTATTCTTATCATTATGATTATCATTGCTATTCTTATCATTATGATGATGATATTGATGATGGTAATGATGCTAGAGTGTCATTTGGAAATAAAACGTATTTTGTTACTGATTGCACACGAGGAACGACATTTGATGGGCTCAAGGCGGATACAAAACTACAATAATTTCACACAGGTTAGTTGGTCTTGTCCATGAATTGAATAAAGGTCTTTCAGAACTTTTAAACGGTTACCTCTTGAAACAATATAAATAACTATTTGCCAATCTGGACATATTTTTCATTGTGTCAAAGCTGGATATCATATTTCATTCCAAGGATAACATGGCAACAGAGAAGCAGCAAGGACATGTCAAGCTTTTCACATGGATGTTCTTCAGTGTAGTTAGAAAGCTCCTGTGTAGTTTCAGCTGCCAAACATGAGGAGGTAACCCTGTAGATGAAGGAGCTTCTGCCCCTGCATCTATGTCCTTTCACTTAGCATAGGAACCCTTGCAAGTATAGATTTGATCATTTGTTAGAAACATGTATGGTCCTCATTAAAAAGGAAGAATGGCATTCTGTAGGGACTTTTTTTTTTTACATACTAAATGACCCGTTGATAAGCCCCTGTCCCACTTTCACCACCTAATTGGCGACCTCTGCCAAGTTTGCCTTTGACTCATACTCTCAGCATGGTCGCCACAAGGTCACAGGAGGTCATAGGAGGTCTTCGTAACTGTTCCTCATGCTCGTGAGTGGTCTCCTCGTACTCGTGGCCTCAAGTAGGTTGAGGCGTTTTTTCCAGCCTGATAAAAAATATCCACGAGTAAAGAAAAGATTGGCATGGAAAAATTGATACTTTTAACTCATAGGTAGGTCATAATGGTAGCCGTAGGTAGTCATAGATAGTCGTAGGTCGGTGACTGTTCCAAGAAAAAAATGCAACCATGACATCATTTTATCATGTGATCATTTTCCACTCATAGCTAGTCGTAGTTGGTCTTGGGTGTGGAAGACTGAGGTCGAGGGGGTCGTAGGAGGTCATAGACATAGTCGTAGGAGGTTGTAGACAAAGTCGTAAGAGTTCATAGACAGAGTCATAGGAGGTCGCAGACATAGTCGTAGGAGGTCGTGTGAGGTATTTTACTTTAGCGAGTCAACACGGCCTTGACATTTTTTTTCAACTGGTCTAGGGTCTTCTAAACTCATGGATTAGGTCGTCCAAGTGGGACCGGCCCTTTACTTTAACACTTTTCAAAAGCTGGTGAATATTACTTTAAGTAAGTTCTAGGAGAAACTAGAAATAAAAGAACACACCCCAAATGGCCTTGGAAATACTTTTGAAAGTATAGCTGCAGCTAAAATGTTGGAAACATAACAGGAAAATCTACACAGAAACACTCACAAGCAGCATTTTGGTTAAGATAAACAGGTGCTTTGGCTATTTTTCCACTGCCACATTGACACTCAAAGAAATCTCAATGCCGCTGTCTGCATAGGAAGGGTGAAGTTGCAAATTGAGCCCCCGAACACCCCCTTTATGGATGGTTTCAGGGTAGTTATGGTTTCAAAATGGTCTGGACATTAAGTGTATACACTTCCTGCACAACCCGCACTGGATGATATATACTGCAGATAGTAATTGTTGATGTACATGTACATGAACTCTTCAGCGAATGACAGTCAGCACATGCTTACAGTAAGTCCTAGTCAATAATCCAAAAATCAGTGCTGTGAATAACAAAAAAAAATTCATAATCATCAGGTCAGTGTCGATCTCAATGTTGATTCGTATAAAGTGTGTTTATTTTAATGCAATGAATATTGTGGAGAAAACAGATGAACATAAAGCCTCGATCAGTGCTTACGACTACGATGCATGTAAGAAGTTAATTGTTCAGCTTGGGACGTGACAATAAAACACTCTTAACTCTTGATGTTATGGTAATTGCAGAAGTGCAGTTCAATGCTCTGAGGTTTTGATGTTTCAGACATGATCAAGAGGGAGACAAAAGTGGTGGATGTGGTGCGCTACATATCGGGAAGATTGCCACCGAGGCATTCAGAATGGACACACTAAAGGATATGAATGAACGGTATGCAAAAAAGTGTAGCACAGTAAATTGGAGGAACAGCTTCTCATATTTCGCTTGGGCAGCTTAGTGGTATGAATATTGATTTATCTAACTTCAAGTAACCCCTGCACTCCCTCACTCCCCAAACCTCCCCCCAACCAGGTTTCCGTTCTCGCCTAGCAAACAGCTAACACTGGCCTGTTTCCTTTATCATTGTTACCTTTTTGCATATCTTACAATCTATTTGTTTGATATCTCGACATCACTATCTATAATCTCTCATTTCTCTTTCCCCTGACTAGTCTCGACCCATAATGTCACCCATTCCTTCTCTCCATAGATGCTGCCTGTCCTGTAGAGATACTGCAGCTTTTTATGTCTATCTTCGGATTAAACCAGCATCTGCAGTTCCTTCCTGCACTGTAATAACAGTATTGTGTTCAGTTCTGCTCACCTTGATAATGATGATTATCTCCCCTTGACAGTTTCCTGTAAAATAATCTGCAATATGGTTATTTTTTCTCAGAAAAGCACCTTACGCTCCTTCCCTGCCTCAATTGCTCTATTCACCTAAAGTGGTAGTGACTTTGTTAATTCCAGCAACTTGCTATTCTTCTCTAGAACTTGCTGTGAAAGTTGTTAGATGTGGATACTTCTATGACGTGCAATTGCAGCTCTCAATATCAGCACATTCATATTTTACAACAAGGTGTCAAATATGGGCAACATTGATTAATGGTTCCAGTTGCTTGTAGTCTTGTGCGAGAGGATACAAATTGCCTCGTATGCCACATTCTCCTGTGTGGTGAAATGTGCAATCAGTGCAGCCTGTGTTTCGTTATAGTTGGGAGATATGGGTAATGATGTGAAATAAATATCCTGTCATTTTCCTCCACCATCGTGTAATGAGGATATTTTTATTTTAATGAATCTGTGATTCTAAATCCTTTCAATATCCCTTCAATCCTTGGATATGCAAGGTATGGAGAGATATGCAGCACCTGCAGGCAGAGGTGATTACTTTAACTTGGCATCATATTTGGCACAGACACTGTTGGCCAAATGGCCTGTTCCTGTGCTGTATTGTTCTGTAGGCACAAAATGCTGGAGTAACTCAGTGGATCAGGCAGCATCTCCGAGCCTGAAGAAGGGTTCCGACCCGAAACATCACCTATTCCTTTTCTCCAGAGATGCCGTCTGACCCATTGAGTTACTCCAGCATTTTGTGTCTATAACCATATAACCATATAACAATTACCTTCGGTGTAAACCAGCATTTGCATATCCTTCCTAAACACAGTACTGTTCTTTGTTCTATGTTTTAGAAACCTGTGGCACCATTTTTTTAGCTGAACAGAACAGGCATCAAAAGGTATAAGGGTATGTATAACCAGCCAAGGGACATTTAACACATGAAGTGTACCTGTTTACAGGGGAAAAAAAATTGTCTGATGTTGGGGAAGTCCAGAACCAGGGGTCACAGTTTAAGAATAAGGTGGAGTATGGGCTGAAATTAGGACATTTCTTTCACTCGGAGAGTTGCGAATCTGTGGAATTACCTGCCACAGAAGGTAGTGCAGGCCAATTCACTGGATGTTTTCAAGAGAGAGTTAGATATAGCTCTTAGGGCTAACGGAATTAAGGAATATGGGGAGTAGGCAGAAAAGGAGTACTGATTTTGGATGATCAGCCATGATCATATTGATTGGCTCAAAGGGCCGAATGGCCTATTCCTGCACTTATTTTCTATGTTTCTATGTGTATTTAACAATGTTGTTTCATTTGTACCACCCTGCTTAATAAATTAAAGCTCAGCACATGGAGGGTTAACTAGCAAGTTGACTCAGTTACAAACATGCTATACAAAGAGATTCTCCACACTGGATTAAATATCAACTTCAACACTCTGAAAGAAACTGAACGTACTGAATTGTTCAAGATTACAGCCATCGGACATCCAGTCTCTTTATCATATAACCATATAACAGTTACAGCACGGAAACAGGCCTTCTCGGCCCTTCCAGTCCGTGCCGACCATTAATTTTCCCCTAGTTCAATCTACCTGCACTCAGACCATACCCCTCCATTCCCTTCCCGTACATATACCTATCCACTTTACTTTTAAATGTTAAAATCGATCCTGCCTCCACCACTTCTGCAGGAAGATCATTCCACACAGCCACCACTCTCTGAGTAAAGAAGTTCCCCCTCCTGTTACCCCTAAACTTCTGTCCCTTAATTCTCATGTCATGCCCTCTTGTTTGAATCTTTCCTACCCTCAATGGGAAAAGCTTATCCACGTCAACGCTGTCTATCCCTTTCATCATTTTAAAGACCTCAATCAAGTCCTCCCTTAACCTTCTGCGCTCCAAAGAATAAAGACCTAACTTGTTCAACCTTTCTCTGTAACTTAGTTGCTGGAACCCAGGCACGATTCTGGTAAATCTCCTCTGTACTCTCTCTATCCTCATTGTCTCTTGTAAACAGCAACCAGTAAGCCCTTGATGTGAGTGATTAATGAGTCGCACTCACTGCAGCATGTGAAACAAATAACGGCGTTCTTCACTACTGCACCCAGGATAGAAGACTTGCTCAGAGCTGTACATAACGTTAAACAGGAAATACAGCTGGTATGTCTTTTAAGAAGAAAATGAAACACGATAATATAACAAAAATAAACATCACAGGTAGCATCTTGGTGGATGCGTTAATATGTCCACATTTGTTGCCTGGGTTTCAACAGCTAAGTTACAGAGATAGGTTGAATAAGTTAGGTCTTTATTCTCTGGAGCGCAGAAGGTTAAGGGGTGACTTGATAGAGGTCTTTAAAATGATGAGAGGGATAGACAGAGTTAATGTGGACAAGCTTTTCCCTTTGAGAATAGGGAAGATTCAAACAAGAGGACATGACTTTAGAATTAAGGGACAGAGGTTTAGGGGTAACATGAGGGGGAACTTCTTTACTCAGAGAGTGGTAGCGGTGTGGAATGAGCTTCCAGTGGAAGTGGTGGCGGCAGGTTCGTTGGTATCATTTAAAAATAAATTGGATAGGCATATGGATGAGAAGGGTATGGAGGGTTATGGTATGAGTGCAGGCAGGTGGGACTAAGGGAAAAAAGTTGTTCGGCACGGACTTGAAGGGCCGAGATGGCCTGTTTCCGTGCTGTAATTGTTATATGGTTATATGGTTATTTGAATTCTATACATAAAATCCAGAAAGGCCTGTTGTTTCCTCAGTCAATTCCTCTTTAAGAATTTTAAGTGGATCAGGTGTAGGTTAAGTAGTACAAGAAACTATCAAAGGTTACACATCTTTGCTGATGCATGCAGTCAATGAAACACAGTGCCTGCACATGGAAATGATGCTGATGGGCAGGCAGCACCAGTGCCTGAAGAAGGGTCTCGACCCAAAATGTCGCCTATCTCCTTCGCTCCTTAGATGCTGCTGCACCCGCTGAGTTTCTCCAGCTTTTTGTGTAACCCTCGATTCTCCAGCATCTGCAGTTCCTTCTTTAACACCAGTGCCATGTTGTCTGCATTCAGTTTATTGCCGAATTTGGTGCCCACAAATTTGTAAAAGGCTATCTGGTGAAAGAGTGGCTGTGAAGGCAAGTCCCCCCCCCCCCCCCCCCCCAAAAAAGATTGTATTCTCCAACAAAAATCAGCAGTAATATACAAAGCTATATTACGGGCCATCCTATTAAAGCTTTTCCAAAGGTATTAGATATACATACGTATGTAAAATGTAGGAGCTCCCCACAACATTAAGCCTAAGTGAATCAATTTTTAATAACTTGAAATAGCCATATGTGTATACCTTTTACATTCTTTCCTGTACTTGTCTTCAGGTTTATCTTATTTTCCTGACATTAATAAACAGATCATTATTTTCGAGAAACCTTTCAGAAGTGCCTTTTAGGTCGAAGATTTCACAGTGACAGTACCTTGTTGTAATCACACAGATGGTGTTGAGTTCTGAATGCCTTGTGGACTTCTCAACAATTTTTGAAAGCAAGTACTAATAGTGCAGAGACCAGCTTTCATTAAAGGCAGCAGCATAAGGATTTTGCAGCTCACTGTGCCACTTGTTAGATGACTGAAATGGACTGCCACTGCTTCGACCACTTGCTTATCATCCTTGCCTTGCTTCCCGGCAGATTGGTAAAGCACATTTAAAATTTCTCATGGTTGCATCATTTCAAACAAAATGTCATTGCACACTGCCTCATTACTGATATCATTGTGAATAAGTTTAATGTGATGCAGAAAGATAAAATAACCTTTTGCATCTGATAGATGGTTCACACATTAGCATATACCATTAGCTATTCTGGGATGGAAAGGCACACCATTTTTTTCATTCAGCCATATGTTCACCATTCATGCTTATCTCTCTGGAGCACTGCCATTGTTCCGAGTTGTGTGTTATTGCATGGAAATGATCAAACTTTCAGGAAAAATTAAAGCAAATGAAACTACAAGATTTTATTCTTAATGTTATTGCCATAGGTGTAATACAGTATTTTATACATTTTAGTATTGCTCTTCAGAGTTTTGAGATTGGTAATTCACAAGGTGCCCAGATTTGCAATTTGTCCTCACCCATTAGCTCTCCTCTTCTCAGCAGCTTGTGTACAACTCAAGCAGCTCGTCTCACAGAACTCTAGGAGAGAAATAACCGCATGTAAACCTCCCAGAGAAACTGTAAAGGTTCTCTTCCACTTTAAAAAAAATCAACATTGTTTCAATCTAACTTGACTAAGCTCCACAGAATCATGAGGAAAAAATAACATGTTAAGGATCGTGGCCAATTGGCCCATCAAATCCATGGTTGGTCCAATAAAATCTACCCACGTTAATATCGCCCTCCTTTCAGACAGAGTTTCACATTCCCACCAACCTTTTAGTGAAAAACAGTTCTGTATTTCCCTTCTAATTCTATGTCCCTTGGTTTTTGATACAACTGTGGAGGGGAATATGTAGGAAGGAACTGCAGATGCGGGTTAACACCGGAGATAGACACAAAATACTCAGCCCAAAACTTCACCCGTTTTTTCCTTTCAGAGGTGCTGCCTGTCCCACTGAGCTACTCTGGCATTTTGTATCTATCTGTGGCGGGGAATATGTATTTTCTTTTATTTTTCCATTTGGATCTCTCACAAATTGATACACCACAATTAGGTGTTCCTTAAGCGTCCTCTGTATCAAAGAAAATAAAATAGTCCAGTGATTGTTTCCTCATAGCTACAGTTTCCAGGTCCTGGCAACATCCTCCTTAATTTGCCTTCTTCCTCTCTTGTGCAATCATTCAGTGAGGGAATATAATACTCAGACTATGGTTTAATAGTAAGATTAAACTAGAACTTACCAGATTGAAGTTTGATCTTGATTTTATGAAGAGTTACGTTGGTGATTACGTGAAGAACCCCGCCAGTGTTCATGCACGTCAATCTTCAAAGCAGCGGTATGAAATCACAAATAACCAAATACCGAAGTGACATAGTAAGATGAGTGACTCGAGAACTACCAGATGACCTCTATGCGAGAGGGTTGGGCGTGGAGGGCAAGTAATCGCCAACGTAACTCCTCATAAAATCAAGATCAAACTTCAAACTGGTAAGTTCTCGTTTAATTTTACTATTTCACTTCGGAGTCACGTCAGTGATTCCGTGAAGGGTTCAAAGCTTTGTGATTTTGTGCCGCAGATTTCAAATCCTGGCTTCTCACTGCATTGATTGACTCGGATGAGAAATAATGCATTAGTGTTGACATTGCACTTAAATGTAGTAACAAAGTTTTATTTGAAATAATCAAAAACAAACAGTCCCCCTCTAACCCATGGGGAACTTTAAACAGAACTTAAAACAGCATTGGCAAACAACCCTGGATCGGCAATCGGCCGATGGTAGAAGGTTCGAAATATCAGCTCATTTGACCACCCGGCGGCCGTCAAAATATGGTCGATGGGCACGTCCTTTGCCTTGGCCACCGACGTAGCTGCTACCCTAGTGGAATGAGATGTGAACACATCAGTGTTAATACCTGCATCAATCAAGACTTGTTTCAACCATTTCGAAATAATATGAACTGACACTCTGTTATGTGGCTTTTTGTAACTGAGAAACAATCCTGTCTCCATGTTACATAAGGCCTCTGTAGCTGCAATGTATTGCATCAAATGTGTTTTTACGCATAGGGATGGATCCGTGGGATATGCTGAAAACACTATTTTGAACCCTGTCACACCTGGCCTGCTTTGTTTGAGGAGGTCATAAATGTAGAATGTAACTTTGTCTGCAACTACTTCCATTCTATCTAGCTGTAGTTTTTGTAATGTCTGTACTCGCTGAGCGATACCAATGCCATGAGCATGGCCGCCTTCATGGTGATTTTGACCAAAGGCAGGGACGAGACAGGGACCCACTCATGCAATAGTCTGACGATCATGCTTACATCCCAAATTGCCATATATCTAGGTTTAGGGGGTTTGGAATTAAAAATCGCTTTCATTGATCGAACAACGAGAGGGTGAGACCCAATAGGATGTTTGTCTGACCTGATTACTAAATACAATGACAAAGCACTTTTAGCTGTATTGCTTGCGCTATAACTCAGCCCTTCATCATAGTTGAGGGTTGACAGGAACTCTAGAACATGCGAGATACCTGCTGTACAATAGTCAATATCATTTTGTACAGAGTAAACTTCCCATTTTTTTACATAAGACATATACTTTTGAGTACTCGTCCTCCAGGCTGCAGTGAGCATGTCCACAGTTCGACCAGACAATCTGCACTACAGATATGGCCGCCTTAAAATCTGCAAATTAACAAATTAATATGGTCATACAGCGGATGGCATTCGCCAGTTACCAGATGCATCAGTAAATCCCTTCGTTTGGGAACAGCCATCAGGGTTGTGTCATCCACTGCAATATCAAAGGGTGCCATGGCTGGGTAGGCCAGTCGGGTATCACCAGCACCCCTGAAGCGTCATCCTGCTTGATTCTAAGCAGACAGCAATTTATGAGACAAAATGGTGGAAATGCATATACAAACATACCACCCCAATGCAACGAGAAAACATAAATTGCTACTGCGCCAGGATCTGGTTCCCATTACACATATTTGGGTAGCTGGTGGTTAAGTCTAGATGTGAACAACTCGACATCTGGTCTTCCATATTTGATAATGATATCATTGAATAGTTACTGATTCAACATCCACTCTGTGTTGTCATGGAAGTTCCGTGACCTGGTGTCTGCTACTATATTAAATCTACCTGATAGATAAATAGCTGAGAGCCAAATGTTCTTGTCAATACACCAGGTCCAGATTTGGTTAGTCAGTTTGTGACAAGATAGCAACTTGATACCACCCATGTGATTGACATATGCTACTGCCGTAGTGTTATCAATTTGGAGCTGAACATGGAGACTACTTGCGTGAGAGCAATAAGCCTTGAGCCCATAAAACGCCCCTAGAATCTCTAAATGGTTAATTCCCCATGTCTGCAGAAGCAAAGCTTCTTCCATACTCCATCTGCCTCCATAGCTTGAGCTCGTATCTGTGGCACCCCACCCAAGTGCACTGACATCAGTCTGTAATACCATGGACGGTTGTTCAAGCACCACTGTGCTGAAACTATTGGAGACATGTTGAATCCACCACTGGAGATCAGTAACTGCGTCTGCTGATAATTGCATGGGCCCATCATAATGTCCCGAATGTTCCTTCGCCCTCTGTAATTGCTGGTAATGCATAGGCCCAAATTGAATTGCTGGGAATGCTGCCACTAATTTCCCGAGCAGTCTGGTCACTTATCTGATTGAAGGTTGTTGCTCATTTAAAATTTTATTGCAACCATCAATGAGCTCCACCCTTTTTCCCCTGGGCAGAATAACTACAATTTTGAGTGAATCAATTGTGAAACCCAAATAATCAATTGTGGTAGGTGGTGTCAATTTAGACTTCCCTAAATGAATGACAAACCCTAGTTTTTCACGTGTTAATTCAACAACTGCCAAGGATGTTTCAGCTAACTCACTTGTTTGTCCAATGATTAAGATATCATCCAGATAGGCCATAATCACATGGCTCTGGGCTCTAATTAGCCCCAGAACTGGTTTTAACAATTTAGTGAATACTCTGGGAGCTGGTCAACCCATTATGCAGTGTCTTGAATTGCCATAATTGATTGATCCAAGAAAATTTGAAATACTTTCTATGCTCGAAATGAACAGGCACTGAGTAGTACGCATCTTTCAGATCTATGGTTGCCAAATAACAACCTCTGGAAATCAGTAGTTTGATGGTAGCAAATGTTTCCATTTTGAAGTGTCTATAGAGTACAAATGGATTTAAATTAGTTAGAACCAAAATAATTCTACATCCTCCGCCCTTTTTAGGACGGGAAAAATATTTGACACAAATTGATGGACTTGATGAACCGTCCTCTCAATTACCCCTTTGTTCCACAAATTTTCAAGTTCTGCCTGCACCTCCATTGCTTCTGTTTGTGAAAAATGGAGTGTTCTGTTAGGAACATGTTGGAGAGGCAAATTACCGTTTGGATCGAACTCAATCAGAAACCCTTGAATAACACTCCTAATAAACAGATCTGGAGTAAGCAGCTTCCATTCTTCATAGAATAGATGTCATCTACCCCCAATTTTTGGCTGTGTAACACTTAATATGTTTCCATGAGAACCAGGCCCACCTACATCCCTAGTGACTGGTGTGACCTGGTGATCCCAGTTCCTGGCAGGATCCCCCATGGCTGCTCGTGATCTAAATGTAGGGCGCCAATCAAGCCACTGGGTCGAAGGCCGGCTTGTTTCTGGTGTAACCCCGGAAGTGGTAGCGCTCCTACAAGGATGTTTCCTTTTAAGCGGTTTGCTGGTCTTAGTTGTTCTCATCAGGCCCATCGTTTTAGCCTCCTCATTCATGTCCTTAACTCGTTTTGCGAGATCTTTGCCAAAAAGTAGGTTTGGAGGCTGGATATTGGACGGTTTGCAAAGCACGGTGAACCTAGGGTTTATGGTAGGCCTAATAGTCCTTTTTCTCACACAGTTTATTTTGAAGTGTGCACTGCATAACAAACCCAGTGCCTCTTGATGTGTTCTTGACACAATCCCTCCATCCATTGTCCTAGCGAACACCATAATTCCAGAGCCGAAAAGCTTTAGGACCCTTTGCATTTTAATTTCTTGGTTACGCATGCCGGTTCCCATCTGGGCCCATATGACCTGGTTAACTGTTGGTACTTGCAATAACTCACAGTTCTTTGGAGGCTCATGTTTCTTGGCTGCCTCATCCATGGTGAGCTCCTGGAGCTGGTGAGAAACCATGTAATTAATTGTAGAGGCCAGTTCTTCTCCCAGCATCTATCCTGAACCTGATGGGACAGCAAATGGTGCTGCCAAAGGTGGGACATCTAGTAATTCCAGATTTTCTCCTGCCTCAACCTCCCCATCAGATTCGGGCTCAGAAGTAAATTGACCCATTGTACTCCCCTCATCAAAAATGAAGGTGTTATCAAGCAGCCCTGTTGTTGCTGGCGCCTCTAGTACTGAGTGGCGCTGACACTACTCCTGCTGGAGTGTGCCTTGCTGGAGTACTGTCTGTAACAGTTCCTCCACTTGGGATAGGCATGTGAACACTCTATCCAGCCCCGGTGAGGAATCATCCCCCGACTCCATGGGCCAACCACACTTTTGAGGTGTCTTGCGCTCGGCTGGCGCAGGTTCTGTGCTGTGTAGCACTAAGTCTGCTGTCGCTGAATTTTTACCCAGTGACTGAACAGGGGTATGCGGCAGCAGTTCCAAACCCGTACTTCCGTGGCTGGCTGCCACTCGCCGCTTCCCCTTTCCCATTTTGTCCATGGTGCTAGCGATCGCCAGATAACAGCACCACAGCACGGACGTTAAACTTCAGTGACATTTTGCACTTACCTGGAGTCTGATACTTACCGCTGGAGGAGCTCTGCTCCTCACAGCCTCCATGCGCAATGCAGTTGATGTACTGACGTGCATGCGCACTGGCGGGGTTCTTCACAGAATCGCTCGCGTGACTCCGAAGTAAAATCAGTGTTTCATGCAGTTGTGGTATAATCTCCTATCATTATATTCTATGTCTAAACTGCTAAAGGAAAACACCCTTCATGCCATTTTAATTACCTCATTGACCTGTTCTGCAACCTTTAAGAACCTGGAGACATACATTCCAATGTTTCTTTATTTTCCTTCACCCCATTTCTATTAATTATGTATTCCCGTAGTTTGTTGCAACTTTCCAAATGCAAACTGTCCAGTTTGTTTAAACTCGAGTAGACAATGTTCTACCAAGTTGATCAACATATCAGTAACTGTCTGCAGCCTAACTTTTCCAGGCTCACTGTTAAATATGTAGCCATTTTTTATTTCATCTGTAAATTTATTTATCATGGTAGTATACATTTAAGAAAATCCATGCTCAAACTTTTTTAAAAATATTTTTATTTATTAGAGGTACAGTAAGTTACATCAGTGTACATCCCATGTATATTATTACAATCATTGTACCCCTTAATTTTTTAAGGCTTTAGAAAAAATAAAAATAAAAACAGAGAAAGTAGAGAAAGTGAAAAAGAGTTGTGAAAGTGAAGAAGCGTGCCAAAGGAAAAGGGAACCCTTGGTTGAAGAGTTAGAGAAAGGAGATTAAGAGATCGACCCTAGAAATAAAAAAAAAAGGCAAGAGAGAGAGAAGGAAAAAGGAAAAGGCAGTTACATTATTATAAACATCACGCAAAAGGAATCTACCAACTCAACAGTTTTTTGTCCCCCTTTACCAAGACCCGATGCCGGTACCTTTTTGGGATACCTTATCCTTGTAGTAGATTTATAAATGCAGACCACCTCTTATAGAAACGATCTGACTTTCCTGCCAGGCTGAGAGTCATATCTTCCAGATGTAGTGTTTCAAACATAGTTGAAATCCACATATTCACTTTTGGAATAGGAGCATTTTTCCAGAATTTTAAGATTAGGTTTTTTCCTGTTATTAAGCCATATTCAAATAGATTCTTTTGAAACACATTTAATTCAAGGCTACCTTCCGTTGTTCCAGAGATAATCCAATCTGCCTTTGGAGTCAGTTTTATTTTAAATAATTTTGTGAAGATTTCAAAAATTTCAGTCCAAAATATTTGAATTTTTGTACAAAAGACAAATGAGTGCACTATAGTAGCTTCTTGACATTGACATTTATCACAAATAGGTGAGACATTGGGAAAAAGTTTACTTATTTTAGTTTTTGAATAGTATAATTTGTGTAAGACTTTAAATTGCTTTAAAGTGTATCTTATGTTAATTGAACATTTATGCACATTTAATAAGTGTTCTTCCCACCTTTCTTTGGAAATGTTTATACTTAATTATTTTTCCCAGTCTCTTCTGATACCGTTAGTTGTTGGTATTTCTACATTTAGAATTATATATATATATATATATATATATATATATATATATATATATATATATATATATATATATATATATATATATATATGATATTAGGTTTGCTGATTCAGCCTTTGTATTCATTACTTCATCCAGTAAATCTGAAGGCATATTGTGATATTCTTGTGCATATCTTTTCAGATAGTCACATATTTGGAAATATTTAAAATACTGATTGTTTCCCAAATTGTATTTTAGTTGTAATTGTTTAATTGGTAATCATTTTCCCGTTTCATACAAATCTCCCAAGGTTTTAATTCCTGACTCAAACTCAAACTCTTTAATGTTAGAATCCTATTTATCCAATGTAGCTTGACCTTCAACACTATAATCCCATCCAAACTCATCTCCAAACCCCTGGATTTAGGAATCAGCAACCCCCTCTGCCACTGGATCCTTGCCTTCTGAACGAGCTGACAGAAGGGGTAGTTGAGGCAAGTTCCAGAACTACATTTAAATGAAATGTGGACAGGTACATGGATAGGAAAGATTTAGAGGGATTCGGGCCAAACGTGGGCAGATGAGGCATCTTGGTTGGCATTGTCAAGCAGGGCCTAAAAGCCTGTTTCTATGCTGCATGACTCTATGTGGTTGCATTTCCCCCCATTTAAGTGTCCTGGTCACTGAATCCTTTATTAGCCTATGTATAATCAATGCAAATCTGACACTTCATCTGCAAATAAAGATTTAACCTGCTAATCGTAAAATGTTTTAAAATAGTAAACTGAATATTCAGTTTTTGATATGATTATTGTCAAGGATCTATTTCATGGTCAATTATATAATATCTTTCCCATCCCGTCGATACCTTAGTATCTCAATTAATTTGTTGCAATGGAATGGTATGAAGGTTGTTGTTAAGGCAGATAAGTGTACCATGTTGGATGGGATAAATAAAATGCATAAAAGGGTTTAGCAGTTTGAATGTGATAACAACTTTGCAAGGCCCAGATGAAATATAACCCTGTACATTAAAAGAAGCAATGGGGAAAATTGTGAAGGTTCCACCATAATTGATGAACATATCCTCACATTTTACCAGTCGTTTGAAGGATGACTAACACTACATTATTGCTGACAGAGGAAGGAAGGATTGGGTACCATTTCCACACTTCTACACACACTCTTCTCTCCATTCTCAGAACATAGAAGATTCCACTTGTCCTCTCTTTCCACACTACCAAGTCAAGTCAAATCAAGTTGATTGCCATATGCACATGTACGGTGAGGTACAGGTACAATAGAAATCCTGTTTGCAGCTGTATCACATGCCCATAGACTCTGGCAAACCCACAAAAACTTAAGTTATGGGCAGAACTTACAAACTCCGTGCAAACAGTACATGTAGTCAGGTTCAAACCCAGGTCTCTGGAGCTGTAAGGCTGCAACTCTACTGCTGCACCACTGCGCTGACCATTCTTGACGCCTACTGCACCCTGCCGCCCAAAGATCACACTCCATAATTTAGCACAAACAAAAACATGCTATCACCAGATGCACCTTTTCATTCTCCCCATTAAGTATTTGAAAGGAACTGTTTCCTCCCGACACCCCTAATCACAATGCACACACACACTCACAGGCACATACATTTATACTCTCTCTGCACCCACGTACACAAATATACTTATACTCCCACCCTTTTAATCCCACATGCATTTCCAAGGCACAAATGATCCACTCAACCTACACACACTTACCCCATGCAAACAAAACCTTATGCAACACTTTCCACCTCCCACACCTAAAAGCATATTATAATATACCAAGCATTTTTGTATTTCTCTTGAGTCATGCTGTAAAAACAGAACTGTACAAAAACGGGGCTACTGCAAGGAAAATATCAGCTATCACAATATCCAGATGGCAAGATTTGGATTAGACTCCAGGAAAATATTAAAGCTGAAAGATTGGCTCTCTTTAAGGAGATGTTTAAAAAAAAAAAAAAAAAAATTCTAAAATATGTTGATTCTATATAGGTGCTATTTTAAATATTTGAGAACAAATATATTTTTGCAATACATACATTTAATTAGAATTGGAATACTAGTAGCAGATAGCAAGAGAAAACATCTGTCTCTCCTTTTCCTGCTGTTATCATATAATTGTCCTGTAACACAAGCCTGTTTCACTGAGCTGGGAAAATATGCTGACAGTATAGTCTTCAAAATGCCAAAACTCGATTTCTTGAAAGTCTTACAAATCTCAGCAGTAAAAGTCAAATAAAGAACCTGTGAAGTATTATTTGATAGAATCAAGTGAAAGATAAATCTGCATTCATGTAGTGCCAGCAAAAAATAAAGCAAACGTGTTCAACATCACATAGAAACAAAGCCATAAACATTTGCTTCCGTCACATATTTTGATCAACTGCTTCAAAAGGTTCATTTGTGAAACAAGTCAATGCAGTGAAAGTGGCGCACCTAGTTTGCAGCAAATCCTCTTGTCAAAAGAAGACAAATCATTTGGGAGCTGAACAGCCATATTGAAAGTATTGAAGTCAGCAAATTTATTCTGAAACCGTAGCAGCAAAATCATCACAGTGAACTCCGTCGACCATAGTCAGCCTAAATGCTGTGGAGTTACTAACATTTCGAATTGAGACAGGTGGGAGGAGCAACGCTCCTCCAGTGGTAGTCTTAAAACGGACCTGCAGGTAAGTTTTTACTATTCTGAGGTTGTTTTTTGGCCGCTCTGTATAATTTCTTTTGCAGAGCAAACAACTATGGACAAGTCCAAGATGAAGTCCAAAGGGACCACAGCGAAACTGACTGCGGAGGAATGCGGGCAGTCAGCAGTGGCCGACTTCACCTGGGATGCTAACCGTGCAATCAACAGCCCCCGACTTGGCACTGCTACAGCCCGTAGGTGAACCTAGGACTGGTAGTAAGGCCACCCGAAAGTCGGATAAGCCTGTAGACTCGGAAGGGTCCAGGCTGGAAGATTCACCGCCTGCAGATAAGTCAGTGGCTGTTTATCTCGCATGGAGCGGTTGATGGAGCAATTGCTCCAACGTGACATACTCCAACAAACTGAGTCTTGCCACCGTGGGTCTCCTCGGACACCCATGGCAGCACCTTTTACAGGGCTGCCAAATGTCTCTCTCTCCTTGGAGGGGACCATAAGGAGTCACTACTGGGCTGACTCTGAAGATGGGGGTTTGGCTGAAGACACTTCCAGCATGTTAGGGGTGCAGGAACAACAGGAGCTGCTCGGCATGGTCTCCAAATTTGCGATGTTACAGCCGCAGCTGGCAGCTACCATCAACTACCTCACCACCAACCAGCTGCAGGAACAGGTCATGAGTGACACAGCTGCTAAGTACTTAGCAACAGAGAACTGTGTTCCCTCTATGTTCCTGTGGTGAACAACCCGATCTGGGGAAACATCAGAGTTGGCAACAGAACCCAGGAAATTAAGATACAAAAGATCCTCAAACTACTGGCCTCCGGTATAACGGCATTTGCCAGATCAGTTGATGGCAAGGACATGTCGGAAGAACAACAAGACGCTCTGGCACTCTTCTGCAATGCACAGTTCGAAATAAATTGCTTCAGGAAGAGTGTGATCCGACCTGCATTAAACCCCAAATTTGCAGGGTTGCGCAAGACGAGCAGCATGCAGCGCCAATTTTACTGTTCGGGGCCAACCTACCGGAGCAGGTCAAAGACCTCAACGAGGAGGCAAAAGCCATTGGGCTAATGAAAGCGCTGTCCATTGCCAAGACCTCACATCTTCAGCGGCAGCACCCCTATGCATCCACCAGCAAGCCATGATACTACAACGAAAGAACAGCAGCGGGTGAAAGTTCAAAGGCTGTACATTCAGGACAAAGGTATTTTTTAGACCAAGGCCCAGAACGGCCTTCGTGGAAGATGCGCCAACCCCACACCTCAGCTCCTCTACCCCCAGGAGACAAGGACGGAAGAAACAAACACAACACCACCAGGAGCCGTGGAGGCAGGTGGGTCTGGTTTCTTCTGGAACATAGGGTGTGTAAGTTCTTCACAGGTTGGGGGAAGGTTACACTTGTTTTGGAGTGCATGGAGTTCCATAACTTATGATCCTTTTATACTGCATAGTATCCAGGGATACAAAATTGAATTCATTCACAAACTCCTCCCTCCAGTTCAGCATGCACCTAGCTGAATATTTGTGCTTTCATGAAAAGAACGATTGGAAGGTCATGCAAAACTTTTGAGGTTACATACAAAAGGAGCAATTGAGAAATCCAAACACAAATCTCTTGAGTTTGTGTCAACTATTTTCACAAAAAACAAAAAAGATGGTGGATGTTGCATCATCATGTATTTGACACAGCTGAATACTTTTGTGCAGTATACACACTTCAAAATGAAAACTTTTGTTACTGCCAAACAATTAGTTTCCAAAAGATATTTCATGGCTTGCATCAATTTTAAAGATGCATACTATTTAGTACCAATAGAGACGGGTCACCACAGATATATGAAATTTAACTGGATGGGGCAGCTCTGGCAGTACAAAGCACTGCCTAATGAATTAACATCACCGCCCAGATTATTTACTAAAATATTAAAACCAGCCCTGGCATTTCTCCGAAAACAGAAACATATTGTCATGGCATATCTGGATGACATCTTAATTATGGAAAAAACCAGAGTTGGCCAAATTGGCTGTTTCAGCCACCAAGCTCTTATTTGAAATACTGGGGTTTATCATCCATTCAGGTAAATCCAAGTTATCGCCTTCTATGAAAATGGACTACTTGGGGTTCACAATTGACTCTGTTCACATGTCTGTGACTTTGCCAAAGGACAAAGCAACTGACTTAATAGAGGCATGCAACAGCCTTGCTTGCATCAGTCAATCATCTATTGGACAAGTAGCCAGGGTGATTGGAAAATTTGTGGCTGTGTTCCCGGCCACACAATTTGGAGAGGGCAAATTTACAGAGGTCAAAGGTTGAAACACTCAAACATTATGCTGGCCATTTTGACAGGCCTATGTGGTTACCAGTCACATTAGTTTGGGAGTTGCAATGGTGGATAAAGAACACTCGGCATTGCTCTAATCCCATTATAATCAGCAATCATTCAGTTGTGTTACAAACTGATGCCAGCGCTCACAGCTGGGGAGCAACTAATACCATCACCAGTTGCGGTGGTAGATGGGATGCATATGAGTTAACTTTACTTCAAGCTCTGGGTATTAATCATCTAGAGATGTTGGGAGCGTTCCACAGACTTTGCGCTTACTGTTCGGACATGCACCATCTGCATGTTCGCCTACAAATTGATAATACCACCTTGGTGGCATATATCAATCATATGGGTGGAATTAAGTCGATATCTTGTGATGAATTGGTCAATACAATCTGGCACTGGTGCATCGAAAGAAATATCTGGATATCAGCTACTTACCTTCCAGGTAAGCTCAATACAGTGGTGGACGCCAGGTCACGCAAATTCAATGACAACACCAAATGGATGTTGGACCACCAAGTATTTACTGACATTGCAGCTCGGTATGGAACACCAGATATTCATTTATTTGCATCCAGGCTTAATCACCCTTACCAACATATGTTGCATGGGAACCAGACCCTGGGGCAGTGGCGATGGACGCATTCTTGCTAGACTGGGGGAATTGTTTTGCTATGCATTTTCCCCCCCACCCCCTTCTGCCTCATCAGTGGGATCTTGCGGAAAATACAACAAGGCTCCGCGTTGGGTATCTTGGTAGTACCTGACTGGCCTACTTAGCCATAGTTTCCGGTGGTTCTCGACATGGTCTTGGAACCATGTATGTCCATTTCCAAACGCCCAAGTTTATTGATTCATCCTGTGACCATGACAGAATAAATCTGTTGATTTGCAGGATCTAAAAAGACCACTCCTGCAATTTGGACTGTCGGACTGAACCATGAACATTATCACGGCAGCTTGCAGAGAGTCCACCAGGAAACAATACCTCTCATATATCAGAAAATGGGAGATATTCTCTACCAAGGCAAACATCACATACGATATGGCTACTATAACGAATGTGCTGGAATTCCTGGCCAGCCTACACGTTGACGAAGGCTTGAGATACGGTGCCATCAACTGTGCTAGGAGCGCCCTATCAACTTACCTGGGACAGGGTTTAGGACACCACGGGGTTGGATCTCACCCTCTAGTATCAAAACTAATGAAGGGTATTTTCAACTCTAATCCCCCCAGGCCTAGGTACTCCCAGACCTGAGATATTGGTATTGTCTTAACCCTGTTCAGGGGTTGGGCACCAGCAATGTCTCTGACACTAGCGAAACTAACGTACAAAATAATTATGCCGATGGCACTATTAACAGCACAAAAGGGTTCTGTCACTGCACAAATTAAGACTGGATGCTATGGTAACATCCAAGAATAAAATAACTTTCTATATATTTGAGTTACTTAAACAGAACAGGCCTGGATCATCTCGCCTCAAAGTGGAGTTCCTAGCATACCCCATAGACCTCCGTCTATGCATAGTGACCCATCTATTGCATTATTTAGAGGTCACCAAAAGCATAAGAGGCATGGAAATTGCTTTATTAATAAGTCACAAATGTCCTCATAAAATAGTGTCCGTGCAGACCATTTCGAGATGGCTTAGACAGGTATTAGGTGCAGCAGGAGTGGGCACTGATGTTTTTAAATCTCATTCCACCAAGGCTGCAGCTACATTGGCAGCGACAATGTTGGAAGTTCCCATGGACCACATCCTTGCAACGGCGGGATGGTCTGGCGAAAGAACTTTTCAATGAATCTATAATAAACCCATTGCCAGACCTGACATATACAGACACAATTTTAAGTTCTGTATTATGATTTTATCCCAAATATTAGGGGTTATTATTATTTGTTAACAAATGCATCATTGTTTTTTCAGTATCCAATTCATATCTGAATACGTCAGCATATTTCCTCCATTGGTCATTATGGTAGTGTGTGGGCATGGACTTGTTCCACGGCATGAAATCACAGAGCTTTAAAATCTTCACGTAGTCACTCTTGTGACTCCGAAGTAAAATAGTAAGATTAAATGAGAACTTACCAGTTTGAAGTTTGATTTGTTATTTTATGAGGAGTTACGTTGAGGGATTACATGCCCTCCGCTCCCAATCCTCTATCATAAAGGTCAACTGGTATTCTAGTTCTCTTATCTTACTATATTAGTCAACTCTGTTATCTGTGATTTCACACCGCTGTTTTGAAGAATGTCGCGCATGCGTGCTGGTGGGGCCTTCACGTAATCCCTCAACGTAACTCCTCATAAAATAAAGATCAAACTTCAAACTGGTAAGTTCTCATTTAATCTTACTATTTTATTTGGAAAGTGAACAGTTTCAAAGCTCGCTGAAATTCTGTCACCTAGCATGCAATATTTGAAATAATCACCTTGTCTTTATGCTGTTTCATAGTCTGCTCATCCAGCTGACTATTGCTCTCATTATTAAAGAACAAATTGCACTTCCAAACATTGCCTTTAGTTTTTGTAAAGTTGGATTTTTCTCTTCAAGGAGTCAGGAACAGATTCAAACAGTGAACATTATGATTCATATCCTTAGAATACAAGATAATGGACTATCACGGGTACTGATTTTGCCACCATCAAAAGGATCTATACAAGCCACTGCCTCATAAAGGCAGCCAGCATCATCAAGGATCCATACCACCCTAGCCAAAACTCTCATTTCATTCCATATAGCAGCAGAAGGCATTGAAGGTTTGAAAACTGTAATGTCCAGGAACAGCTTCTTCCTGACAAGCATCAGACTATTAAATACTATGGACTCCATCTAAACTATAAACTATGAACTGCCTTGGTTGCACTAGGGACTTTAAGCATTTGTTTAACTTTTTTTAATTAAACTTGATTTTTTACATTATCTATTGAAGTGTTAGGAGCCTGTTGTGCTGCCGCAAGTAAGAATGTCATTGTTCCGTTTTGGTACATATAACAATAAAACACTCTCAACTCTAGGTCTTCACTTACGTATAAACCCATCATGTGTTTTGTTAACCTGTCCTACAAACTTCAATGATTGGTTGACATATTCACACAAGATCTCTATATTCTTGCACCCATTTTAAATTTAATATTTCATATTAAATTACTTTTCCCACCAAAGAGAGGATCAAATCACAATTAATGGTTACATTTAATCTATCTTTCCACCCTTCCATCCACATCCTCTTGAAGTCTCTGGCTGCCTCTTCATTGTTTAGCACATGTTTACATTTTAAAATATTGTCATACACAATCATATCCAAGTTATTAATATATGTCCAGGAAAGCTATGTTCTTAATACCACACTTGAGTACCACTTTCTACATTCCGCCACAGCCATTCTTTATTTCTAGTTTTTACTATCCCTCAACCAATTTCATTACTACATGAAATGCCTTTTGGACCTCCAGAGACAAAACATAAATCCTCTATTCAGAATTGGTGCACAGCATTGGGAATCCAGCATTCAGAGGAAGATAACAAAGGGAACATCAAAACAAAAGTTGCAAATGCAGGAAATTTGAAATGAAAAACAGAATGTCGAAAAAAACCATCTCTGCAGGTCAGACACTATCTGGCAAAGCAGAATTGATTAAGTTTCAGGTCCAGGACCACGGTCCTTAGAATTACAATATTTATAGGAAGCGCCCAACAGCTGCCACTATTAGATCATTCAGATCTCTTTGTGAACTTTACATGTAAAAGGATGCCAATGCTTGCTGTGTACTCCCCGTCCCACTGGGATGCCTATTCACAAGTTCACATGTTCACAAGTTATAGGAGTAGAATTAGGCTCATCGTGTCCACTCTGATCTCAGCCTCCAAATCCTACTTTCATGCCTACTCCCCGTAACACTTGACACCCATTCTAATCAAGAATTTGTCTATCTGTGCCTTAACATTCAACAGTATATAGGTACAATTTCATCCAAACATAGAAGATGCACCAACACTGAAGATCAAGAACTTATTGTCCAATTAATCTCAAGGGATTCAGTCACAGTGCTGGAACCCTGGTGCCCTGTGCATGTTACTTCTGTGTTAAGATCTTCATTGCATCAGAAATTGAGGGTATAATGAAAGGCATAGATTTAATATTACAAAATGAGAAATGTGAGAATGCGGAGACTCTCTAACACACCCACCAAACAGTGAGAAGCTGTCTAAGATAAGGGGTCAGCAGTTTGGAGGGGGAGAATGGCAGGGAAGATGTGATGGTCTGAGGCTGAGGCCAGGACGTGGTTGTGTGCATGGATGCAGGCTGCAGCAGAGCTGGGGTCTGGACAGGGGATGTAGAGATGAGGGGCAAAGGGGAAGCAGATAGGATTCAAAGGTTGGGTTGGGTCGGGCCTGCATGCGGGGCAGATGGGAGTCGAGGTTTGGGATGGAGTTTGGATAAGTAGGATGTGTGCCAAGTTGCAGTGAGGTGAGGAAGCTGGGGACTGACCCTGACGGCAGTTAGCAGTCTTGGCCTAGATCCCAGCAGATGGTTATTAATCCCAGCTACCAGCTCCGGAGGGGAGTAGACAACCTTTCCGCTCCGCATCTTTACAATTTTTATGTTCATTGTTTTTAATAACATGCCTTTAGCTTGCACTATAATTCTACTCTACGAAACATTGGTGCAGCTAGTGGAGCCACTGCCTTACCACACCAGAGACGTGGGTTTGTTCCTGACCTCAGAAACTGTCTGTGTGGAGTTTGCATAGTCCCCCTGTGACATGTGTGGGTTTCCTCCAGTTTTCTCCCACACCCCAAAGACGAGCTGTTTTGTTTGATAATTGGCCTCTACAAATTTCCCTGAATGCACAGATAGTGAATGTGAATGAGAGAGTGGGATAACATAGAACTAATCTGACAGAGTGATGCAATCAATGGTCAGCATAGACTCAGCAGGCCAAAGGGCCTGTTTCTTCTCTAAACTGAACTATTCAGCAGCATTTGCTTCCTTTACCAGGAAGCATGAAATAAATACCAAAATCAAGAATATTTACAAAGCATCATGCTTTTCATCATGCAATCATACTGATTTTGAGGTGATTTCAGTGCAGAAATTTTATACTAGTTCCAATAAAAACAATTGGAAATTTTATGTCAAACATCATCCATGTAATTAATTTGTTTCTTCAGAGTATCCACATGAGTCTTGCCTGATTGTGTGCACAACAAAAAAAGTGGTTTTATGAATTCCATCCACAAAGCTGAACTAATACTCCCACTCATCAAAGTTACTCTTCAAAGTAACATTAGCAAATTTGCAGAAGGCACAAAGCTGGGTGGCAGGGTGAACTGTGAGGAGGATGCTATGAGAATGCAGGGTGACTTGGACAGATTGGGGGAGTGGGCAGATGCATGGTAGATTAAGCTTAATGCAGATAAATGTGAGGTTATGAAAGCAAGCATGCAGGTACAGCAGGCAGTAAAGAAAGCGAATGGCATGTTGGCCTTTATAACATAGGAATCGATATAGGAGCAAATAGGTCATTCTGCAGTTGTACAGGGCCCTAGTGAGACCACACCTGGAGTATCATGTGAACCTTTGGTCCCCTAATTTGAGGAAGGACAATCTTGCTATTGAGGGAGTGCAACCCAACGTGGGTTTACAAGGTTAATTCCAGGGATGTCGGGACTGTCATATGCTGAGAGAATGGAGCAGCGGGGCTTGTACTAAACTCTGGAGTTTAGAAGGATGAGAGGGTATCTCATTGAAACATTGTTAAGAGCTAGGACACACTAGAGGCAGGAAACATGTTCCCAATGTTGGGGGAGTCCAGAACCTCGCTTTGGGGTGCCGGTGAACATCTCCTTGGTCCATGGGCCACAGTTCACCTCTGAGCTGTGGTCAGCCATGGCTCACCTGTTAGGTGTGCGGCTGCACCACACCACGGCCTATCACCCGCATGCCAATGGCCTGGTGGAGAGATTACACCGGCAGCTCAAGGCAGCGCTGCAGGCGCGATTCTCCAGCCCGGACTGGATGGATGAAACTGCCATGGGTCTTGCTGGACATCCGAACTGTGCCTAAGGAGAACCTCATCTTCAGTGGAGCTCGTTTGCGGGTCGCCGCTCACGGTAACTGGGGAGTTTGTGGCGTCGGGGTAGCAAGGACCGCCCTCATCCACTCTACAGTGCCTTCATAATCGAGTTGGCAGGCTTGCCTCCGTGCCGACGTCCCGCCATGTGACATACCGCCCACACGTGCCATCGGCCTTCTGGGACTGCCCCTATGTTTTCCTGTGCAATGATGCCCAATAGACGCCACTCCAGAGGTCGTATGAAGGCCCATTCCAGGTGCTGGAGCACGGAGAGGCAACCTTAGTGATGGACATGGGGGGCCGGCCAGAGTCGTGTCGATTGACCGGTTAAAGCCGGCACATTTGGACATAGACCGAGGTTGCGTAGCCTCGGCGGCGAAGTAGCCCCCCTTCGTGGCTCGCTCCACTTGTTCCCTCACCGGTGCCTCTGCCAGCCCCTTTGTCAGCCGACTTCCGTACGTGGTCCGGTTGGGTTGTATGCCCGCCGTTGCGTTTTGTGCTTCCTGTTCTGGGGGAGGGGGGCTCCTGTGGATGCTCCCAAGGGTCGGGCCATTTCCACTATCGAACCCCTCAGCACGGGAATGGATGAGTCCGAGGGTGGCCCTCAGCTGCAGGGATAAAGGGCAGGGGTTTAGGTGCCATCTCTCTCTTGCAGACTCATCTAGTCAGGAGAATGACAGCGAATAAAATACCTCTGGAAACACCTGGCTCCTCAACTTCATTTTTGGATTATCATTGAGCTACATCACAACACTTCTGGAGAAACCCAATGGGTCAGGCAGGTTCTCCAAAGAACATGGATAGATAATGATTTGTGTCAGGACCTTTCAGACCCAAAACATTGTCTGTCCATGTTCTCCTGTGGTGCCTGACTCCCAGAGTTACTCCAGCAGTTTTCTTTCTTTTTTTATAAACCGCATCTGCAATTCCTTATGTCTGTTCTTCACTTCATTTGGGTTCCCCTTTCACAAATGCAGCCATTAAAATAACATTGTATATTTGCAACTTCAATTATTCTTATATGCCACCCTTCTGGCAAAAATATTTCCATTTCAGCTAGCCAGTGTACCCTATCTCCACTGCTGCCAAAGGGGATAGAAACAAAATGCTGGAGTAACTCAGCAGGTCTGGCAGCATCTCTTGAGAAAAGTACTAGATGATATTTTGGGTCGTGACCCTTCTTCAGACTAAGAGTCAGAGGAGAGGGAAACCTTCAGACTAAGAAACAGTGGGGAGAGAAACTAGAGGTATGAAAAGATACAGAACAAATCAGAGCCGGCTCCGATGACCAAGGAAAGGTGGAGCCCACAATGGTCCATTGTTGGCTGTGGAAGAGGTGATAACAATGGGTTATGAACAGCATATGCAATACCTTCCAATACATTTTCGCTGTTGAAGAGGCATCAGCCAAGATATCAACACATTCTTGAATCTTTTGTTCCATGCTAGTTAGAATGTCTTCTGTCTTCCAGTCTTCTCCCAATTATGGTTCATTGTTTGATTTCACTTCCCAAATTATGTTGTGACAGTGCATTATATTGATGAAACTAAATCTTAAATTGCATACATTTGCAGCAAGAACAATTAAAATGCTTGCATCCAGCACACAGCTCTTGGGTGCAGTAAATATGTACCTCAAATACCTAAAAATATGTACAAAACTGTCCAGCATAATTACCCAATTGCCTAAATAACCACCACTTGCTAAGGTTTTCATGTTGATTAGGAACAAAATATTGATCAGTGAACAATGGGTAAGGAGGAAGGCTCTCATGCAGTAACTAGACTCATATAAACCCAAGTTATTAATGGATAAATAAATTATTCCCTTTGCATTTGAATGCTATTTGTTCCTTTGTTTAAAAATGATACCGCTAAAATAACCTTTCCAACATTATAAACAACTGTCCCAAATAATCAATGTTAACCATAAAAATCACTCTGTTTATATTAGGTTGGCAAGCATTTTTGATTTCCATACCCATCTGCAGCTTGGGAACCCAATTCCCTTTATCTTCAGCTCCTTTGATCAGGTTCTGCAAATCCAAGGTGGAGAGATAGGCGCCCAAGATGAGATGTTCCATGCTAGGACATCCGCGATGTCCTACTTCTTCAGGGAATGTGGGATCCTCCCTTGTGCCAGTGATGATGCGGGCATAGAAGGCCTTGTAGCGTCTGCCGGAAGGGAGTAGTTCGAACAGTCCATTACAAGGATGAGAGGAGTCTTTATGGATGCTGACGGCCTTCCTAAGGCACCATGTGTGGTAGATGCCCTCCAAGGCTGGTAGCGGTATCCCAATGATCTTTTGCGCTCTGTGAACGACGCACTGAAGAGCTCTCCTCTCCGCCTCTGTGCAGCTGAGATACCACACAGAGATGCCATACGTTAGTACGCTCTCTGTTGTGCAGCTGTAGAAGGTCGTCAGCAGCTGTTGGAGCAGACCAGTCTGCCAGGTATGCTACCTGCGTTGTTGAGTACTCCTGCACTTTGTATTTATCTTTGGTATGAGCCAGTACCTGTAATACAAGCTATTGTTTTGACTTTATTTGTGAAGAACATCCATAAGTCACAGTGTTATCTTGTCGCACAATGGTGGTGTGGATTGTTCACAAATAACAACTCTGCAGTGCAAGCACCAGAGAAAAATTGTCATAAGTATAGGTGATATATAAACTGTATTGGTTATCTTCTATAATTTATCAAATCTGTTGATCTCAGGCATGAGAGGGTATTATTGTTCATATTTTCCAGCCATTCAAACTCATCTTCAAAAGATTTCTAATTGCTGATGTGATACCAAATGTCTTGACTTACCCACTCTCATCACCAACTGCAGCTCACTCCCTCTGAACGCACTGCCCTGTGCTCAATCAGCAACAATCCCAACATCATTGTTAAACCTGCCGACAAGGGAGGTGCCACTATAATCTGGCCGACTAACCTCTACCACGCTGAGGCCAAGCGCCAGTTCTCAGACACTTCCCCATATCTACCCTTTGGCTGCAACCCCACAGATGAACACCAGGTCATCAGATCCCAGATTGTTGCTGTTCTCATCATCCCCAGTAACCTGCACTCCACAGCCTCCCCACTTACCATTCCCCAGCACCGCACTGCCCACTATTTCCCAAAATCCACAAACAGGACTCCCTGGTAGACCCATTGTTGCTGCCTGCTCCTGTCCTATGGAACTTATCTCAACATACCTTGATTCCATCCTAACATCCTTCCTTCCTTGTCCTGTTCCTTCTGACTTACCTCAGAGACACCTGCAATGCCCTTCAACTCTTCAATAACTTTCATTCTAGGCTGCCATTACCAGTTTACGATGGATGTCCAGTCCCTCTGTCCCTCCACCCCCCACCAGGAATGTCTTAAGGTCTTTGCACATATCCATCAGATGCCATTTTAACCATTTACGTTCAGAGGAGAGCACATCCAACTTCTTCAAAGTCTTTTTTTCAGTCAATACAGCCCACACCAGCCCTTATATTGGGAGAAGGAGATCTTCTAGTTCATTTACGGAGGTATAAAAACTTCATTCCATTGCAGATAGTACTTTTGGGGAACAACCTCTGGCTGGGGGTAGATTGCAATTGTTTTATAATGAATGATGCTGCATAACATCTGATCGGTTTGGTGTTTGCTGCACCAGAAACTCATCAGGTAGAAAAATATATTCCCAGACAGAAGGAAGATGGGGGTTGCAGAGTAATTCTGGACCTCACAAACTTAAATTCTATGTTCAGTATAGGCATTTAAAAGGACACCTTCAACACTGTAAAGCAGTTGTTATCACAAGACTGCTATATGGCTACTATAGACCTAAAAAGATGCCTTATTATTCAGTACCAATTCATCATTATCGTAGGTACTTTAAATTAATTATATGGCTATAGACCTAAAAACGATGCCTTACTATTCAGTACCAATTCATCATTATCGCAGGTACTTTAAATTAATTGGATGGGTCAGCTAAGGCAATTTAAAGAATTACCTAATGGGTTAACTTCAGCTCTCAGGCTGTTCACAAAATTATTGAAACCAGCACTGGTGTTACTGAGGGCTCAGAATCACATTGTAATGGCTTATCTGAGGATATGTTAATTATAAATGCCACTCAGGAGACAACTAAAGAACTGGTTTCAGCAACCATAAGCCTATTTGAAAGGCTAGGGTTTCTGTCCATCCATCAAAATCTAAGTTACAGCCATCCCAAACAATTGATTATTTGGGGTTTGTCATTAATTCAGTTGATATGTCAGTAACTTCACCAACAAATAAGGTTGGGGATATTACAAATGCCTGTACTTGTCTCGCTGAGAGACCTTATCCCGAGAAATAGCTACGGTTATTGGTAAAATGGTAGCAGCATTCCTGCTGTCGAGTTTGGACCTCTGCACTATCAAAGTCTGCAAAGAGCCAGAGAAAAAGCACTAAATTTTTTTTTAAAAAGCGTGCAGGTCATTTTGATAGGTCCATGCAGTTACCAACTAAAGCTTTAGCTGAATTGCAATGGTGGATTCTCAATGTTGCACAAGCTACTAGAAAATATTTTGGTTCAGCAACCTTCAGTGGTATTACAAACTGATGTGAGTGCTCTTGGATGGGGAGCTATGGACAGCGCCACCAGTTGTGGTGGTCGACAGACTGTCCAAGACTATTTAATTCTCCAAACAAATGGTATCAATTTTTTTGAGTTATTGGGGGTGTTTTATGCATTGATAGCTTATTGTTCTACAATGAATGACTTAAATGTTCAATTACAAATAGACAATACCACAGCTGTGGCATATATCAATCACATGGGGGGAGTAAGATCGGTATCGTGTGATAATCTGGTCAACCTCATGTGGCACTGGTGTATCTCCAAAAAATATCTGGTTTCAGCTATCTATCTACCAGGGAGAGCCAATATTGTGGCAGACAACAGATCACGAAAGTTCAAAGAGAATACAGAATGGATGTTAAATCCAGAAGTTTTCAAAAAGATTGTCAGTAGGTATGGGTACCAAATATTGATCTGTTTGCATCCAGATTAAATCTCCAGTTGCTTAAATATGTCTTATGGGAGCCAGAGCCAGAGCCAGACCCAGACCCAGGAGCAGTAGCGGTGGATGCATTATCGCTACATTGGGGAAGTATAGTCATCAAAATTGAGCAGGTGTTTTGGTGGTTCCAAACTGGCCTACACAGCCATTGGTGCTCAGAATGATGAATCAGCCATTCATGACAATCCCCAGCTGCAGTAATTTGTTGATACCTCCAGTAACAGGAGAAAGTCATCCATTGCATGATTGTATAAATTGTTAATCTACAGGTTCTGACCTAACCATTACTGTCGGATAGGACCATGGATGTCATAACTGCAGCTTGGAGAGATAGCACTAAGAAACAATATATCTCTCATATAAAGAAATGGGAAATTGTTTGTATACAGTCATATATATTTTACCATACTGCAAACATAACGGATGTATTGGAGTTCCTTGCTATGTTGCACCTACTGCCATTAATAGTGCTCGAAGTGCTTTGTCCTCCTATTTAGGACAATTTTCAGAATGACAATCTATCGGGTCTCATCCATTAATATCCCGATTATGAGAGGAATTTTTAATAAAAATCCTACCAAACCCAGATATACAGAAATCTGGGATGTCAGTATAGTTCTAACATTGCTTCGGCAGTGGGCTCCAATTACATCACTGTCTTTTCAGAAGTTAATATTTAAAGTGGTTATGCTCATGGCATTAGGATCAGCACAATGAGAACAAACATTACCAATGTTGTGGTTGGATTGTATGCAGTTGTCTGTAGATAAAATTACTTTTTATGTCTATGATCTAAGCAAGCAAAGCAGGCCAGGAAAGGCTGGGACCAAGGTAATCTTTAAAGCATACCCTGTCGACCAAACATTGTGTGTGGTTAAGCATCTGACTCAATATATTGAAGTAACTAACAGTCTCTGAGATTGTGAGACACCAATGCTCATTACCCACAAAAAAACATTAAAAAATGACAGTACAAACTATTTCTAGATGGTTAAAACAGGTTCTGTATTTAGCTGGAGTTCACACGCATGTGTTTAAATCTCACTCCACAAGGGCGGCATCATTGTCCGCAGCAAAAGCGCAGGACATGCCAGTCGACCAAATTCTAGAGGCCGCAGGATGGTCTAAAGAGGTAACTTTTTCTAGATTTTATGATAAACCTGTTGTCACAGTGCCAGGGTTTGCACATGCTGTGTTGGGTTCTGTTCAATTTATTTGCTTTGTTTCATATCATTTGTTGTTATTTTCCCCTGGGATAGAGGGGTTTTTACTTTCCTTTGTTAATATTATTATTATTATTATTAACATAGTTATTGAATAATTTGAAGCAATGTTCAATATACTATTTATTCACTACTGTGTTAACTGAAGCAGTGTGTCGTATGGAGTGAATCTATGGCATGAAAATCACAGAGCTTCAAAATCTTCACGTCGTTACTCATGTGACTCTGAAGTAAAATAGTAAGATTAAATGAGAACTTACCTGTTCGAAGTTTGATCTTTATTTTATGAGGAGTTACAATGAGGGATTACGTGCCCTCCGCTCCCGGCCCTCATAATCTAAAGGATCATCTGGTAGTTCTAGTCTTCTGTAAGCCTTACTATCTTACTTCAGCTATCGGTTTCTGTTTTTTTTCACGCCGCTGCTTTGAAGTATGACGCGCATCCGCCTGGCGGGGCTTCTTCATGTAATCCCTCATCGTAACGCCTCATAAAATAAAGATCAAACTTCGAACAGGTAAGTTCTCATTTAATCTTACTATTTTATGTTTACGTTGAATCCCTGAGAGTAGAGCTGCTGCATCATAATGCCAGAGACCTGGGTTCAGCCCTGACCTCGGGTGCTGTCTGTGATGTGCCACACTCTCCCTGTGAGCACACATTCTAAAAGACAAACCAGGTGACTACTCTAAATTGGTCGCCCAACTCCTGTATATGAATGAATGGCAGTATCTGAGGGGAGTTGATGAGAATGTGCAGTGAATATGAATAAAAGGAATTCATGTAAGATTAGTTTAAATGGGAGGTTGATGGTCAGCATGGACACGATGGATCATAGGGCTTGTTTCTGTATGTCTGATTCCTTGTCTAAAATATGAATCAGATTTCCTAAAAGCAAACATAGATACAAAAAGCTTGAGTAATTTAGCGTCAGCATCTCTGGAGAATACGAATGGGTGACGCTTCAGGTTGAGACACTTCTTCAGACTAGTTAGGGAAAAGAGAACAAGAGATATAGATGATGATGTTGAGAGATAAATAACAATGAATGAAAAATATAACCAACCACACAACTGACCACATTCCCCGAGTGTGATATTCTGTATCAAGAACAGTAATTATTTCAGAAGTTTTAAGACTATACGTGCTTTCTTGTGCATACAGGTAACAATGGGTACCTTCTAAAACATTTTCCAGAAGATTTAATCTGTGAAAAAGAGGCTAATCTAGATTATACATTATAGAAACTAATATATAGTTCAGTAGAACTGTTGTTTTAAAATAAATATGGAGTCATATGGCATAGAAATCACCCCATTAGCCCTTCATATCTGCCCCAGCTATCAAGCACCCATTTAAACAAAATTATTTATTTTCATTCTCTCTGCATTTTCATCAACGCCCCCCAGATATTCATACTCATCCAGATTTTATGAGTGATTTGCAATGGCCAATAAATCCTTTGTCTCCCCCCACCCCCCCCCCCCCTCCCCCCCGCCTTTGGATCATGGGAGGAAAACCAGAGGATCGGGAAAACAAAAATGGTTTCAGGGAGAACGTGTAAACTCCACACAGACAGCACCACAGGACAGGATTGAACCCAGATTAATATTGTTGTGAGGCAGCAGCTCGAGTTGACTTGTTATGTTTTAGGTAATTTAAAACAGTTTACTCAAAAGGGGAAGATTAGTCATGCTCGCTGAGAGTGCTTATATTTTTGAGTACCCATTTTCATCTGTTAATTAAACCGTTTGCCAGACACCCAATTAAAGCCAAAGCACTAGCTCCTCTTGGAGATACCACACTTTCAGAGGCTGTATTCCCACTGAGGATTTTGCTATAACTTTGACAGAAAAGATGCAAAATCCTGTAAACATGCCATGAATTTACATTACAGGTATATCTGTCAGGAAATGCTCACTGTAGTCTGTTATCACACTTTTGGGATGTGTTAACCATGTTTGACTTGACTCTCACAGTTTATTTCATTAGATCGTACTATTACCTTACAACACACTTCAAATCATCTGTTCCTCTTTATATCTGGAACTAAAACATTTACTGAGAAAATAAACATACTGTCTACTTAACAACAGAGCACCTTGGTGATTTATCAAGTAATAAACATGCAATTCTTAATACCACTGCAGTAGTAACATGAATAAAGGAAGGTTTTATATCATCACAAGTTAACATTTATGAAAAGAAGAATAATCATTTAAATTATGTTTTATACACAAAGCTATCAGGGAGGTGATTTGTGTGATTTATGTTTTAATCACCATTAAGCTGATGCTTTGGTTTAAGATGGACATTGCTGCTTTTCAGTTACTGGACTCATGACACAGGGTTATTTTTTTCACCATTCAACATGAATTTAAACCAATGGAAAATGATGAACATTAATGTCATCTAAGTTACGATGTGCTTCCAGCTTTGGAGGTGTACCAGTGAAAGCAATATACTAAAACTTTTCACTTTAATGCAAGGATTAGGTTTCCAGGAAGACCAATGTACAGACATGTTAAATGTTTTATTTCAATAATGCTTCCTGAGCAAGGCTTCGGACAAATCATAACGAGATTCATTGCAGTTAATATTTATGATGTTATCCAGGATACGAGATAAGAACACATAAGGTGTCATTTCATTAGTTTCCTTCCAGGGTGGTAATGTGCAGCACATATTCCGGCACTTTCCCCTCCAGTAATTAGTGGAAGATCGTGTAATTGTGAGCCTGAATTCCCAATGCACACTCCTGGCATGCAAGTCATGAACCACATTTGCAAACCCTGTTTAATTACTGCTATAAACTATTCATTAGGGAAATATTTCCAGTCAATGGGTTTGTTCCGAGCAGAGCGTTGCAGGTGTAAAAGGGCCAGAAACCACTGGCCTCTAATACCCATTAGTTTTCAATTAACTTAAATCACACAGTTAACCCGCAAAAACTTACAATGTTTTACCAGGATGAAATATTAAGTAGAATATTTGAAACTAATGATAAGTACAGATATGAGAACAATGTGAAGCCTGAGGAACTGAATTTCAGATGGGGAGAGCAACTGGCAACACTTGCAATGCCGAACACTTAGAACACACATCAGTGGATGAATTTTAGTTGCTGATATGTTTAAAGTTAGAGAAATAAAGTGAAAAACCTACAATGGGAAAATAGTGAACAATAGTTGATTCAGATTCAGAAAGAGGAAATAAGAACAAAAAATCAAACGTGGAAGACATAAAACAGAACGGAAAAAGTGAAAAACAATCGTTCCAACCCTGTGGCGCAGCTGGTAGAGTGGCTGCCTCACAGTGCCAGAGACCCAGATTTGGGGTGGAAGATTGCAGCCTTCACGTGGTCTGCCCTGTTTCGACGAGTGCAATCAACCCGGCATGCACAATCAAATAAGATCAAATAGAACAAGTTGTCCTACAACTTTAGGCAGTGCACACCATACGCAAGAAGAAGAAGAATACACAGATTCAATCCTGGCCTTGGGTTCTGTCTGTGTGGAGTTTGCATGTTCTCCCTGTGATCACTTATTTTTCCTCCAGGTGCTCCAGTTTCGTTCCACATCCCAAAGCTGGGTGGATTTGTTGGTGAATGACCTTTGTAAATTGCCCCTATTTTGTAAGGAGTGAATGCAAAAGTGACATAACATAGAATTGGAGTGAAGGGTGATCAATTGGGTACAATTTCAATGGGCCGAAGGGCCTATTTCCATGCTGTATCTCTAAACTAAACATTCCATAATTTCAGTTGCTCTTTTCTGGGTCGCAGTGTTTGAATGGCATTACTTAAAAAAAGTTGTTGCAGAGTGAAATGTCAGGAAACATGTTTCAATTGAGCTGAAATATTTATGGTACAGAGGATGAAATTTCTTGAAAAATATGTTTGATATGATCCTGCTTTTATGAAACTAATGGCAATTCATCAAGCAATTTAACATAGTTTATTCTTTACTGTGGATTGTTTTTCTGCCACTAATTTGTTAGATTTGGCACATGCTAATAATGATGGGTATGTTTATGATCTGTTATTGTCCCATCAAACTCTGCCTCTGGTTTTCCATTCAGTCTCTGACAAAGTCAATTATTTTGAACAGGAAATAAAATTTGGTTTGAATTTAAGATTCCACTTTGTGCTCCTGATGAAATTCCATTGCACATTTCACCCAATTTCCATCTGTATTAGTCAGAAGAAATCGTACTGAGTTTGTTTTTAAAAATTTGAGTTGCTATCTTCGCTGAGCAAGTTTTCCCACCAGCAAAACAAACTTGTAAAGTGACTCCTTTGGTTCAAAACTTCCAGAAACTTTTATATTTTATCTGTTGCCAATTAAGAAGCTGTACCAGGTTGCTCAAATTCAGCTCACGTAGTTGTAGACAGCAGGATTTCATTTTTTCAGTTTGGCTCACATTCAGATCAACCCCCCAGAGGTGAAAGGCCAATGGCACGAGGTCCCATTTTAACAGTGTTAACAATCTTTTCCCAGAAGATTAATACTCCATTAAGCTGCCTATGCTTCCATAAGGGTGACCTTGGTCTTGCTTTGCTACTCTTCCCCAATCAGAGAGAATAGGAAATGGTGTTATATGACCAAAGTAACTAAAATGCACAAATTAATTCCCAGCAGAAATGCACTAGAAACAAGATCAAATATTATTCAGACTGGGTCCTGCAAAATTGGGTTTTGTGGAACCCCACTGTTAGACATAGAGATTCCTCATATAAATGAATAATCATTAACTTTCATACAAGTTTATCTTTATTCCGGATATCATTGAAAAACATAATGCTAAAAATCTGTAACATTCTGCTGTCAAATTTTAGCTGCAAATATCTGCTTTGTTGACACTGAATCATCCAAGGAAAAATGTGTAAATGTTTTTTTATATGATTTGTCCAGCAAGAAATCAGAACAATCACTTCAGAAATTTGTCCTCGCTATGCAGACTGGTTGGAAATTGGGCCCTGTGCCTAATCTGATTATTTTAGGAGATCTGAGTTTGTTTATTCTCAGGAGACAGTATGGTATGCTGTAAAATTTTACTTCGGAGTCACGTGAGTGACTTCGCGAAGACCCCGCCAACACGCATGCGCGGCATATCGTCGCGCGCATTTGCTACCGGCAAGCTGGGGGGGAGTGCGCTTCTCCACCAGCTCCTTCACAAGACGGCTCCAGGTAAGTGAAACTAACCTTGAGCTGGTTCTTCTGTAAGTTTTGTCTTACAGAAGCGATGGAGGAGAAGAGGAAATTCACTAAGAGCCGCGGGTCGCGGCAATCTTCCTCGGGACTAACCGAAGGATTGGCAACACCTGTTAGACCGGGGAAGCAGGTGCGGATGTCGGACCCTATGGAGTCGGTAGGGGCCGACTCGCCTCCGTTGTTATCTGGAGGAAAGTCCGCACGGGAGCAGGGGGAAGGAGACCCTGACTTCGTTCCACCGTCGCCCAAAGTCAGGGCTGGTGGGAAAAAGGCACCACGGGTGCCTCGCACAGCAAGTACCGCTTCTGTTTTACAGGTCCCCAGGGAGCAGACTCGAGGGAAAGCCGTGCAGAAATCAAGCCCAGCTGCTGCAGTGGGCATTGATATACTGCAGGGGAAAACTGCGAGGTTCCAGGCTGGCGACCGTACTGCTGGAGCAGCATACCCTGCAGGTGCAGGAGGTACCAGCACTGCACCGGAACAGGCTGCCGGAGCGCAGACCGGTGGCAGGAAAATGCGGTTAGGCAATCCCGCTGTTGGTGGTAAAGCCAGCCAAGCGCCGTCACAGACCCCTGGGGGTAAGGGTGACTGTGTGCCTGCACGGACCACGGAGCCGGTATTGGGGACCGGTTCCGACTCCTTTCCTCTGCCTGCTCATCAGGCGGAGAAGCCGCTAAGGTCCGAGAGGCACCGGGCTAGCGGGTTGTCCGTGCGGAGGTCGTTCAGCCCCGCAGGAGCGGGTGCTGACGAATACCTGTCAGCGCACCTCGTGCAGGTGCGACCAACTGGCAGAAGACCCAGTGACTCAGCAGGGCCTGGGGAAGTTGACCTGTCGTCCGCGTGTAGCGGCGGCGGTCGCACGGCAGGAATGGAGCAAATGGTGGAGGTGCTGTATCAGCGGGACCTGGAACGACAAGAACGGGAGTCCTTGCGGTCTGGGAGTAAGAGCAGGGTGCCTCTGTCGATTTCACCCTCGTCTATCGCCAGCAGGCACAGTGAGCGGATGGGTGACTTCGAGGACACAGAGATGGAAGACCAACCCGCAGGACCAGACGCTGAAGAAATGCTGGAGGCTGTTGCAAAGTTTGGAAAACCAACTGCAGTTGGAGAGCCACTACATCCGAAAATAGCGGCCTCTATCAATTACTTAACATCTCACCAGCTCCAAGAAAATGTCATTGGGGAGACATTGGAAAAATACAAGACCCCAGCAAATTGTGTGTCCCTCAGTGCACCGAAGGTCAATCTGCCAATTTGGGGGAACATAAACAGCAACACCAGGGCACAGGAGGGCAAGCTCCAGAAAATCCTCAAACTACTGACGTCCGGAATCACGGCTTTTGCGAGGACATTGGATGCAGCAGATGTGTCCGAAGAACAGCAGGACGCATTAGCCCTCCTGTGCAACGCACAGTTTGAAATAAACTGTTTCAGGAAAAGCTCCATTCGGCCCAACCTAAACCCGAAATTTGCTGGGTTGTGCTGCACCTCCACCACACCACCAACAACACAGCTGTTTGGGGAGGACCTGTCTAAGCAGGTAAAAGAATTGGATGAAGAGGCCAAAACGGTGGGGCTTATGAAGCAACCTGTGTCCAGTAGAAGCCTGCCCTATCGAAGGCAGCGACCTTATCCTTCATCCAGACCCAGGTGGCAGTCGGATAGAAACCCAAGAACGTACCCGACAAGAACTTATCAACCACCGGCTCCCCAACAGCAGTTCCAACATCAACAACCGTCTTTTTTAGGGCAGGATCCTCCGAAGCCCGCGTGGAAAATGCGGCCACAACCAGCATCAGCCCAAAGGCCGCAAAAGCCCCCATTCTCCAGACCCCGAAGTAACCATGGAGGTAAGGGGGTTTGGTTCTCATCAAAAAGTAGCAGAGGTACCCTCACAGGTTGGTGGTCGGTTGCTGTACTTTGCGGCTGGTTGGGGGAAAGTCATGTCTGACGTCTTTATTCTCCAAAGTATTCAGGGTTATGTGATAGAATTTATTAACGACAAACTTCCCCCTACGCAGCATGTGCCTCATCGCAAGTTTGCGCTTTCTCAAAAAGATGGAGGTAGGACATGCAGAAATTTTACGCTTAGAGGCAAAAGGGGTGATAGAAAAAACGACACATGAGCCAGTTGAGTTTGTGTCCAACATCTTTACAAGACCTAAAAAAGATGGTGGTTGTCGTATTATCATTGACCTAACTCAGTTGAATACTTTTGTGCAATACACCCATTTTAAAATGGAGACGTTTGATACAGCTAAACAGTTACTTAGCAAAGGATGCTTTATGGCCTGCATTGATTTAAAAGATGCATACTATACAGTTCCTATCACTCCGTCTCATAGGAAGTTTTTGAAATTTGTCTGGAAGGATCAGTTATGGCAATATAAAGCGTTACCCAATGGAATTACGACAGTGCCTCGGCTGTTTACGAAAATTGTTAAACCTATTCTGGCATATCTCAGGAGACAAAATCATATCGTCATGGCGTATCTGGACGATATATTGATCATAGGAGAATCCTTAGAATTGGCACAGCTGGCAGTTGCAGCTACTATAGCTATATTTGAAGAATTGGGGTTTGTCATCCATCCAGACAAATCAAAGTTTAATCCCTCACAGGTTATGGATTATTTGGGATTCACTATTAACACAAATCAGATGATTGTCACTGTCCTAGCTGGGAAAGTTGCAGAGATTCAAGAAACTTGTAACAACTTTGCTTGTACTACGGTACTCACTATTCGACAAGCTGCTAAGGTAATTGGGAAGCTTGTAGCTACATTTCCTGCTACACAGTTTGGACCACTACATTATCAAAATTTACAAAGAGCAAAATTTTCAGCATTAAAAGCAAATGCTGGACATTTTGATAGACCCATGCAGCTGCCGATAAAGGCAAAAATTGAGTTACAATGGTGGGCTAACAATATTGGTGACTGTTATAGACCCATCATTGTCTCGAACCCATCAGTTGTGGTACAAACAGATGCAAGTGCCCAAGGATGGGGAGCGACTGATACTGTAACCAGTTGTGGGGGCAGATGGGACGCTCATGAATTCACGCTTTTACAGTCACTAGGGATAAACTATTTGGAGATGCTAGGTGTTTTCCATGGACTACGGGCATATTGCACAAAATTAAGTCATGTACATGTCCATCTTCAAATAGATAATACCACGGTGGTAGCATACATAAATCATATGGGTGGTATCAGGTCAGTATCTTGTGATGAATTAGTCAACACAATTTGGCACTGGTGTATTGAAAGAACTATTTGGATCTCAGCAACCTATCTTCCAGGGAAGCTCAATACAGTGGCAGACACCAGGTCACGAGTATTTAATGATAACGTTGAGTGGATGCTGAATCCGAATATATTTGCTGAAATAATAGCTAAATTCGGTACATTGACCTTTTTGCGTCTAGGTTGAACCATCAGATACCAACATATGTGTCTTGGGAACCAGACCCTGGGGCAGTAGCAATGGATACATACCTGCTTCAGGTATACTGATTATACCCGACTGGCCTACGCAACCATGGTATCCGGTGGTCCTCCAGATGGTCAAAAGTCCATGGGTGCAAATTGCTAAACGCACAAATTTGATTACGAACCCTGTTACTGGGGAAATTCACCCGTGCCATCGCCACTTAAACCTGTTGGCTTGCAGGTTCTAAGAAGACCACTTCTGGGGGCTGGAATCTCCTCTAGGGCCATGGACCTCATCGTCGCTTCCTGCAGGGTTTCAACAAGAAGGCAGTATCTCACTCAAATCAGGAAATGGGAGGCATACTGCGCTAGAACTTCTACAACCTATAACTCTGCTTCAATCCCTGACGTTCTGGAATTCCTGGCGGGCCTTCATTACGATAAGGGCCTTAGCTACAGTGCCATCAATAGCGCCAGGAGTGCGCTATCCTCATACCTCAACATAGGTGTGGGGTCCAGTCAACTGGTGTCAAAATTCATGAGGGGAGTGTTCAACACCAATCCCCCACGACCCAGATATAACATCACATGGGATGTAGGGGTGCTGCTGACCCTATTGAGAAACTGGTCTCCCATGGTAGAGTTACCACTTAACAAGCTCACCCTCAAAGTGGTAATGCTGATGGCACTGACAACGGCTCAGCGGGTGCAGACCCTGCAGAAACTGCGGCTTGATAGAATGGTCTCAACTCCGCAAAAAGTAACCTTTATTGTCGAAGGGTTACTTAAGCAGCATAGGCCAGGTGCGCTAGGGTTGCAATTGGAATTCTGGGCGTATCCCACAGACGCCACCCTCTGCGTAGTCGCCCATCTTCACCACTATATTCAACATACCAGCGTCATTAGGAAGATGGAACAAGGGTTCTTCATCAGCCACAAGAAGCCTCATCACTGGGTGACTGGTTCAACAATTGCAAGGTGGCTCAGGGAAGTATTGGATGCAGCTGGGATAGATACTAATGTATTTAAATCTCATTCTACCAGGGCTGCATCCACTTCAGCGGCGAGGACCATGGAGGTGCCCTTGGATCATGTCCTCGCTACCGCGGGATGGGCCAGTGAATCCACATTCCACAGATTCTACAATAAACCAGTGGCCAAACCTGCGATGTTTGCGGAAGCTGTGCTGGGAGCTGCTTCGTAAATTTGTTTTGTCCCCGAGTTAGGGGTCTTATTATTTGTATTATTAAACATTCATTTATTTTTCAGCCTGTCCAGTCTGGAATGTATTAATAAACTTCCTCCATCAGAATTACGGCAGTGTGGCAGCATGGACGTGGTCCAGGGCATGTAATCACAGAGCTTTGAAATCTTCACGAAGTCACTCACGTGACTCCGAAGTAAAATAGTAAGATTAAACAAGAACTTACCAGTTTGAAGTTTGATCTTTATTTTATGAGGAGTTGCGATGAGGGATTTCGTGCCCTCCGCTCCCAACCCTCTATTATAAATTCAATTGGTATGGTCAAGTTTTAATCTTACTATCTTCGGTTGGTGATCTGTGATTCCACACCGCTGCTTTGAAGAATGCCGCGCATGCGTGTTGGCGGGGTCTTCACGAAATCCCTCATCGCAACTCCTCATAAAATAAAGATCAAACTTCAAACTGGTAAGTTCTTGTTTAATCTTACTATTAAACTCCACTTCTCTGCCTTCAAGAGATTAGGGTGTGTATACAGTGCTGTGAGAGGGGGGTGATCACAACTAGAATTTACCTTTAAGGGTACAATTGGGCTAGATGGACTGTTGCTTGATTTTAAACTTCATATTAATTTATTTCTAGAATTAGTAGAATTCATTTATTCATTGAAGGCTAGTTCTGAAGCCAAATCTATTCCATATGATGACGTGGAGCGAGCTTCCCGAAGCTTCCGTTCCTTTAGAAAGGTTTCTGCAGCATCTGTTAATCCTCTCACTTACAGCCTGCAGTGGCTCAATGGGGTCTGAAATATCACCTGATCCAATTTATGCTCAGTTGTTCATAAGGAGCTGGATGTAACTTCATATAATTGGGTTTTATGGCACATGTCTTGCACTAATAAAATGCAAACAGTCAAGTCCATTTTCCACACATATTTATAGTTCATCAGGTGGATTATATAATGATTTTATTCTCTTCATGTGCCAGATGACATTTAATATGTCTCAAATAGATTTCAGCTTTCAGTCTAGTCAAACTGAAACAGAAAATTCTTCTTCAAGAACAGTAGATTAAAGTTGTAATTTTAAAAATCAATATTTTAACATCAGCATTTTTATAATAAATCATCTAAATGTCACGTAATTAACATAAGCACATTAAAATATTTCAACTGATATTTTGGCAAACAGACGAAAAGTGAAATAATTGTAATTTCAAATACATTGATGCATATATTAATGTCCCACAACAGTGAGTCAAAAAAAGGTATCTGGAATTAAGAATGGGCATTGGAAAACGTGGACAAAAATTCACTTTTTCTTTTACAGCCAAAAAAGTGTCTATTATATATGCCTGATGTATTCAAGAGTTAGTTTGATTTAACTCTTAGGGCTAATGAAATCAAGAGATATGGGGAGAATGCAGGAACGGGGTTTTGGATGATGAGCCATTTGGATTTTGGATGATGAGCCATGATCATATTGAATGGAGGTGCTGGCTCGTAGGGCCGAATGGCCTACTCCTGCATCTATTTTCTCTGTTTCTATGTAACATCATTATGAAAGCTATACACATTTCTCTGCAGTGAATGTGGTACAATGGCAACCATATCAAAAAAATACATGCAAAACTGCAGCAAAGAAGTTCTAGATACATAGATACATGGAAAATAGATGCAGGAGTAGGCCATCCGGCCCTTCAAGCCATCACCGTCATTCAACTTGATCATGGCTGATCATCCACTATCAGTGCCTCATTCCTGCCTTCTCCCCATATCCCATTGATTCCACTAGCCCTAAGAGCACCATCTAACTCTCTTTTGAATGCATCCAGTGAGTCAGCCTCCACTGCCTTCTGAGGCAGAGAATTCCACATATTCTCATCTCTCTTCTACATTTATTGCAAGCCAAAGTTTTTGTGCTATTCTAGTTTCCAGTTGAAACTCAGTAATTTAATATACTCGGCAGGATGACAACCCTACAGCATGCAGTTAAATTAGAACATTATAACCTAATATGTACCCATATTAACTTCCCACCTGAAATTCTAAATAAAATGCAAATTCTCGCTGGTCAGATATTAATGGGTATACATTTACTTACTGTACAAAATCTATCAATAAATCCCAGAGAAGTTCAGTTCATTTTAAAAAAAAACAAGCAGTTTGGATCATTTACATCAATTAAGTTATAAACTTGTCACACGGATACGGATGTTTCACAACGTTAGAATGTAATGTACAATGTATTCGTATAGGCCTTGCTCCATGGACCAGGCAGAAAATTAATACCTGATTGCACACATAGCATCATAATCTGGAGTACTTCATAAAAATGATTGCATTAAACTAAGGTGGAAATTCAATATTCTCGCTTGTTTTAATTTATTGTGTGCCCAGAAGAAAAAAAACCTCAACAACAAATATAATTGATGATTGGAGTCTTCAAGGTAAGATGGCATGACGATTCATGGAGTTGATATAAATCACCAAGTTAACATTTGGTTCTGCTTTTTAATGAAATATGAAATATTTTAAAGGTATCTTCAATCATCGTTTAGGTAGACAGCACTCTCAACACTATTTAAATTTTTGCTGATCTACTATTGCTGAGAACCTGGAACCCCTTGCATCAAGTTCCTTCTCCTCCCAAATCCAGCCGAATCATAGCCAAGCTGAACCTGCCCTTTGGGCAGAGAAATAAGGTCCACATTGATTTAATCAAGAGTCAAAGAAGATAGAAGGAGGACAGAGTTGAAGGCGGTACTATCACAAAGTTTAAGAAACATTTAGATAGGTTTATAGGGATATGGGCCAAATGCAGACAGGTGAGACATGTTGGCTGGTGTAGGCAAGTTGGGTTGAAGGGCCTTTCACATTGTAAGACTCGAAGACTCTGGAAGACTCACCAGCTACTTGCCCTGTCAATGTAATCATTACATACAGATTATGTTAACTTCTAGAAAAAGTATAAAAAGGACACAGAAAGTGAAGGAGTTGTATAGAAAAGACTTAAAATCCACTCCTCAGCCTCTGTCCTCAATGGACAGTGCATGCATTGGTATATTTTTCTAGTGTTGTACCTTTGTTTGGAAATCCTATCCTATTGGCTCAATGTCACGCTCCCTCCCATGCTCCTTCCCCCCCCCCCCCCCCTCCTCATCCCCCCTCCCCATCCCTTGACCTGACCTCGAGGTACAGTATTTAAAGAAATATCAGGGAGCCAAAGACTTGCAATGATGCACACGTATTTCTACTGACCAAGAAAAGATAAAACAATCCGAGGGTCTCCAATGAGGTAGATAGTCATTCAGGACTGCATTCTAATTGTGAAAGGATGGCTCAGTTGCTTTATAGCAGCTGGGAAGTATATGTCCCTGGATCTGGAGGTGTGTGTTTTCGCACCTATAACCTTTGCCTGATGGGAAAGGGGAGAAAAGGGAGAAACCAGGGAGAGACTCATATTTGATTATGCTGCTGGCCTTGCTGAGGTACGAAGTGTAGATGGAGTCACTAGAAGGGAGTTTGGCTTGTATGATGGTCTGGGCTGCATCCACAATTCTCTGCAATTTCTTGATGACTTGAATGGAGCACGTTTGGTCTTGGGTGGTTCATATTAATAGTATAATGTCGTGTGACATAATTGTACAAGTCACTTATTTTTATGTTACCATAGGCCACCTTGTTATCCAAACCTCTATGAACCCGGCAATGAGAACCCGGAAACCAGGCAATGAGAGCTGAATACATAATGGTTGCCGTTACAACACTCTGTGCACTCGGAAGATGAAGTGTGTGTTCTTCAGGGGTTGCAGGAATCCACCCAGTTAAATCAGAACCAGATCCCTGGCACCCACCCAGATCCTGTAATTCAGATACCCCATGTAATCGGACTCCTTCCCACAAAAAATAACCTTTGTTTAGCTTAGTTTAGTTTAGGGATGCTGCATGGAAATAGGGCCTTTTGCCCACCAAGACAACACCAACCATCTATCACCCATTCAAGCTTGTTCGATGTTATCCTAATTACACATTCACTCCCTGCACACGAGGAGCAATTTACAGAGACCAATTAACCTACAAACATGCATATCTTTGGTATGTGGGAGGAAAAACTTTTTTATAAACACAGTGGTGAGTACTTGGAATGCAGTTGGTGGTGGAGTAAGATACGACAGGGGCATTTCAGAGGCTTTTGGATAGGCATGTGAAAATGGAGGGAATTGAGTGCCATGCATCACATACAGGCAGAGGGGATTAGTTTATATTGGTATCATGTTTGGCGTAGACATTGTTAACCAAAAGGCCTCACAGTTCTGTACTGTTCGGAGTTCTATGAACTATTCTCTAGACACAGATTAAACCTGCAAAAACTAAGACACAAGACATACTTTAGAATATTTAATCTGTTTTTAAATCATAAACAAAAAGCAAAGTTTGGAAGAGAAAGGTTGGCAAATATGAGGGAAACAGAAAAAAAGTGAGTGAACAAGAATTATTTTGCTATTAGTTTTCTGCTAACACTCAAAAAACAATTGCATTTAGAAGCGTCACATGGTCACAAATGTTCATTTTTGCCCATTACACTTCATGCCTGTCTGGTAGTTAAGTGCTGACCCAGAAGCTACAGCCTTCCAGTATGTGAACAAAGTGAGTTTAACTGCTATTGTAGCTTGCGAGTTTAATAATGCCTTTGAATTTGGGCAGGGATTTAGGTTCTTAGATCACTGGGATCTGTTTTGGAGTAAGGGGGAACCGTACAAAAGGGACGGAATTCATCTGTACAGGTGGGGGACCAGCATTCTGGCAGGCAGGTTTGCCATTGCTATGCGGGTGGTTTTAAACTGAATAAGGGGGGGTGGGGTGTCAAATGGGATAGTCGAGGATGCAGTTAAAGGGAAAGAGAGTAAAGGGATGGTTAATGACCCCAGAATTAATGGGAAAGGAAGCTCACAAAGGGATAGGAGAGTATGGCCAAGTGTAATAGGGATCGATGTGAAAGGTGAGATGTGTGAGGAATTAAAAGTATTGTATATGAATGCGCAAAGTATAAGAAGTATAGTAGATGAGCTTGAGGCTCAGTTAAAGGTTGGTAGATATGACATTGTGGGAATTTCTGAGACGTGGCTGCAGGAGTATCAGGCCTGGGAACTTAATATTCAGGGTTATACATCCTACAGAAAGGACAGGCAGGTGGGCAGAGGAAGGGGGGTGGCTCTGCTGGTGAGGGATGGAATTCAGTCCCTTGCGAGGGAGGGCATAGGGACTGATGAGTTAGAGTCACTGTGGATTGAGTTGAGGAATTGTAAAGGTAAGAAGACACTAATTGGTGTTATTTACAGACCCGGATCTAGGGTGTCAGTTGTTAAAACTGGCATGTAACTAAGGTAATACCACTGTGGTGATGGGGGATTTCAATATGCAGGTAGACTGGGAAAAACAGGTTGGTTCAGGACCCCAAGAAAGGGAGTTTGTAGAATGCATCCAAGATGGATTCTTAGAGCAACTTGTAATGGCACCGACCAGAGAAAAGGCAATTCTGGATTTAGTGTTGTCCAATGAACCAGATATGATAAGAGAACTCGAGGTAAAGGAACCGCTTGGAGGTAGTGATCATAATATGATTAGTTTTAATCTGCAATTTGGGAAGGAGAAGGTTAAATCGGAAGTGTCAGTGATGCAGTAGAACAAAGGAGACGATGAAGGTATGAGAGGTGGACTGGAAAGGGATCCTAGCAGGAATGATGGTGGAACAGCAATGGCAGGAATTTCTGGGCATAATCTGGAAACGCAGGATCATTTCATTCCGAAAAGGAAGAAAGAATCTAAGTGGAGTAGGAGGCATCTGTGGCTGAAAAGAGAAGTTAGGGATAGAATAAAATTAAACGAAAATATGTATAACACAGCAAAGAGTAGCTGGAAGCCAGAGGATTGGGAAACTTTCATAGGACAACAGAAGGAAACAAAACGGGCAATACAGGCTGAAAAGATGAAGTACGAAGGGAAACTGGCCAGGAATATAAAGAAGGACAGAAAAACCTTCTGTAGATATGTTAAGGGAAAAAGAGTAGCAAAGTCAAATGTGGGTCCCTTGAAGGCAGACATGGGTGAAATTATTATGGGCAACAAGGAAATGGCAGAAGAGTTGAATAGGTACTTAGGATCTGTCTTCACTAAGGAAGACACAAGTAATCTCCCAGATGTACTGAAGGATAGAGGATCTAAGGGGGTAAAGGAACTGAAAGAAATTTTTATTGGCGAGAAATAGTATAGGGTAGGCTAATGGGACTGAAGGATGATATATCCCCTGGGCCTGATGGTCTGCATCCCAGGGTCCTCATGGAGGAGGCTCTAGAAATAGTGGACGCATTGGTGAACATTTTCCAATGTTCAATAGGTTCAGGGTCAGTTCCTGTAGATTAGAGGATAGCTAATGTTATCCCACTTTTCAAGAAAGGAGCGAGAGAGAAAACAGGAAATTACAGACCAGTTAGCCTGACTTTGGTGGTGGGAAAGATCCAGAGTCAATTATTAAAGGGGTAATAATGGGGCATTTGGATAGCAGTAAAGGATTAGTCCAAGTCAACATGGATTTATGAAAGGGAAATCATGCTTGACTAATCTTCTGGAATTTTTTGAGGATGTGACAAGCATAATGTATGAAGGGGTGCCAGTGTATCTAGACTTTCAGAAAGCCTTTGATAAAGTCCTGCACGGGAGACTGGTGACTAAAATTTGAGCACATGGTATAGGGAGTAGGGTGTTGACATGGATAGAAAATTGGTTGGCAGACAGGAAGCAAAAAGTAGGAGTGAACGGGTCCTTTTCAGAATGGCAGGCAGTGGCGAATGGAGTGGCGAGTGGAGTGCCGCAAGGCTTGGTGTTGGGGCCGCAACTGTTTACCATATATATGAATGATTTGGAAGAGGGAATTAGGAGCAACACTAGCAAGTTTGCAGATGACACAAAGCTGGGTGGCAGTGTGAACTGTGAAGTAGATGTTAGGAGGTTGCAGGGTGACCTGGACAGGTTGAGTAAGTGGGCAGATGCATGGCAGATGCAGTATCTATATTACTAAAAGTCTGATCTTGGCCGCTTTTGGCTCACTGTGGTGTGATTTCCGAAAGAACGCCGCCACCTATGGCTGTCCTTTTTGGACAGCTTGCTCAGAGCGCCCCTCCGCCTTCCTGGACCAGAGGATTGTTCCCATTGATGAAAAATCAGAGATATATTAATTTTTTTTTAAATTTGCTATTCTCTCTGCTGCCCATGCTGGAGGGAGGGAGACGGACTATAAAACCAGGAAGTGGCGTGCCTCACTCAGTCTCTGCAAGATAGAGGAAGCCAGAGGGGCACGTCGCTCTGAGCTCTGAATAGTGCTGAGCATATGTCTACACAACTGTGAGTGCCCATAATGTGGTTTGAAAATGAAAATATGGTTGGTTTCAAGTGAAAAGGCAAATGTTTGTTTGGGGGGGTTTGGGTTGAAGTTAAGAAGTTAAAAGGTACTACTGCAAATAATGGCTTGGGTGCTTTGGGCTGAAGTTAAAAGGCACTACTTCCAATGGTGGCTTGAGTGCTTTGGATTTAAGTTAAACGGCACTACTGCCAATGGTGGCTTCGGTGCTTTGGGTTGAAGTTAAAAGGCACCACTGCCAATGGTGGCTTGGGTGCTTTGGGTTGAAGTTAAAAGGTACTACTGCCAATGGTGGCTTGGGTTCTTTGTGTTGAAGTTAAAAGGCACCACTGCCAATGGTGGCGGGTGCTTTGGGTAACTTCCTGTTTACACTGTATATTGATTTTAGATAAAACACTACCACTTACAGGTGTGATTTTTGGCCATCTTTCTCAGTCCCCCTCCGCTCAGCATATGCAGAGGATTTTTCCCATCAATTAAAAATAAATGTGTTATTATATCTCTCCTGTCAATCACGCCATGAAGGCCACACCTTTTCTGGTGGGAGGGGGAGGGGTTATAAAACCCGGAAGTGTGGGTGTGGCTCAGTCTCTGCATGATGGGGGAGGGAGATGTCATGACTCTGTCTGAGCTGTGACTCAAATGAACACACTGAATGCCTACTTCTTCTTTTTGCATCTAGCGTGCAGAGCCTGAAGTTGTAAGATAACTTGTTCTGTTTGATCTTCTGTTTGTGCACACCAGGTTGATTGCATTTGTCGAAACAGCATGCACCACATGAAGGATGCAATCTCCCATGCGGAATGTCTACTGAACTGTGAGTTTTGTGTTTTTTTGTGTTTTATGGTGGTTTCACCCTGCTTGAAATGGTATGAAACTGCATTTGAATGTGGTGGCCTTACACCCTGCATGAAATGGTATGAAACTGCATTGGAATGTGGTGGCGTTGCACTCTGCTTGAAGTGGAATTAAACTGCACTTGAATTTGGCGGCCTTGCACCTTGCTTGAAATGGTATGAAACTGCACTGAATTTGGTGGCATTGCACCCTGCTGAAAGGGTATGAAACAGCACTTGAATTAGGTGGCCTTGGTTCCAGCTTGAAGTGGTATGAAACTGCACTTGAATTTGGTGGCCTTGCACCCTGCTTGAAATGGAATTTCAAGGAATAACCTTGTGTCAACTGCCAGCCCGCCGGCCGTGAGTGAGCTGCCAGCACATCAGGCTTGAGGGACTGAGCTGCCACCCCAGGAACCCATACCACCTCTCCAGAACCCCCCCCCCCCCCACTGGCCACCAATTTTGGAATTAGTGGAGAGGTGGAATATGGCGTTGGGGGACCAGCCCTCCCTTGTGAACATGGGACCCAATGGGTCCCACATAGTCTAGTAATATAGATAATTGTGAGGTTATCCATTTTGGCAGCAAGAACAAGGGGGCAGATTATTATCTCAGTGGGGTTAGGTTAGGCAAGAGGAAGGTACAGCGAGACCTGGGCGTCCATGTACACTGGTCACTGAAATTTGGCTTGCAGGTACAGCAGGCAGTGAAGAAAGCTAATGGAATATTGGCCTTCATAACAAGAGGATTTCAGTATAGGAATAAAGAGGTTCTTCTGAAGTTGTATAGGGCTCTGGTGAGACCACATCTGGAGTATTGTGTACAGTTTTGGTCTCCTGATTTAAGGAAGGACATCCTTGCGATTGAGGCAGTGCAGCATAGGTTCATGAGATTGATCTCTGGGATGGAGGGACTGCCATATGAGGAAAGATTGAAAAGACTAGGCTTGTATTCACTGGAGTTTAGAAGGATGAGGAGGCATTTTATAGAAGCATATAAAATGATAAAAGGGCTGGACAAGCTAGATGCAGGAAAAATGTTCCCAATGTTGGGCGAGTCCAGAACCAGGGGCCACAGCCTTAGAATAAAGGGGAGGTCATTTAATACTGAGGTGAGAAAAAACTTTTTCACCCAGGGAGTTGTGAATTAATGGAATTCCCTCCCACAGAGGGTAGTGGGGGCTAAATCACTGGATGGATTTAAGAGAGTTAGAGTTCTTGGGGCTAGTGGATTCAAGGTATATGGGAATAAGGCATGCATGGGTTATTGATAGGGGATGATCAGCCATGATCAAAATGAATGGCGGTGCTGGCTCGAAGGACCAAATAGCCTTCACCTGCACCTATTTTCTATGTTTCTATGTTTCTATGAATGGCACAGGTGAAAGGTAATGTCCATGCTGTTTAAACTTGGTCTCCTGTATGTGGGTTATATCTTGTACTAATTTTGAATGAATGAATAAATACATTATATAACTAATTTATTTTCATTGGGAAACTAGCAATTGAGCATTTGCTCATGATTTAACATTTTCCATGTGCAGTTTGTGTGCTTTTTGAATAGTGGGATCAGATGGTTGGAAGGTGTTGATTTATGTCAAAGTCACGTGAGTGACTATGTGAAGAGCCCGCCAGCCATCATACATGAGAATTGGAGCAGTTTGAATCTGCTTCGGCAGGTAAGAGGCTGCTGCTTTGAAAACAGAGGCAGCGGGCCCAGAGGAGCTGGCACAACTTATGCAGCTGCCGCCGTGGAGGTGGGATAAAATAGCAACGGTCGGGATAGCTGAATGCTATGGAGGCTCCGTGGGAGTGTGTTCTAAAAATAGCAATGGCCGATGCGGCAAGGATAGCTGAACGCTATGGAGGCTCCGTGGGAGCACGTTCTAAATATAGCAGCAACCGGTGCGGCCGGGATAGGTGAACGTTGTAGAGGCTCCGTGGGAGCTGGAGTTTAAAATGTTCCATGCACGGGAGGCATTAACAGGCGGCTACAGCCAAATGCCTGTGGCAACACCTGGCTCAGGGTTGCAGTATTCCTCCCACTCTGATGAGGGGAGTATCGGAGATTACAGAGGTGACACTGATTATGGGCTGAGGATATATAGCGCAAACGCTGCGAGGCTCATCAAGAGCTGGCGCCTTAAAAAAAAATTGTGCTGCCCGTTCGACCGGGCATATGGGGGCCAGAGGCTTGAGGAGGCAACACCTGGTTCAGGGTTGCGATCTATTTTCTCCACTAAAATGCTCGACTCAGAGTCACTAGCAGGTGCAACCTGTCTGGTAAGTACAATAAATAAATGAATAAACAAACAAACAAATATATAAAGGAAAAAAAATGGATGAAAAAATAAAAAGGAAAGGAAATGTGCTCCTAGCTCAGGAGACATTTACAGGCTGTGTCAGTCAGATGCGCTTGTGGCAGCAACAACTGGTTCAGGGTTGCACTATAATATCTCCCACAGAAGAAGGAAGCAATACCTGGCTCAGGGTTGCGTTATGATATTTCCCGCTCAGAAGAGGGGAGTGCTGGAGATTCTTACATAGGTGACTCCAACTATGTGGATATCGGTAAGGAAATCAAATCCCCGAACTAATGGGGGATATGCTTCATTTTTAATCATATGAAGGAGCTACCGGCTCTTGTCACATATTTGCCATCCCTTTGGGGATAGGAGATCTGGCTAAAAGTATCCAGGAAATATGCCAGTCCAGATATCTGCCAGACTTTTGGATATTTCCATACGTCAATTTCATCAGTTGGGATATCCCAGTGATGATATGTAGGCAACAAAATTATGTAATCAAGTCCAAAACCATTCTGGAGTCATTTTGGCCTTTTGCAGGAAATTGCATTATCACATCTCTGTAATAGCCAGTTGGGGCTATTGCCTTTGCAAAATGCTATAAGGCATGAGATAATTCCCAAAATGGCTCATTTTTACAGGGCCAGTAATGTGCATTCTGCATAGTATCTCTTCAGAGAGGACTTATGTAGCAAGTTGAAGACTTGCAGGGGGAAATTTAGGCAGCTGCGGGGGTGGAGTACCATTCTAGGTGGTTAAAGCTCCAGTATTCCTGCTGGTTTTCACCCTGTATTCAAGGAGCAGGAAGCTCCAGAGAGGAACAGCCGGGAGTCACTAGCTGGCCTCGCAAGAACAACTTGTTGAACCAGGCTTGCAGTAATGACAGGCATGACCTGTCCAGCGAGCCCCGCTGAGGCACTGAAGGAGCAGCTGGCCAAAGGAGCAGCCTGTCTATCCAGGCAGGGAATATACTGGCAGTGTGGCCTGCACAATAAAGCTCCAGCAAGGGTCTAAGAGGCTGTAGGTCGAAGAAGTAGTCTGTCCCATTCGGCTCAGGAATGCTGGCAGCCATGCCTTGCACAGCAATATCGCTTTTGAGGTCCGGAAACGAGCTGTTGGCAAGCGTGGGGCTGAAGATGTGGTCAGACAGGGTCGGCAATGGAACTTCGCTGAAGCTCCAACAAGCAGTCGACCCGGGTTCAGAGACAGGTAAGGTCCTCCGTAAAACTTTTAACCTCCGTAAAACTCCAAAATGGAGCAGTCTGTCGGCCTAGGTTTGGATTTACTGGTAGCATGGGCTCTCTAGTATCTTTTTACTGTCCCTGGAGAAGATCAGGTCAATGCAGAGACATTGGCAGTGCACCTTGCATAATAACCTCTGTAAGTTCCAAGTAGGAACAGCTTGGTTACACTGGTTCAGGGTAGACCATCTTGGAACTGGCTGGCCATATAGGTCATATTGACCAGGGAAGCATTGCCTCAACATCTGTGATTGAGGTTATCAGGCTGCTCAGTAGAGTGAAGTAATTGAAGTCTCCCTCTACACATGTTTAAATTTCTGCTCAGTGGAGTTAGTGGAGTTGCCAGTTCATTGGAAACATCATTGCCATCCTTTCTGGGATAGGGAGATACCAGCAGGGAGCCGGTCTGGCATGTAGTATTTTCTACCTGACCTGCACGTTCATGTTGTGAATCAAAAATGTATATATAATAATCTGTAGGATCTCAATACCAGTATTCCTGATTAAGTGGCTGCTCAAAGAGATTGTGTTGCGCACTCTAGCGACTCAGACAGGTGGTTTCAGTCAGAGGACTGCGAAGCAATTCCTGGATCAGGCTTGCATTATGCTAATTTCCACTCTGAGGAAGAACGCTGAGGATTTGTGGTGGCTCTGACAGTCAAGAGTTGACGGGGAACTTGTATTCCCACATCAAGTGAATGCTGTGTTTCAGCTCTAGTCATAAGGTTCTGATTATATGTTATCAGCAAAATAAATGAATAAATTGATAATGCATCTTCCGCGGCAAGAGAAGCCAACAAATTTCCGTTCGTATGGTCAATATAGGAAGCGATGGTTCCAAGTGGAATCAGTGACATCTCACAATGGATGAGTAGTCTGCCTAAGAACAAGAGGGGTATATTTCTGATATTCTTCAAGATTGCAGAAATGTGCAGCATGCCAAATCAGGTTAGGATTTGGCTAATCTGATCATGTGTTTGGTTACCCAGTTTGAGATGGATGATTTGCTTTCAGCAATTTAGCTGATTCAGAGAATCGATCTTGAAGATGCATACTTTACCATATATATAGACAAGAGGCACAAATATATCTGGTGTTTTGATAACAAAGCCTGTGGTGGAAGCTAATGCTGCCCTACTCAGATCAAAAGGGCATTGTATCATCGAGTTTTAGATGACATGCAAAATTTGCAGCTGATAAGATTTAAGGGTTTATCAGTAGATGCCTCTTACGATATTAAGGATGAGGCAACATGAAATTGAATAGTGTCAACTTTGCCTATTCATTCAGGGTGTCCATGGTAAGGCGGCTGAAAGAAGCCCCGATTTACACAAAGTCACGAGTGATGGCTGGTGCAGCTTTTTTCTCAGGCAGCTAGCTCTGCACGATTGTGTGGGAAGTTTGTGAACAAGACATGTGAGTTACTTTTAAATGGAATTAACAGAGGTTTGTGTTGCTTTCAGTTTGGGCTTAGAGAAGCGATTATGTGATAGCACAATTGACACTGCTTGTGCTGCTTTGTCATTCTCTATAGTCCCATAAGTGGGACAATAAATGATTGGTTATTCACCCGCTGTTCACTAACGTTATGCAAGGTGTCTTTTATATGACCGCTCTATAAGCCTACACTCATAGTAGTGTGCGATGTATATCAGTAAATTATTATTCAGATATTCATCTACGGTATTCCTAATAGGAGCAGTATCTTTTAAGTTGATTATGCTTTCAGCAACTGATTTCAGCACAAGGAACACAGTCTTTACTCAATCTCTGGCTCAGTCTCTGGGTCGTAACTGACATCAGGGTAGCTTATTATGGGAATTACCTCATAAAGCAAAGCAAGCATGGTTGCATATATTTGGAGTTGACAGCATACCCACCAGACCAGAGATTGGGGGTGTTATTATGTATACAGGTACACTGAGCTTGCTACTACCTATGTGATGAAGGATAGTTTCTTCATTGTTATTTAATAGTCTCTCAAGAGATTGCTGATGGCTCATTAGCAGCCAGTAGAATGGACATTTCCCTTTGATCATACAGCAGGAGGCGTATATAGTGCACTTTCTGAAGTTATAAAATTTGGTTGAATATGCCTGGATGTTTGCAGATAGAATTCTGAACAGTGTTGCATGAGTTATTGTCTAACTCAAAGCCAATCGGGACAGTGGTCCGATTAAGAGCAATGGCCATGTATGCAAGTTAGCACCATGGTATTAATAACCTATGTTTTCTACCATTTATGGTTTATTTGTTTAAGTGTTCACACACAGATTGGGTTATTGCATGAGACCACAGAACTTTGAAGGCTTCACGTAGTCACTCACGTGACTTCAATATCAAATAGAAAGATTAAACGAAAACTTGCCGTTTGAAGTTTGATCTTTATTTTATGAGAGTTGAAGAGAGGGATTACGTGGCCTCCACTCCCAACCCCGATTCTCATAAAGATCATCTGGTAAGTCTAGGGTTGTTAACCTTTCTATAGTTTAAATCCGTACAACTGGTCTGTGGCTTTATGCAGTTGCTCTGAAGATTGACGCGCATGCGGGCTGGCGCGCTCTTCATGTAATCCCTCACTTCAACTTCTCATAAAATAAAGATCAAACTTCAAACGGTAAGTTTCGTTTAATCTTTCTATTTTAAATTTCCAACTCCCGTTCACATAATTTCATCATATGTCAGCCCCGCCATCCCAGGAATTAGCCTGATGAACCTACACTGTACTCCCTCAATAGCAATAATGTCCTTCCTCAAATTAGGAGACCAAAATTGCACACAATGCTCCTGGTGTGGTCTCACCAGAGCCCTGTACATCTGCAGTAGGACCTCCTTGCTCCTGAACTCAAATCCTCTTGTAATGAAGGCCTACATGCCATTAGCTTTCTCCACTGCCTACTGTTCCTGCATGGCTAGTTTCAGTGATTGATGTATAATTACACCCAGGTCTCCTTGCACCTCCCCTTTGAGTGCAGGATGGAAATTAGTTGTGAAGTTGATGAAGTCAGTGAGTTCTGCATGGGTGCAGTAGTTTGCACCACTGCAGTCGTCAGTGGAGCAGAGGTAGAGTTTGGGTACAGGGCCAGTGTTCGCCTGGGACAGTGATTGTTCGACGTAACCTACAAAGAGGCAGGGATAGCTGCTTCTTGGATTTGGAGGAATTGGGAGGAGTCGAAGGAGAAGTTGTTATGGGTAAGGACCATTGAAGTCTCTGTGGTTTCTGAGCTGTTGTCAGGAATGTGAAGGAGAATGACGTTGAATAACTTTAGAAGCTGGTCTGTAGGTGGGATTGAATTCCTTTACCACAGTGTTGAGAGTTGGACGTATTACTTTCAAATCATATTTAGTCCGCAATGGAAAGAGTGTGGGAGGGAGGGACAGGTGGTGAGGAGGGAGTACCGCACTGAGGTTGGGAGGGATGGAGGCAGCAGGCTGGAGTGGACCCGAGGACCTGAGCGAGGCAGTGTGCAGGCGTGGACCCTAGGATCTGAGTGAGGCCGCGGGCAGGCGTGGACACGAGGATCCGAGCGAGGCCACGGGCAGGCATGGACCCGAGGACCTGAGCGAGGCCGTGGGCGAGCGTGGACCTGAGGACACGAGTGAGGCCACAGTGTTAAATGGAGGTGATAAGGGTTCCTTCACCAATGAGGATAGGTGGAATTATATGAGAGATCAACTATGATTTTACTTCAGAGTCACGTGAGTGACTATGTGAAGAAGAACCCGCCAGCCCGCATGTGCATCATTACGTCCACGCATGGCGCCGCGACTGGCTGGCAGGCGCGCTGCTCCTCCAGCGGTAAGTTTCAAACCTGAAGGTAAGTTTCAAACTCATTTTTTAGTTTGTGCTTTACCTTGCAGGAAGCTCTGTACAGAGTTCCTGCTGGATGTTGTTCCAGGGAATCCCGATTCCGTGAGAAAACCCGGCTTGCGGGGAAACCCGGAAGTCGAGACCGTGTGGTATCCCGGCTCTGCAAAGAAAACCCAGCTCGGGGAAACCCGGAAGCAGAAACCGTGGGGTATCCCAGATCCACGAGGGGAACCCAGCTCGGGGAAACCAGACTGTGGAGACCGTAGGGTATCCCGGCTCCGCGAGGGGAACTGAGCTCGGAGAAACCCGGCTGCGGAGACCGTAGGGTATCCTGGCTCCGCGAAGGAAAACTAGGCTCGGGGAAACCCGGCCATAGAGGCCGCCGGCTGCGGAAGCCACAGGAAATACTGGCTTCGTGGGAAATACCGGCTCGGCAGGCCAGTTGACATTGAAACAGTCCAGCCAGGAGGATTCACCTTCTGCAGCGAGAGAGATGCTCCACCTGATACTCCAATGAAGGGAGTAATATCAGTGCGGGACACCGGGGCCTGCGGCAGCACCTGCTGCAGGGCTGCATTATATTTCCCTCTCTGAGGAGGCGAGTTAGGCAGTCGCAGTATGGTGGTATGTCGTAAGGGAACTTTCCACAACACGCCAACTGCATGACAAGGACCTGCAGCAGCGCCTGTTGCAAGGCTGCATTATATCTCCGTCTCTGAGGAGAGGAGTGTAGGAAATCAGTTGTGACTGACTCTAAATTCAGATGTATGTCCGTGAAAGGATCCACTGCAAGGAAAAGTTGGCTTCCGGCCTATGGCAGAAAACCTGGAGCTAGGTCAGCATCTATGACTTCTCGTCACATCATTCCAGAGTGCCGGCAGCACTAAAGCTGGTGGCAGCTTGAAAGCAGATCCTCTGGGCAGAGGTCTTTTAGGCCAATGCCCAAGCCGGCCCTGAGGGAAAATGTGCAATCCACGCACCCCAGCAGTCCTATCATCCAAATTCAAGGATGGAATCAAAACCTGAGGACGGTTACAGAACTTACATGGGGTGTGTGGTCTAGTTACATGTGGTAATAGATGACACTGTTTTGCATGTATGTGGAGACATTGGGTCACCCTTGATTAAACTCACATTCACATGTGAAGTTAATTTTAAATGGGAAACTTTGTTACTGTCTAATAACGGATATTCCATATGATACTTTATGATATGCATCAATCTCAAAGATGCACACTATTCAGTTCCCTTTCACAGGGTTCACTGAAGATATTTGAAATTTAGCTGGATGGGCAATGATAGCAGTTAAAGCATTGCGAAATGGGCTAACTTCAGCTTCCAGGTTGTTACCAAATTACCAAGCCAGTATGTGGGCTGCTCAAAGCTCAAAAACTATCTGGATGATATTCTAAAATGCTGAATCTTGCTAAATTAGCTGTTTTCAGCCACAAAACTCTGTGATTAGGGTTTCTCTCATCCATCCAGTCAAATTTAAGTTGATACCAACTAGAGTTATAGATTGTGATATACCTTTTAACTCTATTTATTGTCTGTGACTCCGCCCTGGGGCAAGTGATTGTGCCCAGTGTAAATTGGCAATTTGGTGGTATCAACTACCTACTATCAATAGGTACATTCTATATACAAATATGCATATCTGCATGCTCACCTACAAGTTGACACACTACAGTGGTGGCATATTTTAATCACATGGGTTCAATTAAGTTAATATCGTGTGATAGTTTACCTAATCTTATTTGGCGCTGATCACATTAATCAATGACAACACAATGAATGTTGGATCACAAAGTATTTAATGGCATTTTGGATTGATGGAACACCAAATATCGATTGTTGGCATCTAGTCTCAATCAATAAATGCAACACTATCTGACATGGCGGCCATTCTCAGGGGCAGTGGCGATGGATGCATTCTCGCTACGCTGGGGAGGAATGTTCATTATGTCTTCCTCCATTTTTTTTGCCTCATCAGTCGGTGCTTGCTTAATAACCAGGAAGACTCCACCTCAGGCGTGTTAGTGCCAGACTGGCCTACACAGCCATGGGTCCACTCATACTGCAAATGATAACGGAGCCTTTTATGGCTGTTCCCAAACAGAAAATCTGTTTGTTTACCCCATGGCTGGGGAGAACCATCCTCTGCATGAGCGAACCAAAATTGTTGGGTTACAGACTATGAGAAGACTTTCCTGGGGTACGGACTGTCAGGTTGTATGGTGGATGTAATCACTGCGGCCGGAAGAGATAGTACCAAGAAACCGTACATCTCCTGTATCAAGGAATGGTAAGGGTCCTGTTTACAGTCCAATATATCGTATGACATGGTACGTATAACAGATGTCTTGGTATTCCTCTCAAAGCTATATTTATGAGAGATGGAGTTATACATATTATGCCAGTAGTGCCTTGTGACCCTACTTCCTTCTAGGGTTGGCACAACATGCTGTCAGGTCTCGACCTCTGATATCCAGATTTATGAAGGGTGTCCAACTCAATTTCCCCCAGGCCCAGATACTCAGAGATATGGGATGTTTATGTCCTGCTGACGCTGTGTCGCCAGTGGGCTCCAGCTACATTCCTGTCCTGGGTCTATTCACTTACAAAGTGGTTATCCTCATGGACCTTTGGTTGTGTGTGTGGTCACACATCTACAACAGTCATTATGTCACCTAAAGCCTTAGAGGCTCTGAACTAGTAATGTTGTTAGTTACGTTTCGCTGGACCTCATCTTAGTGGCTGCAGGATTGTCAAACCAGCAAATTTCCAAATGTGTTATAATAAACCCATTTGCCAGACCAGGGGTATTTACCAACACTATTTTTAGGCTACATTTTTAATTCCTCCTGGATGAGTGGGATTACTATTATCATCATTAAAAAGCACAAGCATATTTCAATTTATGTCATGCTTTATTAAATTTCACTCATCCCTGGTCAATTGATGCAGTGCATGACGTATGGACTCGTTTCCACGGCATGAAATCACAGAGGTTCAAAATATTCACGTAGTCACTCACGTGACTCCGAAGTAAAATAGTAAGATTAAATGAGAACTTACCAGTTTGAAGTATGATCTTTATTTTATGAGGAGTTACGATGAGGGATTCCGTGCCCTCCACTCCCAACCCTCTCTCATAAAAATCTGCTGGTAGTTCTAAGTTCTCGAATCTTACTATATTCAGTTCATCAACTGTTATCTGTGATTTCACACCGCTGCTTTGAAGATTGATGCACATGCGGGCTGGCGGGTTCTTCTTCACGTAATCCCTCAACGTAACTCCTCATAAATTAAAGATCAAACTTAAAACTGGTAAGTTCTCATTTAATCTCAGTATTCAGTTTGGTTTAGTTTAGAGATACAGCACGGAAATAGGCCCGTCAGTCCTCCGGGTCTGCGCCGACCAGCGATCCCCGCACATTAACACTGTCCTACACCCACAAGGGACAATTTTTACATTTACCCCAAGCCAATTAACTTACAAACCTGCACATCTTTAGAATGCGGGAGGAAACCAAACATCTCGGAAAAAAACCTCATGCAAGTCAGGGAGAGAACGTACAAACTCGTACAGAACAGCACATGTAGTCGGGATCAAACCCGGGTCTCCTGCGTGCATTCGCTGCACCACCATAACTGCTCGTCGTGGTGATCTAAAGTAATTGAATAGTGGTACAGCCTGAAAAAGCTGAATGATCTACTTCTGTTCTTAGTAGACAAAAAATGCTGGAGGAACTCAGCAGGTGAGGCAGCATTTATGGAGAAAAGGAGTAGGTGGCATTTCGGGTCGAGACCCTTCTTCAGACTGATGTCGGGGGGGGGGGGTCGCATGAAAAAGAAAGGAAGAGGCAGAGATAGTAGGCTATGGAGGAGAGCTGGGAAGGGGGAGTGGAAGGATGGAGTAAGCAAGGACTACCTGAAATTAGAGAAGTCGATGTTCATACTGCTGGGGGATAAACTATTCAAGCGAAATACGAGGTGTTGTTCCTCTAATTTACGCTGGGCCATTGTTCCTCCAATTTATTCAGGCAATGGAAGAGGCCCAAGACAGAAAGGTCAGATTCAGAATGGGAGGGGGAGTCGGTGCTGGGCAACTGGGAGATCAGGTTAGTTAGTACGGACTGAGCAGAGGTGTTGGCCGAAGTGGTCGCCGAGCCTACTCTTGGTCTCACCAATGTAGAGAAGGTGACACATACGACAGCGGATGCAGTAAATTTTTGTTCTTATGTTCTTAAGTGTAGGTCAACTGTTTCTACAGCATTTGAGTGTTATTTCAGGCTTAGTACTGAATTTATATTATGAATTTATTTTTGGCGTGCAGCAGATTTAATTTTGCACTGACCTTTAACTTATGGAATGTGATTCCACCCCCATATTGCTGTATTGACTTGACTGCAAAGAGATTGGATGATATAATCCATTTCTTATTAAGCACAAGTCTGTACAAAATAGTTCCAGATTTGGAAAAGTCACTCAGAGTAGCTGCAATTACAGCTGAATGCATACTGACTGTCAATGATTCATGTCAACGTTTTTGGAGGCTGGTCAATATTTTACTGTTTGCACAAATCCGTCAGTCATCCAACTCTTCTCCAATCTGCCGGTAACACGCTGGACTGACTTCCCTGTACCTTCCACTCACTTTGAGGGAGGGCATTAGGGAGCCAGAGTATTGGAAACACAAAGAATTCCACAGAATTTGGATATCCCCCTCTGCTGCCTATGTCAAAATGCCTTAAAACTTAAAAAGGCCCAAGCAGATTCAACTCAATCACCGCACTGTCCTGGGGTGATCTCACAGGCTGCCTCCTTGTCAGAAATTCCATCCTGATGAGAAAAACAAACTGCAGAACCTGGAAATTCAAAATAATAGTAGAAAATGTTGAGGAAATTCAGCCAGTCAGGCAGCACCTGTGGAGAGAGAAACAATTTTACATTATAGATCAAAAACTCTGCATAATCATTAGAAAGGTTTTTGACTTGAACATCCTCTGTTTCACTCTCCACAAATGCACTCTCCGGTTAGTATCCCAGAGAAAAAAAAAATCCTGTGCTTTAACATTTCCATTCTGCTTTAAAGTATCATGTATTAATGAGGATATACTCCATAACTTGATCTGAGATTTAGGGCGGCACGGTATGTTTTTAAGCTAATTGGCTTGATATAATTGTAAATTGTCCCTAGTGCGTGCAGGATAGTGTTAATGTATAGGGATCACTGGTCGGTGTGAACACAGTGGGCCGAAAGGCCTGTTTCCACGCTGTTTCACTAAACTAAACTAAAACCAATTTATTGCAGAGATTCCATTTGGGTTATTGGAACCTGCAGAATTTCAATCATTCTGAGGGGTTGGGGTCTCTGCCAGAGTTTTTGAGGCCCTGGTGAGATCTCATTAAGTGCCTGTCAGAAAGCAGCAGTGGAAATGTAATAACTGAGAAAATACATTCTTGCCATAGAAGGGGTACAGAGAAGGTACACCAGATTGATTCCTGGGATGTCAAGACTTTCATATGAGGAAAGACTGGATAGACTTGGCTTGTACTCGCTAGAATTTAGAAGACTGAGGGAGGATCTTATAGAAACGTACAAAATTCTTTAGGGGTTGGATAGGCTAGATGCAGGAAGATTGTTCCCGATGTTGGTCACACAGAGAGTGGTGAGTCTCTGGAATTATCTGCCACAGAAGGTAGTTGAAGCCAGTTCATTGGGTATATTTAAGAGAGAGTTATATGTGGCCCTTGCGGCTAAAGGGATCAGGGGGTATGGAGAGAAGGCAGGTACAGGATACTGAGTTGGATGATCAGCCATGATCATATTGAATGGCGGTGCAGGCTCGAAGGCCCGAAAGGCCTACTCCTACACCTAATTTCTATGTTAACTGGCCAGGAACACGAGAAAAAGCAAAAGCCAAGATGCACGCAGCACAAACACCAAAACAACAATAAGGCAAATAAGCAGATTAACTATTCCAATGATACTAATTGAAGAAAGGATATGTGGTAGCAGTTTCACTGCATCTTCAAAATGTTCCATTTGTATTTAACCAAAATTTCTAAAAGTTTTAGGAAAATGTTTTGGATATTTATCTTTGCTTTTATGTTTATATCTGGTGATAAAATCCAGAATTACATTAGCATGTTTTACCATCCTATTAAACCGAGATGTGGTCTTTCACATCTTATGAACCTGTATCTTTTATCCCACTCAGTTCCCTCATCTACCTTTATAATTTTATTTTACTTTTGAAAAGTTTATTTTGGCTATCTGAAGAATTATACCAAATTATACCATATCTTTACAATAATTGTAAAGATATCTTTACAATAATTGTAAAGATATGAAGCATAGGAGAGTTATCTGCTCCATGTATAATGATATAGTAAGCACCTTATATGTAGGCAGTAAGCCTTACTGCAAGCATAAAATAAGATGCATAACATCAGACCTGGCTGGAATAAGTATGTAGCTGAGTATCATACTGAAGCCCATGAAGCCACCAAAGCATAGGCTATGGCACGTAGACCCAGACAGGGGTCTGTGTTTGAGCACAAGAAGCTCATTAATGCAAGGTATACGTATGCTGTTCGCTTCATCTGTAAAAATGAGCAAGCTATGAGGGCTGATTCCATGGCTAAGAAGCTCCTAAGTAACAATGCTACAGACGTTTGGAAGGAAGTGAGAGCTCTTAGCTGTTGCAAAACATCTCTACCATGTACTGTAGATGGAATCTCTGGAACAGCTAATATCGCGGAGTTATGGCGACAACATTATAGCACTTTATTCAACTGTGTCCAAGGTGACTTGTATAGGGTGGACAATATTGAGACTAATGACTCAATGGTGATTATGTCACATAAGGTGTATCATGCCATGAACAAGCTGTCCAACAACAAAGCAAGTGGCTTGGATCATATCTCTGCTGAACATCTTAAGTATGCGAGTATGAGAATAGTTCGTCTCCTAGCTATTTGTTTTACTGGCTTTATGATTCATGGCTTGTTACCAGACTCAATGTTGTCTGTTCTATTAGTGCTGGTTATTAAGGACAAAGCTGGTAAAGTAGGCAGTCTAAATAATTACAGGCCCATAGCTTTAGCCAGCATATTGTCAAACGTTTTAGAAAGAGTTCTGCTGGATAGAATAAATGAGTTTGCTAACTCCACAGATAACCAGTTTGGCTTTAAAGCTAAACATGGCACTGACTTATGCATATATGCCCTAAAGGAGATTGTAAACAAATATAGAGGCAAAAACTCTTTGATCCTTATGTGCTTTATTGATGCTTCCAAAGCCTTTGACCATGTTAATCACAGAAAGCTGTTTGGTAAAATGAGTCAAAGAGGGGTGCCTAAATACATTGTTAGAATTTTGGCCTACTGGTATGCCCACCAGATTCTGCAAATAAAATGGGGCAATAGGGTCTCTGCCCCATTTGGGGTGAGCAATGGTGTTAGACAAGGGGGAATTTTGTCCCCAGTCCTTTTTAATCTATATATTGATGATTTGTCTAAACAATTGAAAGCCTGTAACACTGGGTGTGTGATTGGTAATATTTTAGTGAACCATATTATGTATGCAGATGATCTTGTGGTCTTTAGTCCATCTAGCACTGGTCTCCTTACTACATGTTCCATGTATGGTGTGGAACATGACATTAAATATAATGCTAGTAAGAGTGCTGTTATGGTCTGTAGAACCAAAGAGGATAAAAGCCTAAAATATCCTGATTTTCAATTGTCTGACAACAATCTTAGTGTAAGATAAAATATCTAGGGCATATTATTACAGAACAAATGACAGATGACGAGGATATTTATAGGCAACGCCGCATGCTGTATATACAGGCGAATATCCTCTTGTCGCTATTTAGAGCATACTGCACGCCACTCTACACTGCGCACCTGTGGTTGAACTATTTAAAGACAAGTATGCAGAGACTAAAGGTGGCATATAACAATGCTATGAGAACACTGCTAAGGCAACCAAGATGGTGTGGTGCCAATAATATGTTTGTGACTGCAGGAGTCAGTACTTTAGAAGCTATCCTAAGACACCACATGTATAAATTCATTTGCAGGATAAATGACTCTAAAAATGTGCTTATTGTAGCCTTGACAAACATAAGGGTTAGCACTACACGCTACGAATCTCAGCTAGGTTACAGTTATTTTATGATGAATGGTGCTGCATAACATCTGATCCGTTTATACTGGACACTGTGTCAGGTTCTCGAATAGAGTTTATGTCAGGAATTCATCCACCCACACAAAATATGCCTAGTCGGGTATTGTTTTTTTTCTGGACCAGAAACTCTGCAGGTAAATAAAGAAATTGGGGTTTTGTTCCAAAAAGGGGTAATTGAGAGGACGACATACCATCCTCAACAATTTATGTCCAATATATTCCTCAGACAGAAAAAAGATGGTGGGTGTCGAGTCATTCTGGATCTAACCCAGTTAAATTCCTATATCAAGTATAGGCATTTTAAAATACTTTCAATACTGCTAAACAGCTGTTATCAGAAGGTTTTTATATGACAACCATAGATCTTAAAGATGCATATTATTCAGTACCAATTCATCATCCGTACCGAAGATACTTGAAATTTAGTTGGATGGGACAGCTGTGGCAATTTAAGGCGTTGCCCAATGGGTTAACCTCAGGTCCTAGGTTGTTCACGAAATTGTTAAAACCAGTTCTGGCACTACTTCGTGCCTAGAATCACATTGTGATGGCTTATCTAGATGATATTTTAATTATAAGCAACACTCAGGAAACAGCTGAGGAGTCGGTTTCAGCAAACAAACACCTGTTTAAGAGGCTAGGTTTTCTCATCCGTCCAACAAAATCCAAGCTAGAGCCATCCCAAAAAAATTGACTATTTGGGGTTTGTCATTGATTCAGTTGGTATGTCAGTGACTTTGCCTATGGCCAAGGCTGTTGAAATCATGGAGGTCTGTACCAGTCTCCAGGTGTGGCCTCACCAAAACCCTGTACAACTGCAGTAGAACCTCCCTGTTCCTATACTCAAATCCTTTCGCTATGAAAGCTAACACACCATTTACTTTCTTCACTGCCTGCTGCACCTGCATACCTACTTTCAATGACTGGTGTACCATGACACCCAGGTCTCATTGCATTTCCCCTTTTCCTAATCTGCCACCATTCAGATAATAGTCTACCCTCATGTTTTTGCATCCAAAGTGGATAACCTCACATTTATCCACATTATGCTGCATCTGCCCATTCACTCAGCCTATCCAAATCACCCTGCAGCCTCCAAGCATCCTCCTCACACCTAACTATACCCCCCAGCTTGGTGTCATCTGCAAATTTGGAGATGTTGCATTGAATTCCCTCGTCCAAATCATTAATATATATTGTAAATACCTGGGGTCCCAGCACTGAGCCTTGCGGTACCCCACTAGTCACTGCCTGCCATTCTGAAAAGGACCCGTTTACTCCTATCCTTTGCTTCCTGTCTGCTAGCCAGTTCTCTATCCACATCAATACTGAACCCCCAATACTGTGTGCTTTAAGTTTGTATGCTAATCTCTTATGCGGGACCTTGTTGAAAGCCTTCTGAAAGTCTAGATAGAACACATCCACTGGTTGTCCCTTATACAATCTACTAGTTACACCTTCGAAAAATTCTATCAAATTTGTCAGACATGATTTACCTTTTGTAAATCCATACTGACTTTGTCCAATGATTTCACCACTTTCCAAATGTGCTGCTATCCCATCTTTAATAACTGACTCTAGCAGTTTCCCCACTACCGATGTTAGACTAACTGGTCTGCAATTCCCCAATTTCTCTCTCCCTCCTTTTTTAAGTGGGACTCCCTCCAATCCTCAGGGACTACTCCAGAATCTAAAGAATTTTGAAAAATTATCACTAATGCATCCACTATTTCTGTGGCTACCTCCTTGAGTACTCTGGGATGCAGATTATCTGGCCCTGGGGATTTATCGGCCTTCAATCCGTTCAATTTACCCAACACCACCTCCCAGCTAGCCTGGATTTCACTCAGTTCCTCCATCTTATTTGACCCCTGTTCCACTGCTATTTCCGACAGATTATTTATGTCTTCTTTAGAAGACAGAACCAAAGTAGTTATTCAATTGGTCTGCCATGTCCTTGTTCCCCATGATCAATTCATTTGTTTCTGACTGCAAGGGACCAACATTTGTTTTAACTAGTCTCTTTCTCTTCACATATCTATAAAAACGTTTGCAGTCAGTTTTTTATGTTCCCTGCCAGTTTCCTTTCATAATATATTTTCCCTTTCCTAATTAAGCCCTTTGTTCTCCTCTGCTGGATTCTGAATTGCTCCCAGTCCTCTGGTAGGCTGCTTTTTTTGGCCAATTTGTATGCCTCATCTTTTGTTTTTATACTATCCCTTATTTCCCTTGTTATCCATGTATGCACCACCTTCCCTGATTTATTCTTTACCCAAACTGGTATGAACAATTTTTGTACTTCATCCATGCAGTCTTTAAATACCTTCCATTGCACTGTCAACCCTTTAAGAATCACCTGCCAGTCTGTCTTGACCAATTCACATCTCATACCTTCAAAGTTACCTTTGTTCAAGTTCAGAACCCTTGTTTCTGACTTAATTTTGTCACTCTCCATCCTAATGAAGAACTCAACCATATTATGGTCACTCTTGTCCAAGGGGCCACGCACAACAAGACTGCTAACTAACCCTTCCTCATTACTCAATACCCAGTCTAGAATAGCCTGCTGTCTAGTTGGTTCCTCCACATGTTGGTTGAGAAAACTATCCCGCATACATTCCAAGAAATCCTCTTCCTCAGCACCCCTGCCAATTTGATTCACCCAATCTACCTGCAGATTGAAGTCACCCATTATAACCATGTTACCCTTCATGCACGCATTTCTAATTTCCTGTTTGATGCCATTCCCAACTCCAATACTACTGTTAGGTGGCCTGTACACAACTCCCACTAGCGTTTTCTGCCCCTTAGAGTTTCGCAGCTCTACCCATATTGATTCCACATCCTCCACGTTAATGTCCTTCCTTTCTATTGCATTAATCTCCTCTCTCACCAGCAACCCTACCCCACCTCCTTATCCTTTTCATCTATCTGAGGCTGAGTTACTCCAGCATTTTGCGTCTATCTACAATTTTCTTGGCTCCGCTCTTTATTTTTTTTTACAAAATGCTTTTAATCAGAACAAACAAATACAAAGTAGTAACACGATCAGAGAATGCCTATATTGGCATTTTACAAAGAAAGTTATCAAATTAAAATATTAACATTTTTATTAATAATACATTCCACCTCCTGCAGTGACCAGCGTTAACGGAAGGTCTCCACTGTCCCTGTGGACACCACGTGTTCCCTCTCCAGGGACACGCGAGCACGTACATAACCCCGGAAAAGTGGCAGGCAGTCGACCACCCGCTGCCTGGACCCGCGAACGGTCTCTTCCTCTTGAAGGCAGCGCCCCTTGCGGAAAAAGTACGTCGCCAGCACGTGCCATTTAGGATGTACGCCACCTGGGTACGAATACAGTCCAGCACCTGACCGCCCTCTGCCAATGGGAGACTCAGAACCCCAGCAGAGACCCAGTGGTTCCTCTCACCCCAGAAGAAGTTGACCAATCTCCTCTGTAACCTGATTATAAATAAAGAGGTTGGGATCAAAGTGGCTAGCCGGTACCACAGCATAGAGGCCACCAGCTGGTTTATAACTACAGCCCTGCCCCGGTAAGAGAGCACACCAAGGAGACCTGACCAACGTCCCAGCCGGGCGATGACCTTCGCCTCCAGCTCCTGCCAGTTCGCCGGCCACGCCCGTCAGTGGGACTCAGGTAGACCCCCAGATAGAGAAGGTGCGTGGTGCTCCATGCAAAATCTGCCATCTCCTCCGGCAGGGAATCCACCGCCCAGTGACCCACTAAGAGACCAGGACACTTCTCCCAGTTGATCTTGGCAGAGGATGCAGCCGAGAAAACCTGCTGGCACTCACGCATCCTCCTCAGGTCAACAGGGTCAGTGAACATCAAAATGACATAATTGGCGTCGGCCGAGAGAACCACCTCCACCCCCGGCCCCGGCAAAGCCAGGCCTGTCAACCGCCTCCGGAGTAGGCACAGGAATGGCTCTACACGGATGGAATACAGCTGGTCGGACATGGGACATCCCTGACGAACCCCCCTCCCAAAGGGAATGGGGGCCAATAAAGATCCGTTGACCTTAACAAGGCACTCTGCAGCAGTGTATAAAAGTCCACAAGACCCAGGCCACAAAATGCGGTCCAAATCCGAACGCCTGCAGAGTCCCAACAAGGTAGTTGTGCTCCACCCTGTCAAACGCCTTCTCCTGGTCGAGGGAGAGATAGGCGACTGACTGTCCAGCCCCCTGGGACAGAGGGATCAGGTCCCAGAGCAGATGGATATTGTCCTGGATGGACCGGCCCGGGACTGTGTAGGACTGGTCAGGGTGGATCACCTGGGACAGCACTGGACCCAGGCGATTTGCCAATGCTCGTGCAAAAACTTTATAGTCCGTGCTGAGGAGAGAGACCAGGCGCCAGTTCTTCAAAAGGCAGAGATCGCCCTTCTTGGGCAGCAGGACAACTACTGCCCTGCGCCACGAATAGGGCATCTCCACGGTCGCCAGGCTCTCCCCCAGGACATTCATATAGTCACCCCCCAGGACATCCCAGATGGCTCTAAGGTACTCCACAGTCAGTCCATCCAACCCTGGAGACTTGCCCCCCCTGAGCTGGTGCAAGGCACCAATCAACTGCTCCAGAGTTAAGGGATCATCCAGCTGTTCAGCCGCATCATTGCACACAGCGGGTAAGCCCTCCCACAGGACCACTTGCGCCTCCCCACTCGATGTGCCTGCCGAGAACAGAGTCCTGTAGAAAGACCGAACAGAGGCACCAATGCTCTCTGGATCCGTGACAGAGGAGCCATCATCCGCAAGCAACTCTACAAGCTGCCTGCGGGCTCCTCGCTCCTTCTCCAGAGAAAAGAAAATGGGGGAGGCTCGGTCCAGATCGTGCAACATCTGGACTCGCGACCTCACATACGTGCCCCAGGACCTCCTAAGCTGTGAGTCCCTCAATCCCACCACTGCCTTAGGGAAAGGAAATGCCCCTGCCTCTCTCTCCACCTCACCCAGAACTGCCTGAAGGAATCCTAGAATCGGCGATCCTCCAGCAGCTGGCTATTAAAATGCCAGTACGCGGACCCAGCCCGTGTGCGCGTCGGGATAAAAACCATTCGCACCAGGCAATGGTCCGAGCCTGCACTTTGAGGATCTCCGGCTGGAAAGACGGGGCCAACAGGAAGGCCACTCCACTTGAATTGGAGCTGAGATGGCTCATGTAGACCCCCCCTTCCCACTCCAGGAGCCAGGTGGGTTCATCACTAGCCACAGTGTGTGTTTCCTGCAGAAAGCTCACCGCGTACCCCCCGTCCCTAAGCACTGAGAGATGGTGAAACCTATGAAGAGACCCCATGCCCCCATTGATATTAAGGCTGGCTATAGTGAGCTTCATTTTGAGTGTAAACAAGATCTTTTACCAGCCCCCGGTGAAGGAGTGGAGCCGCCCCTAGCCTTCTGCCCTCTCTTTAGGGCCTTATAAAGCTCTTGGAACTGGCACCTCTCATTTCTTATTAGCCCCGCCTCATTCCCCTTCTTCTGAAGGATGGCATAAATGGACCACATGGGCACCCTCAGGTCCGACCAGCGGTCGACAGCCAAATCCACCTTGTTCCTACTCCCTCTAGTGTCCTTTAAGAACTTCCGAAGTTTCCAGACTTCGACAAGTCGAGGCACGGGGCTGCGGGCGGGGCATTCCGTCAGCTCACTCTCAACGGACTCCAGGTACCCCTCCTCCTCACACTCAATGTCCGAGCCCGAGTCCGGAAGGTTGCTACTTCCAGCTGCCTCGCTCACCCCTCCCTGTGAGGTGGACGTTCCAGCCACATCACACGGTCCCTCCTCTATCACCATCCCACCCCCAGGATCAGTGACAGGTGCAGGTACCGGTGCCTCTGACTGCAGCAAGCTATCTGCTAATTGGCCAGTCTCCTGCATGCTTCCACCACCCTCTTTATCTGGATTGGGACCAGTGAAGTCGGAGCAAGTCTCCGGGCCTTGCTGCAAGCAGGCCTGTCTAGAATCTGACCAAAGGACACGATCCGAACCGACCTTGCCCTCCTCCACACCCAGGCTTCCCGCCCCAGCACTGTCACCCAGAGAGTCCCTGTCCCCCAACACCAGTTGAATCACCTCACAGTGGCCCTTAGGAGCCGATGTTACTGAAGTCTCCCCTGCTCCCTCAATCAGTGGGGCATCACACCCCTCAACTTGGCTTGTAGCCTCAATGAGGAGCTCAGGCTGGGGACCCACCCCTACACCCAAGTCCCCCCCCTTCAGGCTGCCCCTGGTCATCCACTAAGCTAGCTGACATGCTCTCTGAGGGAACAGCCCCCAAGGGTAATGTATCGCCACTCTCAGGTGGTCCCTGCACTACAGAGGCATCCTCCCCCTCAGAGGAAGCGTGCCCTGCATCCCCCACCACAAAAGGAGGGGAAGGCCCCCATTCAGGTTGCCCCTGAGCTTCAGGGCCCTTCTCTGTATCAGAGGACCCATGTCTCCTCCTCTTCCAACCACTGGCGTGCAGTGGTACGGTGAGCTCCATTGCGGAAGCCTCGACCTCCACACTACCATCTGCCTGTTCAACCTCTCCAGCCCCCCCTTGGACCCTAGGGCCCTTATTCTTCCCTGGGCCCAAGGGACCGCCTTTCTTCTTTTTCTTGACTTTCCTCCCCCGCTGACGCTCCCAAACCTCTTCGTCTACCCTACGCACTTCACCGGCATCCACCTCCACAGGTACGGGACATGGGGGTGGTGGGGGGATGGGGGACGGGGGTAGGGGAATAAAGCCTTCACGGGCTACCATGGTAGAACCAGCAGCCCCAGATGGGCCAGCAGTGCTTTCCCGAGACACCGTGGTGGAACTAGCATCCCAGGTCTTGGGACAATTCCGGCGAAAATGCCCCACCTTTTTGCAAGCATGACAACGCACTTGGCCCGTGTTCCAGAACACACGATAGGAGAAATCATCCACCTCCACATCAAAACTCCCCTCCGTGTCCATCCCCTGTGCCATCTGTATATACACGCAACGCTTGAACGTATATACATGCCGCATCTCAGGATCGTCAAACCTATACAACAGTTTGGTGAGCCCCGACCGCACCTCCCCCAGCTTCCTTAAATGTGGGAGCAGGAGCGCATCCGAAACAGAAGTGGGAACGTTGGACAGAATGACCGGCAACACGGGACCCCCCCATGGGTCCACCGCCACAAAATTCCCGCCTGCTGTTACCCCACTTTCCAGAGCCAGAGCCACCACCTGTTCAGTCTTCAGTAGAACAACAACCTTCCCACTGACCACCACGCCCGAGACTATGGCTTTCTTGCCAACAGTATCACCCAGCGCATCTAGAAAGGCCTTAAAGGGCAGGTTGCTCTGCACGTACATTTTTACCCCATGTGTGCGCCCCATCAACTCATGTCCCTCAGTCTCGGAGACTGCCGACCGTGCGACAGCTGCGTAACTCTGAGGGGTCGCCATCTTTAGGGCGTGGCACAACACACAAAGTATCAGTACTTTTTAAATCAAAGCAGTCTTTCTGCTGTTGCTGCACCTCCACTCTTTTGCAGCAGTTCGGTATTCTTGTGAAGGCTTTCTTGGCAAAGAAACAGAAGCAGTCTCCTCCTGATAAGATAGGAATGTCCGTGTCAATCCTCCCGCCATCAATAATGGAGCTTCCGGAGGATTCTTCCCCAGGTCTCCGTCACCTCCCCGGCTTCAACGAAATCCAAGGCACTGTTGCCGTTCTTACCCAGCACACCTGGACCGGGCAAGTCGGTGTAGGAAGGAGCTTTCTGATGTTACTGACCACAAACACCGCTCCAGACTCAGCTCCCACCAGTTCAAGTGAATCTTGGCCTTCTGCCAGCCACTGCCGCTCCTACGACTTTCCAGATACACACAGACAATCCTCACTAATTAGAGGAATCTTTGAACAAACAAAGCCTCTGCAGTCCGACAAAGCTCCGAACGCAAAGTCTGAATGCTTTCGATCCTACCCAACTTCCAAAAGGTTCATTAAATCCTCCCCGCCAGCAGAAAAGCTCCTCTCCTGGCCCCGTTCTGGGAGTAGAAGTGGGGACGGATCCGGACCGCAACAGTCGTGAGCCCTAGGCCAAGTTCGGCGATCGTTTGCCTGTTTCTGCTGCTGTTGGAGGTGAGTCGTTGTGTCATGCCAGGGTCTTGGGCCTGTCCCACTTTGGCCAAGGCGACAGGCCGTTGGCGCGCGACGAGTTTGTTCACTACAAGAATTTTGGAGCCCCGCGCCATGTCCGCACAACTACATACCCCTCAGCGCTTCTCAGTGGGACTGGCCCCACGCGGCCAAAGGATACCCGTGCACCTCAATGTGACCACGAGGTCGCATAATTTGCGTGCCAAGGACACGTAAGTGGGACAAGCCCTTAATTATACGCTTTAATTTCAGGTCATCCAAGTAAGATGATTCATATTTGTTTCAGAATGCTTTATAATAACTGAAAATGTCATTGTTTTCTTAATTTTTAAGGAAGTTATTGGCTTTTAACTGTCCTTGATCACCGATTTTGTGTTAATTCAATGGAAAAGCAATAGGGAACAAGATGCTAATTTCCAAGTATTAAAATGACCATAACTTTATTAATACTGAAGATATGAAAGTGAATTAGGTATCAAATTAAAGTTATTTTTATGTTTTATCTGATGGGATAAATTACAGGCTTGATTTTTTAAATCTCAAAATGTTGTAACATTCCTATCAATGATCCTTTATTATCACGTGTACCGAGATACAGTGAAATTTGATTTGCCATAGAGTCATACCAAAAAACAAGATACAAAACTACATAATGTTTAAACATACTGTAAACAGCCAGCACAATGGCGTGTGAGAATTCCCTGTGCACCAACATAATCGGAGACTTAACTACCATCAGTTCAATGTCCAGGCCACACACACGCTCCTTCACTGTGATGTGACCAGAGTTGTACCGACCGCTGTCACTCTCTCTAAAGTCCCTTTCCACCCGAACAGTCAGAAAGCCATCCACACTCGCACTAGACTACAGGATGTTCTCATGGCACAACACCAAGATCACTACACTCACAGCAATCCCTCCAAGTCCCCACCAGCGCAGGCAGCACATCCATCCTGTTTTTCGGCGACCTCACATTCCCAACTGTGATGGAAGGCAAATAACTTTTACCTTCTTCCCTCTTTTCTCCCGTGGTCGGGGCAATCGAAGCTCCCGCAGTCGGCAATCGAAGCCACCGCAACAAGGCGATTGAAGCTCCTATGGTTGGAACTCCCGAAGTCGATCCCTAACATAGGGACCGCCCGCTCCACGATGTTAGGCCGCATTGCGGATGGAGATATGATCAGAAAAAGTCACAACCCGTCGAGGGAAGAGATTTTCAAAAATCCCCTACATCTCCCCCCCCGCCCCCCCCCCCCACCTCCCCATCCCGCACATAATACAAAAACTAAAGATTAACTAAAACATACAAACAAAACAGACTAAAGACAACAAAAGAAGAAAGGGATGAGGCGGGTTGTAAGCAAGGCTGCCTCTTACGGCATACAATTGAAGTCATAGTTATGGAAAGTGGCACTTTAGTCCAACACATCCATGCCGATCAAGATACCCATTTGACCCATATCGCTCTAAACCTTTCCAGTAAATGTAGCTGTCCAAATTCCTTTTAAATATTTCATCAACTACTTAATTTAGCAATTAATTCCATCTACCCACCAACCTCAGTGTGAAAAAGTTGCCCCTGAGGCTCTATACGATAAGATATGATGTGATAGAATTATACTTATCCCAGGAGGAAAATTGGTCTGCTAACAGTCGGTTTGCTGCACAAAAAATTAAAGTGAAGAGTGGAAAGTCCAGGATTGGGTATGTGCAAAGATTGGGGAGGTGGGGGGAAGGGGAGTAAATCTACCCCATGACAAAAGGGGGAGGAGTTGTACAGTTTAATAGCCACAGGGAAAAATGATCTCCTGTGGCGTTCTGTGCTGCATCTTGGTGGAACCAGTCTGTTGCTGAACAATGTGAGAATCTTTAACGTCTCGCATTAACTTATGTATAATCGACTTTCTGTATGTTAAAGTGGCACTATGGCACAGTGGTAGAGTTGCTACTTTACAGTGCCAGTGTCTCTGAAGCCAGAAGGAGAGTCTCAACCTAAAACATCACCCATTTCGTTTCTCCAGAGATGCTGTCTGACCCGTTCAGTTGCTCCAGCTTTTTGTGTAAATTGTCTCCAGTGTGTGTAGGATAATATTAGTGCACGGGGATCGCTGGTTGGTGCAGACTAGGTGGCCGAAGGGCCTGCTTCCACCCTGTATTTCTAAACTGTATTTCTATGGTTCTAGCAGTCCCTATAAATACATGGAAGCTCCTATAATTTAAATTTACCAAAATGCTTTGAACTCCCGTGGAAACGTAGGACATGTTCTTATGTGATGGGTGACACACTACCTTAATAAGCAAATGTAAATTTTTGAAGAAATTGTAAACATTATATTGATGATGGATTTCTAAATATTCCAGTTACATGGTTGATAAAAGCAAAATGGTTACTGACTGTGCATGTTAGCTAAATTAAACAGTGGATAAGATATTCAATACCTGGTCAGTCCTGAACAACAATTTACATGCCATAGCATAAAGTTAACATTTCTATTATTGTCTCTAATTTCTTCAATTGTTTGGAGAACTAATTATTTGCAGTTGAGGCCAACATAATCTGGAGTTCAGATCTCTGTCGCTAATTGTATTTGGTGCCTTGACTTACATACATTTTAGACCTGCTCGGAATTGGTTTAAAATTTGAAAATGTCAAAGACACATTGATTTGGCCATAAACACAGCATTATATTAACATTGCATTGACTGGCAAATTATTCAAATGAATGGCTGAAAATACCTGAAATGTAAATTCAGATTATGTACATCCTTGTGCTCGTGTCATCTGGACACATGACAGTCTGCAAATTAGTCTTGGTTTTACTCATCGTTGTTCCACACAATGCCCAAGTATTTGTGAAATAACACAATGAAAAGAGCAGGTTATTCTGATGTGAAAGTGGGAGTATGGAAGGAGCGGCCAGGAATAGGTCATTGATGGAATTCTTCAACAATCACTCATCACCCTAAGATTGAAACTACATTTTATTTTAGAATAAGTGACAAGTTAATTGAGTCTGAGAAATATTTAGTGAAATTACATTCCTAAGTTTATTAATAATTAAAATGTGAGAATATATTCCCATTAAATAACATGCCGTAAAACAAATCACAAAGCAGAAGAGAAGCCTGAAGTATGAGAGAGAGAAAAGGAGAAAGAGAATGATGTAACTTCCAGTTTCTTCCATAATTTGTAAACTCTTATGTGACAAATTGAATTAAAGGAAAAAAAAAATCAGAGGATGCATTAAGCTGATGAAAAAAGCCTCCGTTGTAAGGCTTGTGTTTACTAGTGAGATTGAATTACCACACTGTGATTGGCTTCACCACTGAAATAGCGCAAGATGGATAATGAGGTGAGGTCTAATACCTTCCTCATGAACAAAATGGGAAGCATTTTACATTCTATAACTGAAGACTGCTTAATTTTAGGTCTCCACCCCCTCACCTCACTACTAGCCAAAGTCAATTTATCCTTTTCAGAAACAATCCATGCTGAGGAGGCAGAAGGAAATAATTACATTGGTGAATCAGACTATAATCAATCTTTTGCTACCCTGATTTTCTTCAGTACTTTCTCTTTGATCGCTGTGTAATCGAAAACAGAGAGTAAGGAATAATTAAGTTCTAACTAATTGTATCTTTGTGCAGGGCCTTTGGGTCTGCAGCTTGTAGACTCTAATGAAACCAATATTAACGGTCTGAGCTCAGACCTAGTGTGGCAGCACACAGCTGATAAACAAGACGTGATAGCACTTCTCTGCCCATTTTAAAATTCCATTATTACTGAAATAATGCATAACTTATCTTGGTCTGATTCATTTTTCGTTCTAATAATTTGCCATTTTTCAGTGAAATGTATACAATAGTATAATATTCATAGATGAAGAAATCCATTGCCCTCCTACCATAGCTTGTTTTTACAACACTCTTACTCCTTATACAATTATGTTGACAAGTGGTCCCTTTTGATTTTTGTCCTGAAAAACCACCACCTCTTATTCTCTGTTTATTATTTTTTTTCTTCTTTCCCCCCTACATGTTGGGTCTGAGTGCTTCCCTTCTCTGCCTCCTGCCTCAGACCCTGTCTACTGGATTTCTCTATTTGAGTTGATCCCCTCAACCGTTCGAGTTTAAAGTCCCCCTGTTAGACTTTGCAAATTTCCCTGCCAGGATACTGGTCCCCCTCGGGTTCAAGTGCAACCCGTCCTTTTTATACAGGTCACTCCTTCCCCGAAAGAGGTTCCATTGATCCAGAAACTTGAATCCCTGCCTTCTGCACCAGTCCTTCAGCCAGGCATTTATCCTCCACCTTGCTCCATTCCTACTCTCACTGTTGCGTGGCACAGGAAGTTATCCTGAGATTGTTATGTTTGCGGCTCTTTTCCTTAACTCTCTTCCTAACTCCCTAAATTCTCCTTTCAGGATCTCTTCTCTTTTTTTACCTATGTCATTGGTACCAATATGTACCACGACCTCAGGCTCCTCTCCCTCCCTTTTCAGGATATCTTGGACACGTTCCGGACCTTGGCACCAGGGAGACAAACTACCATCCGGGTCTTCGGACTGCGTCCACAGAATCGCCAATCTGACCCCCTAACTATAGAGTCCCCTATTACTAATGCCCTCCTCTTCTTTTCCTTACCCTTCTGAGCAACAGGGCCTGTGTCTGTACCGCAGGCCAGGTCGCTGTTGCTACCCCCAGGTAGGCTGTCCCCCGAACAGCACTCAAACAGGAGTACTTATTTCCAAGGTGTATAGCCACTGGTGTACTCTCTAATGCCTGCCTCTGCCCCTTGCCTCTCCTAACCGTGACCCACGTGTCTGCTTCCTGTGGGTTTAGAGAGACTACCTCCCTGTAACTCCTCTCTATGACCTCCTCACTCTCCCTGACCAGATGGAGCTCATCAAGCTGCTGCTCCAGGTTCCTAACACACTCCTTTAGGAGCCCCATCTCGACACACCTGGCGCAGATGTGGACGTCTAGAGGGCTACCCGACTCCATGACCTCCCACATCTGACATCCAGAACAGTAAGCTGCCCTGGCACTCATACTTCCCTTACCATAGACAGCACAAAATACAATATACAATACAATAAACAAAGTACAGTACACTACAAACTCTGGAATCTGACTGCCAATCAGCTGCGTACTCAAGTCCACCAATCAGCGGCTGCCTCGAGCCCAATTAATTGAATAGAACGTTACGGATTTAGAATGTTACAGAGTTCAGTCGCTCCTCCCTCACCAACGGCTCCTGGGCCACTTGTCAACATAATTGTATAAGGAGTAAGAGTGTTGTAAAAACAAGCCTGAAGGCTTTGTGTCTCAATTCAAGGAACATTTGTAATAAGGTGGATGAGTTGAATGTGCAGATAGCTATTAATGACTATGCTATAGTTGGGATCACGGATACATGGCTCCAGGGTGACCAAGGCTGGGAACTGAACATCCAGGGATATTCAATATTCAGGAGTGATAGACAGAAAGGGAGGTGGGGTAGTTTTGCTAGTGAGAGAGGAGATTAATGCAATAGAAGGAAGGATATTAGCTTGGAGGATGTGGAATCAATATGGGTAGAGCTGCAAAACTCTAAGGGGCAGAAAACACTAGTGGGAGTTGTGTACAGGCCACCTAACAGTAGTAGTGGAGTTGGGGATGGCATCAAACAGGAAATTAGAAATGTGTGCAACAAGGGTAAAACAGTCATAATGGGTGACTTCAATCTACATATAGATTGGGTGAATCAAATGGGCACGGGGGCTGAGGAAGAGGATTTCTTGTAATGTATGTGGGATAGTTTGCTCAACCAACATGTAGAGGAACCAACGAGAGAGCAGGCTATTCTAGACTGGGTATTGAATAATGAGGATGGGTTAGTTAGCAGATGGGTTGTTGTGCGGGGCCCTTGGACAAGAGTGACCATAATATGGTTGAGTTCTTCATTAGGATGGAGAGTGACATAATTAAGTCAGAAACAAAGGTTCTGAACTTAAAAAATGGTAACATTGAAGATATGAGAAGTGAATTGGCCGAGATAGACTGGCAGGTGATTCTTAAAGGGTTGACAGTGGATGTGCAATGCAAGGTATTTAAAGACTGCATGGATGAACTACAACAATTGTTCATCCAAGTTTGGCAAAAGAGTAAATGAGGGCAGGTAGTGCATCCATGGATAACAAGGGAAATCAGGGATAGTATCAAAACAAAAGAAGAAGCATACAAATTAGCCAGAAAAAGCAGCCTACCAGAGGACTGGGAGAATTCAGAGTTCAGCAGAAGAGCACAAAGGGCTTAATTAGGAAAGGGAAAATAGATTATGAAGAGAACTGGCAGGTAACA